>CM060906.1:909369198-910619198 GCA_030737815.1 Allium fistulosum
ATATTTGCTGATTTCGAATTTAATTATCGCTTTAGATAATTAAATGATTGTTGATTTGAAATTTGATTATCGTTTTGATAATCGAATATTTGTTGAATTTGAGAAATTTGATTATCGTTTTTGATAATCGAATATTTGTTGAAATTGAAATTTGATTATCGTTTTTGATAATCGAATAATTGTTGAATTTGATGTTTTGTGATATTCGTCTTCGATAATTTGACATTTGTTGATTTGTTTTCTGAGTATCGTTTGGATGATTGGATGTTTGTTGATTTTATTGATATGAGATTTTCTAGTCTCCAATAGATTCTAGAATATGCTGATTTTATTTGAATTTGCTGATTATGAAGTTCGTATTTTCTAGTTGTTTGTTGAATAACGAGATATTTGCGATTTTGCGATTTGTGTTTTGTGTTTTCTAATTATCGTTGTTGATGATTAGATTTGCTGTTTTCTAATTATCGTATCAATAATTAGATATTGCTGTTTTGTGATTTCTGAATTCTAATTGTCTAGTTGATAATTGAATAGTGCTGATGATTGTATTTATTCAGTTTTGAATTCAGTTTTGATTGTTTTCTAATTATCCATTTGGTAATTAGATTTTGTTGAGAATTTGTGAATCTTTTTTTATGAAATTAAAAGATTTCTTTGGTGTTTATATCCTCTACCTTTTATTTTCTAGCTTAACCGGTTTATGTTAGAAAAATAATAGTTATGGATGACCTTAATTATGGAAATTGCGGGGACGCAATTTCTATAAGGAGGGGAGTCTGTAACAACCCGAGAATTCGTAGCAATTAGGTATCATCACTAGGTGATTGAATCGTTTACAAATTTCTGTTGGAATTCTATAGGGTTAAACTTCTTTTGAAATTGGTTTAAGAATTATATGGGCTTTATTATCTTAGCCCATGTTTCTGCCATGTTATCAAGAGTGTCGTTTCTTTTTTTATTTGTTCGACCCAATTTCCCCTTCCCAAGTCATTCATTCGAAAACAAACCCTAAGTCTAAGAAAAAGAAATGGTGGCTCCGTCTTCTCGTTCGTTCCTCTTCGCTCAGAAATTTGGGCATGCTTGTCTCGTCGTCAAAATTAGGGCTTCGACTCGTTCCCTCTGAGAGATGGTGGCTGCGTGTTCCTCTTCGTTCAAAAAGCTAGGGCATTGAAACCGCCGATTTTATTGATCGAATTCGCCTTCTCTCCGGGTTCGCTTCTTTTGGCTACGCTCTCGAATAAGGTGAGTAAATTCCCTTACTCACATCTAATTCGAATTACGTGGGTTTTTGTTCGCATTAAAATGTTTAATCGGCTGCTTTATATATTGATGCTTGCGATTTTGGATCTCTGGTATTTTCAATTTCATGAATTTCTGGATTTTGGGTTTTGTTGGCTTCGGCCATTCGATTTTGTTTGGATGCTGGTCATTGATCTTTAACCTCGCAAATTTCGTATGTGTGTGGCTGTGTACTTTCATGTTGGACTGTTAGGATGCACTTGTTATTAGTACATTGTCCCTTGGCATATTTGAGCCATTTCATCCGATCCTAGCTACTGAATTGGTCCACTTGTATATGCCATATATACACATATACTTATGTGTGTATATGTGTGTTTAGTGGTTACCCTTGCTCCTTTTGCTTGCCAGTTCTGTTTTGTGCCAATATTTGTGTTCACTGCACTTTGCTTTTAGGTGTATTTGCTGTAGAATTCCTGTATGTACTTTGAGTTATGGCAACAGTGACCTGAACTGTTAGCCTTTGGTTAGTATTTTCTCGGCTTTAGATTGTTTGGACCTGCTAATGTCTGGAGCTTAAAAGTTTGAAACGTTTATAAACATAGGGTCTTTGTGTACTTATCTCTGTCCAAGTCTGATACCCTTATTTTCGTTTGTCTGTTGTTCGTTCGAATTTGTCATTTAGAATTATTGGCCATTGATTTTCGTATTGATGAACGAGATGATTTACAACTTATTCAAAATCGTATATATTCGTATATTTGATACTTGTTCTCCACGGTTTTGAATCTGGACTTGAATTTGGGATTTTTCTCTGACCCTTTTATATGCTTGAATTCTTCAATTTGCTTTATCTCGGCTGCTTGATAATGTTCGAGTGGTTGAGAGGATTGTGTGTTTTGTCTTGCTCATTTACGGCTTTGAATCTCGATGCTTGACTCGGTCGACATTGTCGAACTCTGCTCTTACCATGCTGTTGGCCCCTGACCTCTTGTCTGTTTTGGTATTCATCCTCGATCATTTTTGATCTGCAGCTTTGTTCGTATGTTCATACATCGGTTGTACTTGGATTTGAACTACTTCATGTTGGTTTTATGTTTTGTTGACATGTGCATTTGTCTTTGCACTGGCACACTGCTGCTTATTGCAGTTTGGTTACTTGTGTACATGCTTTGTCGAAATCATTTACTTTGTAGTTGGAATTTGCATTTCATATTTCAGTAGCTCCTCTGCTACTATATATATTTATTGATGCTGGCGCTAGTTTGCATTCTTCCATACTTCAGTCTGCATCATTTTGTACTTGATTTATCTTGTAGTTCCACTTCTAGTTGGGTTTAATGACACTTTATGTTGCATCTGTTAGGTATAGTAGTATTGAACTGCTTCATGTTCATATACATTTCCTATTGAGTTTGCTCCATCCAGTTTCATGCATACTTGATACTGCAGTTTCTTCACTTGGTTCCTACATATGTACCACTACATGTTGTTTATGTTATCTGACTTCGGCCAGTGCCTTGCTTTGTTTAACTGTTGTCTATTTTGATTCCACTGTAGAGTCGTTTTCGTTTATGATTTAACATCGTATCAATCTGTAGTTGTTTCGATGTGGGCAATGCACTGTTAGTTATCACCTGAGTTGAACCCGATTTCGGGGTTTGACCTTGTGACCCTTTATGATTTTCACTGAGCTTTTGTGTATCTTCTACGATAGTGGCGAGGCAGTACACGCGTGCATGTACTGCAGCCCTATCAGTTTTGGCAGTTTTAAATTGATGTTTCGATTTGTTGAATTGTTTCGTTGGTTAATTTCAGTGTTTTGGAGTTGTATTCTGAATTGGATTGCTGATTTGTTGTTTAACACTATTTAGTGTTATATATGCCGTTATCCAATTCTCGTATCGAGAGTTGGATATACGAGATTTCTTTGACTGTCGTCTATTTGATTATCTGATTATTATTGCTGATATGCACTAATAACTGAGTTTGAATTAGACTGACCCGTGTATTATTTTCTTTTGAATTTAATACTCGGGTCAGACCCGAGTTATTTCAGGTTGTAGATTTTCTTCTTTGAGTTGCTGTTCAGGATTTGAAGACTTTTCACATCTTCTGAAGTTGTCAGTGTCATTTTGTAATAGTCGTGTCATTGTATAGAACGATATGTATTCATGTATATTAGTCGATAATGTACTTGTATATATAACTTCTAGAGTCGACAGTTGTAGTTGTATCATATGTATCGTGTCAACTATATTGTAACTGACATTGGTTATATATATATATATGAGATTTTTGTTAATCTGTGTTCCGCATTTATATTATCTGTGTTATTGTTATATCTAATGTCCTAAACTATTATGAACTATCGTAGTTTGTTTTATACTGATAATTGGATATATCGATGGGAGTAAATAAATAATAGATGGAAAAAAAAAGTATATACCACTCCTACCGAGATAACCAATATTAGTGTAAGGCCAATTACGGATGGTCGCTCCTATCCAGCCTTATTCTTCGTGATAATAGACAGTATTTCTTTTAATACTCTTTGTTACTATGAGCATAGAGGTGGGGCGTCACATGCCGGCTGGCGTTTCTAAGGTTTACCCCACGTTCCGAACGCAATGGAACATGTTTCGGAGGCTAATTCGGTCATCTGTGCGAGTTACGGAGAAAACGATCAGTTTTAAATTAAATTGATTTAAACCGATTTCGATGCGTTTTGGCTTGCCCCGGACAAACGGTAACTCCGATTGACACGAAATTTGAAACCATATAATAATATCACATTACGGATCCGATGAAACTAGTTTCGTTGAGACTTTTTGAAAAATGACTATTTTCTCTCGCCGAATTAATATTAAAAACAATTCGATGCGTTTCGAGCTGCCATGGTCAAATGATAACTCCGATTGCTACGAAAATTGAAATCCGATAATAACAAACTATTACGGATCCAATGGAACTAGTTTCGTTCAATTCTGAGACTGTTCGAAAAATGGCTATTTTTCAGTCGATAATTAAATATTAAAATATTCAATTTTCACAAATTAACTTTAAATTCAATTTTAAAAGTTCTATAACATTACTATACTACAATATGATAAGATAAAATTTTACAAATCATTTTCAATCATATTCAACTCGATTTTCAATTATTTCTGAAATTTAACTTATTAAATTATCGATTTAATTGTCTAATTAAATCCAATATTCGAAAAATAATTTATTCGACTGTTTAATTTCAATTTAAAATTCCCAATTTTAAATTATTAGCTTTTAAATCAAATTTCAATTGTTCACAAATTCCAATTTTAATTTCACAGTAATTAACAATCTTTTATAATGCAATTTTCCATTATAAATCCAATATAAAAGATTATATTAGATTCCACGTTCAATTATATTGTAATTCAAATTCAAGTTATTTAATTCCAAATGAATTCTTTTATTTCGATTTACACTTTCATTATTGAATCAACCATTTACTTATACATTATTATCAATAGTTTATAATTCATTTACTTTCATTTTCTTCAGCTATCATCTTATTTAAATTCACAGTAATATTAAATTACATTCATTTACGTTGATTTCCATATTATAACTTCAATATTAAATGTAACATTTTATTTATTTCGTTGCTTACAATCAAATTCAATTCAATTCAATTACTTGTTACATTCAAATTTAAATCTTTACTTACGTTCAATTACAAGTTAACATCTTTATTTAATTTACAAATAAGTTATTTCAGAATTCAGTTTTGTATTTTAACTTGTAATTCACATTTAACAACACAAAATTTTATTTCCTTTGGATTTTTATCAAAATTTTCATTTTAATTCGTATTTTTAAAGTGTTAAAAATACGGGTTGTTACAAGTAGCGTGATGGCACCAGTTACTGATTGTATGAAAGGAAAAAAAATTTTGTGGATGGAAGAAGCAGGATTAGCTTTTGAGCGGATCAAAGAGCTTTTGACGTCAGCACCAATTCTAGTATTGCCAGATTTTCAGTTGTTGTTTGAGCTACGTACTGATGCCTCGAAGGTTGGAATTGGGGGAACGTTGAGTCAAAGGGGTCATCCTATTGCCTACTTTAGTGAGAAACTGACGGGAGCTAAAACGAGATACAATACTTATGACTTGGAATTCTATGCTATAGTCCAAGCCATAAAGCATTGGAGACACTACCTATTTCATAAAGAATTTGTGCTATACACTGACCATGAAGCTTTGAAACATTTGCAGGGGCAAGATAAAATTTCAGCAAGGCATGCTTCGTGGGTTGCTTATTTACAACAGTTTACTTTCGTTGTGAAGCACAAATCAGGAGTTACTAACCGAGTTGCCGATGCATTGAGCCGTAGAAATCATTTGCTGACAACTATGCGAGTGGAAGTAGTGGGATTTGATTTGTTGCCAGAGTTTCTTTGTTCAGATTCTTATTTTGCGAAAGTGCTGGATCAGGTGCAGGAAGGGAGTTCTGATGATTTTGTGATGAAAGATGGATTCTTGTTCAGAGGAAACCGATTGTGTATTCCAAATTGTAGCTTGAGGATGAAGATTATCAAAGAATTGCATGAAGAGGGTCACGTGGGCAGAGATCGTACATTGCAGTTTATTTCGCAATCATATTTTTGGCCTTCTATGAGAAAAGAAGTTGAAAAATTTGTGGAGAGATGTCATATTTGTCAAGTTTCCAAAGGGACAGCGACGAATGCGGGATTGTATATGCCATTACCCGTGCCTACTAGACCATGGGTTGATATCAGCATGGACTTTGTTTTGGGATTGCCAAGAACTCAGCGAGGGAATGATTCAATATATGTTGTAGTGGACAGGTTTTCGAAAATGGCGCATTTTATAGCTTGTAAAAAGACCGCTGATGCAATCCGTGTTGCTCAGTTATTCTTTAAAGAAATCTATCGTTTACATGGGTTACCTGAATCTATTGTTTCTGACCGAGATACTCGATTTCTGAGTCACTTTTGGTTGAGTTTGTGGAAGATGGTGGGAATGAAGCTGAATTTTAGTAGTGCATATCATCCTCAGACGGATGGGCAAACTGAAGTTGTGAATAGATCATTGGGAAATCTGTTGAGATGTCTTGTGTTGGACAATTTAAAGAGTTGGGATTTAAAGTTGTGTTAGGCAGAGTTTGCTCATAACCATGCTGTTAATCGAAGCACTGGTTACAGTTCATTTCAAGTTGTATATTCAAGCTTGCCAAAGGGGCCGTTGGATTTAACGATAGTGCCACAACCGAAAGGAGTGATTAAGCGGGAGTCAGATTTCGTTGATGAGTTGAAAGATTGTCATAGAATCGTTTAGGAACGTTTGGAGAAGACGAATGAGAAGTATAAACGAGCTGCAGATAAAAAGAGAAGAAGTGTGGAGTTCAACGAGGGTGATTGGGTGTATGCTGTGTTAACGAAGGACCGTTTCCCAGTAGGTGCTTATAACAAGTTGAAAGCCCGAAAGATTGGTCCAGTAGAAATTATAAAACGGATCAATGAAAATGCTTATAAGTTGAAGCTGCCAGAGGATGTTTACACTTCTGATGTGTTTAATGTGAAGCACTTGATTCCATATTATGCTGATGATCAAGAAAATGCGAATTCGGGGACGAATTCTTTCGTACCCGGGGAGGATGATGCAGGGTATCAAAGGAAAGAAGCAGAAAAACTCACCTTTAGGCAGTTACTCCTCCTAGGTCACCCCACGACCTACGCCAAGTCGTTTTCCGACCTATCTCCACCATTCAACGACCTACCGAAGCTCAGCAACCAAACCCCATCACCACGATACCATCACCGCGACCTAACTCCACCATGATTCCATCACCACGACCTAACTCCACCGTGACCTAACTCCCACGACCTAAATTCAACCACAACCCCATCTCCACGACCTAACTTCAACGACCTAACCCCATCTCCACGACCTCAATGTGGTGACCCTCACTTTAAAACACATAGATTTTTTTTATATTCAAAGGAATTCACCACTAAACCCTATTTCTTTTATATTTGAATATTTATACAATTTCCAAATATTTTTCCCAAGACCCTGGATTTACTAATATAATCATATCAGTGCATAAACAAATTAAGACAATTATATATTTGAAGATATATAATTGTTTCCCTTTGCCATTCAGAGCTAACAAGTTTGCAAAGAGAGTTTGAATCAAACAGGAAACCAAATTATCATATGTGTTGACAACATAACCTTTTAATTCTTCTCTAAATTTATATTGTTCTTCTTCCAGAGATAGAGATTTTTTTTTTAATATTGCAATGCACAGTGCATTTTTCTTAAGCTTTCTAGACTTTCTGCCTAAATAATTTTATTAACACTGAAATGGTACTTAATTGACCTTAAGGTAGTTATCAAGTACTTGTATGAATTTACTACAAAAATTATACTTGCAGGCATGAATATTGGAACCAATTTCCATTTATCATTTTAGGTTGAACAGTTGAGGTCTTTTTGCATTTTTAAGTTTAACATGGTGCAGACTTACATACTTGGTGTTTTATTGGATATGCTTGGTGTTATTTGAGGGTTGCTTGGTGTTTTCTTTTGTTTTGTCCCGGAAGCACTTACACTTCATTAATTGAAATGAAGTGGTTCCAGGCTCCAAGAGTTTGACCCATGGCCATCTAGGCCGGCCATAGTCCCTCTTTTACCACTTGCAAACCCATATCTCTCATATTAACAAACTTCCACTAAGAGCTACTCCTTACACAAAGTTGTTTTTGCCTAGTTTAAATTTCCTGGAAATGCATCCTTTTATGTATTCAATCCATTATTCAAAATATAAAAACTTCCAGGTTCATTTCTTTCATAATTTTTATTTGAAATTAAATACACAAATACATGTAAATCTCTAGAATTCATGCACATGCCTGTATCACTTACCTGCCATGCACAAATTCATTTCACTTGAATATCCCTACTAAAATCTTGAGAGTTCATTTTTAAAATCAACCACCTTATCTCTTTAATTTCCATAAAGTCAAAAATATAAATTCAAGCAATAAAAATCAGCGATCAAATATATATGCACATATCTATGTATATGATATGTCTATCCCCTTATTTCTCCAAATCAGACATCCATAAAAATTGGTAGTTAACCAAGCATCATCAATAATCACTCACAACAGGTTTACTTAAGTACATATTTTCAATCCAAATACTTAGAAAGTTTCCTACAAGTAACTTCAATTACAAAAATGAAATTTGACTAGTAATTTCATTACAATGCAACTGCAAATTTAAGACTGGTTCCTTTTCATTTATACTAGCAGCTAATTGCCTTCTTCATCCATCAATCCAACTTCAATTCCCTGCAAGTAATTCACTGAGCTGCCCCAATTTTAAGGAGACACCCAGATGATTGCAAGGGCAACAAAAAGGGTCAGTTTTCACTGGTATGAGCATTTATCAAATTTGTATACATATTCATAATTTTTTTGGTAATCTTGCAGTGTCTTCCTAGTTTAACAGATTTTTATACTTAGCATGTTTTGGTTAATACCAAGTGATACAAAGACACATTCATTTATTTAAACAATACACAGCAAACAGTTAAAATAAATATATGTACAATTCTTGATTCATTTTCTCCATTTCTAGATAAGTAAACTCAGGTTTTATACTCCCAATTTCACCCAGCAATTAATCAATGCACAATATTTATCTTGATTAATTTAACACCATATCTGGATATTTATAATCCAGATTTTTAAACCCCAGTCCCCATTTATTTTATGGTCTTTAACTCCTTGTCAAATGAACACCATGTATGCATTGTGAAGGAAACTCCCAGGTTATTTAATTTATTCCATCACACAAAGGCCTCACGGTGCAGTTGCACCATGCATATACTTGCTCCCACCTAAAGCAAGCAGATCATTGACTAACTCCAAATGACCAGTTTAATTTTCTTTGATAAATCCCCCTTCTAGTTTCAGCTTATTTTATTAAGCTTCTACTTATGAATTTATTAATAAACTCACAGTTCATTAATGTTTCAGAGGGGCTTATCTTCCTTAATACTTTCTAGTTCAACCCCATGTTCCCCATTTATGTTCCTTATTACAGAAAATACCCCCAGTTTGCCTATAGTTTTTCCTAAGAATATTTTAAACATCATGATCCTACTATCTTTCTTCCATGTTATTGTGAATGTATGGATAAGGGTATAAATAAAGAAATCCCCCAAAAACCCAGAAATTCTCCTTTGACTTGTGTCTTGAGTATTTTAGTTTAATGCTTCATTATCCAAGAAATAAACATAAGCAAGAATACTGTCTTGCTGCCTATTTCCTAAATAATTTAGATCCATGCTTCATAAAAATAGAACAAAAATTCTCAAATCATTTTTAACTAAAAAATATATATATACAGATTTGAACTCCAAACAAGAATGCACACACAAACATTCATCTCACCCATAACAAATCATTTCAGAGACTTCAAAAAACTTATAACATTTTAGGCTGCCTACAAGAGGACTTAATGCCATTGCATACAAAGGATAAATACTCACCCTGTGTTCTCCTTTTACTGACTTAATCCCCTGAACAGCAAATCCCCCAAAGTCTCAAGCCAGTGTTTCTCCTAGTTTATTTTATTTTTGTTTTGATCCCGAGAGAATGATGGATATGGTTATGTGCAATTATTTATAAAACCATTCTAGGGTTTAAGAAATATGGGTAATTTCCTTGATGCCCTTAGATACTCATGCACAATTCATTTCTCTGTGTGGTCCTTAATTGGAAATGTACATTGTTGGTTACCTTAATTAGTTATTTCGGGAATCAAGCATTTTTAAACACTCCATACTATTTTCATGACTCTATTTTACTCATGCCATAAGCATGTGACCCTTGGTTTATTTTTTTTTATAAGTTTAAAGAATCTGAAAATCCCCTTTGTATTTTCTACCTATCTATCATTTCCATTCAATCATGCATACTATCATACCTAATCATGTAATGTAAAATCATTCACCCCATGTTATTTGCTTGAAATAAATATAAGATATGGAAATTTTTATTTGATCCTGTATGTATATATATATATATATATATATCTGCCTTTTTGTCAAAACAGTAACTCCTCCTATATCTTTAAAAAAAATCACATATATTATGCTAATTATTTCTAGCACAAACATAAGACATTTAAACCTTTTTATTAAACTTCATTTCATTCTATCTTTAAATAAAACAGAAAACACCCCATATATTAAATGTATGTATTTATATAATTCTTTGGACATAGAGCTATATTTATTTTGAGTTCCAATTTTCTTTTAATCACCTTAACTCCTTGCATTTTATCAAACAGAAGCTCCCATGCAATTTTATTTATTGCCAATTTTTCTTTTCTGTTTTAATGCATTATATATATATATATATTTTATAATTTCAGAATTTCTTAATATAAATGTATTTTTCATTTTATTTTTATTTTATTTTAGGGTCATTACATACCCTCCCCCTTAAAGGAATTATGTCCCCATAATTTCTTTCTAATTCTTCAAATAAAAGCACTAATCCATAGTCTGGTTTAATTCCACAACCCCATACTCACATTTTTATAAAAGTAAGCAATATATAAAATTAATCAGAAAACCTTCATAAAGCTACTTAAACATACCTCTCCATCAAAAAAACAAATTGGGGTATTTAGCCCTCATTTTGTCTTCAACCTCCCATGTACAATCATTGGGATCCAAGCTCCATTGAATTTTTACCAGTTTAATCACCTTGTTTCTCAGCCTCTTTTCTTCCTTGGCAACAATCCCCACTGGCTCATTTGCATAGACCAAGTTCTTATCAATTTGAATTTGAGTAGGTGATTCTAAAATTGCTCCTTCATCATGTATCCACTTTCTCAATTGAGAAACGTGAAACACTGGATGTACACCACTCAATTCTTCTGGTAACTTAAGCTTATAAGCCACGGTACCAATTCTCTGTTTGACTTCATATGGTCCTACAAATCTTGGTGAGAGCTTACCAGATTTCCCAAACCTGAACACCTTCTTCATTGGTGATTCCTTCAGAAAAACATACTCTCCTACTTCAAACTCCATTGGCTTCCTCTTTCTATCTGCATAAGATTTTTGTCTTGATTGTGCTGTCTTCATCCTATGCCTAACTAACTCAATCATGTTGGAAGTTTCTTTAACATGATCTGGCCCCAATATTACACCCTCTCCCACATCCAACCAACAGGCAAGAGACATGCAAGGTCTCCCATACAAGGCTTCAAAGGGAGCCATTCCTATTGTTGACTGATAGCTATTGTTGTAAGTGAATTCTGCTAAGTGGATATGATCCTCCCAATTACCCCCAAAATCAAGTACACATGCTCTAAGTAAATCTTCTAATATTTTATTCACTATCTCTATTTGCCCATCACTTTGAGGATGGTAGGCAGTGCTTAAACAAAGTTGAGTTCCCATTGCTTCCTGGAAACTCTCCCAAACTCTTGAGGTGAACAAAGTGTCTATCACTTACAATGGTCTTTGGTATGCCATGCAATCTCACCACCTCCTTAATGAATAATTGTGCAAGCCTATGTGCATTTCTGTCTGACCTGACAGGGACAAAGTGAGCAGACTTGGTGAGTCTATCAACAATTACCCATATACTGTCATTACCTTTCTTAGTTCTAGGCAAACCATCCACAAAATCCATGGAAATACTTTCCCATTTCCACTGAGGTACCTCCAAAGGTTGCAACATGCCAGAGGGCTTTTGATAGTCTACCTTGACTTGCTGGCAGGTTAGACACTTTGCCACATATTTTGCCACTGCTTGTTTCATTCCTGGCCACCAGTACTCCTTTTCAAATCATGATACATTTTGGTACCACTAGGGTGTATGGTGTACTTGGTCTTGTGATGCTCATTCATGATTTCTTCCTTTAATTCTGCAAAGTCTGGTACACAAAGCTTTTCATTTTTCCTCAAATATCCCTTGGGATCTATTTTAAAATTCTCCATCTCAATGTTATTCAATAACATCTCTTTCTTCTCCTTTAAATTTTGATCTTGATCTTGCATGCCACCAATTTTCTCCACCAGGTTAGATTTCACAGTGATTAATCCCAGTGTACCATACTCCACCATATCACCATGCTCTTTGAAATTTTCTCCATCCCTGCTATAAATATCTGCCTCCCCAAGCACTGCAAGGTTTTTAAATTCATCAATCATCAAACCTGCTAATCTAATATGATTTCTACTCAAAGCATCTGCCACCCTATTAGCTTTCCCAGGGGTGTACAAAATATCTAAATCATATGCAGCTAGAAACTCCAACCACCTTGCTTGCCTCATATTTAAATCTTTTTGAGAAAATAAATACTTCAATGCTTGATGATCTGTGTACAATTCAAATTTTGCCCCAAGCAAATAATGCCTCCATAGTTTTAATGCAAACACTATTGCAGCTAGTTCTAAATCATGAGTTGCATATTTGGTCTCATTGGGTTTAAGCTGTCTTGATGCATATGCCACCACCTTGCCATGTTGCATGAGCACTGCACCTAACCCAGATCCACTAGCATCAGTGTATACAACCATTCCTTCATTTACCTCTGGGATTTGCAAGACAGGAGCCTCTACCAATGCTTGCTTCAACTTTTCAAAGGCTTGTTCACACTGCTCAGTCCACACATATGGTTGGTTCTTCTTTGTTAGCTTGGTCATTGGTGCGGCTACTCTTGAAAAATCCTTGATGAACCTCCTATAATACCCTGCCAAACCTAAGAATGATCTCACTTCAGTCACTGTTTTGGGTCTACTCCATGATTGAACTGCCATGACCTTGCTCGGATCCACACTCACTCCTTGTTGTGACACTATGTGTCCTAAGAATTTCACTTCATGTTGCCAAAATATACACTTTGAATACTTGGCTTTTAATTCATGTTCTCTAAGTCTGGATAATACTAAATGTAGATGCATAGCATGATCATTTTCTGACTTTGAATAAATTAATATGTCATCTATAAATACCAAGACAAATTTATCCAAAAAGTCTCTAAAAATTCTATTCATCAAATCTATGAAATAGGAGGGAGCATTGGTTAAACCAAATGGCATTACTAGAAATTCATAAAGGCCATATCTTGTGTTAAAGGCCGTGTATTCAATGCTTTTCTATGCAACCTTCATTTGGTGGAATCCAGAGGCTAAGTCTAGCCTTGAAAATATTTTAGCTCCATGCAATTGATCAAATAGATCATCTATTCTAGGCAGTGGATACTTATTCTTGATAGTCACCTTATTTAAATCCCTATAGTCCACACACATCCTCATTGTTCCATCATGTTTCTTGACAAAGAGCACTGGGGAACCCCAACTAGAACTGCTTGATCTTATGAACCCCTTCTCTTCTAACTCTTCTAGTTGGTGTTTTAATTATACTAACTCTTTTGGACCCATTCTATAAGGCTTCTTAATGATTGGGCTAGTTCCTGGCATTAATTTTATTTTGAATTCAACTGGTCTGTTTTGAGGAATTCCCTTCACTTCTCCAAACACATCTATATATTCATTGACTACTGGAATTTCCTCTATTTTTAATGCCTTTTGGACTTCATTAATACTCCAGATTTTATTAAAACATGTATTCTTTGCTATTTCACTTAAGATGGTAATTCTTTTTCCTTCATTTGTCTCCAAAGAAATAGTAAGATTTTCTAAATTTAAAATTGCTTTATTTTTCATTAACCAATCCACCCCCAATATTACCCCAATACCAGGATAGTTTAAGGTATATAGATCTGAATTAAATTCATAACCCCCTATAATTAATTTCAGACCCATACACTTCATCCCTAACATACAATGACTCCCTATGGGACTGTGTACAATTAAGGGTTGATCAATAGAAACATATGAAAGTGCTAATTTCTTTGTAATTTCCAGAGATATTAGTGAATGTGAGGCACCAGTGTCATATATTACTGATATTGGTTGGGTATGAATAAAAATTATACCTTCAAGTTGCCCAACATTTCCAGTGTTGTTGGCTGCCAAAGCTCCTATCCTTGCTGTTCTTTTATTAGTCTCTGGGCAATCCTTCTTTAGATGACCCACTTTTCCACAATTATAACAGCCTCCTCTAGGTATTTTAGGGTCAGGGCATTGGTTACTATAATGTCCAGCTTTTCCACAATTAAAACAATGGGTGAGTTTCTTGCTTTCAGGTGCTACTGCTCCTTCCCCCTTCTTAACTCCTTTGTTTGCCTTGTTCTTGTCATAAGGTTGTACTTTGTTCTGTCCTCCCTTCTTCTTGTTGAACTTCATGTTCCTGAATTTCTCTCTGGTGGCATCATGTTGCTCAAAGGAGAGAGTTAGATCAATTACTTGATCAAAGGTTTTATCCTTATATGGCAACATTGCTCTTGACAGACTAGGGTTCAAGCCTTGAATATACCTTGCATTCTTTGCTTCTTCATTCCCTATTAACACCATTCCTTACTTGGACAATCCTTCAAATTTATGAGTGTACTCATTCACACTCATGCTTCCTTGCCTTAATCTAATAAAGTCTTCTAGCAGTGTGGCCTTAGCAGATGCTGGGACAAACCTAGCCTCAAGCATGGTCTTAAATTCATCCCAAGTGATGTCATTCTCTGGCCTTCCTGTTATCACAACTTCCTACCAATCCAGTGCAACCCCCTTCAATCTCCTTGAAGCTATCTGTCTCTTCCTTTGGTCATTGACTTGCATATCTGCAAAGACCCTTTCCATAGTCCTTATCCAAGTTTGAACACCCATAGCTCCTTCAGTGCCTTCAAAATCCTTTCCTCCCAAATTGGTGCATGTCTTAAGCAGTTTGGAGAGCTCCTCATGAGGGTTGTCATACCTTGGTGCTATTCCATCTCTCAAAGCTCTCACGAAATCCTCCATGTTTATCACAGGTGGCTCACGTGATGGTCATGCACCTGTGTGATGTCTTGGCCCTACCATATTGCTATAAATATGATTTCTATGTTAGTTTATTTACCCCCATCATTCTTGGTGTCTTTACTTTGTTCATTTTATTTCTGTGCACACTGTGCATGTAACACATGCACACATATATTTTTATAAAACAAAAGCATTCAACACCAGTAATTCAAACAATGCATTCAAACATCCATATGCACCCAACAATATTTACTATGTTATTGAAAACATAGCTTTGATACCAACTGTGGTGACCCTCACTTTAAAACACATAGATTTTTTTTATATATTCAAAGGAATTCACCACTAAACCCCATTTCTTTTATATTTGAATATTTATACAATTTCCAAATATTTTTCCCAAGACCCTGGATTTACTAATATAATCATATCAGTGCATAAACAAATTAAGACAATTATATATTTGAAGATATATAATTGTTTCCCTTTGCCATTCAGAGCTAACAAGTTTGCAAAGAGAGTTTGAATCAAACAGGAAACCAAATAATCATATGTGTTGACAACATAACCTTTTAATTCTTATCTAAATTTATATTGTTCTTCTTCCAGAGATAGAGATTTTTTTTAATATTGCAATGCACAGTGCATTTTTCTTAAGCTTTCTAGACTTTCTGCCTAAATAATTTTATTAACACTGAAATGGTACTTAATTGACCTTAAGGTAGTTATCAAGTACTTGTATGAATTTACTACAAAAATTATACTTGCAGGCATGAATATTGGAACCAATTTCCATTTATCATTTCAGGTTGAACAGTTGAGGTCTTTTTGCATTTTTAAGTTTAACATGGTGCAGACTTACATACTTGGTGTTTAATTGGATATGCTTGGTGTTATTTGAGGGTTGCTTGGTGTTTTCTTTTGTTTTGTCCCAGAAGCACTTACACTTCATTAATTGAAATGAAGTGGTTCCAGGCTCCAAGAGTTTGACCCATGGCCATCTAGGCCGGCCATAGTCCCTCTTTTACCACTTGCAAACCCATATCTCTCATATTAACAAACTTCCACTAAGAGCTACTCCTAACACAGACATGTTTTTTCCTAGTTTAAATTTCTTGGAAATGCATCCTTTTATGTATTCAATCCATTATTCAAAATATAAAAACTTCCAGGTTCATTTCTTTCATAATTTTTATTTGAAATTAAATACACAAATACATGTAAATCTCTAGAATTCATGCACATGCCTGTATCACTTACCTGCCATGCACAAATTCATTTCACTTGAATATCCCTACTAAAATCTTGAGAGTTCATTTTTAAAATCAACCACCTTATCTCTTTAATTTCCATAAAGTCAAAAATATAAATTCAAGCAATAAAAATCAAAGATCAAATATATATATGCACATATCATATGTATATGATATGTCTATCCCCTTATTTCTCCAAATCAGACATCCATAAAAATTGGTAGTTAACCAAGCATCATCAATAATCACTCACAACAGGTTTACTTAAGTACATATTTTCAATCCAAATACTTAGAAAGTTTCCTACAAGTAACTTCAATTACAAAAATGAAATTTGACTAGTAATTTCATTACAATGCAACTGCAAATTTAAGACTGGTTCCTTTTCATTTATACTAGCAGCTAATTGCCTTCTTCATCCATCAATCCAACTTCAATTCCCTGCAAGCAATTCACTGAGCTGCCCCAATTTTAATGAGACACCCAGATGATTGCAAGGGCAACCAAAAGGGTCAGTTTTCACTGGTATGAGCATTTATCAAATTTGTATACATATTCATAATTTTTTTGGTAATCTTGCAGTGTCTTCCTAGTTTAACAGATTTTTATACTTAGCATGTTTTGGTTAATACCAAGTGATACAAAGACACATTCATTATTTAAACAATACACACCAAACAGTTAAAATAAATATATGTACAATTCTTGATTCATTTTCTCCATTTCTAGATAAGTAAACTCAGGTTTTATACTCCCAATTTCACCCAGCAATTAATCAATGCACAATATTTATCTTGATTAATTTAATACCATATCTGGATATTTATAATCCAGATTTTTAAACCCCAGTCCCCATTTATTTTATGGTCTTTAACTCCTTGTCAAATGAACACCATGTATGCATTGTGAAGGAAACTCCCAGGTTATTTAATTTATTCCATCACACAAAGGCCTCAGGGTGCAGTTGCACCATGCATATACTTGCTCCCACCTGAAGCAAGCAGATCATTGACTAACTCCAAATGACCAGTTTAATTTTCTTTGATAAATCCCCCTTCTAGTTTCAGCTTATTTTATTAAGCTTCTACTTATGAATTTATTAATAAACTCACAGTTCATTAATGTTTCAGATAGGCTTATCTTCCTTAATACTTTCTAGTTCAACCCCATGTTCCCCATTTATGTTCCTTATTACAGAAAATACCCCAGTTTGCCTATAGTTTTTCCTAAGAATATTTTAAACATCATGATCCTACTATCTTTCTTCCATGTTATTGTGAATGTATGGATAAGGGTATAAATAAAGAAATCCCCCAAAAACCCAGAAATTCTCCTTTGACTTGTGTCTTGAGTATTTTAGTTTAATGCTTCATTATCCAAGAAATAAACATAAGCAAGAATACTGTCTTGCTGCCTATTTCCTAAATAATTTAGATCCATGCTTCATAAAAATAGAACAAAAATTCTCAAATCATTTTTAACTAAAAAAATATATATATACAGATTTGAACTCCAAACAAGAATGCACACACAAACATTCATCTCACCCATAACAAATCATTTCAGAGACTTCAAATAACTTATAACATTTTAGGCTGCCTACAAGAGGACTTAATGCCATTGCATACAAAGGATAAATACTCACCATGTGTTCTCCTTTTACTGACTTAATCCCCTGAACAGCAAATCCCCGAAAGTCTCAAGCTAGTGTTTCTCCTAGTTTATTTTATTTTTGTTTTGATCCCGAGAGAATGATGGATATGGTTATGTGCAGTTATTTATAAAACCATTCTAGGGTTTAAGAAATATGGGTAATTTCCTTGATGCCCTTAGATACTCATGCACAATTCATTTCTCTGTGTGGTCCTTAATTGGAAATGTACATTGTTGGTTACCTTAATTAGTTATTTCGGGAATCAAGCATTTTTAAACACTCCATACTATTTTCATGACTCTATTTTACTCATGCCATAAGCATGTGACCCTTGGTTTATTATTATTTTTATAAGTTTAAAGAATCTGAAAATCCCCTTTGTATTTTCTACCTATCTATCATTTCCATTCAATCATGCATACTATCATACCTAATCATGTAATGTAAAATCATTCACCCCATGTTATTTGCTTGAAATAAATATAAGATATGGAAATTTTTATTTGATCCTGTATGTATATATATATATATATCTGCCTTTTTGTCAAAACAGTAACTCCTCCTATATCTTTAAAAAAATCACATATATTATGCTAATTATTTCTAGCACAAACATAAGACATTTAAACCTTTTTATTAAACTTCATTTCATTCTATCTTTAAATAAAACAGAAAACACCCCATATATTAAATGTATGTATTTATATAATTCTTTGGACATAGAGCTATATTTATTTTGAGTTCCAAATTTCTTTTAATCACCTTAACTCCTTGCATTTTATCAAACAGAAGCTCCCATGCAATTTTATTTATTGCCAATTTTTCTTTTCTGTTTTAATGCATTATATATATATATTTTATAATTTCAGAATTTCTTAATATAAATGTATTTTTCATTTTATTTTTATTTTATTTTAGGGTCATTACATACCCTCCCCCTTAAAGGAATTATGTCCCTATAATTTCTTTCTAATTCTTCAAATAAAAGCACTAATCCATAGTCTGGTTTAATTCCACAACCCCATACTCACATTTTTATAAAAGTAAGCAATATATAAAATTAATCAGAAAACCTTCATAAAGCTACTTAAACATACCTCTCCATCAAAAAAACAAATTGGGGTATTTAGCCCTCACTTTGTCTTCAACCTCCCATGTACAATCATTGGGATCCAAGCTCCATTGAATTTTTACCAGTTTAATCACCTTGTTTCTCAGCCTCTTTTCTTCCTTGGCAACAATCCCCACTGGCTCATTTGCATAGACCAAGTTCTTATCAATTTGAATTTGAGTAGGTGATTCTAAAATTGCTCCTTCATCATGTATCCACTTTCTCAATTGAGAAACGTGAAACACTGGATGTACACCACTCAATTCTTCTGGTAACTTAAGCTTATAAGCCATGGTACCAATTCTCTGTATGACTAAAGCGGATATCTTTTGTTAAGAGTGGTATGAGCATCCCAAACATACTTACAATGTTTTACTGCCATTCAGATCTGAATTGTAGGCCAGATATGTTTTCATGCAATGATATTGTAGGCTAGGCAATGTATTTCGCTTAATAGAATATTTTGTGATCAAAATTCACATACATGAATCAATTTGTTTGTATTCCTATCTATCATCAAAGTAGATTAAATCTTCAAGATCTTATTTTCCTTTTGCAGGCAAGCAAAAAGTGGCCAGGAAACTGAGACAGAAGCTGAAATACGGCAGAGGACTTGTATAAAATACTACACAGCTTAACCCAGTTTCAACCAAGCTGGATTGACAGTTATTAGGTACTATATGTGAAAGATAATGAAAGAAATATAATACAAAAGTTGATCAGAATGAAGCATAGTAAAAAAAAAGCGAAAAAAAGTGTTGATTTCCAGGAAAAGGAAAACTGTTTAGCTTCTAAATGTGTGTATCATTGAATGCTTCTCATTTTTATTGTTTACGATTTTGGAATTATTTGTTCCTTGAGCATTTCCTACAATTTCCTTGAATCTAGGATATTTTATAGAAAAAAGGGTATATTTTGGTGGAAAAATAGAAAATAATTTTCCAACTTTAGATTATATATAGTATAGTTAATATTTTGCGGCAATGATTATAATTGATCTGGTATTCTTTTTTTTTAACAATATGTTATGTTTTTAAAAAATCAGAAACATTGCACAGCAATTATAGGTACTTGTAGTTTGACATTTGATAACATACTGTAAATGATGTAAAAGATATTATTGCATTGTTTGATAACTTGAGCACGGCATATGCATATGCATGGATAAAAAGGGAAAAAAGAAAGAGAAAAAGCGGCATGGGATTATTACAGTTGTTGAATATGACTTCTGCAGCCCCAAAAAAAACGTATGAGTAAGAAATCTGCAGTCAAGCTATTGTATATAGACAAGGTATGGAATGTCTATTGATGCATAGAGAAGAAGGTCGGCACTTGTCCTGAAAATGTCCACAAGTTTATTTATTTATTTTTCAGAATTTCAGAAAGCAACTAGAAATTTTGCAAAGAGACAGTTGACATGGTTTAGATATAAGAAAAATCTAAAACTGGATTATTGTTTTATGGCCATTGGAGAAAACATTGAACATTGTTTATGATGTTTATTGTGATCAAAGTAAGAAAATTGTTGTGCCTGAAAATGTGTGTTCAAAAAGAGACTAAAGAGTCAAAATCATATCGAACAAAATATAGGACTGTCACTCATGATGAAGCTTGTTCTAATATCGTAGACGGGCTGAGGTGGAGACAAAAGCATTAAGGTATTAACTTGAATGTATTTACTAGCAATTACTCAGATTTAGAATTGCTGTAAATAAAAATACTTGACATCACTTAACGTAATCAATGAAATGCGTAAAACGCATAACAAGTATGTAACAATTATACACTGATCCACCAGACCACTTTTATGAAGCTTAACCTAGAAATGTTCATACATTTTGGGAATCAGATACACTGATGACAAGTTTGCAACAATAAAATAGTTATGAACCAGTGATGCAGCGTGCCACGAGTCGATCAATCTTTGGTCGCTCATCTCTTTAGGTCGTGGGTCGCTCAACTTACTAAATCGCGAAGTTCCAATAGATCGCGTTCCTAAATCGAGAAGTTCCTTAAGTTGAGGCTCCTCCTTATGTCGCGAACGACCTAACTCTAAGTCGCGCTCCAGCGTAAGGTCGCGAACGACCTAACCCGAACATCTTCGCTCCAGCTAAGTCGTAGGTCGCTCCGCCTCCAGTGATGCCGCATTCCTTATGTCGTAAAGCTTAGGTCGCAAAGCTCCGGTTATGTCGCATTCCTTATGTCGCGAACAGAATTTTAGGTTGTTAATTGTCTTAAGTCGCATGTGATGAAGATGTGTTATGTCGCTCCAGATGTTAAGTCGCATTGTTGTAATTCGTTGAGTCGTATGTCGCCTGTGTGATGATGTTGTAACATGATGTTGTAATTTCTTAAGTCGTATGTCGTTGTGTTGTTAAGTCGTGAACAATTGTAACTTGTATATTTTAGGTCGTAGGTCGTCTGTTATGTATGTTAGGTCATGAAGGACCTGTATTGTGTTTGGGAATGTAAGTCGTTTGTGTGTGTTGTAAATATCTATAAATATGGGTGTGATGTCATTGTAAAAGCAGTTGATTTTTTGGAATAAAATTTGTCTGTGTGCTTTGTGCCACTTTGTTGAAGTTGAGTGTGATCTCCTTCATCTTCCATCTTCGGATATTCGAGTGCGCTCGAATCAACCGACTTGAAGCCGATTCGCGGAATCTCGTGCGTGAGATCAACGTCGAAGAATCGTAGATCTTTTAATACGGCATCATGCACGCTCAACGTGTTGGAGATAGCTAGAATCCGGTATCTCGTGAGATCAACGGATTTGGGCATTTATCTTGGTATCATCAATTCATCATTGTATCATTTCATCGATTTGTTTGACACGAAATCTTCATTTCGTGGTCAAGTGTTATATCTGTTGAGTCAGTTTGGTATCAGAGCCATACTTAGCTATACCATAGCTAAGCCGAGCCTATTGGGAGTAAAGAGGAAGTGTTGGAGTTAGAGCCGAACCAATCAAAGCAAAGCCGAGCTAAGTCGAGAATAGATCATGCCTCTGAGACGTGCTAATCGATTTCAAAATGTTGAAGATGTATATAGGAGATAAGAAGCAGAGGCAATGGAGCAACGTATTAATGAGAAGTTTAACGAAGGTATTGGAAAGTTGGAGAAATTGATGACTAACATGAACCAGAGAAGAACGTCACCGGTTTCGAATCGGGGTGGAAACAGGGTTTCGCCGTCGGTTTCAGGAGAAAGAAGAATGTCACCGCAGTCTTATCGAGACAGAAGAGAATCATCAGTTTCCGTGATGAGAAACCACCAGGAGTACAGAAGCGAAGATAGAAGATCTCAACATGGTTTTGAACATGAACCCTATCGTTATGTTGAACGACAGAGTAGAAGAGACATTCATGGCCGTAGAGATGTGGATGGTCGAGAACGATATCGAAGTACATCTGATTTTGAGGAATATCGTGATAGAGGTAGTATCCATTATCGAGATCGAGGCCAAGTGCGGGATCGATATATTGATTCAGAGAATGATCGTAAATGGGAATCTGGTATGAGGATGGAAATTCCAGAATTCAAGGGTGGTATGCAAGCAAAAGAATTTCTTGATTGGTTGTCAACTGTTGAAGAAATTTTGGAATTCAAGGATGTGCCAGAAAATCGCCGAGTTCAGTTAGTTGCTACAAAGCTAAGGGGAAGAGCTATGGCTTGGTGGCTGTAAACTAAGCTAACACGGGAGAGAATGGGAAAATCTAAAGTTGTTACTTTTGAGAAGATGAGAAAGATGATGAAAGCGACTTTCTTGCCGTACAATTATCAGTCTCTTATGTATCAATGTTTGCAGAACTTGAGACAAGGAACGAAGTCGGTGAATGATTATGCAGATGAATTCTATCAACTGATTGTGAGAAATGATATTATGGAAATGGAGGAACAGCTAACAGCTAGATACGTTGGAGGGTTGCGAACGCAGATTCAAGATATGGTGAATATGTTTAATCCGATGTCTGTTGCTGAAGCACACCAGAAAGCTCTAGCTTGGGAGAAGGAAGGGAGACGGGGAGTTGGTGCGTTTACAAGTTCTAACAACCAGAACAAGGGCGCTAGTAGCTGTGCTAATGTTTCCAAAACAGTCAGTAAGTCGATTGTGAATGAAGCCGCTAAAGCAAAGGTCAATACCAGTATCAAATGCTTTAATTGTCAAGAGTTTGGCCATAAAAGTAATGAATGTACAAAACTAAAGAAGAGAGCATTAGTTGCAAAAGAATGTGAGTATGAGGAGGTTGAAGCTGAAGTTGATTATACTCAATCACCGAAGTTTGATGAAGAAGAAGAAGTTGTGTCAGGAGATGAAGGGTGTAACTTGATAATGAGGAGGTCTTGTTTAACGGCAAAGCAAGAGGATGATTCTAGTTGGCTGAGGAGCAATATTTTTCAGTCTACATGTACTATCTTAGGAAAGGTTTGTCGATTTGTTATTGATGCGGGAAGCTACGATAACATTATTTCTGAAGAAGCTGTCAAGAAGTTAGGGTTGAAGACTGAAAAACACACTAGACCTTATAAACTAGCATGGCTAAAGAAAGGTGGAGAAGTGAAAGTGGGAAGACGAGCATTTGTTACATTTTCTATTGGGAAGAAATACAAAGATGACATTTGGTGTGATGTGGTTGATATGGATGTGTGTCACTTACTATTGGGGAGACCATGGCAGTATGATAGAGCTGTACAACATAATGGTCGCACCAACAGCTACAACTTCATGTTCGAAGGAACTCAAATTACCTTAGTTCCTAAGAAGCATGAACAAAGTGAAAGCAAGTCAGAGCCGAAAGTGGAATCAACTAGTCTTTTATCTTCGAGAGAATTTGTTGAAGAAGTGAAAGATAGTGCTGAAGTGTTTATGTTGATTGGGTATGAAACGAGTGAAGGTCTTGAAATTCCTGAGGAAGTTAAGCCGATGTTGAATGAGTTTGAAGACGTCTTTCCTTCGGAATTGCCCAAGGAATTGCCACCACTGAGGGACATACACCATCAGATTGATCTAGTGCCAGGTGTTGTTTTACCGCATAAGCCACATTATCATATGAGTCCGAAAGAACATGAAGAGTTGAGGAGATAGGTTGAGGAGTTGCTTAAGCAAGGGTGTGTTCGGGAGAGTCTCAGTCCTTGTGTTGTACCAGCTTTGTTAGTGCCGAAAAAGGATGGTTTGTGGAGGATGTGTACAGATAGCCGAGCACTTGACAAAATAACCGTTATATACAGATTTCCTATGCCAAGACTGGATGATCTGTTGGATCAAATTAGTGGATCTGTAATCTTTTCGAAGATCGATTTGAAAAGTGGTTATCATCAAATTCGAATTCGACCAGGGGATGAATGGAAGACAGCCTTCAAGACACGGGAGGGGTTGTATGAATGGCTGGTCATGCCGTTTGGTTTATCTAATACACCAAGTACATTTATGAGGGTGATGAATAAAATTTTCCGACCTTACATTGGAAAGTTTGTTGTAGTTTACTTTGATGATATCTTGATATACAATGCTAGTACAGAGGAGCATATTCAACACTTGCGAGAAGTGTTAACTATTCTTCGTCAAGAACAGTTCTATGCGACAACAAAGAAATGCGTGTTCATGACGCCGAGTGTTTTATTTCTGGGATATGTTGTGTCCGAGGAAGGTATACAGGTGAATCAAAGTAAAGTTGAAGCAATCAGAAATTGGCCACAGCCCAAAACTATAACAGAAGTCAGAAGTTTTCATGGGTTAGCTTCATTTTACCGAAGGTTTATACCACACTTTAGTAGTGTGATGGCACCAGTTACTGATTGCATGAAGGGGAAGCAGTTTTTATGGACAAAGGAAGCAGGATCAGCTTTTGAGCGGATCAAGGAACTTTTGACATCAGCGCCAATTCTAGTATTGCCAGACTTTCAGTTGTTATTTGTGTTGCATACCGATGCATCGAAAGTTGGGATTGGAGGAGTGTTGAGTCAGAAGGGTCGTCCAATTGCATATTTCAGTGAGAAGCTTTCTGGAGCCAAGATGAGATATAATACTTATGATGTGGAATTTTATGCTATTGTGCAAGCCGTGAAACATTGGAGACATTATTTGTTCCATAAAGAATTTGTTTTGTATACAGACCATGAAGCGTTGAAGCATTTGCAAGGGCAGGATAAAATTGCAGCTAGACATGCATCGTGGATAGCTTATTTGCAGCAATTTACATTTGTCGTAAAACACAAGTCTGGAGTAACTAATCGCGTTGCAGATGCATTAAGTCGGAGGAACTATTTACTCACTACCATGCGAGTAGAGGTGATGGGTTTTGACTTACTTCCAGAATTGCTTAAGTCAGATTCATATTTTTCGGGAATCCTAGACAAAGCTAAGCAGGGAAACATGGATGGATATATGTTGGTTGATGGTTTTCTGTTCAAAGGAAATCAGTTGTGTATTCCAGATTGCAGTTTACGAATGAAGATTATCAAAGAATTGCATGAGGAAGGACACGTGGGCCGTGATCGTACTTTACAGTTGATTGCAAAATCTTATTTTTGGCCATCAATGAGGAAGGAAGTTGAAAATTTTGTTCAAAGGTGTCATATTTGTCAGGTTTCAAAGGGGACAGCAACAAATGCAGGTTTGTATATGCCGTTGCCTGTGCCGACTAAACCATGAGTGGATGTTTGCATGGATTTTGTGTTAGGATTACCGAGAACACAACGCGGCAATGATTCTATCTATGTGGTGGTTGATCGGTTTTCAAAAATGGTACATTTTATCGCATGCAAGAAGACGGCAGATGCAGTTAATGTTGCATAATTATACTTCAGAGAGATCTATCGTCTTCATGGGTTGCATGAATCTATTGTATCGGATAGAGACACTCGTTTTCTGAGTCATTTTTAGATGAGTCTATGGAGAATGGTCGGGACTAAGATGAAATTCAGTAGTGCTTATCATCCACAGACGGATGGACAGACTGAAGTTGTAAACAGATCCCTAGGTAATCTATTGCGATGCATCGTGGATGACAATTTGAAGAGTTGGGATTCAAAGTTATGTCAAGCTGAATTTGCACACAATCATGCAGTTAATCGTAGCACTGAGTTTAGTCCATTCCAGGTTGTGTACTCAACAATTCCTAAAGGACCATTGGATTTATTTGTAGTTCCACAGCAGAAAGGAGTGATCGAACGGGCTAGTGATTTTGTGAATGAATTGCAAGAGTGTCACAAGGTTGTGCAGGAACGATTGCTTAAGGCAAATGAGAAATATAAGCAATCCGTAGATATTAAACGACGACATGTTGACTTCAAAGAAGGAGATTTTGTACATGCAGTATTGACTAAGGATCGATTTCCTGTTGGCACTTACAACAAACTAGCTGCTAGAAAGATTGGTCCTTTGGAAATCGTAAAGAAGATTAATGAGAATGCTTATCAGTTGAGATTGCCGGATCATATCCATACTGCTGATGTTTTCAACGTCAAACACTTGATTCCATATCATGAAGATAAGCGTGTTGAAGATGAGGAAAGTGTGAATTCGGGGTCGAATTCTTTTCAACCAGGGGAGGATGATGCAGCGTGCCACGAGTCGATCAATCTTAAGTCGCCCATCTCTTTAGGTCGTGGGTCGCTCAACTTACTAAATCGCGAAGTTCCAGTAGATCGCGTTCCTAAATCGAGAAGTTCCTTAAGTCGAGGCTCCTCCTTATGTCGCAAATGACCTAACTCTAAGTCGCGCTCCAGCGTAAGGTCACGAACGACCTAACCCGAACATCTTCGCTCCAGCTAAGTCGTAGGTCGCTCCGCCTCCAATGATGCCGCATTCCTTATGTCGTAAAGCTTAGGTCGCAAAGGTCTGGTTATGCCGCATTCCTTATGTCGCGAAGCTTATGTCGCGAACAGAATTTTAGGTCGTTAATTGTCTTAAGTCGCATGTGATGCAGATGTGTTATGTCGCTCCAGATGTTAAGTCGCATTGTTGTAATTCGTTGAGTCATATGTCGCCTGTGTGATGATGTTGTAACATGATGTTGTAATTTCTTAGGTCGTATGTCGTTGTGTTGTTAAGTCATGAACAATTGTAACTTGTATATTTTAGGTCATAGGTCGTCTGTTCTGTATGTTAGGTCGTGAAGGACCTGTATTATGTTTGGGGATGTAAGTCGTTTGTGTGTGTTGTAAATCTCTATAAATATGGGTGTGATGTCATTGTAAAAGCAGTTGATTTTTTGGAATAAAATTTGTTTGTGTTCTTTGTGCCACTTTGTTGAAGTTGAGTGTGATCTCCTTCATCTTCCATCTTCGGATATTCGAGTGCGCTCGAATCAACGGACTTGAAGCTGATTCACGGAATCTCGTGCGCGAGATCAACGTCGAAGAATCGTAGATCTTTTAACACGGCATCGTGCGCGATCAACGTGTTGGAGATAGCTAGAATCCGGTATCTCGTGAGATCAACGGATTTGGGCATTTATCTTGGTATCATCAATCCATCAATTCATCATTGTATCATTTCATCGATTTGTTTGACACGAAATCTTCATTTCGTGGTCAAGTGTTATATCCGCTGCGTCAACCAGACAACTTTTATGAAGTTTAACTTACCAATATTCATTGTTTTTAGAAATCAAATATACTTTTAAAGCAAACAGCTTTAAAAAACCAAACCGTTGTTCCATAATCTCTTAACTGTAGAAAAACATTTACAATGCATCACATTACCAATTTATGAAGTAAATTGTTAAAACACAACAGGGTACAAGCAGACTGTAAAACTAAGACCACCATATTCTTTACATGTAAACATCAACTACTATGCATAAAATTAACTAATGTCGATATTGCATCAATCCCTCAAAATGATTGAATATTTTGAGCACTTACAATGTTGGATGTCGAATGCGATGAAGAACGGTGGTGGCCCTTGGATAAAGCTAGAAGCAACTGCTTCGGGCTTCAAAAATCTTAGGGGCACCAATTTCAGAAGAACAGTGTTGAAATACGCAAGTGCGACCACATAGCATTAAAAAAACGGTGGAACCTAGCGCACAAGGCTTTCCCATGATAGCGGACTCTAGGGAGGTCGATAATGTACGCAGTCTTTCCCTCGCATTGCGAAGAGGTTGTTTCCGCATAACATAGAAAGAAAAAGAAAAACTGCATCGCGGTATTGCACCATTGCGAAGCACGAAATCTGACTATTCTGTTCATGATGGTGAGCAACGAGGCAAGGGTTCCTGTTTCCTTCTCCTTTGGTTTCCTTCCTCTTCCATTAAAAATTTGTCAATTTGGAAACTAATTAAAGGTTGGAATCTATGTAGACACACACACACCAATTATGTTGATAATTAATTTCATATTATGAATTTTGCAATATCGATTAGAATGCTAAATTTGATGATAAATAAGTTTATTTACTTAGAAATTTAATTGTGAATTTTTTTCTCAAATCGATTGCGAAAAATAACCATGCTTTAGATAATTGTGTGTAGCTAGTTAATTATTGTTTATAGACACTTTTTTAGATAACTAATTCATTTTATTGCTTTCAGATATTAATTTTTGACCTACCAAATGATTTTGATAAATTCATTTTGATGCTTAACATTTTTTAGATTTCATTAGGCACTTGTGTAAGTGTCTTGATTATATCTGGATTTTGGTATATGTTGTATTTTCCCCTTTCTTATATATTGATTTTTGGCTTAGGTTACCTATGTCATTTAAATGATTATTATTTTTTCCCCTTTCTGTTAGCTTCTCATCTTCTTCAGACCCACCCAGTCTTTATTTATTCAAATGTAACAGGAATGCAAAATTGTCAAATGATATTAACTCATCCAGTTGTAATCACACTTTGACATTTTATTATATGCTACTTGATTACATACCTGAAAAGGACTTCCATCATAATAGAATTTGTTAAGTAGATAGACAGAACTGGTCGTTTCCTTTTAGTTTTGATGGACCCTGTTTGGAGAAGGCGGAACAAATCATAAATATAGAAGAAATTATGCGATTTAATTTAGTGGATAGCTTTTGTTAAGAGTGGTGGTATGATCATCCCAAAATATAGAATATGTAAGCCAGGTATTGTAAGCCAGGTATTGTTTTCATGCGATGATCCTGGAACCAAGAGTAAGCTAAATTTGATTTCAAAAATATAAATTCAAAAATATAAACCCCTTGAGTCAACGGAAACGTGAAATTGAATTTTATTTTGAATACTATATTTGAACCAATCATTGAACAAAATCATCCCAGTTCAACACAGAAGAACGTTGTTTTTTCCTCCTTTTACAAGAGAAAATAATCATCTATGGAGAAAAAATTAATTCTAAGCTTACTTAAAAATGTACTCCTCAAGGATGTTCGTGATGGAAATAAAAGAGTAATTTATTGAAAGGTGTGAGGCATTAAATGCCTACATTGAAAAATGTGAGGCATTGAATGCATTGAGAAATGAATAGTCTCACATCTTGAGGATACTGAAAAAAGAGACCAAGGGAAACTGAAATCACCAATTTTCTTGAGGATACTGAACAAAATATTGATAATGTTCAGCAAAACAGTGCTAATCAACATGTCGAGGAACCAAGGAGAAGCAAAAGATAAGGACCTCAAAAACTTTTCAACCATACTTCTACACATTTATGTTAGAAGACGATCCATTAACATACAAACAAGCTATGTCCTCCACCGATGCTCCTTACTGGAAGGAGACAATTAACAATGAGATCGAATCCATTATGGCAAACCATACCTGGGAGTTAGTTGATTTACCTCAAGGATGCAAGACCTTAGGTAATAAATGGATATTTAAGAAGAAATTGAAACCTGATGGTTCAATAAACAAGTATAAAGCTCGACTTGTGGTTCAACGATTCAGACAAAAAGAAGACTGGTCTATTTTGACACACTCTCCAGTAACTAGAATAACATCAATAAGAATGTTAATACCAAATGCATCCACACTTGATTTAGAAATACATCAAATGGATGTAAAGACATCATTTTTAAATGGTGAACTAGAAGAAGAAATATACATGAAACAACCTTAAGGTTTCCTAAAACTGGAAATGAAAGTAAGGTCTATGGATTAAGAAAATCACTATATGGGCTTAAACAAGCGCCTAAACAATGACATGAAAAATTTGATGAAAAAATTATACTAAATGGATTTCATATAAATGAATGTGACAAATGTGTATTCTAAACATACAAATATATGATATGTCATTGTATGTCTATATGTTGATGATTTACTAATATTTGGAAGCAACAAGAAAATAATAAAATCTATAAAAGATATGCTCTCCGCCAGATTTGACATGAAAGATCTGCGAATCGCTGATGTGATACTTAGTGTAAAAATACATAAGACCAACCAAGGATATGTGTTGTTCCAATCACACTATATTGGAAAAATACTTGAAAAGTTTAAACAACACAATATAATATCAGCAAAATCACCCGTAGATTTGAACCAAAACTAGGTTAAAAATAGCGGTGATAGTATTTACCAACTTGAGTACTCTCGTATACCAGGCAACATTATGTACGTAATGAACTGCACTAGACCTGATATAGCATATGCTGTAAGTAAACTCAGCAGATATACTAGCAACCCAGAAAAGAATCACTGGAAAGCTATAATTATAGTACTAGGATACCTAAGGTATACAAAAAGTCATGGACTACAATTTTGTTTCAAGGAAACAGTTTTCATCGGACTTGGACAATCTAATCGGTATTATATATTTTGTATAATCTGTTTGTTGCACAGTTCTATTTGTTAGAGTTTTGCAACATAATTGTAATAGTTCTATAGTTGTAACAGTTTGGCAACGTTATCGTAATAGTTTCGTAACACTTTTGTAACGTTCTGTTAACAGTCGTATATGTTCAATGCTGGCTCAGGCCTTGCTAAATTTTCACTGCCTTTCTTGTAGCAGTCTGGTGTTAAGAGTAACATTACAAAGAAATAAACTTTCACAGCACCATTAATATATGTATGAATTGCCTCTTTTATTATTTTCTTTCTATCTTGTGTTTATTATGGCTTTTTTACCGACTATCGAGCTAGCTGCTAGACTATTGCCATATTGACCAAAATCATGTACAACTTGTTGATTGCAAGGAAGATAGCTTCTTGACCAGTCAATTAATTGAAAATCCGGTTTATTTTAGCATGGTAATTTCCAGTTAAAGAATATACTATTTTATGTTGCAAAAATATGTTTTCATACGGATTTGAAATGGAATTTTTCTTCACAAAATATTCTTTTTCTTGTTTTTCTTGTAGTGGACTTTGTCTTATAACGGTTCTCTTTAGTTGCACACCTAACAAATCATTTTGAATGAAAATGTACAACTGGGTGCAGCTGAAAATGAGATGGTAGAAGTCATATTGACAACACACCTTGAGTTAGATAGTGCAAGAACGACTAAAATTGAACTCTTGATTGTATGCATCTTGTCCTTCGATATAGCCGTATAGATCATACTGATGTATCTATACATTATTACTCCGTTATAAAAATTAATGATGGTTTTCATCTAATTCTGACACTTTATATGCAGTTCATAATAATGTATCCCTATAGCCTGCATTTATTACAAAATTTTCTACTAAGTGTGAAAATGTAGAGTTTTAGTTGTTTGGTTAGAGCAAATTTTTCCAAAATTTGATGCATTTGTTATACACGGTATTACCACTACCTATACTTCTAAAATTTTAATCACGTCCATCCCGTCCGGTATTTTGGCTGAAATCTCGTTTTTGTAGTTGGATGGGACTTCGTTTTGGCTCATAAGAGTCGAAAAGAATCTATGTTGCTCAACAATCCCTTCTTTAGGCCAGATGGAAGGAGCATCATTGTAACTGCAGATCTTGTTGTAGTTTCCGTTGATCTTATTTCATTGCCACTGTTCCTACACTCTGTCAGGCGTTATGGAGATATTTTCACATTTGATATTTATATATATGTTTGCAAGAGTTCAAGCACAGTGAATCACATGCTACGACATATGAAAAGTAAATGGATCGATTTCTCAACTCAAGATGCCAAAGCTGCATGGAACAAATTTCTGAAAAAGCAACATGCTAGTTTGATATGCCCACAATGGTCGGTTATGTCCATGAAGGGAATTTGTAAATAAAATGTATCTGACTCGAAAATTAAATGTGTGCTACAAAATTATCGTATTGTGATTTCGTTTGTGCATCCTTTTACATGATTTGTAACCAATAATGATCTGTTTCTTCAGCTCTCCTTTGTTTTGTGTCCATTTTTTGGATTTTATCTATAATACATGAGTTTAATTGAATCAATTTACTCGAAGTTGGTATGAACATCTACTTCTTAAATTTATCATTATTACTTGTTATACCACAAATGTTGTTAATTTTACGAGAACATTAGTAAAGCATACTCTTTTTAACTTTCAAAATGCAAAGTTGTTCCTTTTCAAAAACATACTTCGATAAACATTCATAGTTTAGTCCGACCATTATTACTTATAGTTTCTAAAACTACAAATATTTACTATGAAAACTAAAAATATGTGCACTTCTGCAAAAAAATATCAAAAATAAAATAAAAGTTTAATTTTGATCATAATCGTGCTTTCTCGATTTATCACACTTAATTGCTCGTAAGTCAAAGTGAATTTTATCACCGATAAGCCACTTTATTCTATGGAGAGCAATCGAGGATTGGAAATTCGAAAGATAATCAATCCTTGAAGGCACAAGGGAATTGCCAGAAAGTTTTGAGAAAAAACAAAGGAGGAATAAAAAGAGGGTATTACTATTTACACACCAAATTACGGACAACACCATGTTATTTACTCATCATTTACCACACACATCAGAGCTCTTAAAATTTTTCTTAATAGTTCTGAAATGCTTTCGGGGCTTAAAATAAATTTTGACAAAAGTTCCGTCTTAGTATTGAATGATTTGATAATGTTGAAAACACACTTAACTGTAAAATCCATGAAGATTTCCAATACACTATCTAGGATTCGTGATTAGACCAACTAACCTTAAAAAAGAAGATTGGCACATAATAAATGGTATACTTAACATAAAATTAACCGATTGAAACTGTAGATTTTAATCTAAAACAGGTAGAATCATTATTATTAACTCTGTTTTATCGGCCTTACCGATATATTTACTTTCTTATCCCAAAATGGATAATTGAGAAAATATATATAATCGGAAGAAATTTCCTTTGAAGTGGAGATAACCCCAGTAGTAGTTTAAATAATTTTGCCAATTGGAAAATAGTTTGTAAATCTAAAAATGAAGAGGGCTTAGGTATCATAAATCTACATGGTCTCAATGTGTTTTTACTAGGAAAGTGGCTCTGGAAATTTTGCTATAATAATGGAAACCTTATTTGGAAGGAAATAATATCGAATCAATTTTATGGTAGAACTTATAACCTTCACCATATAGCCACTAATTCTAACAACATGTCTCACTTTTGGAAATAATTTTAAATTTTTTTAACATTTTATGATCAAAAACTTGTGTTGGGAAAATAACAAAGTATACTCCTCGCACTTGATCTACAAGTATTTAAATTCCTCAAATAAAAAACTTCCAAATTTATTTGGAAAGCAAACGCTCCCTCCTAAAACCAAATTACATATGTAGCTAATACTACATAAGAAATTAAACACAATTGAATTTCTAAAGAAAAAGAATTTTCTAATAGATAAAAAAATGTGTTTTTGGCAACTCAAACTTTGAATTTATAACACACCTCTACTTCGGCTGTCCATTTACTAACTCTATTCTTGTGAATTTACTAAATATATTTGATATTAACATGAACAACTCTCACTTTAACCGTGATTACTACCTGGAACGTCTTTAGATTCAAATTTGCAAAGATTATAAAATTGTTCTAAATACTATTTGTGTTAGTATTTGTTGGAATCTGTGACGACCCGGAATTTTTGAGCATTTGAAATTGGAATATTTAATTAATTTAAAATATTCAGAGGTTAATTATAAACTTAAATTTCAAATATTGCTGTTATTGAGTAATTTAATAATTAAATTAAATTTATATTGAAGTTGGATAAAATAGTAAATCTGGCATTCTAAGCTAATTAAAAATATTTTGAAAGCTCGTAAAATTCATACTAATAATACTGAAGATGATAGAACTTTCAAAATGGAATTTCAAGGTATTTTGTTCAGTTTTAAAAATATATCGCTTAAAATGATATTTAAAAATAGCCTTCCGGGGCATAGTCTCGGAATCCGACGAAACCAGTTCCGTTGGATCCGTAATATTGAGTTATTACCGGATTTCAAATTTTGTAGTAATTGGAGCTATGGTTTGTGCGTACGATATATAAACGCGGTAAACTTTGTTTTGAAACAAATTGAATTCAAATAAGATATGGTTGCTTTCCTTTGTCCGACCGTAAGTACAATACGCCTCCAATTTGTCTCATTCGTACTCTATTTCTTTCCGTCTTCTTAGATGGCCATTCGAAAAATATCTCTGTTGAGGTATTCAAACACGTTAAAAATCAAATCGTGTTTCCCCATCATTTCTAATTTCCTTTTCCCCTTTTTCGTTCGAATCCATGGCCGTTCTCCTGCTTCCTTCAATTCAACTAGGGCAGGGCCTTTTCTTATTCTAACTAACGAAAATCAAATACCCATTTCTCGAAAACATTTCGTATCTAAAAAAGAAAAAAAAAAGAAGAAGAATGGCGGACAGAGTTCGATTCTTGAGTATCGACGAGCGCTGCAGTTCAAAGTAGAGAGGGGGAGGGGATTTTCGAATCACGATCAAGTCGCGAGCGGCCTAGCCGATTCTTGAAAACGATAAAGTCGTGACGGCTGACTGGGAGGCGCCGCGATCGAATTTGGAGTCGCGAGTTAGTCTGTCATTTTGAAGTCGAAATCTGAGCATAAGGAGGTGTGCTTCGAGGGGACGATTGGAGAGGCTTCTCGAGTATGCGAGCATTGTCTGGAATTTTGGGCTCGATTTCGAGTGGGGCATTCTGGAGGTCGCAGCTGGTTCGTGGAGGCACTGTTCTCGAGCAGGAGCTCGTCGATTCTGGGTTCGGCTGCTTCGTTTCTTGGAACGATGATAAGGTATTTTTAGTTTATTTTATTAATTTGATGTATATATGCATATTGCAGTTTGTTCACTTCAATTTGAATGTGAAAATATATATGCATGTATATATTACAGAGAAAAAATAATAATAAGTAAAACAGAAGGAAGGGGAATATATATATATGTATATTTACAGTAAGGAAATCATTGTTTTGTAATCATAGGAAAGAAAATAAAAATATATCCAGAAGAAAATATTCATACATGTTTTAATATGTATAGATAAATAGTAAATATGTATATATGGATAAGGTTAAAAAAAATAGGGAGAAAAGAATGGGTTTGATAATTAAACTGTTTTAATTAACTTACTTAATGATTGGGTTGCTAAAAAAAATTATTTGTTAAAAGAAAATCTATCTGTAGATTAATTCAAATATTAATAAATCATATAAACTATTATTCAAGGTCAAAAAGCGAGAAGGAAGCAAGCTGGATTGGAATTTGGATGCTAAAATAATAAAGGTGAGTTAATCTCACTCAGTTGAATTTAAATTTAAATGGTTAAATTTAAATAATTGACTGAATGGGTGAATTGATTTGGATGTGCTATATTATATATAGTAGTATATAGCAATATATACATATTGGCATATGTATATATTGGAATTGTTGATATTCCCGCATTGTATAGCGGATGAGACCCTATGCGCCGCATAATAGCGGATGATTTTATATAAAACCCATATACCGCGATATTCCACTTTGAAGTGGAATTGGTATTGTGCTAACGTCTGTGGATGCAGGGAAACAGGTTGGAGGGATCCAACTGGATTCCTCAAAATATTTAATTTTGTTAAATATTCTGTGATATGATTTTTGATATCCTGTGATGAATTATATGGATAATTGGATGTTATGGTTTGGTGGGATCGATTTGGGTGTGCTGAATTATCAAAATCTCTAGAATGGAATTTTTGAAAAGAAATAAAAGAGTAAATTTTTAAGTAAAATAATTATAAAGAGTTTGGAATAAATTTGAGAATGAATCTGATTAAGAATAAAAGTGATTTCCAAAATTCTAATAAATATGGAAAAGAGGAATTTTGAATAAACAGAGAAATATTGAATTTAAAGAAAATTTATGTGATATTATTTAAAGGAATAAATAATTTATTTTAATTCAATGTTTAAATGTAATTAAAAAGAAAGAAAGAATTTGGGAAATCTGAAACTTGTGTTTCGGTTTAAAAATTTTAAATCATAATGAGAAATAAAATCTGGAAGTTAATGAATTTGGAAATAAATGGATTAAGTAAGGAAATTTATTGCAAAGTAAAATAAATTGGGAAATCAATTATAAATTGATTTAAATACTTTGGGATTTGAAATTTAAAGAGAAATGAGATTTTGAAGATATAAACTGGGTTTATAAAGTGAAATGGAATATCAGTGGATATTAGAAAATATAAATTCAATGTGGGAATTTATAAAAGGATATGGATTTGGTTTAAAAATAAATGTTGATTTATTTTTAAAAGATGGGAATGAGAAGTGTATTTCTCTGGATAGCCAAGTACGTTTTCAAAGCAATTTGAAATATAAGTTAAAGGTTTTAAGTATGTTTTAAAAAGCATGTTTTAGGAAATTTGTCTTTTTAAATGTTAATTTCCTAAGTAAGTATTTTCAAAAATATATTATTGTAGTAATTATATAAAAGGGATTTGTTATTATGTTTTAAAGGGAGAAATTTAGTTTATATTTATAAAGTGGTTTATTTTAAAGTATATATTTTTAATAAAGTATTAAAGTAGTTTAATTTCGATGTTATAAGATATATTTAAAATAAAGTGTTTTTAAATTATTTTAAAATTAAAAGTATTTTGTACTTGGTGATTCAGTGGAAATAATTATTTGGGAAATGTTTTCCGTAAGCGGAAACTGTTTTGAAATTGTTTTCAAATGAGCTTTGAAAATTTGGAAATATATCTTGGAAAGATATTTGGGCAAATAAATAATGTGGGAATTATTTATTGTGTGATGGTTGCTTGTGGATGTTAATTGATAGTTAAATAACCGACTATCAATATTGGCCAAATGCGTTGATCGTTTCGAAGAGACCGGGATCGAGTTTCCGTATACCGGGATTCTAGGTCTGGAGACTCGAATACCACTTCGATCCGGTTTGTACGTTTCGTGTAACGTGTTCAGAGTCGAAGATGGAGCAGTGAAGTGCAAGGGCTAGTCGCTACTAATCCTGAGGATATTTCCAAAATGGATGTAGTAGGAATAGTGCCTTCGGTTCCGTTCGAACCCGGGACGGACTTGTATGGACGAATGCTTTCGTGACATCGTCAGGTGGACGATGGGCATTCTAAGGGATATGTGCTATAAAGGTATCGTTTAGCCTCGAGCCTCATCAACCGGGAATGACTGAAAATCAGGGGTTATGCAGCAAGGCTTCGTGGGTAGCACCCACTTGAGAGTAAGGTCATCCCTGTCTAGATGTCCCTTTTATTTCGGCTTAGTGGTGCGGTTGCTGATCCCAACCGTGGGGTGATTTTATTTGGAATTATCCAGTAAGGGATGATTCCGGTCTTGTGTTGCAGGGGAGCTGAAGTGACCCTCCTATTTCCACCCTAATTTCATAAGGATTTTTTTTTTTGCTAAGAGATGATATATAGATATATCATTCATTACAAATATATTTTCCAAGGTCATTTTCTTTTTCCAATAAACAAAATATATCCAGGATCAAAATAACTTACTAATATAAATATATCAGTGTATATCTAATAACATACACATACATATGAAGATGTATGTGTTCTTCTTGTTTAAATTCAGAGTATATACTTTATTTTTTTTTGTACAAGAACATTCTGTTTGATTTAGATTTTTAGCAATTCAGATTTTATTATTGTATCTTGATTTTTGGCCATAAAATCCACTGGTAACATGTACTTTAGTCTGTCATTATAATTAAGAAATGATCATGTAACAATCAGTAGTAAACAAGCTTTTAATATAGATGGTTGTGTTAAAGTCTGGATAGTATCAAATTCAGTATAAAAGAAAGTGGATCCTAAGTGAACACAAGCAACATCTAGGCGTAATGGAAATGCGCCTAACTTATACACAAGAGGTCATGAGTTCGAGTACTATGCTGGTCGGTTCAAACACAATTTTTGTAATTTTTGTTTTTCTTTTTTTTTTCCTGTGTGGTTTGAAATCTGATACCTACCTATCTTTGTACATATATATTTAATGTTTGCCTAACATACAAAACAATTCTTCCAACTTTACTATTTTTGAATCTCATTCCTACAACTGTTCTAGGAATTATAAATATATATATTTTTTTTTGTTCAAATATATCAACATGTACACAGATATACATGTACATGTCAATATCTCTGCTCATTTTCCAGAAAAATGGGTGAAACAATTGCTAATGCACTAAGCTTTGAAATGCATTTTTATTTCCAGAATACAATCTATCATGATCAACCAATACTTCATTTATTTGAAGCTGGTTAACTCCTGAATCCTGTATCTGCCACACTAGCTCAAAGCAATGGGGATACCTTTCATTGCATTCTGTCTGAAGTTTTTTTTTTTTTAGAAAAACATTTTACTTTTCTCAATACAATTCAGAAATAAATTCAAACTTATTTACAAAGCATTTCAGTAAAAAGATAATAAAATCTTTTTAAGTTTACTTCTTGCTAAATCCAGATTTTGTTCTAAAACTCAGTGCTCTGTTATGTCTCAAAATTAGCTAATACATATATATAAATTATGCAAAACAGTAGCTCACATAATTGTATATTTCTTACCAGATTTTTTATAGTTGATACTTGATCATATTTTTCTTGTCTATGTTTCAGACCCTACTTCAAAAACAAATCAAACCTTAACACATAAACAATTTCAACAGACCAACAAATTTAATCTGACACTTTACAGAACATAAGGGCAACATGATCTCTAACCATAAAATATTCAATACATGACTGGAAATCTTAGAAACATAAAAAAAATTTCCTGAATACATGCAGATATAATCAATTTAAGCTCTTATTGAAACTAGCTAGCATGTTCATTCACTCCTCCATAATAGCCAAAACTTCATTTTACTTAGTGCCTGGATTACCTGAAAGAGCATGAGTGGCTGCCTCATTTTAAAATGAGACACCCCAGATGCCATAAGCAAACAAGGGTCAGATCTATGATCTGGTATGAGTAACATCAATTCATTCATGATATTAAGCAATAGAGAATGTAAGGGTACTAACTTGTTATTTAAGCAAATTTCTGCTATCAATTACTTTAACATAGTATAATTAAGTTGATTCAGGTATGATATATTCATCTATCATTCCTTCACTTGCATACATAATCATACAAACATAATTATCTACTGGCAACAATTTCATTCACTGGAATCATCTTGGTTCCATACCATTCAACCTAAGAAATATCCACATTCCTATTTCTTCATTTACAGGTTGTAATATTCAATTTAAATCCCTGCCTCATCTGCTATTAAGGAATCACTGGGACACATTGCAATGATCTAATTCACATCATTGCACAAAGATCTCAGGGCTTAAACAAACCATGTGCCAACTTGCATACTTCAAATATGACAAGCATTCCAGCAGTCTTCTTGGCCTTCCCTTCCCTAGTTTATTTACTAGTGTATTGTCTTAAATTCTATCATCAAATATGCTAAGTGAACATGTCACTGCAAACATGGAAACATCCATAAATTTTTTCCTAGCATAATTCTCCTCAGAAATAAGCAGACAGTTATTTCCTAAATGGGGTCAATATGTCTTGATCTTAGTAAAATATAAGAACATTTTCAGCTGTAAAAAGAGACATGGCATGTTATATTGATCTGCAAGCCTTTATGATTGATTCAGATTCAAGATCTGGTTCAATCAAAATTTTAGCTTGTGGGTTTCTCTTTTTTTTTGATTTGATTAAGGGCTCAGCACATAGAAAATTTCTATTGCACCCTTAACTTTTTTTTCTTTTCAAGCCTCAGCACTTATACCAAGTATAATGCAGCTCCAATCATTTTCATAAAGTTTCCATGCCATAGATCTATAACAGCTGAGAGTATTCTCTATATAATTTTTAAGATCATAAACTTTAACATTTATGAGTATAAATAAAACAGTATGATACTCATCCAAAGGCAAATGTCTCAACCAATCAAAGTTCATCAAAATCATCCATATTAAATCATATCAGATTTAAAATAAGACATCCAAAAGCATTGATGAAATCATATACATCAAAACCAAAAATACATAAATGGCAATATAAAAGTGGCTGCCTCAACTCAGGTCTTAATGCCATGAACTCAGTGAGATTACTCACCTAAATGTTTCTTCTTATTAATCCAGAAAATTCTTGTTTGAGTGTTTTCTCCTTCCTTCCAATATTTTTTTTTCTTCTTTTCTTATTTTTGTGCAGCCCGGGGTAAAGACAATTCTTCTGTCTATTTATATACATTTTTTCTCTAGGGTTTTGTTGAAACAGAATTCCATTTCTGTCCTGGCTAGCATCATGCATTTTGCATTCATAATACCCCGGCCATATTAACCAATTTAAAGGCTGCATTTTCTTTTACTTTTCAGAAAATGGCCACTCACCTAGTCATGTTAAGAGTGTGACTATTTTCTTTTATTTTTCAATTATTTCTGAAAATTCTCCTTTGCTATTTTTGCCTATACAAGCTTATTAACTTGTATCACATTTCATGTCATTTTAATGTTATAGTTTTACCTGCTTATATATATATATATATACTTTTCAGTACTTAAAAATATATATATATTTGTACACATATCTTATCTAGGCTTATTTAATTTCTCTTTAATTTCAGAAGCATATGCACTTATATGTATACAGGTTTACAAATACACATAATTTTCTCTTCTGGGTTTTAAATAAAATTTGTTTACTGATTTAAAGTAAAACTTACTTTTCTTATTTTCTAAGATGATCCATATAATTCCAGAAATCAAATATCCATGTTGCAAAATCATGTTTGTATTGCTTTTTAATTCTTGTTTTAAATCCAAGAAATCTGGAGTTCTTCCTTGTGCCATTTCAGTGTGCACGTGCACACATATACTTGCACACTATTTATTCCAAAAATTTCACCATATTTAAATCTAAATATTTCAAAAATTAAATCATTTTACAAAAATGATTTTTCACAAAATTTTGGGGTATTACATTCACCCCTCCTTTTAGGAATTGTGCCCTCACAATTTTTCTAACATTTATAGTGAGCATTTTTTTTTCTTTTCTGAAAACTTATCAAACATATGCATAAGCAAACAAATTCAACCATATCAACCATGCATAACAAAAATTTTCCAGAGAAAAAAAAAATACCTTTTAATTTGCAAAAAGCTTAGGATAATCCATTCTAATCTTATCCTCTAACTCCCATGTGCAGTCATTAGGATCACTACTCCACTGGATCTTAACTAGTTTCAAAGTTTTGCTCCTTAATTTCTTTTCTTCCTTGGCTACAATCCCCACTGGTTCTTTTTCATAAACCAAGTCAGGGTTTATTTGAATTTTGGTAGGCTCTTCCAAAATGTCTTCTTTATCATGTACCCATCTTCTAAGTTGGGATACATGAAAAACATTATGCATTGCTTTCATTTCCTCTGGTAGTTCTAATTTGTAAGCCAATGAACCAATTCTTTCCAGAATTTTATAGGGTCCAACATACCTTGGTGTAAGCTTACCTTGCTTGCCAAATCTCATGACTTTCTTCATAGGTGAAATCTTGATGAAAACAAAATCTCCCACTTCATATTCCACTTGCTTTCTCTTTCTATCTGCAAATTTCTTTTGCCTATCTTGAGCTGCTGCTATTCTTTTTCTTATTAACCCAATTTTCTCTGTAGTTTCTTTAACATATTCAGGTCCAAGAACAGCCCTTTCTCCAGTCTCTACCCAGCATATAGGTGATAAACATGGCTTGCCATATAAGGCTTCAAATGGTGCCATCCCTATGGTGCTTTGGTAACTGTTATTGTATGTGAATTCAGCTAGGTGGAGGTGGTCTTCCCAGTTGCCTCCAAAGTCCAGTGTACATGCTCTCAACAAATCCTCTAAGACTTTGTTCACCACCTCAGTTTGACCATCTGATTGTGGATGGTAGGCAGTGCTTAAGCACAATTCACTCCCCATAGCCTCTTGAAAACTTTTCCAAAACCTTGAGGTGAAGATGGTATCCCTATCACTCACAATGGTTTTGGGTATGCCATGCAACCTTACTACCTCTTTCATGAATATTTGAGCCAATTTTGGAGCATTTCTTTCTGTTTTAACTGGGATAAAATGTGCTACCTTAGTTAGCCTATCCACTATTACCCATATACTTGTGTTTCCCTTCTTAGATCTAGGCAGACCATCTATGAAATCCATAGATATGTCCTCCCACTTCCACTGTGGTATACTAAGGGGTTGCAACAGTCCTGATGGCCTTTGTGTCTCTGCCTTGACTTGTTGGCAAGTCATGCACCTTGCAACATATCTGGCCACATCTGACTTCATCCCCTTCCACCAAAGATTTCTTTTCAAATTTTGATACATCTTGGTGCTACCTGGGTGTATGGAGTATTTACTCCTATGGTACTCATTTAATATTTCCTCCTTCAATTCTATATTTTCTGGAACACATATCCTATTTTTATTCCTTAAATAACCATTTTTGTCAACTTGATAATTTATTACTTCCTCCCCTTTTGATATGAGCATTTTCTTTTCCACCATGTTTAGGTCTTGTTCCTGCATTTTCCCAATCCTAAGAAGTAAATCTGATTGCAGAGATATCATACTTATCTTCCCTTTTCCTTCACCTTCTTCAATGGGCATCATTTGTTTCTCACTGTTTTCCTCAATTTCCAAATCAGTAAGTATAGACAAATCCCTAAACTCTTCCATCATCAACATGGCTACTTTGGCATGTTGTCTACTCAAGGCATCTGCAACTTTATTTGCCTTGCCTGGTGTATACAGTATATCTAGATCATAGGCAGCTAGGAACTCTACCCATCTATGTTGCCTCATGTTCAAATCTTTTTGTGAGAATAAATATTTCAGTGCCTTATGATCAGTGTACAAAATGAATTTGGCACCTAACAAATAATGTCTCCAAAGTTTCAAAGCATACACTACTGCTGCTAATTCAAGATCATGGGTTGCATACCTGGTTTCATGTGGCTTTAATTGCCTAGATGCATAGGCTACCACCTGGTCTTGCTGCATCAACACAGCCCCTAACCCAGAGCCACTTGCATCAGTGTACACAACCAAATTTTCATTTCCTTCTGGCACTCTCAATACTGGTGCATTAATCAGAGCTTCCTTTATTTTGATAAAAGCTTGCTCACATTTTTCTGTCCATACAAAGGCTTAGTTCTTTCTAGTTAAATTGGTAAGTGGTGATGATATTTTTGAGAAATCTTTTATAAATCTCCTATAATATCCTGCCATCCCCATAAATGATCTAATCTCACTGATGGTGCTAGGCCTTTTCCATGCTTGGATTGCCACTACCTTGTTAGGGTTTACTGATATTCCTTTGGCAGAGATAACATGCCCAAGGAAATGCACTTCTTCTTTCCAAAATGCACATTTTGAAAATTTTGCCTTTAAATCATTTTCCCTTAGCCTTGACAAAACTAAATGCAAATGATTTTTATGCTCTTCCACCGTCTTGGAATAAATCAAAATGTCATCAATAAAAATCAGTACAAACTTGTCTAAATAATCTCTAAATATTCTATTCATCAAATCAACAAAATATGAAGGAGCATTTGTCAAACCAAATGGCATAACCAAAAATTCATATAAGCCATATCTTGTGTTAAATGCAGTATACTTAACACTTGAGTCTTCAACCTTCATTTGATGGAATCCTGATGCTAAGTCTAATCTAGAAAATATTTTAGCTTCACTGAGTTGGTCAAAGAGATCATCTATTCTAGGCAATGGGTATTTATTCTTGATGGTTACTTTATTTAGTTCCCTGTAATCTATGCACATTCTCAAGGTACCATCATGTTTTCTTACAAACACTACTGGAGAACCCCAGCAGGAATTGCTTGGCCTTATAAATCCCTTGCCTTCTAATTCTTCCAACTGATTTTTCAATTCTTTCAGTTCACTTGGCCCCATCCTATAGGGTTTCTTGATTATTGGACTTGCTCCTGGAATGAGATTAATTTGGAACTCAACTGGTCTGTGGTGTGGAACACCCTTAACTTCCCCAAACACATCCAAGTATTCATTAACTATGGGAATTTCTTCAATGGTTAGTTCACTCAGATCTTTTTCTAAGTCAACTAAATGATACAATTTCCCTTCCTTAGCTATTTCACATAGAACTGTGATTCTCTGGCCTCTAGAATTTTGCAATGATATGGTGGATGAGTCTAAATTAATTATGGCTTTAAATTGCCTCAACCAATCTACCCCCAATATAACTCCTATATTTGGGTAATTTAAAACATATAAATTGGAAATAAAAATATTTCCTCCTATGTTTAACTCCACATCCACACAATTCATGTTCAAAACACTAGAACTCCCTAGGGGACTTTGTACAAACAATGGGGTTTCGACCAATATGCAGTTTAATTTTAACACTTTAACTAATTCATAGGAAATCAAAGAGTGTGTTGCTCCAGTATCATATACTACTGGTATGGGTATGGCACAAATGAGTAATGTACCTTCCACTTGGCCATGATTTTCAGCATCAATTTTCACTGCAGATTTGCCTTTCCCATCCAAAGTTGCCAATTTCCCTTGCTGTTTATTCTCAGGACAGTTCCTCTTCATATGCCCCTCTTTCCCACATAGGTAGCATTTGAAGGCTCCTCCTTTTAACTCTGGGCACCTTGGTTTGATGTGTCCTTCTTTTCCACAATGATGGCAAACCAATTTCTTCTTAGTATCATTGGCTTTTGTATCTTTACTCTTCCTGTTGTCTGCCTCCTCCTTCTTTTTATCATAAGGGTGATATCTTCCCTTATCCTTCTTGTTGTTGCTCTTAAAATTCCTATATTTCTCTCTTTCTTTGTCATGTTGTTCCAATTTCAAAGCCAGATCAATTACTTGATCAAATGTTCTATCTGCATATGGTAGCATAGCTCTGCTAAGTCCTGGGTTCAGTCCTTTTATATACCTATCATTTTTGGATGCTTCATCTTCCACTAGCATTGCTCCATAGTTGGATAGCCCCTCAAACTTTTGAGTGTATTCAGTGACATTCAAAGTTCCCTGCCTAAGTTTGATAAATTCTTCAAGCAAAATGGTCTTGGCTGATGCTGGTACAAATCTTGCCTCCAACATCTCCTTGAACTGATTCCAAGTGATTTCATTTTCATTTCTTCCAGCTATGATCACCTCCCACCAGCTTAAAGCTACCCCTTTCAGTTGTCTAGAAGCTACTTGCCTCTTCCTTTGGTCATCCAACTGCATGTCATTGAAAATCCTATCAAGTGTTCTCAACCATGCTTGAATTTCCATCACACTCTCAGTTCCTTCAAAACTCTTGCCTCCCAAATTGGAATAAGTCTTCAGTAGTTTTGAAAGCTCTTCATGTGGGTTCTCAGGCCTATGCCCAATTCCATCTCTTAAAACCCTCACAAATTCTTGCATATCAAGCATTTGAGGTGCACTGGGTCCTGCATTGTGATGAGATCCTCTTCCTACCATGGTCTGCTAACTAAATTCTGGGTAAATGGTATTAGTATATTATGAGTACTTCTATAATTTCTATTTTCTTATCTAAATTATTTCATCCAAAACAAACAGACATTATACATTATAATACTAATCAATCAATGCAACCAAGTGCTCTGATACCAACTGAAGTGACCCTCCTATTTCCACCCTAATTTCATAAGGATTTTTTTTTTTTTGCTAAGAGATGATATATAGATATATCATTCATTACAAATATATTTTCCAAGGTCATTTTCTTTTTCCAATAAACAAAATATATCCAGGATCAAAATAACTTACTAATATAAATATATCAGTGTATATCTAATAACATACACATACATATGAAGATGTATGTGTTCTTCTTGTTTAAATTCAGAGTATATACTTTATTTTTTTTTGTACAAGAACATTCTGTTTGATTTAGATTTTTAGCAATTCAGATTTTATTATTGTATCTTGATTTTTGGCCATAAAATCCACTGGTAACATGTACTTTAGTCTGTCATTATAATTAAGAAATGATCATGTAACAATCAGTAGTAAACAAGCTTTTAATATAGATGGTTGTGTTAAAGTCTGGATAGTATCAAATTCAGTATAAAAGAAAGTGGATCCTAAGTGAACACAAGCAACATCTAGGCGTAATGGAAACGCGCCTAACTTATACACAAGAGGTCATGAGTTCGAGTACTATGCTGGTCGGTTCAAACACAATTTTTGTAATTTTTGTTTTTCTTTTTTTTTCCTGTGTGGTTTGAAATCTGATACCTACCTATCTTTGTACATATATATTTAATGTTTGCCTAACATACAAAACAATTCTTCCAACTTTACTATTTTTGAATCTCATTCCTACAACTGTTCTAGGAATTATAAATATATATATTTTTTTTTGTTCAAATATATCAACATGTACACAGATATACATGTACATGTCAATATCTCTGCTCATTTTCCAGAAAACTGGGTGAAACAATTGCTAATGCACTAAGCTTTGAAATGCATTTTTATTTCCAGAATACAATCTATCATGATCAACCAATACTTCATTTATTTGAAGCTGGTTAACTCCTGAATCCTGTATCTGCCACACTAGCTCAAAGCAATGGGGATACCTTTCATTGCATTCTGTCTGAAGTTTTTTTTTTTTTTTTTAGAAAAACATTTTACTTTTCTCAATACAATTCAGAAATAAATTCAAACTTATTTACAAAGCATTTCAGTAAAAAGATAATAAAATCTTTTTAAGTTTACTTCTTGCTAAATCCAGATTTTGTTCTAAAACTCAATGCTCTGTTATGTCTCAAAATTAGCTAATACATATATATAAATTATGCAAAACAGTAGCTCACATAATTGTATATTTCTTACCAGATTTTTTATAGTTGATACTTGATCATATTTTTCTTGTCTATGTTTCAGACCCTACTTCAAAAACAAATCAAACCTTAACACATAAACAATTTCAACAGACCAACAAATTTAATCTGACACTTTACAGAACATAAGGGCACATGATCTCTAACCATAAAATATTCAATACATGACTGGAAATCTTAGAAACATAAAAAAAATTTCCTGAATACATGCAGATATAATCAATTTAAGCTCTTATTGAAACTAGCTAGCATGTTCATTCACTCCTCCATAATAGCCAAAACTTCATTTTACTTAGTGCCTGGATTACCTGAAAGAGCATGAGTGGCTGCCTCATTTTAAAATGAGACACCCCAGATGCCATAAGCAAACAAGGGTCAGATCTATGATCTGGTATGAGTAACATCAATTCATTCATGATATTAAGCAATAGAGAATGTAAGGGTACTAACTTGTTATTTAAGCAAATTTCTGCTATCAATTACTTTAACATAGTATAATTAAGTTGATTCAGGTATGATATATTCATCTATCATTCCTTCACTTGCATACATAATCATACAAACATAATTATCTACTGGCAACAATTTCATTCACTGGAATCATCTTGGTTCCATACCATTCAACCTAAGAAATATCCACATTCCTATTTCTTCATTTACAGGTTGTAATATTCAATTTAAATCCCTACCTCATCTGCTATTAAGGAATCACTGGGACACATTGCAATGATCTAATTCACATCATTGCACAAAGATCTCAGGGCTTAAACAAACCATGTGCCAACTTGCATACTTCAAATATGACAAGCATTCCAGCAGTCTTCTTGGCCTTCCCTTCCCTAGTTTATTTACTAGTGTATTGTCTTAAATTCTATCATCAAATATGCTAAGTGAACATGTCACTGCAAACATGGAAACATCCATAAATTTTTTCCTAGCATAATTCTCCTCAGAAATAAGCAGACAGTTATTTCCTAAATGGGGTCAATATGTCTTGATCTTAGTAAAATATAAGAACATTTTCAGCTGTAAAAAGAGACATGGCATGTTATATTGATCTGCAAGCCTTTATGATTGATTCAGATTCAAGATCTGGTTCAATCAAAATTTTAGCTTGTGGGTTTCTCTTTTTTTTTGATTTGATTAAGGGCTCAGCACATAGAAAATTTCTATTGCACCCTTAACTTTTTTTTCTTTTCAAGCCTCAGCACTTATACCAAGTATAATGCAGCTCCAATCATTTTCATAAAGTTTCCATGCCATAGATCTATAACAGCTGAGAGTATTCTCTATATAATTTTTAAGATCATAAACTTTAACATTTATGAGTATAAATAAAACAGTATGATACTCATCCAAAGGCAAATGTCTCAACCAATCAAAGTTCATCAAAATCATCCATATTAAATCATATCAGATTTAAAATAAGACATCCAAAAGCATTGATGAAATCATATACATCAAAACCAAAAATACATAAATGGCAATATAAAAGTGGCTGCCTCAACTCAGGTCTTAATGCCATGAACTCAGTGAGATTACTCACCTAAATGTTTCTTCTTATTAATCCAGAAAATTCTTGTTTGAGTGTTTTCTCCTTCCTTCCAATATTTTTTTTTTCTTCTTTTCTTATTTTTGTGCAGCCCGGGGTAAAGACAATTCTTCTGTCTATTTATATACATTTTTTCTCTAGGGTTTTGTTGAAACAGAATTCCATTTCTGTCCTGGCTAGCATCATGCATTTTGCATTCATAATACCCCGGCCATATTAACCAATTTAAAGGCTGCATTTTCTTTTACTTTTCAGAAAATGGCCACTCACCTAGTCATGTTAAGAGTGTGACTATTTTCTTTTATTTTTCAATTATTTCTGAAAATTCTCCTTTGCTATTTTTGCCTATACAAGCTTATTAACTTGTATCACATTTCATGTCATTTTAATGTTATAGTTTTACCTGCTTATATATATATATATATATACTTTTCAGTACTTAAAAATATATATATATTTGTACACATATCTTATCTAGGCTTATTTAATTTCTCTTTAATTTCAGAAGCATATGCACTTATATGTATACAGGTTTACAAATACACATAATTTTCTCTTCTGGGTTTTAAATAAAATTTGTTTACTGATTTAAAGTAAAACTTACTTTTCTTATTTTCTAAGATGATCCATATAATTCCAGAAATCAAATATCCATGTTGCAAAATCATGTTTGTATTGCTTTTTAATTCTTGTTTTAAATCCAAGAAATCTGGAGTTCTTCCTTGTGCCATTTCAGTGTGCACGTGCACACATATACTTGCACACTATTTATTCCAAAAATTTCACCATATTTAAATCTAAATATTTCAAAAATTAAATCATTTTACAAAAATGATTTTTCACAAAATTTTGGGGTATTACAGGAGCGGGCGTACTCCTCGGTACTGTGATCTAGGCCACGTACTGTGACAGGTGGTACCCCAGTGCCTAGTCATTCGTTGGAAATCCATTCTCCCTACGTGCCTGTACGGTTTTGATTGTGCCCAACTATTGTTGAAATGTGAGATGCAAGCATTTCAGCTAGATTCTATTTTACTTTCTGTAGACACTATTATAATATCAGAGGATTTTGATATAAAGTGTTTTAGCTATCGTAAGGTAAAAACCCGACATGTTTATTTGTGGCGTGGTCTTACGAGATGCTTTTGTTTTCAAAGGATTTTGAAACTTTAATAACCAATTTGAGTGTGATTTTCTCACGCTGGTATTCCAGACTGACTCGGGTATTGTTTTATATGATGCTCGGGTCAGACCGAGATAAACAGGTTCAGATTGTAGCTGTGGAGCTCAGGAGACGAGCTGGATGGCGATACGTACTTCCGTATTTGTTTATTGTTCCGCTGTGTATTTGGATGTATATCATTGATGTGATGAACTCTGTTGATGTATTCTGTAAATATATTGTATAAACAGATATATTTTTCTGTTTGAGTAAAGATCTGTTTTGTATATATTATATTTTATTCCGCTGCGATGTGAGATTCTGTTGTTGATTTTCTGTTTCTTCTTCTTCTACCTCTTTTTCTTTAACACAAATGGTTCGATTTTCCGGGTCTGGAAAGTCGGGTCGTTACAGAATCTTTGGCTCGAAAGGAACCAAAGAATGTTCAATAACATGAATGCTCCTACGGGTAATCTGATCTATGTTACTGCATATTTTATTTAAATCCTACCTACAAGTTGGTCAATAATGATTATTTCAAAAAAATTCTCAAAAAAGTAAAAAGGTGAACTGATATCTTAAAGGTTAAAAATATCCATAACACTGGTCGACACAATTTGGGCCCTAGCATCGACCCAATAAATACTTTAATGAAAACAACTTACCAAACATTACACTTCTAATACAAAACTAAGTTCTTTTTACTTGATATAAACGATGTTCACTTCTAACATATATATGTATATAAACTCCAAATTATATACATATATAAGGGCTGGAGTCATGCTTCTGTTGAGCTTTATAGTGTTGGATTTTGGACCATGTTAGGTTTTGAGAGGATCAGCCTGCTTATGTTTTGGACCGTGCAAAGATGGATTGTTAGTGATAAGTCGCGGCTATTAGCTACCTCCGACTTTCTCTTCATGATCTTTGTTCATAGGGCATGCTTCATGATCTTTTTAATGGGGGGATATGTTAGGGTTGTTGCTACGTGCCACATTTTTTAGAAGCTTCTTTTTTAAGTGTGAAATAAAATTGTATGAGTGCTCTCCTCTTTGAGATGATCACAAAGTGCTCTTCTCTTTGAGAGGATCACTCATTTCTCTCAAAAAAAATATTATCTGCACAACAAAATAGCATGCCTCGCCCATTTATTCCCCTACTCATATAAAAACTTCTTGCACCTGCTTACACCCACCTTTTATTTTATTTTATTTTATTTTTTGTTTTATGCACTCTTTCTTTCGTTTTCTCTTCTAAAAAACAAAACCGAATTGAAACCCTACCTAATTTCCCATTTTCAATGTGCTCCTGTTCAATTTAAATAGCAATTTTACAACACTATTATCCATTTACTTGAGCTTCTAAGCTAAATTCAACTGCCATTGTGAGGACAAAGGGGAAGCAAATTTTAGGAGAACGAGTTGCTCAACCTTAGTACGTAATTTTTTGCTTATGTTTTGTGCTGTCTATTAAATTTAGATCTCTGGATTTATGATGATTAGGGAAGTAATTCATGATAAGTTGGATTCAAATTATTTCGGATGGAAGAATGATGTAGATTCTAGTTTACAACTAGGGATTGAAGAGACAATAGGTCGAACGGCTTTTTCATTTTGGAGACCTAGTTTTTTTTTTGTTTTGGAAAATCACATTGTAGTGGTGAAATTTTCTTTTTTATGTTTTAGTTGTTTTTCGGTTTGAATAACTGAGTGGTTTTTTTATCTATTTCATATATATTTTTTGGCGACTTAGTTGACGATTGGGAACTTAGTTGTTGTTTAAATAACCGGGCTAAATTGTAAATTTTCTAAAAATATTACAGCAGGTGTATTTTTAGTGTTAAAGTATTAGAAACAAAATAAATTCTAAAATGTATTTAGTTTTGGACAATTATTAGGTTTCTTTATGTCAAGCAATTGTATGTTTAGTTGCATTAGATTGATTCAAACATTAGATTGTTTTAAGGTGAAAATAATAATAATAATAATCAAACATTAAATTAATTCGCATAGAGGAAGTGATATTTATAGAAATGTATTGGAGTCTATTATAGATAAATAATATGGGTTTAACGCTGTTGTGGATCATTGTGAAAGGGAGGGACTTATGTTCATATTAGTAAATGAGCTTGCAATATATAAATGTCTGTTAAGTGAATATTGTGGTTGGGTAACTCACTAACTCATACACCCATTGAGGAAGATATTGCTAATACATGTTGACTCCATTCGAGATGTTTATGTTGTAACAATGACTTTGAGTTTTTAAGGGGTGAATGTTATACTCTCGTGAATAATCTCATAGCATAAAGTCATTGACTTAGCTTGATTAAAATGTAAATTAACAATCTTCAACTACTACCAAAACCTCCTAAGAAATAAAAGATTCATACATTGGTTTCACCAATATGTAATTTACGTTGGATAGAGTACATAGGTAGTTTCGAAAATATCAGAGTTTTTAGTTGAGCTTATAGATGATTACAAACATGATGTCCAAATATAAGAATACATCATGTGTTTATGATATGAATCTATCTTGATTTCTAATAATATAACATAATAGATTTAATACTAGTACATATATGTATGACATACATATATATAATATTGTTATGTATTTTTACATTTTGGCAAAGAGGAAAATATGTGAAACAATATCTGGAAAAAAAAGATGGATGGAGGAGACGCATGACCATACCGCGTGTGAGTATAGTAGTGAAGAGGAGTTGGATGTGGATGGTTAATGATGAAGATTTAGATGATGTGGAGAAGGATGAGGGTTTTGAAGTTGAAGTAAAATGTTGTCCACTTGCTCAAGTGAATCTACTAGTGCAATAAATACGGGTAATGTTGGAGGATCACAAAATATTGGTGGATGGGACCGAAATATATATCATTGCTTGTTAGCTTTGATTGTCATAGTGCGAGAAGTATTTGGGATATGAAATAGGTAAATAGTGGTAAAATTCAAAGTCTTTTTGCAGTTAAAATTACAATAAATTTTAATATAGAAATGTATTACCAATTGTAATAAATGATAAATTTATTGAGTTCACTATCATCCCTACTCAGATGCATCTCTCATTCGCGGAAACTACGAGGGTGGAAACTAAAGGATGGGCCATAACAGGTGGTTAAAAGAATAAAAGGTACCGGATTGATGAACATTATCGAGCATTCTTATGGGTGGATGGATATGACTTCAATATCGGCATTTATAGGGAGATGGCATCCAAAGGCAAAATCATTTCACATGCCATTTGGTAAGAAGATCATTACACTCGATGATGTGACACAGATATCACGAGTTCCTATGGTGGGTAGTATGTTGTCGTATGAAAGAGGTAGTTGGGATATAGACATCGATGATCGTTTAGAGCTGTTGGATTGAAAGGGAGTGCAGATTAAGGATCTTAAGGCTAATTTAACACTAGAGGGGGGTGAATAGTGTTTAATGGATTCTAAGACTTATATGGACTAATTTAAAAATTATGTTATAAACAAATGCAGAACTTAATCACAGAACTATCACAGAATCAAACACAGATATAGTAAGTAAATAAAAAACAGTAAAAGGAAAGAACACACTAGATTTTATACTGGTTCGGAGTTACCCTACGTCCAGTCCTGTACCAAGGCAAAACACCTCATACAGATTTTTATTAAATCAATGTCGAGATTACAATCCTCAATTTCTAAAGGCCTTGAGGTACCCTCCTGTCTCTCGAGTCCGGGGCAAACTCTCTTGATTTACGGGCCATAAGATTACCCAATTGATTTCCAGGCACAACCACACATTATAGAGAGACTCGATAAACGTTTGATTACAAATTGATCCTATAACTCTGAATAGCACTTTGATCTTCGAGAGAGGGCAGAGAATCAAACAAGAATGAGATTTTAATTTGATTCACTTGAGAATTCGGCAGAATTTCAGCACGATCTTAAAAATATGAAAATTTTAGAATATGAATTTGTGGAGAAGAAGGAGTGAAGAAAATAAGAAAATAGTTAGTTAAAAAATTCATTTGTGAAGGCTATTTATAGACCAGTAACAGTCATAACCATTCGTGAAGGGATTTAAACGATAGACACTTCTTTTGAAAATTGAAACTTTTGAAATTAACGGCCACCATGTCGACATGGGGTATCCTATGATGTCGACATCCCTTAGTTAAAAACAATGTGAAGTTTAAAACAAGAGTTTATTTAAAAAACAAAAACAAAGAATATTTTAAGGCTAAAACATCTTTTTTGATAATCATTTGAAAAGATAATTTTTAAGGCTAAAACATTTTGAAAAGCAGTTTTGAAAATCATTTTGAAAAACCATTTTGAAGTAGTTTTGCGAGCTTCTTCGTGTATAATATCTCACCACATCTGGACTCGAGAACTTGTATAAAACCAGGATGTTCGTGGGTTTGTGAGCCACTTGTCGTAGGTTTGTAAGCTACTTGTCGTGTGTTTGTAAGCCACTAAGAAGGTAGAAATGGGTTCCATCCCAAATGAAATATGGAATGAAGATTTTCGTGCTATTATGAAGTTTTAACAATAAACTAAACACATATCTCGAAATCTTGATCTTGATACTCATGAGTCTTCAAACTTGATTTCTTCATTCTTTATCTTTATACTGTACAATCTTCAATAATCAGTACCTGCCTTATATATATCCTGCATACTAACATTCATATGTATCTAGACAATAGTTTTAGTATATAAGTTATAATAAAATAAGTTACAAAGGTTGTTGTCATCAAAACCACTTTCTCCAATTCCTAACAATCTCCCCCTTTTTTATGATGACAACCTTAAAATATACTTACTAATTTGATCATACCATAACTCCCCCTTACTCCAAGCCTACTATTTTATATAACTTCTCCCCTTTTGTCATCAACAAAAATAATCTATAAACCTTGAACTTAATAGAAAATGAGATAAACAAACATATGACATAAGAATAATAACCAAAGATTGTTTTTAGAAGAACATTAATTAAGATAACACTTATATACAATTTAACAAACCAATATACAATCAAGAAAAAGAAAAATGAAAAACGCTTAACGAGGACCCTTAACTATTGGTGATTTATGGACTGAACAATTTGGATAGTGGAGACCAAAGTTTCCATGTTGTTCAACCAAGTTCCAATTAGCGTCAAAAAGGACCTCTCCAACGCAAATCACGCCATCGTCTTCATCCATATGAACATCCGGATTCGGCAGAGGATGTTCTGCTTCTTGATCCTCTTATGGTTCTTCTAGAGGCTCTTCTTCTTCTTCAGAATCCATGGCTTGTGATGATTCTTCGATGACAATGGTATTGGCATGGTTATCCATAAGGAATTTTTGTAAATTCCTAAGAATTCTTCGTTGCCTATCTTGTTCTTTAGCCATTCGCAGTTGACTTACTTGAATTTCCATCATCATTTGAAGAAAATCTTTCATCTTCTCTTGTAGTTTGATGACTCGTACGTGTGTGGAACATTGAAAACGGCCAAAATGAGGAGAAGTGGGTGAAGAAGGTTCATTTTTAGAAGAGGAAGCCATTAATTTTTTATTTTAGAAGTTTATTACAGAGAATAAAACAGAGAAAAGGAGTAAAAGTCGAAATATATAAATATATAACCAAATAACTAATTTTAGAGGGAAATTTAAATTTGAAAATCTTGGCCTGTATGTCGACATAGGGGAATGGGTCATGCCGGCATGCCCAGTTCAATTTTTGAGAAATTTTTATTTATATTAATTATTAAATATACTTGTATTATTTATAATTTATATTTCAGTTAATGAACATATACCTAATTCTCTTCTAAATTTAGTAAAGTTTTGTTTATTTAATGGTTTGGTTAATATATCAGCAATTTGTTTTTCAGTATTAATATATTCAAGAGTTATGACTTCTTTACTTATATTATCTCTAAGAAAATGATGTCTAATATCAATATGTTTTGTTCTAGCATGATGAGTTGGATTTTTAGATAGGTTTATTGCACTAGTATTATCACAATAAATTGGTGATTTAGTTATAGTTAATCCAAAATCTTTTAAAGTTTGTTGCATATATATAACTTGAGAACAAGACAAAGCAGCAGATATATATTTTGCTTCAGTTGTTGACAAGGATACAGTGTTTTGCTTCTTACTAAACCAGGAAACCAGAGAATGTCCTAGAAAGTGACAAGTTCCACTTGTACTTTTTCGGTCTGATTTACAACCAGCGTAATCAGCATCACAATATGAAATTAAATCAAATACATCATTTTTAGGGTAAAATAAACCATAATCTAAAGTATTTTTTACATATCTTAAAATTCTTTTAACAGCTTTTAAGTGAGTTTCTTTAGGTTGAGATTGGTATCTTGCACAGAGACAGACACTATGCATGATGTCAGGACGACTTGCTGTTATATAAAGCAGTGAACCAATCATTCCCCTATATAATTTTTGATCAACATCTTTTGATTTATCTTCTTTACTTAAAGCTACATTAGTTGTCATTGGAGTTGGTTTCCCACTAGAAGTGGTCAATCCAAATTTATTAATTAAATCCTTAGCATATTTTTTGACTAATGAAAATTCCTTTATCTAATTATTTGATTTGAAGTCCTAAGAAGAAACTTAGTTCTCCCATATGACTCATTTCAAATTCTTTAGTCATTATATCTGAGAATTCTTTATTCATTATGTTATTAGTTGACCCAAATATTATATCATCTACATATATTTGCACTAATTGAATATCATTTTTGTTTCTTTTAGTAAAAAGAGTTGTATCTATTTTACCAATTTCAAAACCAGATTGTAGTAAATAAGATCTTAGTCTTTCAAACCAGGCTCTAGGAGATTGTTTCAGACCATATAAAGCTTTCTTTAATTTATATACATGGTTTGGAAATTTATTATCTTCAAAAATGGAGGTTGTTCAACATAAACATCTTCTTTTACAAAACCATTTAGAAAAGCACTTTTAACATCCATTTGATATAACTTGTAATTATTGAAGTTTGCGAAAGCAAGTAGAACCTTGATAACTTCTAGTCTTGCTACGGGTGCAAAGGTTTCGTCATAATCAATTCCTTCTTCTTGACAATAACCTTTCGCGACTAAACAAGCTTTATTTCTCACGACCTCACCAAGTTCATTCATTTTATTTTTATAAACCCATTTTGTTCCAATTATACTTTTATCCTCATGTCTTGGAACAAGTTCCCAAACATCATTTCTAGTGAACTGATTCAATTCTTCTTGCATAGCAAGAATCCATGAATCATCATATGATGCTTCATTTGGATTTTTAGGTTCAATAGTTGATATAAAAGCTACATTACTCATACTATTTAGTTGATTTCTTGTTTTAACTATAGATTCAATATTTCCTATTATATTTTCTACAGGATGATCTTTTAATAGCCTAATTCTTTTATTAGGTTGAATGATTTCACAATTAGTTTCATTAGGTTCATTATTTAAAGTTACAAAATCTTCTTCATCTTCTATTTGTACAGTATCTTTAAAATTTTCATCAAAAGATACATGCATTGTTTCTTCAATAGTGTTAGTTCTTAAATTATAAACTCTAAATGCTTTACTTCTATTAGAATATCCGATAAAGATACCTTTGTCGAATTTAGGTTCAAATTTATCTAAATTATCTTTTGTATTAAGAATAAAACACTTACTACCAAAAACTTTAAAATAAGATACTATTGGTTTCTTATTGTAAAGTAATTCATATGGTGTTTTATCAGTTAATGGTCTAATTAAAATCCTATTTAATATATAACAAGCTGTAGCGACTGCTTCAGCCCAAAATTTTTTAGGTAAGTTACTATCAAAAAGCATTGTTATAGCACACTCTTGAATCGTTCTATTCTTACGTTCTACCACTCCGTTTTGTTGTGGAGTTCTTGGAAAAGTGAAATTATGAGTAATTCCTTTTTGATTACAGAAATTCTCAAAATTTTCATTTTCAAATTCTCCACCGAGATCACTACGAATAGTTTTTATTTTTAAAGGAAGTTGATTTTGAATTCTTTTAGCAAAATTTTTAAATAATTCAAAAGCATCACTTTTAAGTTTAAGAAAAATTGTCCAAGTATATCTAGAATAGTCATCTACAATTACAAAAACATATTTATTGTGATTAATTGATTGAACTTGAGATGGACCAAATAAATCTAAATGAAGTAATTCTAGAGGTTTAGAAGTAGAAATCATATCTTTTAATTTAAATGAACTTTTCTTAAGTTTTCCTAATTGGCAAGCATCACATATACTATCTACTTTAAAGTTTAACTTGGGAAGACCTCTAACTAAGTCAAGTTTTGATAACCTAGATAACAGTTTGAAATTTAAATGACCAAATCTTTTATGCCAAATCCAAGGGTCACTTGTATTAGCCAAAAGACATAAGTTATCATTTGAAACTTTCATACTAAGGATGTACATGTTTTTCTTCCTAATTCCTTCAAAGATAATATTTGACTTGTTATCTTCGATGTGACACTTATCTTTTCCAAATTTAATTTTAAATCCTTTATCCCATAGTTGACTTATACTAAGCAAATTTTGTTTTAAATTCCTAACTAGCAAAACATCATAAGTAAGTGGAGTTTTAGAATTACTGACATTGTCGATGCCAATCACATACCTTTTGAGTTATCTCCAAAGTTGACCAATCCACCATCTTGATATATAATGTCATTGAGTATCTCGGGATTTCCAGTAATATGCCTTGAACAGACACTATCAGGTATCCATTTATCTTTCTCAATTTGCACGGTTTGTCCATTGGTTGTTGATTCTTCAAAAGCCATGTAACATGTCTGTTCCTGTATAACAAGCCAATTCGGTAGATAACTTGATTTATCATAAGAACTATATGCGGACTTATGATACTTTGATGAAATGCATAAATTCAAACTAGTATTAACAAAATTTCCTAAAAATGCCATTTTTAACTTTTCAAGTTTCAGATTATGAAAACTATGAAAACCTACGCTCTGATACCAATTAAAAGGGAGTGTGGATTAAGGATCTTAAGGCTAATTTAACACTAGAGGGGGGGTGAATAGTGTTTAATGGATTCTAAGACTTATATGGACTAATTTAAAAATTATGTTATAAACAAATGCAGAACTTAATCACAGAATCAAACACAGATACAGTAAGTAAATAAAAAACAGTAAAAGGACAGAACACACCGGATTTTATACTGGTTCGGAGTTACCCTATGTCGAGTCCTGTACCAAGGCAAAATACCTCATACGGATTTTATTAAATCAATATCGAGATTACAATCCTCAATTTCTAAAGGCCATAAGGTACCCTCCTGTCTCTCGAGTCCGGGGCAAACTCTCTTGATTTACGGGCCACAAGATTACCCAATTGATTTCCAGGCACAACCACACCTTATAGAGAGACTCGATAAACGTTTGATTACCAATTGATCCTATAACTCTGAATAGCACTTTGATCTTCGAGAGAGGGCAGAGAATCAAACAATAATGAGATTCTAATTTGATTCACTTGAGAATTCGGCAGAATTTCAGCACGATCTTAAATATATGAAAATTTTAGAATATGAATTTGTGGAGAAGAAGGAGTGAAGAAAATAAGAAAATAGTTAGTTAAAAAGTTCGTTTGTGAAGGCTATTTATAGACCAGTAACGGTCATAACCATTCATGAAGAGATTTAAACGAATAGACACTTCTTTTGAAAATTGAAACTTTTGAAATTAACGGCCACCATGTCGACATGGGGTATCCTATGATGTCGACATCCCTTAGTTAAAAACAATGTGAAGTTTAAAACAAGAGTTTATTTAAAAAACAAAAACAAAGAATATTTTAAGGCTAAAACATCTTTTTTGATAATCATTTGAAAAGATAATTTTTAAGGCTAAAACATTTTGAAAAGCAGTTTTGAAAATCATTTTGAAAAACCATTTTGAAGTAGTTTTGCAAGCTTCTTCCTGCAGAATATCTCATCACATTAGGACTCAAGAACTTGTACAAAACCAGTATGTTCGTGGGTTTGTAAGCCACTTGTCGTAGGTTTGTAAGCTACTTGTCGTGGGTTTGTAAGCCACTAAGAAGGTAGAAATGGGTTCCATCCCAAATGAAATATGGAATGAAGATTTCCGTGATATTATGAAGTTTTAACAATAAACTAGACACATATCTCGAATCTTGATCTTGATACTCACGAGTCTTCAAACTTGATTTCTTCATTCTTGATCTTTATACTGTACAGTCTTTAATAATCAGTACCTGCCTTATATATATCCTACATAATAACATTCATATGTATCTAGACAATAGTGTTAGTATATAAGTTATAATAAAATAAGTTACAAAGCTTGTTTTCATCAAAACCACTATCTCCAGTTCCTAACATGGATGAACAACTTGGTATTGGTGAGGAAGTAGCGAAGGCAGAGACGATAGGTACATATGCTATCAAGTTGGATTAGTTGAAACAAAAAATATAGGGTAAAGCTGTAAATGATAGTGGGGATGAGGATTTTGATAAGATTGCATGCGATTACTTTTTATACGTTATCGGATGTTCTTTCTTTCCCGACAAATCTAGTATGAAGATGTCAACTTATTACTTGAATGCAAAAAAGGGATCTATGAAGGAGGTTAAGGAGAATGCCTGGGAAGTTGCGATATTAGCATATAGCTTGGACATGCTTCTCGAAGAGATGTGATGTAGATAAGTGGATGTTTGTCGCTGTTAATGGTAATGATTTATACGAAGCACTGGTCATATACATTAGTTAATGATATATGGAATAAAAGAAAATGATATAAAATTAAAATTAAAAATTTAACATGTTAAGTTCTTTGTTTAGGCTTGGATATATCATCACTTTTCGATGATACCCAATGCTAGTCCTAACCCTTCATATGATGAGTCCTAACCACATTTATGTAAGTGGAAAAATATTCATCTTGGTAGCTATTAAGCATATGCACTGTTTAGGCTTAGAAAACAACTAAATACGTTGACTGAATGCAATGTAAGTTTATTTTCTTTCTGTACATCGAGCTTTGCTTCTATAACTGGAATAATATCTTATTTATATAATGGTATGCAGGTTGTGTGGAACTCGTACATGGGTATTCGTGATGGATATACATTACATAATTATTTTTTTATACTGGGGTTTTATTATGCTTTGATATCGTCGAGATTTACTACCTAAATCTTATGTTGAGACAATTTGATATTAAACAACCAATCCTAAAACCTCAAATGACTCATACATCAAGTCATGGAGGTGCAAAGTATAATCAATACAAGGTTAGATATGACATTGGATATTGATTAGGTCAAATTTGGGATGCTCATGTTTTGTCTACAAATTCAAGGTCTACACCGATCATTAACTCTTAGGACTGTGAAGACAACTGCAACAGTTGGTACAGACATGTATCTTATCCTATCATACAAAATCCTTATGCATGCATGAGTTTGAAGATGAGTATTCCCATAGATTTTAAGGTCGACTTCTAAATCTAGTTGTATTAATTATGTACTTTTGCTTATATCATTGTTGTTTGTTAAATTTTTGCACTACTGTTAAGTGTTGTTATCCCAATAATTTTCAAAGGGTTCGAAATTAGGGGTCATGTCAACATTTGAAGCTCTAGATGCAAAAGATATATCAATGTCAAGGACCATAAGATCATGTCGCTTCTCAACCACATTGACATTCTTCAATGCCTTATCGAGTTTAATCAATTCCTTGTCGATCTCACCCAATGCCGCACTTGGGACAATACCGAGCCTCATGAGATGTCGAGCTTAATTTGTCCATGCGACGTCGATGATGAATGTTGTTGATGTTCATAAAGCAATGCAATTTAAGATCGACAACGACGATATTGATATCGCACCTATACAATGGTCGTACTCTATTAGTAACAACGACACCATCGTTTAATGTCAAGCTTCAAAGATCATCACTACTAAGGTGACACTAAAGTTCTACTATTAACATCGGCAAGAAAGCCAAGCATACTACAACATCAGAGTTAGCGAAGCAGTTGTCGAAGTCATTAATCGATGCCGAGTTTTATAGATAAAGCATATTCTTCAAAGTAGTACAAAATCCATATGAAAAGCCACTAAAGCAAATAGGATGATTCCATCGAAGCTGTAGTGCAATGACATTGCACTTTTCCAATGTTATCCTAATAATTTTCAAAGGATATTAGCCAAGGAATCAATGCCGAGGCTACGGGTTCATGTCGATGTTTGAAGCAAGGGTTCATGTCGAGGTCTGAAGCAAGGGTTCATGTCGAGGTTCGAAGCTTCAGATGCAAAGCTGAATATCGACATGTCGACATCGAAGAACATAAGATGGTGATAAAAGAACTATGTCGCTACTATCCAGTGATGTCCAGTTTCTTCAAAACAGGCCACTTTATGATGATGACAAGATCAAAAAACTATAGAGATCATCAGGAGTCAAGAAGTAACATAATATCAACCTTATATGGGTAATCTCATCAACTGCTGTTGTCGAGGTTCATTAATAACATCGATGCCGCGCTTCAATGGCATTGAGGATCATCAAGGAAGAACGGCTTCGAGCATAAAGGTCATACCGAGGTCTCATCATGAAGGAACGAGAGTATAAGTGTTAAAGCATGTTGACTTTATCCATACCGAAGCCAATAAGGTTGCTATCATCAATGCTCGACGAAGCTAAAGCATGGCGAGGCCAAAGATTGGGGGTACCTACTACCTGCGTAACTCTATAAATAGAGGCTATGGAGCTCCATGCGGGGGGCCAATTTTTTTATTTTCTCTCTCTTGTTCTTAAATCATTTCTCTAGCAAACCCTAAATCGAATTGGGAAAAGTTGAATTTGATTGTAATCATTTTTGATCAATAACAACAAAGACTTGGATTGACTTATGGACTTTGACTATGATTTATTCAATTATCATCAATTTGGGCTTAGTAATATTTTGACTCGTCGAATTTGAAACTCGATATGATTAGCCTCGACGAGCTTTGAACTTCACGATGTCTTTATTCCTGTTGCATAGTTCGATATTGGGTGGTCGTAAAGTTCAAAGCTTGACATGACCAAAGTCGATGAACCTTTAACAACCATAGATGCATAGCCTCGACATGGTCATTCTCGTCGAGTTTTGTGTAATGAGGAGCTTATATGCACATGATTATATGACCATTGAATTCTCAAACATGAGAGTAAAAAGGGCATATGGTTTATTATCATGCTTGATAGATCATGTCCCCAACTTGTCACATCTTCTTCATTTTAATCTGATCATATGATGTGACATAAGTCCTCGAGAGAATATCGTATATAATAGTTCATGTAGAACGATGCAATATCACAATCCTAGCTTTCTTTGATGATGTCGGGTCCCCTTTGGGATATCGAGCCAAACAGCCTATGAATGGAAAATGAGTTTAGGCTTTCTCTCGAGGATCCTATGTCATCCTTTATTAATGATTTATCAAACACTTAGTCTTATAATGGCAAGTTGGATCTTGATGCTTTTGATAGCATCATTGATCAATGACATGCGGTTAATTTCCTACATATGTTAAATTCAAGAGCTAACTTGTCGTTATCGGCATCAGGGGTATTATACCATTTTTTGGTTTAGCATTTTTGGCGCTAGAGAATGTCCTAAACCTTTGACCTATTTAATCTTCTTTCTTGAATTAATGAATTAAAATTTCATTTCAGGAAAATTGGATCGAAAATGGCTCAATCTTAGGGATGAGGAACTAGTGGTACATACGAAAACTTTGGAAGAAAACATCGCTCCCACTTTCAACTTAGGAAGCGTGGAACTTGGCCAACCGTCAACACCAGCGCAACCCAACAACAATGAAGGTAAGATAAAGAGCTTGGAACAACAACTGCTGTAAATGAAAGGGCTTTTAGAAATGGTGCTTACTCAAAAAGTCATCCAAGAGGGCTAGACCTACGGTGGGAGATGAGGTGAACTCTCCAAAGAGGGATTTAAACGCTTCTCTACTTAGAAGCAAAAGCAAGCTCAACATAACTCCACAAACGAAGAAAGATGATTTACCTACCAAGCTAAATTACCAGGGGAGCATAGATGAGAAGTCCAAAGAGCAGTCCGGGATCTCAACCACTGAAGGATACAACCCCGAAAGGAACAATTATCGCGATGAAGCTGCTTATTTGAAGGACATGATTGAGAAGTTAGTGAAAGATGTATTCAATGATAAAGGAAAATGAACTCTCGATGAGAGGGCCAACTAAAGTCACTGGGGAACTCCTTTCACTGATGAAATTATGTCTACCAAGATACCATCTCACGTAATGATTCCATCCTTGAGGTATAATGGAACTACCGATCATGATGATCATCTGGTGACATTTGGAAATTAGATGGATCTCTATAACGCTTCTACTGCAGCATAACATAGACCCTTCCCTGTCACTCCCCAAGGAGCAATCGCTAAGTGGTACTGGCAGTAACGTGAAAAGACTATATATTCCTGGAAACAATTTTCTTATGAGTTCTCTACTCAATTATGCATTTGCAAAGATCCTACCGGTGATTACATGGTGCTAGCCAACATAAGGAAAAACCCGAAAAAGCTGTTAGACGATTACCTCAAGAGGTTCGATGTGGAGGCTTTAAAAGCTAAAGGGATGAACAACAGAGATAAGTTGATAGTAGTGCATTCAGAACTGATTGCACATACCACATTTTGGAAGGAACTCTATGTCTATGGCTGCAAAGATCTTCAAGACTTTCATTTTCAAGCAGACAAGTTTATTCGAATGGACGAGATGTATCATGCTAGGAATAAAAATCAAACCATAAGGGAGACTAGAAAAGCTAGCTTCGACCGTAGTTATAAGAGGTCGAGATGGGAAGATAATCCAAATACCAATTCTATTTCCTTGAATAAACCACTATCCTATATCTATGCAACGACAAAGGAGAAGGTTAATCTTCAAGTCTCATTAAAAGCCAAAACTTATCCAGAACAGAAAAAGGGAGGTGACTACTGCGCCTACCATAAGGCGAACGGTCACAAGACAATGAATGCCGCATGCTAGCAGGCATTATTCAGAAGCTAATCCATGATGGACACTTGAAGGAGTTCATTCAGGAGGGACAAAAGGTTGCTCGCACTGACAACGGTCAACAATAGCTCTTTAATAATGTTGTGGATATCATGTAAAATAAAGATCGGCTAAATCTCAGTCCACCTCTCAACAGGATTGATATGATCCATAAAGGACCACATTTGACTGGAAGTAGCAAAGATGCACAAAACAGATACATTAGTGAAGCAAAAGTAGAGGTTTTTTCTATCTAGGAACAGCCGCCACTCAAGAATCCTCGATTCAATATTCAGATGCCTAATCTTACCGTTACAACTGCATAAACTAAGAGGGATCCGACATCCTCATAATGACCCTCTCATGATTACCGCACAGATTAGACTCTCCATCGTTACAAAGATTCTTGTGGACATTGGAAGTGCTATCAATATGATCTTTAAACATGTTTTTGACCAAATGGCAATCCTAGAGGACAAGTTGGAACCAAACCTTGAGCCTATCTTTGGGTTTAACAATAAAGGATCAACACCGGTGGGACAACTAAAACTACTAGTGCAAATAGGATTGCCACCGCACTGTAGAACCTTCGAGATGCTATTCGTAATCATTGATCAACCTTCGCACTACAATGCTTTCCTCGGACACCCAGCTCTGGATAAAGTTGATGCTTTCGTCTCGCCTAAATACTTAATGGTGAAGTTCCTAACAAAAAGTAGTTGGGGACTATAAATGGGGAGCAGTTCAGCTCTCGCGAAATGTATTTTGCTACTCTAGAACAATATAAATGAGAGCATTCTTCTTACTACAATTCATTTGTTATTTTTCAACCTTTGGATGAAGGATTTCTACTTCTAATATCCAAAGCGAAAGCGAGACCCAATAGAACAACTAAGCATGTGCTTAAAAAGTATAACTCTTTTGAAAGAAAAAGGAAGGGAGTGCATGCTAACTTGGTGGAAGAAGAAGTAGAAAATGGGGAGATAGTCACTGAATTAGATTGTCAAGGTGAAATGGAAAGAATATAGCCCATAGAGGACCTTGAGAAGGTATGTGTAGATCTAACTGATCCAACAAAAATAGTCAAAATTGGGAGGGAGTTAGAAAGCAACCTTAAGGAAAAGTTAATTTAGTTTCTTCAAGCCAGTAAAGACGTATTTGCGTGGACTCATTTAGATATGGTCGGGATTGATCCAACAGTTATGAACCATGCTTTGAACATCGATTCAAGTATAACCCCCATTCGGCAAAAAAAGAGGCAATTCGATAGAATTCTGTCAAATACTTTGAAAGAGGAAGTCAAGAAGTTACTTGAGAATGGGTTTATCAGGGATGTATTCTATCCAAGATGGTTAGCCAATCCTGTATTAGTTAAAAAATCAAATGTAAAATGGAGGACTTGTTTTGACTACACTGACCTGAATAAAGCATGCCTAGAAGATTGCTACCCCTTACCAAGAATAGACCAGCTAGTTGATGTAACCAGTGGGCATAAACTTATGTCTTTCATGGATGCTTACTCAAGTTATAATCAGATTCCCATGTTCAAACCAGATGAAGAAAATACAAGCTTTATTACAAACTGGGGAACGTACTGTTACAAGGTGATGCCTTTTGGGTTGAAGAGTGCATGTGCTACCTACCAGAGATTGGTGAATAAGATGTTCAAAGAACAAATCGGTTGGAATATGGAAGTATATGTAGATGACATGTTGGTGAAATCTCACGAAAAAGGTAACCATTTAAATGACATTGAAGAAACCTTTGAGGTATTCTGAAAGCACCAAATGAAGCTTAATCCACAGAAGTGCTCTTTTGGGGTGCAATCAGAAAAGTTCCTGGGATACATCGTCAGTGCTCGAGGAATTGAGGTCAACCTAGATCAAATCCAAGCTATAAAAGACATCGCAGAACTAGAAGCAAGTAAAGATGTAATGAGTTTAAATGGAAGGGTAACAGCGTTGAATAGATTTATCTCTAAAGCCACCGATAAATGCATCCCATTCTTTGATGTAATTAGAAAGAAGAAAAATTTTGAATGGGGAAAACATTGCTAGAAAGCTTTCAAAGAATTGAAAGACCATCTTGAGAAACCACCAATATTATCCAGTCTCATAGAAGGAGAAAATCTTTATCTATACATGGGCATTTCAGAACATGCGGTCAATTTTTTATTTATGAGGGAAGAAAACGGAACTCAACTTCCTATATACTATGTAAGTAGAAGAATAAAAGATGCCAAGACCAGATATCAGTCATAGAAAATCTAGCATATTGCATGATACTTACGGCACGGAAATTAAGAACTTACTTCAAAGCGCATACAATCAAAGTGCTAACCAATTTTCCACTCAAGCAGGTCTTCAATAAACCAGAAACTTTAGGGAGATTAGTGAAATGGGGCACAGAGCTCAGTCAGTACGATATTGAATTTATACTCCGAGCAGCTATCAAAGGGCAGGCTCTAGCTAATTTTGTCAAAGAATGCATAAGTTTCATCAAAGAGCAATCAGAAAAGGAAAAGGACCAAAAACCCAAATGGAAATTATTTGTAGATGGAGCATCAAATGAACAAGGTGCAAGAACAGGATACATCATTATCACCCCTAATGGGTATCGCTTACATATGCAATGAAGTAAGGCTTCCCCGCTACTAACAGTGTAGCAGAATATGAATCGATGATAGCAGTGCTTACTTTGGCTTTTCAACTGAAGATTCCTAGAATTGAAGTCTTTAGTGACTCTTAGCTTATGGTGAATCAACTAAATAGACATTTCAAACCAAAGATGCCAAATTTATCTTATATGTGAAGAAAGTATTGAAAATGCTAAAGCAATTTAAAGATTTTCTATACGCCAAGTCCCAAGAGGGAAAAATTCGCAAGAATATTCATTAGCAAAGTTGGCTATTTCGAAGGAAGCCTGAGTAACCTGAATTGGACCAGTGGGCTATTAATCAAATCCTAGCATCGAAGATAAAGTACCCGAATCAAGAAAAGAATCACTAGTACTAACCAAATCTCATGCACTAGTCCATGAATGAGAGGAAAACGAAACCAAATCCGAAGCTCCTCAGGAGGCACTCATTCATCCAGAAATGGATACTTAGTACTAAGATAATTGGATGACCCAATTGTCGAATACCTTGTTAATTTGACATTACTAGTTAATAAGGCAAACCGCAAGAACAATCAAACATCAAGATCCAACTTTCTCCATGATAGATGGAATACTTTATAAAATAGGATAAGCCCTTCCCTATTTGATATGTTTAAGTCCAGAAAACAGATCGATATTATTGAAGGAAACACAAGAAGGATTCTGTGGACACCACTCTAACGGGATAAATTAGCCAAGAAGGTCATAAGACAAGGTTTCTATTGGCCACTGATGACCAATCAAGCCATCGACCATGTGAAAAGGCGTGAAAGGTGCCAAAAGTATTCTAAAATACCTCATTTGCCACCAAGAAACTATGATCTCAAGCCCATGGCCTTCTGATGTATGGGGAATTGACTTGATCGGACCCTTGCCAATATCTAAGGAAAAAGCCTAGTATGTGGTAGTCATAATTGATTACTTCAATAAGTGGGTGAAAGCAAAACCACTTCTAAATATTATCTTAGAAAAGGTGCTCAAATTCATGATCAAGAATATCGTTACTAGATTTGGGATGCCACACAAAATAATATCCGAAAATGGGACACAATTTGAAAGTGAAGGGTTTACACGATTTTGCAACAAGAACAGAATTATCAAGAGTTTCTCTTCTGTAGCACATCCAAGGGCTAATGGAGCCATCGATGCAGCCAATAAAACTATCAAAACTATTCTTAGGAAGTGGTTAAACAAAGCCAAAGGAAATTGGGTAGAAGAACTGCCACTTGTATTATGGGCATACATAACATCCGCTAAAATTGCAACAGGTCATACTCCATGTAACATTTGGATGTGAGGTAATGCTTCCAATTAAAGTCAAAATACCTTCACATCGATGAACTGCATATGAATTTGACCCAAACCAGGAGTTGAAGAAATAATCTTTAGCTTTAATCCATGAATTAAGAGATGAAGCGACCATGCGAACTACTGAATATCAAAGAAGGATGATCAAATACTACAATTCGAAAGTAAGGACAAGATTGTTCCAAAAAGGGGATTTAGTACTCTGCAGATTGATGGCTAACACTAGAAATCCGGTAGATGGACCGCTTGGACCAAACTGGGAAGGTGCCCTAATTATACACAAAGTGATTCCACTAAGAGCTTACCAATTATGCCGACTGGATGGTAACATAGTCTTTAGAACATGGAATGCAGAACATTTACGACCATATTTTCCAACAATGGATGAATAAAGATCAGATTCTCAAGTGTATCTACATGGTCAAGAGTAGGATTCTCCTTAAGCAATGTAACTACCTAAGATGGTAAAAAGCCTTTGACCACCCCAACATGGCTAGGTCAAAGCACCTTCTAGAGGGATATCAGAGTAAGCCTTTAATCGCACCAGAAATGGCTAGGCTAAAGCAACACCAAGCCCTTGATATCACTTACGTGGCCATATCTAGGCACCTTCTAGAGGGAGGACGAAGTAAGCCTTTGACATCGCCTTAAAAGGGTCGGGTCAAAGCACTGAGTAGCCTTTATTCCCACCTATAAGGCCTGTCTTAAGTGCCTCTTAGAGGGAGGACGGAGTAGCCTTTGGTCCCGCCTAATGATGGCCTGGACAAAGTACCGAACCGGCCATCATTTCCGCCTATACGTCCTATTTGAAGTGCCTCCTAGAGGGAGGTTGGGTAAGTCTTTGGTCCTGCTTAATGAAAGCTAACCAAATACACCGGACGACCTGATTCACTAAGATGGTGGTAAGAGGTCAAAACAATGGACTAAGACGTCCAAGCCCAGAGGGTGGCACAACAAAGAATTAACAACATCCGAAGCCCGAAGAGTGGCACACAAAAAGAATTAACAACATCTGAAGCTCGAAGAGTTGTGCACAAAAAGGATTAACAACATCCAAAGCTCGAAGATTTGTACAAAAAGGATTAACAACATCCAAAGCCCGGAGAGTGGTATAAATAAAGGATTAACAACATCCAAAACCCGGAGGGTGGCACGAAACAAATGATGAAGACAACTAAAAGCCCGAAGGATGGCATAGAACAAGAGACTTCTACTATTACCATATATGGATTTCTGGTCTTCTCTAATTTTATCAGACATGGATTTCTGTTATTATTACCAGATATGAGTTTTTGGTCTTCTATTTTTATTTCCAGATGATGATTTCTGGACTTCTATAATTATTACCAGATAAGAAATTTTGGTCTCCTGTTATTATTTCCAGATATGGATTTCTAGACTTCTATTATTATTATCAGAACATGATCTTATCATCCATTATAATTATTACTAGATATGGATTTTTGGTTATCTATTATTATTTCCAAGGCATGGATTTCTAGACTTCTGTTATTATTATTATCATAAGGGAATCTGATCTTCCATTATAATTATTTTCAGATAAGGATTTCTAGAATTCTATTTCCATTACCAAATAAGAGTTTCTAGTCTTCTTCTATTATTTCTAGACATGAGCTTCTCATTTTCTGTTATTATTATCGCCAGACAAGGTTTTCGGGTCCTCTTCCTATAATTAGCAAACAGAGTTCTACTCTTCTTTTATTACTGCCAATATGAATTACCGGACTTCTTTTATTATCATTGCTAGATGGGGATTTCTAGTCTTCTAATTATTATAATATGGGATTCTGATCTTCCATTATATAAATATCGGATAGATTTATGATCTTCTTCTATTATAAGATATGAATTTCTGGTCTTCTATTATCAGATGGGATTCTAGACCTTTATTCATTACTAGAGAAGATTCCCGATGCTCCCTCCTATGATATTACTGGATAATCTTCAAGGGCTTCCATTTGAAAAACTTACTATTATTTGCTGCTCTTTCACTTATAGTAGAATTATAATTTTAACTCACGAATAATATAGGCAATGAATGCTAGGAAAACTTAGTTAAATTCAAAAGGAAAGTTGATAAAAAATAATACCTTGTCCTTCATGTTTTACAGGAAAACAAAGCTAGCAGGAAAGTCTCCTTGAGGATTGATAATGCAAAGGAATTTTGGTTTTTATCCTGAAGAGTGAAAAGCTTCTTTTATACTGGGGGACCTAAATGTTATCCTAAAATTTTTCAAAGGGTTCGAAGTTAGGGTCATGTCGAGGTTCGAAGTTCCAGATGCAAAAGATAAGTCAATGTCAAAGACCATAAGGTCATGCCACTTCGCAACCACGTCAACCTTCTTCAATTCCTTGTCGAGTTTAAGAAATTCCTTTTCAAGCTCACCCAATGCCGCCTCTGGGACAATACCGGGCCTCATGAGATGTCAAGCTTAACCTGTCATACGATGTCAACAATGAATGTCGTCGACATTCATAAAGTAATACAATTTAAGATCGACAACGATGATATTGATATCACGACTATACAATGACCATTCTCCATTAGTAACAATGACACCATCTTTTAATGTCGAGCTTCAAAGATCATCACTACCAAGGTGACACTAAAGTTCTATTATTAACATTGACAAGCAAGCCAAGCATACTACAACATTAGAGCCATCGAAGCATTTGCCGAAGTCATTAATCGATGCCAAGTTTCATAGATAAAGCATATTCATCGAAGTAGTTCAACATCCATGTGAAAAGCCACTAAAGCAAATAGGATGATCTCCATCGAAGCCGTAGTGTAATGACATTGCACTTTTCCGATGTTATCCCAATAATTTTCAAAGGATACGAGCCAAGGAATCAATGTCAAGACTAAGGGTACATGTCAAGGTTTGAAGCAAGGGTTCATGTCGAGGTTCAAAGCTTCAGATGGAAAGATGAATATCGACTTCAAAGTCCTTGTCAACATTGAAGAACATAAGATGGTGATAAAGAACTATGCTGCTCCCATATGATGATATCGATTTTCTTCAAAACAGGCCACTTCGTATCGATGACGAGAACCAAAAACTATAGATATCATCAAGGGTCAAGAAGTAACAGAGTATCAACCTTATATGGGCAATCTCGACAACTGTTGGTATCAAAGTTCATAAATAATATCGATGTCGTGCTTTAATGGCATCGAGGATCATCAAGGAAGAATGACTTCAAGCATTAAGGTCAAATCGAGGTGCCATCATGAAGGAATAAGAGCACAAGCATTAAAGTGCGACGACTTTGACCATGTCGAAGCCAATAAGGATGTTATCATCAATGATCGACGATGCTGAAGCATGGCGAGGCTAAAGATTGGCAGTACCTACTACCCATCCAACTCTATAACTAGAGGTCAAGGAGCTCCATGCTGGGGTCGATTTATTTATTTTCTCTCTCATGTTCTTAAATCATACTCTAGAAAACCCTAAATTGAATTGGAGAAAGTTGAATTTGATTGTAATCATTTTTAATCAATAGCAAAAAGATTTGGATTGGCTTATGGAATTCGACTATGATTTATTCAATCATTATTAATTTGGGCTTGCAAATATTTAGACTCGCCGAGTTCGAAACTCACTATGATTAGGCTTGATGATCTTTGAACTTCACAATGTCTTTACTCCAGTTGCATAGCTCGATATTGGGTGGCCATAAAGTTAAAAGCTCGACATGACCATAGTCGATGAACCTTTAACAACCAAAGATGCATAGCCTCAACATGGTTATTCTCATCGAGTTTGGACAACGACGAGCTTATATGAACATGATTATGTGAGCATTGAATTGTCGAACATGAGTGTAAAAAGGGCATATGGTCTATTATCATGCTTGATAGATCGTATCCTCAATTTATCACATCTTCTACATTTTCATCTGATCATATGATTTGACATAAGTCCTTGAGAGAGTATCACATCTAATAATTCACGTAGAAGGATGCAATATTGCCATCCTAGCATTCTTTGATGATGTTGAGTCCCCCTTGGGATATCGAGCCTAACAGCCTAAGAATGGAAAATGAGTTTAGGCTTTCTCTCGAGGATCCACTATCATCCTTTATTAATGATCTATCAAACACTTAGTCTTATGATGGCAAGTTGGATCTTGGTGCTTTGACAGCGTCATTGATCAATGACATGTGATTAATTGCCTACATATGTTAAAGTTAAGATCTAACTTGTCATTATCGACATCAAGGGTGTTATACCATTTTTTTGTTTTAACAAGTGCTATTAGGTGCAAGATACAAAAAGTGTGTTACTTTTGCTCAATGCAAATTTAGTTGGAGGTTTTATGAAGATGAAAGAGACTTAAGATAAAGAAGCAAAAGAAATTTTGCATAATGCCTTATTGGATGTGAACGAAACTTCCCTCGGACCACGTCGTAAGTTAGTAGTTATGAAGAAAAAAAAGATTGATGGGGTTTGTTAACTTGACTAATACTTATTATCTATAAACTAGGATAATATATGCATCATGGTTAGTATTTTGGGTTTAGTGGTAAGTCTTTTAGGCGTTTGGCCGATGATCACATGGTGTTTATGTTCGGTGCACTGAGCTATGGCTAATTAATGTATGTATTAATGAATGGTTCTATCCTTTTGTTCGAATGAATAGTTTGTTTGAATGGTTATACAAGTATGTGTATATATGTGAACGAATAATTATTGTAGTTTGGGTTAACATATGTGTATAATTAACTGTGATGTGAGAACTATTAGTTATATATTAATATACAATTCGTTATGTACCTAGGCATGTGTCATTTTTGTTTTTCAAATTTTGGTTAGTCAAAACGTTTAGTGAATTATGAATAATATGTTTGACATGGTTTCATCTTACCGTTCATATTATGCTTACATGACACATAAGTTAAACATGGTTATTTTTATTATAATAATCCAATATGATCAATAATTCAGTTATGAGAAGTTGTTTGCTTTGCTTTTCAAAAAATAGATAGTAGATAGTTTTGGTCGGTTTTGAAAAACAATGTTTTTCAAACAATAGACGATTTAGAACTATTGAACGCCCTTTATACGTGAACCGGTAAGCATATAGTTTCTAATGGTTATAATAAACCATCAAGCTTCCCATTCTTTCGGTTATGACTGTCTGTATGAAACTTCCTACGGTAAATAAAGAGCATTCAACTTATCCTTATTCTGTAAAATTGTATTAGTTCTAATCCACACAGTTTTGGAGCGTCGTTCATTCTGATGTTAACTCTTTAACCTTTTCTCATTCATTTGGCTTTCAAAACCACCATATAATACAGTATAACAATCCAACATGTTTTTGATAATTATGTACAGTAAAAAATTAATATTAAATGAAATTAAAAATTAATGAACAGTAGATTATCACCCAACTGAAAGGTTGAATTTTATTCATTGTAATGAAATAAATAGTCAATTCATTATTATAAAATTCAGAAACTACAAATTTCAAAATCGAAAGATACATCCCTTTTAGATATGTCATTAGGCTTTAGATGGTCAAATCTAACATGCCTATCTTTATAATGCCCCACCCATATTATTCTACTACAAATTTACTCCGATAGTTCACAACCAGTGGAACAGTGAATTTTCATTCAGCACCAACTTCTTGTAGTGATGGTTGTTAACATTTATAAAAGTTAGTAAAATATTGGAGTTATCACTTGTAGGATCTTGTTAATGTGGATAAATATTAAACATTGGATGTTGGATATGAATATGACTACCTTATTAAAAGCATTCGCTATTAAGTATCTCATTTCAGGCGGTTCCATCATGTACATCAAAAGAACATTTTTTCATACATATTAAGCACTACTCTCATTTTTTCAAATGGAGAAATACTAAAGTGTTTAAAATAAAAACTAAATATGTAGCCAAATTTGATAGCATTGATTTCTTTACTTCCACAAAGTCACAATTCATTTCCTCTACCTATTGAGCAATGCAATGAAAACAACAGTTACCATCTATCTTAATGTCCTTTACTTTGACAATAAATGGATGAAGAAACCTTGGAATATAATGAAGAGATTTATTTGTGTAAATAACATAAACCATCTATAATATATCCATAGCTTTTTTTTACCAACTTGTTTGATTTAAGATCGTTTTCAATCGTATCATTTTTTCTTTTTCTTTTTGGAGTAATTTTTTTAGCAACACTTGATTGAGAATGTTGTTGAGAATTATATTTCACTCTTTCAACGTTGTATAGAATGCAACTTTATCCTATTCGGTTTAGTTTTCCTTTTTGTATCCGGTGGTCTACCATTATGAAATCCAGCCTTAGGCTCCAATAATTTATTCGTTGAAAGCACTCCAATCATTTTCAACTGTAGCAACATAACTCTTTTTTCATCTATAGTTGCACTCTCAAAGCTTTTTCTAATTCTATGTGTTCAGATGTATGATCTAACTCTCTAGACTCCTGAATTTGAGGAACATAAATAAGTATTTGCCAATGTTCATGAATTGCATCAAGCGACTTGGTACAAAATCACTATAGTTTTCATAACTTATGTGCATAAGGTAAACCATAGACCATTTGAAGTTTATGCTCACAGGAAGAATTAACAAAGTCGGTCCTTATAGGAGCCTATAGAGTTAGATCATAAGGGTGGGGGAGCTATGAAAACTATGTGCACAGGGTAAACCAAGTGACTTACTATAGTTTTGGTTTACCCTGTGCACATAAGCTATGAAAACTATAGTGATTTGAAGTTTACAAATCACTTATAGGAATACTTCCATTTGAAGTTTACCCTGTGTACATAAGCTATGAAAACTATAGTGATTTGAAGTTTACAAAATCACTTATAGGATGAACTCTTCCATTATAAGTATCCCATTTTATCCACTTCTTCCAGTTCATCCTATAAATTTACAAAATCAATGATGGTTTTCATAGCTTATGTGCAGAGGGTAAACCAAGTGACTTACTATAGTTTTCATAGAATTAACAAAGTCTATGTTGTCTCTGAACCTCAGACAATTTCTTTTCAAAGCTACAACTAATTTCCATATGTTGCAAAAGCAACAAATTAATCATTTTTTCCAAATCATAACAAATAAACCCTGTGATATACCAAGATATTGTTTTAGTATAGAATTCATCAATTTAGCTTCGTTGGTCTAACGACCCAGAATTTGGAACACTTTGTATTTAAATATTTGAATCAATTGGATTTAATGCGATTAAAGTGATTTTATAACCATATTAACACCCTTTTTTATTAATAACTAATGATGATAAACTTGTTTTTGAAAAGTGTTTACAAAAATAAATATTTTGAAGAAATATTGATAATGTGACTGAAAATCGTTTTATAGCTAAATGACTTTTTGTCGATAGCAGTTGTTCAAACTTGTTGTGCTTGTCTAATATATTAATGTGTAATTAATTAGTAACCAAAAATATTTTATGTAATATGATTATCTAAATATGAATAGTAAAAGTATTAGCAAATGGATTAAGGAGAAGATATTTTGCTGTGTAGTGAATAGATATTTGTTTTTGTTCAAAGATGAGGTGGAAAGGTTGCACATGAGAGGGAGCATGCTTGGTGGCCTTCCAAGGAGGTTTGGAGGTGGTAATGACCTCTTGAATAAAATCTTCAAATACACCCTTAAGGTTACATTAATCACTTTTTAAAAAATTAAAAAGGTACAAACAACTTATTGTTAACTCATTTCTATCTTCACTAATCAACTTTTAATCAAAGTAAATCTTCTCCAACCTCCATCAAACTTTGGCAAAGGCCTTAGATCATATTGGCAACATGGAAAAGCAACTCAAAACTGGAAGAAGTGGAAAAAATGGGACACTTATAGGAGACCATGAGCAATATAAGGGTGGTAGAGCTTGGACTTGAGCTTGTGAAGGCAAAAGTTGGAGTCTTTGGATGTTTGGTGATGGTAGGAAGTGTTCATAAATATTATTTTTGGGGTGAGTTTACTCGTCATTTGATAATATATATCGTGAGATTTTTTTTTACTTGAATATGAAGTAAATTAATGAACCAATGAAGTTATAACTATGGATCATGCTTGCTTTTGAAAGTAAATGACAACTGTATATTGTATATTGTCACTTCTATTACCCTCTATAACGTGTAACATGGACTTGACTTTGTGTTTACATATTTGGTTTGGCTGTGTGTGCCATTGAAGTGTGTTTGAAATTATTTAAAGCGAGAATAGACGCTATAAGTGCACTTCACAAATCCCTTATGTTTAATTTGTTCAAAATGGTCGTATGTGAATATATTTTGAAAGTATATGTTTTGGTTGTTCGCTACACTCAAAATAGAGAATGGGACAGCAAGGAGTTGGTTTGGAAAATTTTAGATATGATATAACAAAGTTGTAAAGGAAAATTAGAAGCGAAAATTAGTCGCTATAGATGCACTTTGAAACGCCTTGTGTTCGGTGATTTTTAATATAATTTTAGAAAATATCCTTATAGTTTTCTTTGCATGTTTATTAAGTACAATAAATAAAGTACTTATGATAAAAAAATTGTACTTTAAATCGACTAATAACATGTTGAAAACTGGTCGATCTTTGAAGGGTTTAAAACTGGTTTTGTAGCAAAAATGTGAAACTGGAACACTTTCTGGGTGTTTCTAAACTTTAGACATCACTTAATATGTTGTTTGTGGCTTTAAAATGGTTAAAGTGATATTTAAATAAAGTATTTTTTTTAACCTTTTTAGGAGTGTTTAATAACATTAATTAGAGTATTTTAAAAGTGGTTTTAAATTTAAATATATTTTTAATAATTATTTATGAATTTTTAAAGTAAATGTTTTATATATATAAATATGTTTCTTTATTGATTTTTGTTAAATTTCTAAATTAGTTATTTTTAAGTAATATTTTATAGATATTTAAAACCTATTTATAAAAAAAATTAAAGTGTGTATATATAAGTTAGGAGAAGTAAGTTAAGATAAAAGGATGAGAGTGGTTTTGTTATAACCTTGTCATAATTAATGGTTTTTGAAATGTTAATTAAATCTCCATTACCTTGTTAAATAAGTGTAGATGTAATTAAATCTGTGAAAAGAGTTTTTAAAAGATACTGTTAAGTATAAAATGGCTTTGGGTTTATAGTATCAATGTTTTAAATACAATTGATTTTTAACACTCTTAAATATTCTTTTGGAAATGTGAAATCTTGTTAAGAGATTTGTAAATATTCCTATACCTTTGGGGTAATGATATGAATACATTTATAAGTACTAGAAATAGTAGAAATGAATAAGAAATAGTAGAATACATGTATATATGTTTTGTAAAGGTATTTCAAACACACACACACACATATAAGTATTTACGAAGAAGTTTTAATTGATAAATGAATTAATTAAATAAAAATGGAATTGGAAGTCGATTATGTGACTTAATCATGCTTTGTATGTTTACTCATTTATGGAGATTATTTTGTCATGTACTTAGCACTTGAAGCCAACAAAGTAGACCCGTTCTATCTGCAAGAGTTAAGAATGATGTTCGAGTAGGGTTTGGAAGCAAACAGTGCTCTAACCTACTGCCTTCACTATTGACCAAGGGATAATATAAGTTGAGAAGATCGGAAATATGATAAGTATAAGAGACCTGATTTCCATATGCGATCATTTTCATTGTTATTGAATTAGCGAACTTAACTTAAGAATTATATAAAAGCTTCACGGCTTCATACGATTTGAGATCCCCCGGGGAAGACTCATTGGTATGAAATGTCTCTTGCTTTAGGAACATATATATACAAGAACCCCCAGGGTGGACTAATTTATATCATTCGCTTATGTCTTAAAGAATTGGAATTGTGTTAAACTGAAATATACCAATTTAGTTTTGAATAGTCCGGGATCAGATAAGTGTATTACTTACCGAAAACCACTTCAAAAATGAGATACGAGTACTATATTTTGGAAGCCGTTGTGGAGCAAAAAGTTATAGAGTTGAACTGTTTATCCTAAGGTTAAGTCAAAGGGGGAGGAAAGAGTTGACATTTCGGGCTAATGCTGTAGAGTTGAACTGTCTATCCTAAGGTTAAGTCCAAGGGAGAGGTCAGCATTAGCATTTGTCGAACGACTTATGCTGGAATCCATAGAGATGTTCGTGAACTGTTCATGAACTATTCGAGATGTTGGATTCCATAAAGAGGTTCAAGATCTGTTCGAGTGATGAACACTCGTGTGTTGAGATGCCGAATGACACCATCGGTAATGACAGAAAATAGAGTAGGATGCATAACAATAGGAGTTTAGCTAACCAAAATGGTATATCAACTCCAAATATCTTGAGATGCTTTCAGTTGAGGCGTGCATGAGTTGTTGGTATTCGGTATCACGTGTTTGGGCATGGACCAAATATGTTTACCTTTGTGACATAATTTATCTAGAGATATGCGTGGTTTCAAAAGGTACTTTCTAACCCTTGTCAAGAGGCCGACCTTAGTATATCTGAGGATGTATCCAATGAAAATCTATATGCGAATGTACCTTAGTGGTTTTAGTTGTACTTCTAATGTTGTTGTGTTGTGAGATGCAAGCAACATAACTATTTTCTGATTTGTATTATACCACCTAGACACTATCTATTATATTGTCATACGTACTTATTAGATGGGTTTGGTTCTTTTAAGGGGAAAACTTTTCCAGTGGTTCGGATGGTCTCAAAAGTACTATTGTACGTTGATCACATATTTCTTGAGTTTATCATATCAAACTTATGTTTGACTCATGGTTTTATCTATCCCTTAATTCCACTGGTGCTCTTTTGAGTAGTCTGGTAAATGCAAATTTCATTGATATTCTTTGGAGCACAAGGATTCGAGCTGGATGCCTTCGCCTACCGTAGTATTATTATTTCTGCTGCACTACTAGTATATAAATATTAGCAATTGTGAGGACATGCTATTTTAACTGTCCAGACTGATAATAGTATTTAAAATTGTAGCTCTAAAATGCTATGTATCTTAGAGTGACAATTTTATACCGTCCTTTTGATATTATATGTTATCGTTCCACTATGAGATTCTGATATTATGTTCTTTCTTTTTAATTTGTTTCCTTTTTTCTTTTCTTATTTATCTTAACACTTTGTCTTTACATCACTTGGATATTCAATACGTTAATACTCTGGATGTATTAGTGTGGACATTTAGGGGTCGAAAAGGTGGATCATTATAGTTGGAAGTTCTATTACCGAGATGTCTAACATTATAAGTCCATGCATGAACGAATTTCTCCTTATAAGGAATCCATTGATCAAAAATATATTTCTATGCGTCGAGATAGTTTTTCAACGTATCATTAAAAGTTTTTCAGTATTCACTATATTCATCTACAGATTCTGCTCAAACAATAAACATCTAGTCTGCTACAAAAAGTTCAGCAATTCCAAAAGATTAAAAATTCTTCCTCGATTTTGTATGAACATTATTTGACATATGCCATCCACAAGCCAACTACATTGCTTATGGATATTTATTCACTCTATTAGTTAATGCCCATTCTTTATCCATGACAACCTACATTAGGCAATTTATCGGGAGTAAATAAATACTTTAAATTTGTAAGAGCCCAATGATAATTGTTTTCCTTTTCATGTGAACGAAACACCGTGCAATTATAAATATTTTATTTATATATGTGTACGATATCATTTGCATTAAAGGCAATCAAAACATATTCGTCTTGTACGTGCAACCGAAAATTGGGACTGTAGGAAAGTATTTGCATAGTATAGTAGATTTTTTATGAACCCACATAATGTCTAAAATAGAACCATTAACTTTATTCCTTCTCACCCAATGAACATTATAAGACTCAACAACCAACTTTAGAAAATGTTACATCGCGGACCTTCCACAGGCTACACACAGTTCTTATTGTCGAAGTATTCTCAAGAAAATTCATTTTAACATTAAGCAAAACATCTCTAGGTTTCATGCTTGAAGTAGACAAATCCAAACACTGTTTTTTCACAGCTGCAATAAATCGTCTAGCAAACATATGACCAACTAGATATTTTGCGAACTTGTGATTATGAATACTGTTGACCACTTCAATACCCCTGAAGTCATCTCCTTTGCCTATATCTCCTTTGTATTTCCCTTTAAGTGAAAACGAAGAGTCTTATTTTCTACTAGAAGTATGTTCACGTGTTTTAATACTTGTATGATTACTTTTTCCACTCTTTGTTTTTTTGATATTTTCCATTTCTTTAACATACAAGCTGAAGTAGTAGCTTCTTCCCCAACTGCTTGTTAGATCGAGTAGTTTCAATTATGGTTTTCAACTTCCTTCCAGTCGACCAGCACCAATGGACCATAGCTTCACGCAAAGGGAAAACCTAAATATAAAATCACATACAATTATAATACCTTTTCAATATCTCAAAGTTTTCTTAATAAATTTATATATTATAACTTACTTCTTCAGTAGAAAAATACTCAGTTAGATCTACTTTGATTTCTTCATCGTGATCTGATTCTAGCTTATTTTTATTTGAGATGTCAAATCCAATTCCTCTTATAGTCACATTTTCTTTTTTAATACCTTGAAAATCCTCTACGCGTTCATTACATTCATCTCCAAAATAATTACTACAAATTACTGAATTTGAGCGCCTAACATCCTCTGCAATTTGTAGATTAAATAACAAGAAAATATAATAATAGCATGTACCTAAATTTCCGTAGTAAATTTCAAAATATAGGTAGATTCTTCAACCTAAAAAGTCGAAAACAAACAGAGAAAATAGGTGACAAATGAACCGAATGGTTTTATAAAACACCAAAATATATACATAATACAATTTTATAAAACTGTCTAAACCTAAAACCATAATTTTCATCAAAAATTTCATAAGCACAATTGAGCCACTAAGAAATAAAACTGAAACAAGTACAATTTTAAAGGAAAATAGGAATAACTACAATAAATCCGACTTTGAAATTAGTGAAATCACAACACAAACAATACCATGCATAATATGAATTCAAACAAATAAAAACCCTAATTTTAATACAAAGAAATCTAAAACATTTAAATAGATCTTACTTATGTTATTATTTTGGATTTTCTTTGCCTTAATTAAAGATATGGGAGGGTGATATTAATTTTGATAATTGGGGTTTCATTTCTAATATAACCATCATTTGGTTATGTAAGACCGAATGATGCATTCTTTACTCAATTTTGCATAACTAGTCAAAGTGGGTTTTTGAGTATTTTTCTAAATTAATTTTAATAGCCCTTTAAGTGAAGTTAGGGATAGTTTAGGTGTGTGTAGATAGTAGCACCCTAAAAAGAAGTGGAGACATTTTATTAATATTATTCAGTGAAACTACTTTATATATATATATATATAAAAACTTTACTACAATTAGCTCATCTTTCATGAAATGAAAAGGAGAAACATACGGTAATCAATTTTGCAAAAGCTAACTTTTGATTAGAATCCTTTTGTTCATTCAACAAGGATAAATGCATAGCATTCCTAATATGATGCATTTTCTTTTGGCCTTGGTGTTGAGTCATTTATTTATGTACATGTGCATTATTTATCTATGTGTGTGTGATATGCAGTTGTTTAGTGGGAGTAGCCACATCACAACCAAGTTGCAAAGAAGAGAATACTGATTTAGCAGCACTGATGAAATCGTGATCAATTATCGTCATAGCGAATCCTAGACACGATTGATAATTACTCATGCTACTATAAGCTGTATTTGTTGATGTCACATTCTCTTAAATGCATGTCATGATGCAATGGAATTGAATGTCTAATACTAAAATTCTTGTACTATACCTATATATGAATTCAACTGAGGAATATCCTAGTCGACATGACAAAAAGTTATCCATGACATTTATGCTATAACAACTACCCATGAAGTTCGTCTTCTAGATCAGTTTAGAGGGCGACTAAGATGGGTTCTCCAAATTCAAATTAATAGGAAAATTAGAGAACCATGCAAGCATCCTATTCTCGACCTCTTATTTAACTATATCTCCATTTATGCAGTTCCCTTTTTCATACTCCTATTAATATCTATTCAAACGTTATCCACATCACAAAAAAAACAACAAGAATCATAAACAACTATAATGGTTGAACATTCTTATCTTTGGAACAACCAATTTGGTAGTACTTAGTAGTCCTCTTCACAATTTCCATCACTCTCGTCTGCTCCTCTACCACCACTATCAGTTTAACTTTAGATGCTTCCAAGAACCCTTTCATCTCCCTTACAAACCTATCATCGTTCTTGCACACACTTAAAAAGACGTTTATGTACCATATTCTTCCTCCTAAATTAGTACATAAGGACAGGAAACAATCATAGTCAATTGTTGCAGCTTTCTTCACATTCCTCAACTTTTCACTCCCTCCTCCCACTACCTTTAGGATTTAACACCTCCTTGACCACAAAATGTAACAAACTCATCTTTCCATCAATAGTACTTTTCACATCTGAAACCTTATAGAGCATGTTCAGATTAAATGCTTTAACATTTCCATGGGTGGTGTCAGCATTCATCATGTTCCCTGCCTTCAAAACTGCTTCCAGAAGCTTTATATACAAACCATTTGATTTGATCTCCTTGCAAGTAAGCTTTAGTATTTTCTCATATAAGTACAACATCAATATGTTTTATTTTGTTGACTAAGCCTATTATTAATCAAACCAACTATTAGAGAGACAAGAAACATGACTTTAGCATGTCTTCTAAAACCTTTTGAATGCTAATTACTTTGTTCACTCTCCAAAGATATCCTTAAATCTCTCTAATTCTAAATTTTTGCCAACATATTATCATTTGATACTTAAATAAAATTGATGAAAAACACACTAAATGGTTAATTTTCAAAATTCTGTAGTCGAACGGCTGGTTTTCCACCGTCATGCGGTTATACTACGTGGTTATAAGAATAAGCTAGGGAATCAAAGCCTTATGTTAATGGTGCATGTAGTTAGTAGTATTACACATGGCAACATGGTATATCATTGTACATCTATATAAGGCATATTATAAATAAAATAGATTATGCAGTTTATTAATTCCCTTCGGCTATCTTCCTCTATCCACTTATCTTTTAATTACATTCTACACACTTAGTTTCTACATTCTGATATTAGACCTTTTGACAGTGGAAACCTCCATAGTTGGTGAAATCCACATTCTTTACTAGCAGCAAAATGAGTGATTTCAAATTGCATGAGGAATAAAAAAAACTTAATAATCAGAACTATAATACATGCTCCACATGCATTATGTCTTATATGCAAAATCAAGATTTGTAGGAGGTTGTCGACAAAAACGAAGATACGCCACCTGTGAGACAAAGGATGCAAATGGTGAAGTAGGCAAGGCAATGTTTCTTTGAATACCCCATCGAATAATATTTGCTTGAGCACATTCGAGATGCCAAATCTCTGAAAGAAATTTCACACTTCTCAAAGTGAAATGACACAAGGCTTCAACTCCTAGAAAGCAAACTCTTATCAACTGCACAATTCAATATGTTGATGGCTCGGTACACAACACCAGAATTGTCAAATTCCCAACGGTTATAACCGTTGGTAATCAAATTCCCAATGGTTATAACCGTTGGTAGCAGGTACGTTATAATTTTTTTACATATTTTGTAACGGTTATAACCGTTGGGAATTTTTGTATTCCCAAGGAATTTAGGTAATTCCCAACGGTTATAACCGTTGGGAATTTTTTCATTTTCAACGGTTATAACCGTTGAGAATTACGGTTATAATTTACGACTATTTTCGTATTCCCAACGGTTATAACCGTTGGAAATTCCTCGCACACATAGGTAAATAGCAAAATTAACAACACTTATAGGTGTTGCAAATTTGGTATAGTTGAACCATATCTTATTCAACATCTAATAGTATTTCATTCAACTATATCTATGCGAATTTGTATCAAAAGAAAATACGAAACTAAATTGCAAAACTAATATATCATCAAATTTTTAAAAATGTCAAACGTACAAAATAGTACATATCAAATTCTACAAAGTTCATTGTGACAACTTCAAATTTCACTACTACAACATATCTAGAACCTTACAAACAACGAATATGACACTCCGGCCAAACTACAAAACCACCATCAACCAACTCGGACAATGTATAATGACCATTTTAAGGTGCATCAAAAAGTGGCTCGTCCGGATTAAGAACATTCTCCACCCAAACAACCTTTTCTCCATCTCCAACCTTTCTACCATGACAAATCTTTTGCACTCCAAGATGTCCTTTAGCTACCACTTCCATTTTTGTGACAATAATTGCACCGCTTGTTTTTCAACCGTAGAGGATCCAATAACAACATTAGATGGAGTAGGGCTAGGATGGTGCTCGGTATGCGAACTAATTTCTGTTCTTAGCGTTATCGAATTCGTTCCAATCTGACTAACAAGTTGCCTTATACATTGTTGCATTTCAGCTAGAATTAAATTCATTATTCTACTTTCTTCATGCATTTGATCAATCTTCTGTTGCATCTCCATTTTCCATCGCTTATCTTCATTCTCTTTGTAAATGATAATTGTTTTTGAAGCGTGAGTGAGTTTTACGTGCTTCTCATTAGATGTAGAACTAATTGCATGGCAATAGCTTCTTTTTTTATCATTTGCAAAAAATTCAGCAACAACATCTTTTTCAAAATCTTCCAAACTAATTGCTCCTTCATTACCACTAACACTAGCTTCTGATTTTTGCCTCTCTTCTGCTGCTCTATTAAAGCCTGAATATTAAAACGAATTGATATAAAAATTCATGAGAATGGCATGGGTTCTAATAAGATACATGAAATGATTTTGCAAATGGTTAATATAAAAATTTGTATGATAGAATTTGCTGCTCTTGTTCATACTCTGGGAATTGTGTGCAGTACCTTGATTTTGGTGTTTACTAGTTATTTATTTTGTTTTGTAAACCCTGTAATGCATTATATTTTGTTGGAACTTAATATGTTATCATGCTTCTATTTCTATGAATCTCTACTACCAGTCTAATGGCCGAAACCTTTGGAATTGTGATTTCAAGAATTCTGGCTACTGACCACGGTAATTTTCATTTCCTAATATTCTTCTTGTTTTCTGTTTCTTTTTCTATTTACTGTAATTATTATGGTACTCATTCATGTAGGTTACGGTAGCTAAAAGAGCCATTCCAAGTGAGCATTTAAAAGCATTTCTCATGTGACTGGAAAACTAAACGAGCCAGGACTAGGTGAAACATTAATATCACATATCGGGTTGAGAGTATGAGCCTAATACAGTCACATAAAACAAACTTTTGAAAAACAATATACAGAGCCATTCCTAGTGAGCATTCAAAAGTTTATGGCTTATTTACAGTGTGTGGGGTATAAAAACTGGATTATTGGAAGACAAACAAACGCATCAACTTTTAACTACTATTAAAAATACAAGGAACTTGTAGTCATACAAAATGCGTCATATGAATATGATACTCATACATGGATGTATGTCATGGTTATCTAATATAATCCATACATCTCAAGTTATATGCTAGTTTATACTTATAAGCCAAGACAACCAAGACAATATCAGGATGATCAACATAAGTACATATTGAAGTAAAGAGTTTAACCCTTTTTACCATAGAAGTTTTTTTAATAAACTGATAATTCTATTTAGTGAATAGAAATATTCCAGAATAAAAATCATATTCATGTTAATGCTTTCAAGAAACAAAGAATGACATGGATGTAATGGCTAAGGTATCGGCCAAGCACATGCTGCTAACATAATAACTAAATTGAAAGAAAATTATGTAATCAATAACTGTGAACATTCCAGATTAAAAGAGACAATGACTTTATCTATAACAACTAAAAGTATATGCTATATATGAAAAAATGTCAAAGTTCATGGAGAATTTTCTCTAATGAGAAATCCATCGATCATGGTGCGTTGAACGGTGAACAAAAAAGTTATTTTTGGGATCACATCTCCAGATAAACAATGACTATATTCATCAACCCTAGAGCGTTAGACCTGAATTCCCTCTAGAATAAAACAATGTTTAGAGGTTGGTCTGTTGGCTTTAGTATTTTTTGTCAACATTGTAATTTATATGCACATCAAAGTATAATTAAGACACGTTACTGGTCCAATAACTAATGGCTTTATCCCCAAAAACAATAAACAATATATATAGTTGTTTCATTAGATAATAAATAGCATATAAGAAAGCGGCATTCCAATATTAAAAATAAGTGATCTAAGATAATTAAACAGAAAGCAATGGGTTGCAATGCAAAATACCAACACAATTTCAAAGTTACTGATTAGAGCACACAAATTTTGATTATTTGATTATTTCCTCTCTAAGAAAATAGCATTGGCCATACATAAGACAAGCTCCAAATGCAGCTTTAAATGCTAACGTAAATAACAGTCATGTTCCCATTTTATAAATAACCGTCACGTTTGATACTTAAATGACTAGATTTTGGTTATGAATCCAATGCATAAATATTTTTCTACTTACATATTTTTCTGCTACGCACGGAAGACCCTCTCCGATTTTCCTACTTGTGTGCGCTACTTTCCACGTCTTTGCTCGTGTAGGCTTGCATTTCGGATTCTCCGCTTTCTACATGAATATATATGAATTCATTTGTAAATTATGCATTACCATTAAGATTACATGTACAATAATGACTACATACCAATTCTTCATAAAGTCGAGTATATGATTTTTTTTCCAAAGTATGAGTTATGGTATTTTTTCCTTTATTTTCAGCATTTGCTTTGCATTGTTTTCTTTTCTTATCAATGTACTCAATATCAACGAATTTCTCCCACTGGACATTATCAATGTCATTCGGATGGTTATCAATCACAATGCGTCTAGGAAAAAACACTTTATCTTTCTTCAAACATCTGTCTCATAGTTTTGATTTTTTCGATCAAAAATATTGTGAAAAACCTCTCTCCAATATAGGTCGAGCAATAGTTGGATCCAGATTCATGTCAAACTCTTTCTACAAAAAAAAGAAAAAAAATCAAAACAATTGTTGATCCTGATTCATGTCAAAGTTAAATAAAAGGTATGTCAGTAATCTCAGATCCTGTTCGTTGTTCACAAAGTGGTTTACATTGCAAAAATGAAATGTTGCTTTCTTTGCATACAAATAATGGTATGCACTGTTCACAAAGCATTCTGTTGACTAATTTTAAGGTTGCTGAATAATTTTATTTCTTTTATACACAACAAACGGATTCCTAGTCATTATCTCACGAGTCATTTCTTTATTTCAACAAAGGACAGGTGTGCTTCGAAGGTCACTGCTTTTATTTATTTATTTTGTGACACGATCGATATCCGTAAGTGACCGAACGCTTTCTATTGAGATGTCACTTTTGCAAAAGACAATGCAATTAATTACCAGATTGAAACAATATCATACAAGTAGGATGAAAAAACACTAAAGAAGCAAATGATGAAACAGTAGTTATTGGTCCCAAAAAAATATTCAGAAAACAGAATAGTTCGTTTGTAGACTATCTAATGCTCTACACATTTTTTAATATTGGTCTTACTATTAAAAAAGATACCAAATTTTCGATACTACTATTGAAATCATTGAATTTCCATTGTGCAGATCATATAATTGATTCCATGGCCAGTGTTATATTTTGATTTTGACACTAATGGATAAGATAAATGTTGAAAGTAACTAATGAATGATAACACTACGAAACAAATTAACTATTTACTCATTTGGCTGATGTATCATTATCGCATTTATTTCAGTCAAATTCTGTTGAAGTCTAATAACAGGTAAAGCTATGTGTATCACTGTTATTTCAATTGAAAAAAATAAGCTAATAACAGATAAAGCTAATATCACTTACCTTACCTAATGATTTTTCTAAAACGAATAAAAGATGCCAAGTGTGATATACTATGAAAAATGTGTTGCAATGAATAGAGAAGTGACTGTTGATGTGACAATATTCAGATTATTTGATTTTTCATCTTGTAAGAATTAGCAATATAGTTACCTATTGTTGAAGTCTAAGGAAGTCTCCACACAAAATTTCGCAATTAACACACTCATGCAAAATATGGAATGTTGAACTTAAAATGATGATTGATTAGTTGGCCAACATCCATATGAATGCTTGACTTGCTAAATAATATTTCCATGGAAGAAAAAGACATGATTTAAATGAGTAAATACTTGAAGTAAAATACCGTAAGTGCTTTCCATAAATTATCCTTATAAAAGCTGTCTACTTTCCTCCAATCATTGTAACTAACCGAAATGAGCGCACGAATCAAAACCCCACAACGAGAACTCCATTTTTTCGCATCTCTGTCTTTAGCACCATCTATTTCAACAATTATTGAGTACTTTTATTTGTTGGTGGAGGAGCAACGTCTTCTTCGATGCTTTTTTGACATTGTGATGCATTGTTGCAACCAGTTGACATTCTGCAATATACACGTTAACTTGTGAATCAGTTGATAAATCAAATAATCATAGCATAAAAGGCTGGGTAGTGTTTAATATATAACTATAAACAAGTAGATTACTTTTAGTGCATGATGGAAATCAATATAAAAACGACTAAGCATTAAATGGATTCAATACATCAAACAAAAAAGCATGTTTTACTACAGCAAAATTCAGATGTCAACATAGATTCAATACATCAAACAAAAAACAAATAAAACATCACTAGTTATGATCACGTTTTCCTATCTAGATTCCATGCATTTCAACGGCATCTTTATTCTCCTTCCAAAATAATATGCAATCATTTTCGCAAGCATGTATGCACTCTTCATTCATTCCCAAATCCTTTAATATTTGTTTCATTGTGGGGGTATTTATCCGGTAGAGTATTTTCATTTGGAAGCCACTTTTTCAATCTCTTCAACAACTCGGTCACACTGTTTCCTGACCAATTGAATTCTTTTTTCAAATTATGTAGCTCTATAAGGACACTTAACGTTGTAAGACCATCTTCACAAGAAGAATATAGTTTTTCATTTGCTTTTCTTTTGTACTCGTGGTACTTTCTTCCCTAATAACCATCACCGATACCGTGAATGCTATCGTACACACCATATGCATTGTCAACAAGGTTTCCAAGAGCACCTTCTACATGGTTTTCCACTCGAATTTGATGAGACAAGCAAGCCTCATTAGCGGTAACATTTGGTGTAGGATTGATTACTGCATATTTGTTGTTCCTCTCACCATGAAAAAACCACTCATCATATGTTGGATCCATACCGTAAATGATTTAGTGTTTCTCGACTTTTTTGAAGGATAGTTTTTTTGAATTTCTATACTTTTTGCAAGGACAACTGCACATTTCAAAGTCAAGCGGTGCGTGATGCTTTACGAAGTTTATAAAATGACGAACCCCCGTATGTACTCATCGGTGTTCCTACGTCCACATCTAATCCACTCCCTCGAAGTAGATAACGACATTAGCAAGAACTTTTATCTCTTCCTGTCATTTCGTATACACAAAAAAATTATTTAGGTTGCGTGTTAGAAAGTTCAAGTAAATAATTCAACTGATACTAAAGTCTTGTAGGAATAATTTTCAACACTTCATCATTGTAAACACTTCACCATCGTAGGAAATTCAAATAAGCACTTTACTTTATTTTTTAATTTTTAGTTTATTGGTTTTTAATTTGATGGCCGGTCATCCTACTTCCCATTACAAACACAATAATGTAATTACATTTTATAAATCATTTCAGATTAAACGATTCAACATAATTTCGGCAAAACTTCCCTTTTGTTCCCTGTATCCTACACAAATGCGTGTACATAGGGAATGAGAAGAAAGTGCTGTCGAAATTTTGTAAACCGTTTAAAATGAAATGATTTATAAAATGTAATTACTTTATTGTGTTTGTAACTTGTCCAATACAGGGACAAATCCGACAAATATTGTATCAGATGAATATAGATGTTCGTTCTGTTAAAAAACGAATACCCATATAACAATCATTTACAACATTTGTCAGACGGGGCCAAAAACTCTCCAAGGGATTAAAAAAATAAAACACATTTTACAATTACTATTTTAACAATTACAAAAACTATTTTATAATTCATTCAACTATTTAAATATTTATTAATTATATCTGAAATTTTAAAACATATTTGAACTTTTATTTAACTACTTAAATATTTATTTTAACTATTTAAATATTTATTAATTCATTCATTCAACTAATACTTGACGGATTACACACTAGTTAAGCATATTGCTTATCCGGTTACCAAAGCAGTTTATTGCTCATGGTAGAATGCCGTAAAGGCGTAATTTGGTTACTGAAAAATATGTTAAATTATCTAAAGTGGTATCCCAGCAATAGAAAAAAAAGTGGTTATAAAATTCTTTTCATAAGTTACAATAGTTTTAAATAATTCAAAAAGTGAGATGTAATAACTAAAAAATACATCGTTGACGTACTTCCAAAATAATAGCTCACGGCGTCTATAGGAAATATAAGTTGGAACTTGAAAGTAAAATCTAGCTTTTTTGATAATCACTTTCCATAAGTCTAAAGTCTGGTTTATTATCCCACAATACACACGTACGTTTCTCTTTTTTGATAATCACATTCCACGAATATTACCTTTTGTCAAAACAAGTTCATTTACTTTGTTAACTTGAAAATATTGTATTTATTTCAATCCAATGTATCTCTTTTGTATATTATTCATTTTCTGCATAGATTTATTAATTCCCATATACATACTTTTCATCTCAACAAATAATTTATATCAACATGTTTAATCCCGTCACAACATTGTAATAGTAACATTATTTTGATAGTTGAAGTTGTATTGCCAAAACAACTTTATGATACAATAGCAAACAAAGCTGATGTGTATCAAACCACAAGGCTAATGTTTACTTTGGTTTATTATCCCATGCAACACCAAATTTTAAACCGTTTCAGTATAGGTAATTCCTCCACCATATGTGGTTTGATATTATGATTGTTTCATTATGGATTGATTGCGTACATATTTCACACAGCTGCATATGAGTTATGCTATCTCCATTTGATGGAGTGCAAGTGCATGGACCATATACAAATAGATAACACTAACACCATCTTAAATAGCACCCAACTCCTCTTCGAGAGTAAGCTAGCATTTTCTAAGAAACCATCGGTTCAGTCTAAAAATATACTATTCTGGCACTATTCATGTTGCACCTACATTTTGGAAAACGGATGCCGTTCTAAGAAACTTGAAAGTAATGCTACAAAAAGCACTGTCTTATTTGTATGCTAGGAGTGTAAGTGTTATTATGATCTAAATAAAAAAATTTGGTTTAGAATTCATATAATACTGTATACAACCTTACTTGCATTAATAAACTAAAAGTTTGGTCCAAATAAACTAAGCATGTACTACATCAAAGGAGATAGAGAAAAACTTAAAACGGTCCTGACATAACTTCGATCCTCTTCCCATAACATAATTTATTGCATATCGTTACTATTTATAACCAAACCATTATCCTCTTCCTAAAGCAAAATCAAAATAAATTTCAACTTTAAGGTTACATGGATCGCAAAAGATTTTCAATTTTACAAAATCTATCTTTGGCAACTTAGTATTTATGTCTTTAGTTTAATTGAACAATGGAAACTCAAAATCCTGAGCCAGATTTTATGAGTTTATATGTTTTGCTTGATCATGAAATTATAGTGTAAGAAAAGAAATTAAATGACAACCATGTTTAATCCAATGCTTTCATAAAGTAAAATGCAATATAAAATATAAAGCAAACTTTCCTTTGAAAAGAAGGAAAAACGGAAGGAGGATTTTGTAAAGAACTAAACTAAACAGAGAGGCAGTCCCATTTCAACAAATTTCAAAATGAAATGATAAGATGATACATATGCAGCAATTTAGGTTAAAGTAGAAAACTATCTTGGATTTTAACTCATGTGGAGGAGGACATGAAAAAGTGAGATGGAGAAGAAGATGAGTATGGTGTCATATGGATCGGTCGATTGACCAACTAGGGGTCTTTTCGAGGTTTTGGTTCAAACTTTGAGACGCGATAATTTTCGCTTAGAACTTGGATTGAGGTGCAGTCTAAATTGGTATTCATCATTTTGAAGGTTGAAATCTGTTAAGTTTTAGTCAGTTTTGGAGTACTTTGATTCCTCCATCACCTTCACCATCCGGTCTTGATTTTCGTTGGATTCATAGAATTACCTCCATGGGGAGGTGAGCCATATTTGGGGATGAAATCATTCGTCAAGGCTCAAGCATGGACATACATAAGCGAGCGGATTTCTAATGACACGATGCTTGATACATTGATAAGGAGACGACATGCTCCTTAGGAAACTTCAAGAGGAATGGGATGTTGTGATGGGAGAGGTGGATAAGCATGTTAGACTTAGGAATAATTTTTTAATGCTTTGCTGCTATATAATGTTAATGACTTTCATGACAAAATTAAAAATGGAGTTTGTCACTGGTAGCCAACTTTTATAGCAATTACTTATCATATGCCAACTTAATCCAAAAATCAGTAGTCCAATGTGTATCATATTAAATGTGCTGGACAAAAGCTCCTTATAATGGATAGGACACCATTAACGTGCTTTTATAGAAGGAAAAATAATCTTAGCTTTTACAGAAGAGAAAACATAAATGACCGCTAATATTTTTCTTCTATTTCTTTATGTTCAAATCTATTTATGTAAGATGTTGACTCCAATGATATTTGCATGATTTATGCGCATAAGAATTAATATAATCTTTCTATTACCATATATAACTAATACGAGAGAAATTAGCTCTTACAAAATATTATGAATAATCCTAACAAAATAGAACTTCTAAGAAAAATTGGTCATTGTTAGATTCTTTTATTTATCATATTATCGATGATGGTTTTTAAATATGTGTTACATTTAGGTTGTCATCTAAAGTGGTATCCTAGCAATAGAAATAAAAATGTTATAAAATTCATTTCATATGTTATAACAGTTTTAAAAAATTCAAAAAGTGAGATGTAATAACTAAAAAATACATCGTTGACGTACTTCCAAAATAATATCTAACGGCATCAATAGTAATTATAAGTTGAAACTTGAAAGTAAAATCTAGCTTTTTTGCAATCAAAACCAAATAACATATGTCTAATCCTAAGATCCAATCTAACCTTAAACCTAACCTCATTCTAAGTCTTAACCTTATTGTAATCTCGGTCTTTAACATAAGGACATTACATTGAATCGAGTAGGCTTTTTGCCATAAAGAAATAAAATCTGGACCGCAAATATGATTGCTTAAACTAAAAATTTAATGGCTGTAAAATATTATTCCAGTGAATTATGTATTATATATATTTTGATCTATACAGAAGGGTAGCTGGAGATTGGAAGAGGAGAAGATTTTGGTCGAAGCTCATTGTGAAATAGGAAATAAATGGGTAGAAATATCAAAACGTCTTCTTGGAAGAAGTGAAAACTCCAAAAAAAAAACCATTGGAATGCAACAATGAGGAAGATTATGCATTCAACTGGTGGTAATAAAAAAACATAGGAGAAAACATCATACATTAAATGGGTCATTATTGCAGAATTACATAAATAGATAACAAATATTTGTTATACTCATGGCTTGTTCATATTGTTATCAAAATAAACGCATGGCTTGACTCAATATGATACTTTTTTCCTTTACATTCTTGTATGATATTGCTTCATTCTGCCCTGTATTCATAGACAAATGAATGCTTGGAAGATCTCAATTTTGTTCTCCTTCATTTAGTGATGGTGAACATAACCTTTGTTCATGATTGGTTAAAACTGAATAAGACAATGTATTCAATAACAATTTATTCATTAAATGAGCGTGAACTTCCTTTTAAATTTCATTACTGTTGGCAGGACATCACAATGTGGCAGTACAGGGGTTAAGCTCTATGAATCTATCTGAAAAAGGTTCATCAACTTCTAAAAGGTAATTTTTTTGATTAAGAGATTAATGATCCTAAAAATAACTGTTCTTAATTCTTTCACAAGAATGTTGTTTGCTGTTTGCATTTGAAAAGATCGTGGAACCGACCGTAGTTAGGAGACAGTAAATTTTATATAATTATTTAGATTAAATCACGAATTTCCTTATCTTCTGCAAACTTTGTTGGAAGTACATTAAATTTCTAAAAGTAACTTTTACACTAAACAATGAAGTCTAAGTTTTGAATTTGCAACTTTCCATGTCCATTGTATTACGTTGAAGGTTTATAAAGGATACACCGACTAATGTTCAACTGAAGATCGAAGAAAGTAAGAAAAATGTCCCAATTGGAGCTAACATAGAAGAGGTAATTTTGACTGTGAGATTGCAACGATGAAAATACTTATTTGGTGCTATGTTAACTTATGTGCAACCTCCAACCCTTTTGAAGAAGAAAGCTGAAAAAAGAAGAAACGTTGAAGATGCTGATGCAAAATTGCTCTCAGACTTGCCTAAAAAGCATGCAAAAACTTCAGAACAACCTTGGCCCGGAATGAGATTGCATGTAACATAACTTAAAATCAATGTTATAACAATGTGCTTTGTTGTATAAGTATCACACGTGATCTTACACGATTTAGCAGCGGTAGAAAGAAATGTTACAAGAAAATGCAAAAAATATGAGTGTTGAATCTGTTGAAGAGCAAGAAGGCAAATAGAAATATTTGAAAAGAGGCAAGCAGCTAAGAATGCAAGAGCTTGTTCTAGTTACAAAAAGGAACCGAGCCTTCTTCAGAAACTATTGAGTAAAAACATAAGGAGGGACAAACTAAGGTTGCTTCAAGCATTTAGGTTTATGGTAAGGAATGGTTTCTTTAAGGATTGGCCTGTTAAACCAAAATATGAGCAAGCAAAAATGTAAAACAAGCTAGGAAGATATTATAACACAGAAAGGCAACCAAAAAGAAAAATACAAACGCTTACTAACAGCCCAAAGTCTGAAATTTGATGCTAAAACTTCAATACGTTAAATAGATGGGTGGTGAAATAACTTGACACAAGAACCCTTATCTTAACTTATATTCTTTACCCTGGTCCTTAGCTCGTTTAATAGCTGTAGCAACAAATTTTTTAGACCAGAAACCAAGCCATGTTATTTACTCATACGTAAAAAACAAAAACAATTAACCTAGATGCATTAAGAAAGAGCACAGTACAATATTTTCATAATCATTTTTTTCTTGACACACACACATCAAGAATAAATCAATGGGAAAAGAAATTACTAGTGGCAAGGAGTCTTAAAAAGCAGGCAAAGAAATGCATCTAAAATTGAACCAAATGAATTAAATCTAGTTTCATTTGAAGTTTAATCCTACATATCCAAAAAAATTGATATTACTCTGTTAGCACATTGTACCAAGAACAAATCAACATTTCTTACAAAGAGAAGGATTTATACTAGTTTTTTCAGACAGTTAACAAATCACAATAAACCTGATATAGGTTATTATTATTATTATTGCTGCTGCTACCAAACATTAGTTCCATTTCCATCTATATCTATTTCTTATATGGAATAAATTCGATTCTTTTTTTTGGTTGATGAACAGCATCGCACTTACGGGTTGAGTGAATAACATCTAGTGAATGTGAATTTTGATGTCATTGTATGACAATAACTTTACATATGAAAATGGTTTCAAGGAGGCTGATCTGGGCCTAAATTATTATAGAATTTGAGTTAACTGTCAAGATATTTAATTTAAAGCTAAAAGTTGTAAGTATGCATAATTTCATGTATAATTGTTTCGGTGTCATTTTATTGTCCATTTGATGATGGAGATATAATCTTTAGGAATTACTTTGTTCCTTTTCTCAAAAGTAGAATGTTTTGTTGTTTAAGGAGCAGCATTTGTACAACGAATTATTTACATATTTGTACTGCAGTTACATTCTAATTTTTTGACAATTTATTCTTATTATATACTCATTATTATCCTCCCTTATACTCTTTCTAACACAGATGTAAAATCACATCTTATTCAAGATCCTGTCACAAGTCTTAGTGGATTGTCCTAATACTTGATGTTCAACATAATACAAAGAAATAATAACTTAATATAAATGAAATAATAAATCCATGTTTGTGATAATGAGTATTTACTTGCATTAGTTTACACTTTTCTAGTGATACAAATTACCACTTCTCAAGTCGTATACCACTTTCATGCTAAAACTTGCTTCAACACCGTCTCTATATAATGAATTGCAACCATAGTGGAAAATTAGTTGCAGCCTTGTTCACGAAATAAAAATAATGATCTGGATTTTAAGCTAGGAAAAGGGATTTAACAAAACAAATTCAAATTTCGAATCCAAATTTAAAAAATAAATTAAAATTGAAGTGATTACCTGATTTCAAAAAATAAATTAAAATTAAAGTAATAACCTGATTTGAAGTTGAAAATTTGTTTGCAGTCGATTGCCGAAATGGAACACAACCCTAATCCTCCTTCGTCTTCATCAAATTGGTAGAACAAACGGCAAAGGCGGTTGTAGACGCGGAGGCGGTGGAAGACGGTTAGAGGAGGCGGTGGAAGACGGTTGAAGGAGGCGGTAGACGGTGGAGGTGGTGGTAGAACTAATTGGCGGTAACCTAAAATGAACGAAAGAGGAAGAACGTTGTTATTTGTTAGAATTAGGTTAAGTAATAACATAAGATAAAATTACAATTTTATCCATATTGCATTTAATTATTTACGAAATTACCAAAATTGGTAACGCTAATAACCATGATAAATGTTAGTAACAGAAATAACCGTTAGAAATTGGTAATGGTTATAACCGTTACAAATTGAAAGCGGAAAAGTGTTACAAAATGGGTTGTTTAGTGTAGTGGTACTTCCACAAGGTGAAGTCATTAAATTGTGACATTTCCGAGTAGATTCAAAATCTCCGGTTGGAGAAACCAGGATAAAGAGAATTATCATTCATGGTTTGAGATGAGTACAGAGGTTTTATTGCTACAATACTTGGATGGAAAAATCAACCATCGCTTGTTGAGTTTGATAATTTACTTACAAGACATGAATTGTTAGCTGAACAAATGGGAAGTGTCTCATGGACAGGTAAGGAAGAGACACTTTACTATAGAAAAAGTAGAGGGCACTTCAAGCAATAAATGAAAGGTGGGTCTAAAAAGAATGATGAATAAGAAAAAACTTATCAAGGAGAAGAAAGTACTCGACCGGGGGAGCTTTGAAGAATCATGGTAGCAGCAAAAATGAAGGGAAGTGCAATAGTTGTGGAAAGAAATTAAGGTCATATAGCAAACTCCTACCGATCGAAGAAGAAGTCCGTAAAAAGTAATGTTTATTGCTTCCAAAATCAAATATGAACGGGATGTTGAGACATTGTTTGCTATAGAGGAGGAGTTAACCTATACAATAATTGTTAAACATACTGACTATAAGGAAGACTATATAGTGCTCAAATCATATGACATGTGACAAATGAAATTTACAAAAGTCAGAGTACAAGGAAGCCAAGTGAGTAGCCACAATTCTAAGTTACCAATTGCTCATATTGATGATATCATAGTCTAATGGTCCATACTTTACATATCGGATAATCATAAAATATTATTTTAAAATTTAAATTGGGTCGGACTAGACTATAATTTTGGGGAATGTTGAGTATAGACATTTTTTACCCTTAAAATTTTTATTGGATGATTATGACTTTAAAAATTTGTAAGAGCTATAATTTTGATAGCAACCAAATTAGGATCTTAAACCACTTCCAAATTAAAAATACAATTATTTCTCTTTTCGTAGAGTGCTCATAATAGATATTAGGCCTTACAGTTTAGGAGATAAGAACATTTAAAGTTAGGCAAGTTTTGGATAGATTAGTGGGTAAGTAGACTAAGCCCAAATTAGGCCCATTAACCCATCCGGAGTTTGTGCCTAACTAACCTGAGGGGTAGCCCCTAATCATCTTCACACTTCACAAAACCTATTTTAAACCTCCATTAATTAGTTTCTAGCCAAAGCAACCAAAATTCTTACTTTAGATAGCCAAATCAAGAGATTAGCAAAGAGATGGGGATTTTGAAATTACTGCATTGTAAATCATGTGTTGCTGGTTATATTCATTTTACCTTATTATTACTGCATTTGGAGATTCTAACGAGCGATTTATATCTCTCGCTTTACTATACTTATTTATATAGTTAAAAATGTTGTTTATAAAATGTTTTCAAAGCTAAAATATGATTTCAACTAGATCTAGATTCAACCATGTTTTATATATGAATTATAAATGCTTTAAAATGAGTTTTGTTTAATTCTATGCGTATGTTCATATGGATACCCCATTTATAAAATAGGCTAGATTTAGGATAATTGGTTGTAAAATCCAAAACTGAATGTACATAAATGTTGCATGTGATGTATGTATTGCCTAAACGTGTGTTTGTATATATAGTTGTATTGGATTAAACGTCTATCGGTAGGCGATTTAGATTTAAGAAAATGTTCTAAGAGATGGAGTTTAGTGCATGTACATTGGCTTTGATATATGTCTTTCAAGGTGATTGCACGGATGATGGAGACTCGATCAATGGGATAAAGTGTATGGAGTAGTCATAGAGTTGCAAGATGATGTATCGATGTAGATCTAGAAATTCCATGCAAAACGATGTAGCAACACAGAGAAGGATTGAAGTTGGAAGCCAAAAAATAACTTAGACAGAAATTTTACTAAGTTATATGGATTAATTCTGATCCATGTGGATCGGTACTGAGCTTTATTTGTGGTGAAAAGTGCAAAGAGGCACTTAGGTGGAGACGTGAGGAAGACCTTAGAGTTACTTCGAGGCAGGATGTTGTGGACTTCGGGATGGAGCGAGGAATATGTGAGATGGATGCACCAATAATCCATCCCATGGATGCACCACCGATCCATTTAGACTTAACAAAACTAGATGAAGGCTTCAGGCTATGAGAAGCTTAAATATGGGAAGACTCAAGGCTTGCCTAGGAAGAAGTATAGTTAGTACTTAGCCAAAATTTGGTTGTACTAAACACAATGGGTCTATGCCGAACAATATTATTTTTAAGGATTTGAAGTGGATGCCTAGAGGAATTTTCCCTATGGATTACATGATAACTTGATGTCTGATTTGGGAGTTACGGCCACCACCGATCAATTTAGCTGTAGAAGAAATGGCGCAAGATTTAGTGGGGAATTTTGAGCTTTACTTCGAGCTTCACTTGGGATTTGCTGAGGGAACTTCGAGATTAAGACATGGAGACTCTATACTTTTGATGGATGTCCATAGATGTTTCAGACTTCGACAACTCTATGATGGGACTTCTGATGATGATACATAAAGGGAAGTTCTTTGATATGAACTTGTGAAGTAAAATGTTGATGTGTCTTATTATGGAGACATATGCTAAGGGATCGTTGATACCCAAAAGTTTCAATGTGGCTCGTAAAGTGGGGTTATGTGAGGACGCTCCCCTAGAATTAATCGTATCATGGATTTTTGACTATATCTTTGTACCCTAGACTTTTGGATGTTGAGTCTAGTTTCCTGACTTTCGAAGTGGAATGGAGTCGAGAAACCAAATTGTTTAGTAGTCTCTGACTTTCGATGTGCTTATATAGGCTATCATACATCTAAAATGCACTTGATTGAGTGATGTAAGGATGCTTGATGGTTGCTATGTATGCTTTATTCAGTTAAGGATGTCATATGATGCATATATTGTTGACTTAGATGCCTAAACACCCTATATTGTACTTTGAGCTATAGTACACCCACATGATTGTAGTAGATTAGAATAAAATATTATGTGCTTACTCTTTGGATGTAGGGATAGATCAAGTATGATTCTCTATACCTTATGTTTCTATTTTACTATGTCAACTTTTATAGTACTTTGATATTGTAGATTGCTTATACCAGATTGTTGTCTAAGTCAAAGTTTTATACTTTGTGCATTATTACCTCAGGTACTCTTAAATGAGTAAACAAAATAGTAGGTATGAGATAGTGCATGAAGCTGCTCAAAGGGAGAATGGCTACACTTTCATATATCTATTTTTGGAGCTTATCCGCTTTATTTCCGTAATACACCACTGTGGAGATTTATCAGTGGTATGTTACTATTACTTAGAGACAATTTCATTTGAGTTTATTATTTGATTATAGATTGTATTTTCTATTTTGTATAACTGTGATGATCTGCTATGCTCTAATTTCGTGGTTCATTATAGTTATATTACAATCTCTTTTATTTTGTATATATGTGATTATTATATGTTATTTTATGCGCTGTGAGATATACAACATGTTTTGCTTTGGAGTATACTACTTTATCCTTGACTATTTCTCTATACTAGTTGAGTACCACTATAGCGCACTATATACATATATTATATACCAAAAGTGTAGAGCGATCGTCATATTTGGTATCAGAGCTTAGGTTAAGCGATTAACCTATGGTGATAACTCTTGGGGGATCCATTAGAGACGGGGTAAGAGGTGTATGTTAAAATGGATCGAGTGTTATATATGAGAGCGCATTTGTTATTTATTTTGATTTTCAAAACTATACAGTAGTATATATATAGTATAAATCGAATTTCACACATGCCATTGATGCAGCTTTCCTTTTTTAGAGAATGGTTATTCTTATTATAGATTTAAGAATGAGCTGACAAACAAGAAATGTTGCAAGGACCTCCGTGTCTAGACTATAAGATGGATCAGGCGTGGGGGCTGCTAACCTGGATATGCATAACATGTTCACCAAGATGATAAGGAACATATTATAAAATGCCCAAGTAGGTGCTCCAATTGCTATCGTTAGTGGTGCTCGGGTGCAATTGCCCAGAGCTGACTCTGCTAAACTAAACAAGGACTATTCTAGCCTTAGAAGCCAACTGTTCACTGGAACATAATTAGTCGTAGAAGTGCATGATTGGTTGGACACTTGCGAACACATCTTCGAGGACTGTGTTAAAAGATGCGATGAATAGGAAGTTAGCCTTTAGAAAACTTTAGTGCTTGGGTGGGATGATGTTTGGATTTCTACTTCTGAGGATCAGTTTATTTAAGAGCGATTCAAAGCCTGGTTTGAGGAGAATTTCATACCGACTGCTTTGAAGTCAGTATTGTTTCTAAAGTTGTGAATCTAAAGCAGGGGATATGATTGTTTCAGAGTATGTCACTCTATCCAACATGCTATCGAAGTTTCTCTTTCATTGACACTTCATTAAAAAATAATGAGAAGTTTATTAGGGGCTTGGTTGAGTATCTCAGGGAACGACTGTTGACGAATCCTTCGAGAATCTTGTTGAGAAGGCTCTACGACATAAGAGCCTACATCCAAAGTCCAAAGTTGTTATTATTGCTACATAAGGGCCTAAGTTACAAGTGAGCATGGGTGGAAAAAGGAAATGTAATAGTAACAAGAGGAAGAAATAGTTCCATGAAAAGAAATGCAAATGGGAGCAAATCTGCTCTAATTGCACTAAGAGGGGGTATCTTATTAAGAACTACAAAAACCAGTAGGACGGAGGGAGAAAATGCTTCGATTGTGATAAGGATGGAAATTTAAAGAAGGACTGTCCTAAGCTATTGACGAATAAGCAGGTCGTGTCTACTTATGCGCTTAACGTTATTCCTACCTTGTCGAGTGTTCCATCTGCAAAAAAGAAAGGGAAGGGTGTCATCATCCAAGATGTGCTTTCAATTTATGGTACACCTATTCATGTTATATTTAATACAGTTGCATCGCATTATTTTATACCTAGTGACCTAGTGGATAGACTTTGATTGAGACTTGACTTAGTAGGCAAACCTCTAGTAGCGATATACCACTTAGGTGGTTTAACCAGTTTGTGTATGGTTTGTCGTGACTTAAAGTTGTCGAGCCATGGATGTGTATTCTCGTGTGATCACTTTGTACTTATTTTTTAGGTTCGATATCATATTGGGAATGGACTAGCTGGAGAAATATGGAGACATAATAGACTACAAAAGATTACTGATGGCAATCAGGGTAGATGATGAGCGTAGACTAGAGTTAAGCTGCATGCCCAAGGATAGAGGGATGTTTAGCTTCTTATATTCACTCAAGGTCCTCTGTGAGGAATTATCAATGGTAGCTATGTGTATTTGAGGAGGTGACCGAATTTCCTCTACAACGAGAGATTGATTTCCGCATCGACTTACTAAAAAATGCAAGGACAGTGTTTATGCCATCGAGGCGCATAGGATCTAGAGAGAAACATGAGCTCGAGGTGCAAGTGAACAACCTTTTAAGGAGATGGTTCGATCCAAGAGTATGTTTGAGTAGGAGTGTTTGTAGTATTGGCCGTAAAGTTGTATTGCACCATGAGACATTGAGTTGACTACCGTGAGATGAATAAAGTGACGAGAAATGTTTTGTGACGGAAGGAAGAGGAACATAAGACACACTTGAGGATTGTGTTAAAGGAGTTGAGCAAGCACCAGATTAAAGTGAAGTTTTCGAAGTGTCACTTCTGGAAGAGGGAAGTGCAATTCTTGGAGCCATGTTGTTTCGAAGAAGGGCATCACTATGAACCCGCCAAAGTAAGGGTGATCCAGGATTGGGACTGACCTAAGAATGTTATGAATATGAGAACTGTCCTTGTATTTGAGGGATGTTACAGATGATTCATAAAAGACTTCTCAAAGGTAGCAGCACCGATAACCAACTCGACGAAGAAGAATCAGACCTTTACTTAGGACGTGCGATGCGAGCATATGTTCATGAGTCCGAAAGAGAGGACGACGAGCGCACCGATATTTGTCATCCCGATTAGGAATGAGGAGTGATGGTATGAATGAACCTGGCCAGTCTGTAGTGGGTGAAATGGTGGATTTAAAAAAATTTCCCCATCTAGATCTCAATGGGCTTATGAAGTCTATTAATTGGCATTACATCCAATCTATCTACTTGAATAAAATAATATTTTATATAAAATTATTTTGCATTAATTTAATATAATCATATTAATTAATTTAATTTTTATTTAAATATATCATATATATATATGTATATTTGTAACATCATATGGATAATTATTTCCAAAAGCTTCTTAAGCAATTAACTATATTTAAAATCCGTTTAAATATATATAGATATGTGCATATATAACATGTATATATACATCCAATAATTACAAACAGCTCCCAATATCAAATAAATTAATAATCAACATTTATGAAATATTAACTAATTCGTTTAATTTACAACTTTTTATAAATTAATTAAATCATGGTTTTTCAAAGAATACACAAACAAGGTTGTGTGACTCAGTTGTGAAAATACAATCAACAATTAATTTTCAACTATTCAAATATTAACGTTCACACGTTACCTTAGCTAGTGATGTGATAGTTTGGCCAAATTCATCGCTTATAGATATTTTCAGAAAAAACATATTTTATATTTTCTTATGTGGTTCCATCTAGCAACTATTATTTACACACATTCTCTTCGTCAACATTATATCACTTTAGGATTTGTGGAATTTTGCATTTCTCAAAATTCCAATTTCATCCTTATTCAATTCAGTTAGTCAATAAATAAAGTCTTTGGTTCAATAATAAATTTTATTATTAACCATACTACCCTGATCAGAGATTTTGACATTGAGTTGATTACAATTGACCGTGATTCTAACCTCGTACAACAAAAGAACAAATTCTCTATGGGATAGTGTTTCACTTCCAATGCTTCAACTTAGACCCACTATAGTCTTTTGATCCATCGTCATGCCATGATTTAACTATAATCAGAGTGGAGTATTCACATTGAAGTTCCATAGTATTCTCAAGTTGAGGGAGCTGTGTAACACGTAACTTCGAGATTTCTCATTTAACCTAGTTATTGTTAACAAATAGGAAACTGTCAAATGAGCCATTCAATAGTTACCCAATAACTATCAGTACGTAACCCCTTGGTGCCCCCAACAGCCATGAGTAATATACTGCTCAACATTTGAGAGTGTTACGTCTCTGGTGATGACGGATGCATTGATATCCGTTCTTGAAACATTTTGAGCATGAATATTTAAAATAAATTATCATTTTGTATTGTGATTAATTACTCACGGTTGCAACTATTTGCAACTACAGTCGCATAACATTTCATTTAAGGAGTTTCTTATTTATACACTTTAAGTTAATTACTTAATCAGTGATATCACTATATAACAAAATATGTAATATAATCAAATACCTTTATTATGAAATCAAACAAAAAGTTAGGTATATAACAAATTACATAATTACCCCTAAGAGGGACCCCTAACTCTATCAATATTTCACTTGCACTTGGATTCAATTATGGAATCTCAATACCATATTGTCGATCAGTTTTATCAAAATAATCAAGATAGTCCCTTAGTGAATGGATATGCTACATTGTTTTAATTATCTACTTTGTCAATTAACTCTGTCCGGCGTTGATAAACAACATTTATCATGTGGAATAGTTATCATATTACAATGTTATGGGATTATTAACATTTAGAATCACCCTTGCCTCGGTTATAAATTTGAGCATTTATATATACTTTACTTTTATTGTTGCGTTTATTTAAGGCAATGTATATAGCCTATTGGTTGAATTAGCCACAAATTCTTATTTGGAACATTTCAACTTAAAGATTCTTAACTAAGATTGATCGATAATTAGGATTGACATACTATAGCTATATCACTTATGAAGTTCGAGTCCAAATACTCCTTTATAAGGAGCTCATTGTTTCTACAAATAATTCTCTGGTATTTATTAAACATCGAGAATACATTTAACTACTTTTAGTGATCTTATTTTGGATTTGATACTTGCTTTATATATCATAAGCAAAATGTGATATTATGGACAATACAACATGAATGATAATTCATGATGCCAATGCATAAAGAATCATCTTACATGCTCTATATTAAACATTTAAGCATGGTTTATGTATATCGTTTGCGACATTCCAAACATCCTTTTATAATTATTATAAGACAATGTTTCAAATCCTATATCGAGAATTAAACCACTAAATTAAAATAATTTTAACACGAGTACATCTTTAACAATCATAAGTTTGTCATTTACCTATAATTTTATAAATATTTTAAAACCTTCAGCGTTCTTTCTTTTAGACACATGCTTATTCTATATTTGTTTAAAAATCAAACTATTTGATTTCTTTGTCAAAATATTTTTCAATTCCAAGGCTTGTCGAACGATACTTTCATATCAGTTCTTGAATCATATCTGAAACCTACAATCTCAAAATTGCTCTCGCTGACTACAAGATACTTTGGTTGTTATGTGCAAACAATCCATTCTAAATCATTATTTAGAATTTTGTTTCAACATAAATGTACTTAAACTCATAATCATATTGGAAATAATTTTGTGACTAAAGTCTGAACCAACATTGAATGACAAATCTGTTTCATTAATTTCAACAATTGAAATTTACGATGTTATTCTTATCAACATTGCTTACTATATTCCAACTACATTAGTCTTATTCTCGAAGGCACATTTTTGATTGATAGACTACATCCCTTCGGGAGCAACTATCAAAATCATATTTTAACAATGTATATGGAATTCATTTCAGATTTGCGGGTAATGCAATATGGCAGGGTCGATACTCTTAATGCTTTATTTACAGTTAAGGAAATTATTTTCTCAATATTGATAAGAAACTCATAGTTTGCCTTTGAAGTGTAAGAACTTTTATTAGAAATTTGAATGTATCATATTTATTTTTGGTTTGGTTAATCTCAATTCATCTAACGTAATCAATTTTATCTTTTGATTGGATCCAAATCCATTTTGCTACCAATAATTTCTAAAAGAATTCCTTCATCATGAAGTTGGAAATTCTTAAAATAGCAGTTATTTCTCAGTATAATGGAACATGCATTCAGGAACATTTTATGAACTGCCTTTGTATATGTATAAATCTGATTTTTTTTAAGTTTACGAAACTCGTGTACATAATATAAACTAGACAACCACACATCTTAAACTATTTAAGATCGGGGTTTCTTATCAATTTGTATCTTATATGAAGATGATCACTTAAACTATGCTTCAAATGAAATTAAATTTAACATATGTACTTACTCTTAAGCCTATATGGAAAGAAGTTACTCAACTTCACTCAATCATACTTTGTCCAAAAAATTCTGATTACTCCTTATCGATACTCCCTTATGTATTATAGGGAGGAGTGACTTTTGAGATTGAATCTTGTATACATTTTAGGTACTTTTGAAACCCTTTTTGATACACTTATCTATTTGGTCAATCCGAATATCTATTTTCTTTTCATGTTATATTTTCTACTACCATTTTATATTCAATAAACTTATCATAAATACACTGCTTGTGTATGAAATACACATGTTGATTTCTATGGCAATTTATCTATGAATTTAACGAAGTAAGTGGATCCATATTGGTATCATTAGACTTTGAACTGCATACATCTATATGTATCAATTCGAAGAGTTTGTTATCTCTTATGTCGCTCCCAATGAATAGGTGTGTTGCCCTTAATCTTCTAAGATACACTTCATTGTTACCATATGATTCACAAGCATACGATTATTAAATTATTTGTCAAAACTCTAAATTAGTCCACAATTCCAAAATATTGTAAAAATTTATGATACTTATGTATTTTCTATTGTGTCACTTTTGTTAAAAATACCATTATAATAGATTTATTTTATAAAGAATATTCATAGCACTCGTATCAAAATAAAACTATATCTATTTTTAGTCAATACTGAAAATAGATATTAGTTCATAAATAATATTCGGTACATTTATGAAAATAATTTTCGTAACTTGACGCGTCCATTAAGAAGAGTTATATGTTATGTTCCTGCTATTTCTGTCATTACTATACTAGCATACAAAATATGAAGCTTTATTCAGCCGCTTATTATGGGATTTTAATTCATACACAGTAGCTAGTTTAAAGTCGAGAATTACAAATAAAATATATTGAACTCAAAGAAATAACTTTCATAGAAATCAATTTTCTATATGAAAATACATTTGGAATATAAATCAAAATTCTCACCCGTATTAAGTAACTTTTAGTATTTTATACAATTCTTGTTTTCAATATCTCTTTATGAAGTAGAGGTAACTATTCACTCTGATCATGCCAACCGTGCCTAAGTTATATCCACTCTCATACTTTCTCTTTTGTTTTCGGATGGCCAAACCATTCAAAAGAATATGCTTACTACAAGACAGTAATGAACTCTTTACAAAAATGCATTTGGTCATCCTTAATATTTAAGGATATCAAATAAGTTACACTTTACGTAAACTGATTAAACTAACATTTCAATAATCGAATTCCCTGGTACATCTTGTAGCTCTTAGTTTAGTGTTACATCTAACTCAACATGATCCTTATTGTAATTAATTATATTGATTATACGATATTACGCAATGGTTTACTTGCTTATTTCGAATGAACTAATTTCATTAAATTTTCGTAATTTACGAATAGCAACTATTCACCATATAACATTTATATGTGATGGAATATGGATCAAACATCCATATTCTTTTATTGCTTTCAGAATTTGAAACTCATAGAAGATAATACATAGTTTCATAAAAAGAACACTTAAGCGGCCGAGGCATGAATATTTAGTGGTTGTATAAATTGGCTCTTACCAAGGTATTGAAGTGACAACATGTTGAAAGATCCATTGGTAAGTATATTTATATTTCTATGTCTATCTTAATTCAGCTTATTTTTATATTTTAACTAATAAAATTTTTACCCCTCATATTAGTTGCACAAATTTGTCAAAGTAGATTATTTTAGCTTGTATAGCATATATTCTTACAATATTAGAAAAGTTAAATGTATTTATTTCATTTCTCTAATAAGGCTCTCACTCGATTTTAATATTTCTCATAAACCTAAGAAAAACATAAAAATCTTTCGATTTCTCCAGTAGGCATTAGGACTCGCTTGTGTTGGATTCTAACCTTGAGGAATATCTACAAATCATAGGCCTGTAAGTGATGGATAACACTCTATCTGTTGTATCACATAAAACTCCTAATTCGTGGTCCCTGTCCTAATCTCATCTCAAACTTGAGGAAGATTAACAAATCGAAAGAGAATATTCACTTGGACCATCATTTTGCGATGACCTATGTATAATGCACGTACCTTGAGGAATATAAACAAATACATGCGTATAGCTTACTTCCTCTAGTCAGTATTTTAATGGTACTATACATAGCATCCCTAGCTTGAGGAATATAAACAACTAAAGAGTATGCAAGTAATATTTTAATATATAAATGGTAGAAGACATTTATACATTAAGGATTCACAATATTTAATTTAGACATATATATGTGTGTGTGTGCGCACACGCGAGCACGCGCATGCATGTGTGCACATGCATGCATGCATATGTATGTATGTATGTATGTATGTATGTATGTATGTATATTGAGTGATATCAATTTAAGAAATAATGTATTTCTTATGAAACATTTTCATGATTGAAGTGTTTGACACATCTAAAATTACGGTATACTTACAATATGCATCTACTTATTCCTTAAATCTAAATTGGGTTTCTTAAAATTCCACTTAAGATTATACTTTCATGTTTTATAAGTTTAATTCATTTATAACCGTTTATAATTTAATTACCTTATATAATATTGTTATGTTCATCATTAGTTAAATCTTATTTTATAAATTTTTATTTTTATTAGTTAAATCATATTTAATTAATTTTAATTTATTAATCTAATTAACCAATTAATTAAATTATTTTAAAATTCAAAATTTTATTTTATTCATCATAACAAATTTAAGATGGATATAACTATAACATTTATATTGTTATATACATACATATATATATATATATATCTTTATTAATTGGTATTTAATTAATTATTTATCTATCAAGTATGCATTTTATTTGATTAAAATAATTTTAGTTAAATATTTTAATAAATTCAAACATTAGTTTAATTTACCTTAAATAGTTTAAGATATATACACACACACACACACACACAATAACATTTATAGTTATATATACACATACATCAATGTATATGTTTTATTTAAATTAACTAACTTTTAATTGATTATTTATTTAATTAATCCTATTAATTAAAATTAAATAATTTTCGAAATTATTAAAACTTATGTTTCCGAATAATTTTGAAAAATGTTTTATAATATATATAAAATTTATTTTATATTTAAACTTAATTTTTAAATTTAAAAAATATTTTAAATTTCAACTACATTTTAAAATTAGCTTAAGACCCAAATCAATTTAGGCCTTTACAATTAGGCCAATGTTTAGAACTTACTCCTCCTATTGCGCCAGATCGATAGCCAAGGTGGGGAGAATAATTGATTGTTCAACCTCAAGCCTAAACACTACTTTTCTACATATCCATCAAATAAGTTGGCCCAAAGTTGCTAAATACACCTTATAGATCATTTAGGCTCTAATACCATTTGGAGGGACTAGGTCGGTCTACAAAGGGTGAAATGGGTAGATTTCATAAGATTTTCCAATTTGGATCTTAATGGGCTTATGAAGTCTATTAACTACCACTGGGTCCAATCTATCTATTTAAATAAAACTGTATTTATCTAAAATTATTTTGTATTTATTTAATTAATCATATTACTTGATTTAATTGAATGTTTATTTGAATATTATATATATTCATAACATCGCATGGATAATTGTTTCCAAAAGCGTGTTAAGCATTTAACTATATTTAAAACCCATTTAAATATATATCAATATCTTATATCGATATATGTGTGTGTGTGTATAACACTTTTATATATGCATCCAATAATTATAAACAACTCTTAAATATCAAATAAATTAATTAATAATTAATAGTTCTCAAATATTAATTAATTTAATTAATTAACAACAATTTATAAATTAATTAAATCATGTGGGTTTCTAAAGAATTCACGAATACAGTTGTGTGACTCAGAGGTAAGAATTTATTCAGGGTTAAATTTTGAATAATTCAAATGTTAATATTCATATGTTAACTTAGCTAGTGGTGTGATGGTTTAGCCAAATTCATCGCTTACGAACCTTTTTGGCAAAATCATATTTTATATTTTCTTAAAACGATACATTTAGCAACGATTATTGGCACACTTCTCTTCATTAACACAATGACACTTTAGGATTTATGGAATTTGATGTTAGTCAAAATTCCAATGTCATTACTGTTCAACTCAATTTGTCCAAGAATAAAGTCCATGGTTCAATAATAACATTTATTATTAACCGTACTACTTTGGTAAGAGATTTTGACTTTGAGTTGTCTACAGTTGACCATGGTACTAACCTCATACAACAGAGTAGACGAATTCTCTATTGGATAGTGTTTCACTTTCAGTGCTTCAACTCAGGCTTAATTATAGTCTCTCGATGGATTGTCATGCCATGATTAACTATAATCAAAGTGGAGTATTCATATTGAAGTTCCATGGTATTCTCAAGGCGAGGGAATTGTGTTACATTGTTACTTCAAGATTCCCGTTTGACCTTGTAGTTATTAATAAATAGGAAACTCTCGGACGAGTCATTCCATAATTATCCAATAACTATCAGTATGTAATCTTTTGTAGCTCACTAGCAGTCATGAGTAATACACTTCCTAACTTTTGGAGAGTGTTACATACTCTGGTATCAAAGAATGTATCGATATTCTTTCTCAAAACATCTTGACCACGAATATTTAAAATAAAGGGTTATTTTGTATTGTGATTAATTAATCACATTTGTAACTACTTACAATTATAACAACATAACATTTCCTTTAAGGATTTTATTATTTATATACTTTAATAGTTACTTAATTAACCATACCAATATATAACAAACTATATAACAGAAATTAAATATCTTACCTTTATTATGAAAACAACCGGTCACAAAATTAGATATGTAACAAATTACATAATTGCCCCTAGGGTATACCCTAACTCTATCACGATATACATATATGCTTGTGGTACCAAACTGGGCATGGTATTAATGCAAAGACGTAAAGTTGTCGCATATGCTAGTCGACAGCTGAAATCTCATGAGAGAAATACCCGACCCGCTATTTAGAGTTGGCAGTGATGGTGTTCGGGCTAAAGTTATAGAGGCACTGCTTGCTTGAAGAGAGGTTGGGGATATTTATTGACCACAAACTATTTAAGTACCTTTTCTCACGGAAGGACCTCAAACTTTTTTGGCAATAGTGGTTAGAGTTATTAGCCTCCTACGACTTTGACATTTCCTATATGCCTTGTATGGGAAATGAAGTCATTGATGCTTTAACTAGGAGGCATGCCACTTGGGAAGTATATTCTTAGGGTGGGTGCAGTCAGAGTATATTATTGATTACGACTTTCAACCTTAATGTTAGCTAGAGCCAGATGTGTTGATGAGCTTGACCATCAAACTTACTCTGACCGAGCAAATTGGTACTAGTCGGATATAATGTCAGACTAGCGAAGATCATTACTATGATTGAGATGGGAGTAGAGTCAGTAGAGATTTAGCAGTATGAACTCAACCAAGATTGTTGGTCTATAAGGATGGTAAATTGTTTATGCCTAAGGTCGAAGGGTTGAGCGATGAGGTGGTATGTGAGTTCCATCATTCGTGATTGACTATACATCCTGAAGGTAGTAAAATGTATCATGATATAAAGCATGCATTTTATTCGGAAGGGATGAAGAAGGACATCGGGACATTCATTTTGAAGTGTATGAATTTTCAATTAGTGAAGGCAGAAAAGAAGAATCCAAGTGGGTTGCTGCAACCCCTTGATGTTTCTAAGTGGAAGTGGGAACAAATATCGATGGATTTCATTAATGGATTACCAATGACTAAAGTAGGGTACGAATGCATCTAGGTCATAGTTGATAGATTGATGAAGAGTGCTCAATTCATACCCATAAACTCCAAAAGAACGACATCAAAGTTGGGCATTTGTATGTGAAATGGATTGTACTATTCCACGGTGCGCTAAAGAGCATTGTAAGCGATTAAGACCCATTATTCATGAGTTGATTTTGGAAGAGCTTACAAGAGGCGTTTGAGATGGAGCTGCATTTGAGTATAGCTTATCACACACAAACTAATTGGAAGACCAAGAGAGTTAATCATATCTCAAAGGATCTTTTGTGAGCTTGCATACTCGACTTTGGAGGTTATGGCATGATCATCATATTGAGTTCGCATACGACAACAGTTTTCAGTCAAGCAATTGTATGGCACCATTTGATGCATTATATGGCCGACCATGCAACACTCCTTATGTTGGTATGAAATGGAGGAGAGCCTGATACTTCAGTCAGATATGATAAAAGACACTTCAGAGAAGATCAATATCATTCAACAATGGATGAAAGCTTCACAAGACTGACAGAAGAGCTATGTTGATAAGAGAAGACGTGACCATGAGTCCTCTAATGGCGATATAGTGTTTGTCAAGATCTCTCCATTAAACAATGCAGTTCGGTTTGGTACTATGGGGAAGTTGGCATCGATATTCGTAACCATTTTTCCGATACTAAAGAGGATTGGGAACCTTGCATATAGGGTCGACTTACCCCAAAAGATGGCATGTGTGCCTAACGTTTTCCATGCTCCTCTTCTTAGGAAGTTTGTATATAGCTTAGGCATAACTATTACACCTGATCAACTGGATGATATGGTGGTTGAATTAGAAGCATCAAGGTCTTAGAAGTCAATTTGTATAGTTGAGTGGAGTATGAAGCAGCTTAGCAGGAAGATGTTGCAGTTCGTAAATGTTTAATGGAGTGAAAGCGAGGGCAATAACACGTGGGTGACCATTGAGAGCACGAGGATTTTTTATTCGGAGCTCTTACTTAGTAAGGTTTGTATTTATCGTTAGCTTTCCCCTTTGATATTCTATAGTGATAGTTTAGTGCCTTGCATGTTAGGGTAGGCATAAATTATACACTTTCTTATTTGTGCATGTTAAGTGGATGTAATGCTTGCTTATGGTTATTAGGCATGCGGGGTAACAATAATGTTTGACCTTACCTTGTTGATTGGGTTTTGAAAGAAAAATTACTAAAGGTAGGAAGAGTGTAACGACCCATATTTCGCGTATTGGAGGATCAAAAAATATTAACTTAAAATCCAAATTGGGTCGAATTAGGCTATACTTAGGGGAATGTTAACTATTGACATTTTTTATCCTTAGAAATTTAATTGGACGGTTTTGATCATGAAAATTTGTAAGGGTTATAATTTTTTATGGCAATCGAATTAGGGTCTGAAACCACTTTTAAAAGAATGATATGACGATTTCTCTTTCCTTAGAGTGGCCGTAACAGATTTTTGACCTTACAGTTTAGAAGATATGACCATTAATGTTAGAAGCTTTTTGGATAGATTAGTGGGTTATCAGACTTAAGTCCAAATTACGCGCATTAACCAATTTTAGAATTTGTGCCTAATCCGCCTAATGGATAGCCTCTAAACATTTCCACACTTCCCAAAAACTATTCTAAACCTCCAATAATTAGTTTTTTAGTTAGTAGCAACTTAAATCCTTACTTTAAATAGCTAAATCAAGGGATTAGCATAGTTATTAACAAAGGAACATTGGGGACTTCAAAATTACTACCTTGGAAAACGTGTCTTTATTGGTTTGATTCATTTCACTTCATTTTTGTGCATTTGGAGATTTTGGTGAGTGGTTTATATCTCTCACTTTACTTAGTAGTTTAAATCGCTAATAAATAATGTAATGCAAAAAAGATGATTTTGACTAGATTGAAGTTCAGCCATATTTTATGAACGAATTTTAAATGTTTTAAAATGATTTTTGCTTGATTCTATTCATATGTTCATAGGGATACTCCATTTTATGACATCGGCTACATCTAGGATAATTGGTTGTAAAATCTAAAAATGATTGTAAATGTTGCATCTGATGTATGTATTATATTGTTCAAATGTATGCATATATGGTTGTATTAGGTGAAAAACCGAGCGATAGGTGATTTAGAATTAGGAAAATGTTCTAACAGATGAAGTCTAGTGCATGTGGATTGGCTTTGATATGGATCATCCAAGCTGATTGCAAGAATGATGGAGACACAATCGATGGGGCAGTGTATGGAGTAGCGCCAAAGTTGTAAAGGGATGTATTGATGTAGATCAGCAGACTCCATGTAATATGATGCCACAAAACAGAGATGGATTGAAGTTAGGAGCCAGGAAAATAACTTAGACAAAGATTTAACATAGTTATATGGATCAGTATTGATCTATATGGATTGGTACTGACCCATATTTATGGTGTAAAGTGTAGAGAGGCACTTAGGTGGAGACATAGGGAAGACCTTGGAGTTACTCCAAGGCAACATGTTGTGGACTTCGGACTGGAGTGAGGATAACGCGAGGTAGATGCACCATCAATCCATTCTATGGATGCATTCATGATCCATTTGGACTTAGAAGGAATTATATGAAGGCTTTGGGCTATGAAAAAGTTTACACATAGGAAGACATGGGGCTCGCCTAAGAAGAAGTATTGTGTTAGTATTTAGCCAAAATCTAGTTAAGTACTAAACATAATGGATCGGTACCGAACCATATTATTTTTTGGGATTTGAAGTGGAGTCCTAGTGGAAAGTTCCCTATCAATCGCATGAGGAGTTAGTGTATGTTTTGGGAGTTATGACCACCACATATTGGTTTAGCTGTAGAAGAAATAACGTGAGATCTACATAGGATTTTTTAAGCTTTATTTCGGTCTTTACTTGGGGATTTGCTGAGGGAACTTCGACATTTAGATGTGGAGACTCTGTGACTTTTGATGGATGTCCAAAGATGTCTCAGACTTTCAAGACTCAATGGTGGGAGTTGTGATGATGATCCATTAAGGCATGTTCGTTGATGTGAACTTGTGAAGTAGAATGTTGACGTGTTCTACTATAGAGACATGTGCTAAGGGATCGTTGATACTCGAAGGTTTCGATATGTGCTCATAGAAGGGGGTACATAAGGATGCTCATTTAGATTTGATCTTATCCTAGATCTTTGACTATAGATCTATGTACCTCAAAATTTATGACATTGATTCTAGTTTCCTGGATTTCGAAGTGGCATGAAGTCATGCACTAAGAAATCGAGATGTTAATTAGTCTTTGACCATTGATGTGGTTATATAAACTATTATATATCCAATGCACTTGAGTAAGTGATGTGAGGATGTTTGGTAGTTGTTATGTTTTCTTTATTCTGTTAAGTATGTCACATGATGTACGTACTGTTGACTTAGGTGCCTCGACCACTCATATCGTACTTTGAGTTGTAGTTTACCCACACGATGATAATAGACTGACATATACTATTATGTGCTAACTCTTTGGATGTAGGGACATGTCAGTTATGATTCGTTATACCTAATGTTACTATTTTACTATATTGACTTTTATAATATTTTAATATTGTAGATCGCTCATACTGTACTGTTGTCAAACTCGAGGTTTTATGCTTTGTTTCTTACTATCTTAGTTACTCTTAAATGAGTAGACTAGATAGTGCTAGAGTTAGGGTTATGCCCTAGGGGCAATTATGTAATTGTTACATATATCTAATTCGATAACTAATCTTATTCAAAATAAGATGTTTTCTTTATATTGTATACTTGATATAATATGTTATATTAATTAATTAATTTAGTTAAAAGTATATTTAATAGAAAATCCTTAAATGGTATGCTTTGTGATAGTAATTACAATGTGTTGTAATCATGAGTAATTTACCATAATGAACTTAAACATACTATTTTAAGTATTCCTAATTAAGATGTATCAAGACTGGATACCGATACATCCGTTCATACTAGAGTACGTGGCTCTCTCCAAATATTGAGTAGCATATTACTCATGGCTACCTGAGGCTCCAAGAGGTTACATACCGATAATTATTGGATAACTATGGAATAACTCACTTAATAGTTTTCTATTGGTTAATATAACTATGGTCAAAACGAAAATATCGATGTGACTAAATTACACAGTTCTCTTGACTTAAGAATACTATTGATCTATAATGTGGAAGCTCTACTTTAATTACAGTTAAATCATGGCACGACATCCATCAAATGACTATAGTTAGGTCGAGTGGAAGTGAAACACTATTCAAAAGAGAACTTGTCTCCTCAGTTATATGAGGTTAATATCATGGTCAACTGAAGTCAACATAAAGTCTAAGTCTCTAGTCGAAGCAGTTCAGTTGATAATAAATTTTATTATTATCAAATAACTTTGTGTTTGGGCTATATAGTTGAATATGGATGATATTGAAATTTTGACCACTACCAAATTCCATAAATCCAAAGTGGTATAGTTTTGATGAAGAGAATTGGTGTAAAAAATTATTACTACCAGGTAACGCTTAATAAAGTAAAACTGTATTTTATCAATGCCAAATAGGTGATAAATTTGGTCATAATGTCACATTATCTGCTAAGTGAAGTGAATGCTAATATTTAAATTGTTCGATATTAATCGCTAACCAAATTTACACCCAAGGCTCACACAACCAAAAAGTTGAATACTCCTTTTACTAACCAATTTAATTAATTTGTAATTATTATAAATTAATTAAATTAATAAATATTTATGAAATATAATTTATAAAATTTTATTTGATGCATGTTGAACAACATTAAACATTGTGTTTATAATAGTTATAAATATACCGATCGATATATGATAACGATATGCATATAAATTGGATTTAAAATGGATTTTGAGGCCCATGTGGGGCTTGCTAACATTGACCATCATAGAAGCAAGGATAGGCTGACCATATTGATGGCTAAGGTACACTACAAGAAAATTTACATTTTGCAGCACTTAGTTACAGCGTTTTATACAAAGAGTTGTTTTATATATTTTTAAACTTAAATAAATATCAATGAAACGCTGCTTAACTAAATCAATTAGGGCCGTATTTCTCCAAATCCCACCTCGTTTTGGAACGATTTCATTCCCGCTTCCCTCTCGCTTCCCAATCTTTTGTTCCCGCTCTAAAAATCCTAAACCTAATAAATTTTTCCCAAAATTACATCACTTTCCCACTCACGATGTTGCTCACCTCACTTCCAACGATTCTACTCACTGCCGATCGATGATGCTGATCCAATTCTTCCCATTGCACTCTCAATTTTCACTCTTTTCCTTTGCGCGTGCTGCTCCAATGTTGGTTTTGCTTCACTACCTGCAATTGCCCCATAGTTCGTGTTAGTGCATAACCTCACGCTACCTAGTATCTTCTAGATAATGAAAATCAAAACTGACTACCTTTCCTTGCTTCTCACCTCAAGAGTCAAGACCTCACCTACCACTTGTTACTTCTGCTACGTTTCTTGTGAGTACCAATTAATTATGTCTTTTGAATTAAAATTATATGTTTGGATCTTTGGTTTAGTTAATGAAATTAAATTGATTGAATTTTAGTTAATCATGTGAAATGTTTGGTTTCATACATACTAAACTGGATGGTTGGAATAAACTTTATTTTGCATGAATAATCTTGAACTTTTAATGACTATACATTATCTCTTTAAATGACTATAGATTCATTGTTCTAGCTTTTGATCATCGTTTTAATAAGCTAAGGTAAATTTCCTATCCATGTTAGTATGACAGCTATATTTTTTCTAGTAATTATGGGAGTCTAAATTTTTATTTAAATTGGATTTAAAGCAACTTTTCTAAACAAACTTCTACAATGCACAAGTCAGTGGGAAACGTTTTCCTATGATCAACAGGTATGACTGGCCATTGTCTTTATGTCAAGATAGATGTCTTTACGTCAGGATAGAAATTTGATCATCATTCTAGTTACTAAAGTCAGTGGGAAACATTTTCCTATGATCAGCGGGTATGACAAAATATTGTCAGATATGATTCATGAACCAAATCATTAATTGATGAGATATACACAGTCGTTCCCACTACTTGAATACTAGTAAAAATAGTTTACAGAATCATTTTAATTCATAATACTATAACTAAAAGTGAATTTAATCGATGGTGCTCTGTTTTTTGAATGCTAATTTGATCTGGAAAAAAGGAATTTTTACCTGCGCACCGCCATGAATGTTTTATAGATGGAAGGGTTTCAGTTTTAACGAGTTGTATTGATTGTTATGGAGTGATACATGGTGTAATCTAGGGGTTTTCCATTTTGTGTTGCTGGCTTAAAGGGTTCATTAGATTCGGGTAGAGTAGCCGGTGCATGCACCCTAGCATTCGCTGTTTGTATGTGTTTGGGCCGCTTGGGCTGGCTGTTTTTGCTTGTACAGTTTATTTCAAAGGTATAAAGAGCCATTTTCTAAAAGAATGTATTCAATTGAAATTGATTCCATAAAGAGGAATAAAATCTATTTTAAACAGAGAAGATTCTCAGGAACAACTCCACATCTATGAAAATTGCAAGTCTTTTACAATTCAAAAGTGTACAGGAAATATGTTTAGTTTATATACACTTTAAAAATAAACTAGGTAATCATATAGTATAATTCTGTAGCATGATAAAATAAAATGACCATCAACAAACAAGATATACATTACAAACACAAACTGCTAAAGTTGCTTACTTTAAAATACACGATTCTCTCGAGACTTCCTCTGAACAAGAACTAATATACAAGAAGTTTACGCTCAATCTCGCAATAATAACCTCCTTTTGTGATGTATAAAAATATCAAACAAGGATTATCGTCATGTGAAGTTTTATGTTCTATAGTCCCACTTAACAATTTCACAAATGAAGCGTTCTACAGTCCCACTTAACAATTCCGAGCAAAGTACACCACTCTCCAATACTGTGCTGTTTCATAGTCTGAAACACTTTTCTTTCTTTTTTTCTCTTGACAGCAAGGACATGATCATTCGACCCTGTCAAGGGTTCTCAGATGTAAAAAGAGAAGTCAATAAGGGCGAGGTTGGAGGATAGGTGAAACATTTCTTATAATTTGGCTTATCTAATGCATTAGATATTATTCTTAGCATCTAAAATGATGTCCATTTAAGTAAATTGTTGTTGGGTCTGATTTTGTGGTAGCAAACTCCCTATAATAAATACATAAAATTGTTATTAGATCTGCTGTGAAAACTTCAATACAGGCCTTTGTCTCATGTCACAGGAAATATAAAAGAATTTATTATGAAATGAAATGCATAAGTTCTTTGCATCGAAAATAGGCAATAAATTAAAAGTTGGTAAATTACCATAGTAAAATCAATGCTTGAAATTTTGTGATTCGATCAAAGCTGCATTGCGGTTGATATTTCTTGGAGAAGCAGACAAAGAACATATCAACTAATATTAGCCATTCATATTCTCCTATGATCAATCTTAACCGTTCACAATTCGTTCTTCTCTCAAACACGATTTCCTTCTATTGTTCCCAACTATTCTACAGAACCCTGTTCACCGCACAAAGAAAAATTCAAATTTTTTGGTCAACCTAGCTGGTTGGTATATAAGTTTCCTACTTTGCATAGTTATGAGACTTTACAATGCTTCGCGAGCTAAGAAATCGACAAAGGTGATCATTATTTTATTTTAACTTGTTTAGTTGGAACTAAAGCGTGAAAATGTAAAAAAAGAAGTTCTCTAGATCATAAGGACGTATTTATTCTACAGTATGGATGTAAGTTTCTGATTTAATTTACAATTTTGTTATTCAATTTTGATGTTTCTAAGCTAATATAACCCATTAGTTGTTGGTTTTTAAGTTATATTTATTCCAAGTAATTTGAGATTTCAGACGTGATTTTTATGTTGGAGAAGGATCTTTTGAAACTAGTTTAATGATTAAAATTGAAGTTTGATCATAACACATTTCAGTGTCTTCTATTAGATTTTATTAATAGTGAAGAGTTTGTTTATGCACAAAACATTTTGGAGAGAAGTATCACTAATTGTGTCCAGCATCGTATTATTTTGTACAAATTGTTTTAGTTCTTTAAGCTGCAAAATTGACATATATGCCTGACCCTTAATTCAGTTTTCGCTTGCTCTATTATAGATCCATGTATTATAATTACCATTGGCATATGTCCTTTTTCTTGATTATATTTGATATTAGACCTGTTATGTTGCCTGATATCTAGTTGTAATATTATGTCATATAGCATTTTATCACGAACTTTCATAAGAAATGTCACCATTTTCAACTATGCTGACAGCTATAGGAATGTTACTTGTATGAGCAAGGTACTTAAACTCGATAGAGATAGGAATTATTGGCATCAGTTACATTCCAGTCACATCCATAATTACTCAGTATTAAGACGTCGTGGTCCTTCACCCTTCAGGGCTCCCAATAGATCGATGAAATATTCTTGGAACGGTTACTGCATTAACAATTTTTACACTCTTGCAAAGAAATCCACATCACATTATGCACCATATTTTCGGAAACACAAAATCTTGTAAATACTCTTCACTATAGAAAAATTCCACATTTAAAGACACATGATACTCAAAGGGTTAATTATGCGAAGAATTTTCATGCTCAAGCAAAGAATAATAAATTGGTCTGCGCTTTGAGCTTATGCTTAACTAGATATCATGTGGTTCCTGGTATTCTTACTTTATTTTTTGCAAAAGCAGCAACTAGTCAAAAATATTGGGCTGATGGATTTTGTTCAAAAGCCGAAGACACTTATGAGCTTTTATCATCATATATTTTTTCGATATTTGAGTTCTTTATATTGATATTCAGATCGATATATTTAGCAATTCTGTTTTCACCTTCCATTGCATTAGCCCCATTTGCAGATTCAGTTGGTGTTGATTTAAGAATTGTGCATATATACGACTCTTGAAAAGGCAGGACCTGCATTTATAAAATGGGGTCAGTGGGCAGCTACACGTCATAATCTCTTCCCGAAATATCTATGGTTAGAACTTGCAAAGCACCTGCTCATAGCTTTGCATATAGTAAACTTACCATAGAAAAGGCGTTCGGCCGGCAGCTTTTAGAAATCTTTGAATATTTTGAAGATACTCTTGTTGCATCTGGTAGCATTGCTCAAGTTCATCAAGCTACTTTAAAATATCAGTATTCAGGTCAGAAACTGAAGAAACCAATTGCTGTTGTTGTTGAAGTTAGACATCCTGGAGTTGGAGAATCTATAAGGAGAGATTTTGTAATCATTAATGTAGTAGCGAAAATTTAAAACTTCGTTCCAGGATTGAGTTGGTTAAGGCTTGAAGAAAGTGTGAGGCAGTTTGTTGTTTATATGATGTCTCAGTTGATTTGGCAAGAGAAACCGCCAATTTAAGTTGATTCATATATAATTTTCGCAAGAACAATAATATTTCATTTCCAAAAAAAATGCTTGAAATTTTTTCAACTATAGGTACAAGTCATTATTTTGAATTTTTACAGTCGAGTTCTCAATAATGAGTATTTATCACTTGAGCTTTTGCAGTTTTATTCAGGAGAAATAATGTTGTTTGGATGACTAAATCTTCATTTTCACATACCCATAGCATGGTGATCGACCGATTAATAAACCGACTCCTCAACATTTTGTATACTTTTTTTTCCAGCTTGAAGTTTTGTTAACATATATAGGTATGTTCAGGTTTTTAAGAAATTCATATTTATTGAATGCTGCCATTGGTATTTTGTTTGCGCCTAAATTATTTTTCCCTTTCTTGGAAACTAACATGTAGATTATTTTTGGCTTTCCTATTCTGTCTTTCTAATTACTTGTATTAATATTTATTTTTGATGTTACTATATGTATGGCAATTGCAGATCCATTCTACTGCTAGCATCATGGATAAGAACAATTTGAACAAGTATGATAGGAAGAGTGGATATTTCCAAGTTACTGACCTTGATAGAATTGCAAGTAATTACAATATAACTCATGGACCAGTAGCTACATACAATGAGTACTTAAAGCCCACAACAGATGATATTGAACTATTGCGTATTGTCTCCCTCTGTTAAGAATTAAAGCGTGTGTCACTTAGGCAAGATGAAAAATGGAATTGACAAAGCTTATTGATACCGCGCCTGTTCCTATGAAAGAAAGCTTGGAAGAACCAAGTGCCAAAGTCAATGTTCTTCTACAGACTTATATATCACAACTGAAGCTTGAAGGTAATGCAAATTTTAGATGTTTCAAACTAAACGACTAGTATTTAAAGTTGAATTATTTGATGTGGAGTTTCAACATATTTTATCTTGTTTAAAATAATAGCTAAATGGAAAGCTAGCTGTTTGAATATATAAAAAAAATCTTAGTTAGAGTAAGATAAAAAAGAAGTTCTTAGCTTGAAAGGATATAAGCAAATATAAGCTGCTCATGTTGGTGGGGTAGCAGAGACACAAGACCTTTACCTACTCGAGTTACTTAAAATCAATTGATTGAGACTTGTATAGATTTAGCAGTTGTATTGATGAGGAGTGCCAACCATAAGTACTAATTAAATATAATTTCTGTCTACTGATTAAACAAATCTTAAAGTCCACTGATTTTGAAGTTAGCTCATCATATCTAATTTCTTCTTTCAAACCCTTAATGAATTTATCAAAAAGAAATCTAGGTGGAAATTTGTCAATTAATCCCAGCAACTACTCAAATTTATTTAAATACACTAGGACATCAGTTTTCTACTTTTAGTTAGCCAATGTTCCATAGGGTGTCTGCAATTCTGGAGGTTTAAATATAACCAAAATTTCTTCTTTGAACGTTTGCCATTGATCATAGTTTCTGACATTCTTGGTACACTAACGATACCAATGCTACTGACTGTTTAAGGTTATACCTATTTTTCCATTTCGCTTTACCTGATATAATAATAAGATAAATGTATATAACTTCTGTTTTCCGAAACCCGAGGTGGCAGTGTAGAAAAAAATTTGCAGAACATTTACCTGGTAGTTATCTCTATATAATTTAAGAATAGCAACATGAGTTAACAATTGATGATGGGCTGTGATACAGGGTTAGTTCCTGAATTGCCCATGCTGCACCTACTATTTTTTCAAGGGGAGGATCGACTAGAGCATAAATGCCACTTGAGTATCCACGTACTGAAAAGTCCATGGTTCATTTAGTGTGATCTAGTTCTTACACTTTATCTCAAACATTGCAAAGCATAAATTGGCATAATTTTGGAAGTCCTCCCTGCAAAAATACCAGGTTTTATATGTTATTTGCATACAGTTAAAAAATAATATAGGGACCATGTGAAATCAACATGCTTAATGCAATGATTGTAGTTCTTGACATAATATATGAACTAAGCATGTTATATTTTGATATAGATTTACATAATTATTGGGCTGAGGAAACCGCTATGTTCATCTTCTAATGTTTGAGGAAGATCCCAATGAAATATAGTTACAAATGGCTCAATACCTACACTTGTTTCTTGCATATTAATTTTGTTTTCACTAGCCATATCTTAATATGGTTTAAAAGTAACTAGAATGGGTGATGCTAACAATGTTGAATTCATTCGAAGTCATTAAATCTTTAATTTTTTCTACATCTGGATATAATACTAGTGTGTATCTTGTACATATTTAAACGGTGGTCCAAAATGGCATATCATAGAAAATTTCAAACATTTGTTACATAATTGTAAAGAAGATTACAGAAGATTATGCTCTATTAAAAAGTAAAGGGAAATAGCCCAATATATGTATTGCACAAAATTAAGTGCACTCAATACAAACATCATCATATTTTCTGCTATGGATTATGTTACTAGAGATAGTTTGGATTAATGAATTATTGTGTTTGAACAGTTGCAGTTATGACTAGCAAGGTCCAGGGGCCTAACTTGAGAACTCCGACTTATGGTGTGCTAGGACTTGGCAGTGGGCAGTCAAGTGTGATTTCATAGTTGAAGTAGCAAGGAATTACTCAACATGTGAGTGGTCATTGTTTAACATATTAACATATTTTTTCTTACATCTTCGCAGTTTCAAAGTGAGCATGCTTATGTAATTTGACTGACTTAGCTAGTGGAGGTTGAATTGTTGAAGAGGATTAGCTTGGACTCTCACAACTCATATTTTGCTTAATTTAATATGCTATTTATGTAAAACAATGTTACTATCATATTTGCTTACAACATTATGTATGAAATATACGATTATCGTTTATTTTGAGTATGGAGTTAGTGCAACTTTATTATGTTTAATATAACATACGAAGATTATATTTATTTATTGTGTTTTTAGTTAACTGATATTATCAGATATAAAATTTTATAGTTGGTGGGATGATTGTAAATATAAACTTTTGTGCATGGTATTTTTCATATTTAACAGCGTTTTTAAAACACTGTAAAAAAGGAAAAACGCTGCAGATGTCAGGCAAAGGGAAAACGCTGTGAAACATCCACCCATATGCAGTGTTTGCTTTATGGTGCTAAATGCTCATTTACAAACTTTTCAAAACGCTGTAAAAAAGTATTGCAGCGTTTTTAAAATGTTGTCTAAAGGAAGAAGAAACAATGGGTAAGGACATATTACAGCCATCATTAAAAAGCTGTAATAAGAAAACGCTGTAATATGTTGCTAATTTTGCAGCGTTTTAGAAACGCTGTGATATGTCTTGACTCTATTACAACTTGTCGTTAGAGAGCCTTCTTCATAACGCTGCGAAAGGATTTGACAGCGTTTTTAAAACGCTGCGAAAGACCATTTTTCTTGTAGTGGTAGGTTCAAATTTGAAATAAAAGAGAGGAGAATTGGAGTGTGACGCCCCACCTCTATACTCACGCTAGCCAAGGACACTACTGGGTAATGCTGTCGACTAGCGCGAAGAATAAGGCTGTTGAGGAGCGACCATCTGTGTAATTTCTTTGTGCGAGTACCGATATGTCAGATAATATAACTTACATTTCATTTCAAGTGGAAATCCGACATATCAAATACAAACTCAAATCTACCACACAGTGGCTATGTGGACTTCGGAAACAAATATAGAAATAAACATAATACAAATCAGTCATAGATATTCATATCACAAAGGCAAAAACAGATATGAATATAACACATAGGAGTGTACATAAAAGTAGTGGTCAAATTAGATCTACTACATCACAAAAGAATAGATACAAGTGCTAGACAAAAGAATAAGTATACATCAAGGAGTCTCTATCTCGAATGTATAAAAGCAAAAACTACTAATCTAAAGTAGTTAGCCAAAAATCACATGATGGTCCCCGATAAGACGTCAAGCAGAAGCACCTAAAATACCTCGGTCTGACCCGAGTATTATTTAAGAAGAAAATAATAAATGGATCGGTCAAGCTATATAGAATGAGATAGGATAAGAGATATCACAAAGGTGTATGATAACAATAATGCCATACTGTGACAAGTATACATCCGATAACAACAAAAATCATACAATATCTCAAATATTCTCAAACACCAAAAAGAATGTCATATTCTTTAAATTATTCACCAAAACACAAATATTGACAATACATATCAATGCCAATCGCAAAAATCGATGAAACACAAATTCTAGAAATCATTAACTAGAAATCCAAAAATCAAAAAAAGGGGAAGGCCTATCACAAACGGGAGCATGAAAACTCACCAACACGTGTATCACAAATGAGTTGCTATCCCATGAACCGAACATCGACGCACCTAAAAAGATACGCCCCATGCACAGTCGAACATCGACGCACCTAAAAAGATATGCCCCATGTCTAGTCGAACATCGATGCACCTCAAAAGATACGCCCCATGTCTAGTCGAACATCGACGCACCTCAAAAGATACGCCCCATGCCTAGTCGAACATCGACGCACCTCAAAAGATACGCCCCATGCCTAGTCGAACATCGACGCACCTCAAAAGATACGCCCCATGCCTAGTTGAACATCGATGCACCTCAAAAGATACGCCCCATGCACCGACTTATCGAGCCGAATGCTCCACGAACGGTCCAAAGCCCATGGGTCGCTAGCCCATAAAAATGAGAAGAAGCTCTATAGAACGGTGTACAGTCCCCCACGCGGACAAAGAGACATCGCGCATCGCAAGTCTAAATCACCAAGGAATCATTATTGATCGATAAGTGTAAATTACACTAAGCTAGTAAATAAATGAGTTTAGCTTCATGTCCCATAACCACTAGCTTAACTTAAATATTTACGAACAGATTGTATATTTCCACTCGAAAATTGTCACAAGAGTTCAATCGAACAAGTCCAAGAATTAACCGACAAAGTAAACGCAAGCGTTTCATACCACTTGTTTTGCTAAGCCGTTTAATTAGATTTCTCATACGAATGAGGTAAAGGTTTGTATATACTAATAGAGTTGGAAAATGGTTTTATAAACGAGATTTGTATTAAAAATAGAGTTGGAATCATCTTTGTGAAAGAGTTTGAATATTTACTACTAGTATAGAAACCTTTGTATTTTAAAGTGACAATTCACAAAAATGATTGTAAAAACAATCAATCACCAAAAATTCACATACGACGATGTGAATTAAATCCATAAAAATTGATATCAAATCCATCAAATGGATATTCCCAAAAATCCAAAGAAAGAAGTCATCAAAGTCGATAATAAGTGATAACAACTAACCGGATCAACTAAAATCGATTAAAATTGGAAGTCCACTCAAAAACAGCCAAAATAGGCAAAACTGCACATTTCAGACGTCTGAAATTACCAACCAGACGTGTGAACCACTAACCAGACGTCTGAATGGATTTCCAAACGTTTGGATTTTGTCTCTGCCTTTTGCGTTTTCCAGGGACCAATTCCAAACATCTGGATTTCCAATCCAGACGTGGATTCGTCTGAATTTGAATCCAGACGTCTGAATTGGAATGCAGACGTCTGAATTTGAATCCAGACGACTGAATTGGAATTCAGACGTCTGAAATCCACCTGTAGGCAAAAATCAACTTAGCCCGTAAAGCGCGAAATCCAAACGAAATGCGATCGATCGAGTGATGGATGCTAGGGGTTTATGCCAATCGACAACCCAGCCCTATGGGCTCTTCGATACACCACCAAAACATGTCCAAACATCCAAGATAGGATTTTTAAAGATTTTGACTTCAAAACACCAAAATTGGAAAATTCACCAAATCAATTCAAATCAAAAGCAAATGAACATGAATAGAAGTTTGGAATTCATACCTAACAACAATGAAAGTTATAGACGTAGATGTGAGTTCAAAAACTCACCTTTAAACTCAAAAACAACAAATGAGAAGCTTTAAAACAAAGCAAGACCAATTCCTCTTCAATATACCTCTAGAATCTTAAATCTATTATCAAAGGTGAAGTTTTATCTAAGTTAGGTTATAGGAATTTCTGTAAATTGAAGAGAGATAGAGATGGAGAAGATGAAGAGGATGCTTACCTAAGCTTCTCCTTGATTTTGGACTTGAATTTGAGTTTCCTAAACAAAACTAGGGTTTATGAATTTCTATTTCCCATTTTTCCCCCATTTTTACTTTAGCTTGAGTGTTAGGAAATAAAATGAGTGAACGGATGAAGAGTAGAGGAGTTAGGGTATTATGTTGGGTTAGTGGGCTGAAATCCAAACCCAAAGCCCAAAAAATGCAAATAGAAAAATTCTACTCAACTCCAAACATATCAATGTTTATACTCAAAAAAGTTGGAAATGCCATTTTGGACTCAATGGAAGTGGTCTTGAGTCCCAATTCGACTGTTTACAAAAAGTAACATTTAGGACTTTAATCCGATTAATGATGCTATATTTAAATAAAACATTTAAATATATAATCGTGAAATATGCGGGTTGTTACAGACTCCCCTCCTTAAAGAAATTGCGTCCTCGCAATACTTATGAATAAAAATAAAAAGTAACAACCATACTAAGGCATAACAACACAAAAGAAGAAATTTTGAAATGAGAAGTTCACCTTAATGAGCACGAGAGAGTAAGTCCGGATGTGTTCGCCCGATGAATTCTCTGGATTCCCAAGAGCAATCCTTAGGATTTGAGGACCATTGAACATTCACAAGCGGAACATCTTTATTTCAAAGGCGTTTAACCTCCGTAGCAATGATTTGAATAGGAGGTTGCTCATAAGTCAAATTAGGTGAAACTTCAATTTCTTCAATAACACCGGACTCAAGAATAGAATTGGAATCCATAAGGCATTTCCGTAGTTGAGAGACGTGGAATACGTCATGAATTGCAGAAAACTGAGCCGGTAATAAAAGGCGATAAGCCACGGAACCAATACGTTTGGTGATGGGAAATGGACCAACATATCGAGGTGCTAACTTTCCCGATCGACTGAAACGCACAACACCCTTCATAGGTGAAACACAAATGAACACCAATAAAGTCTAGACCTAAAACTAGCTTCTCACCGGCTTCAAGCCAACACGAAGGAAATCGACATAGCCTTCTGTAGAGTGCATCGAAAGGTGCCATACCAATACTAGATTGGAAGCTATTATTATAGGAAAACTCAACAAGAGAAATATGATCTTCCCAACTTCCACCAAAATCAAGGACATATGCACGAAGAAGATCTTCAAGAGTTTGATTCACACACTCTGTTTGTCCATCGGATTGAGGACGATAAGCGGTGATAAAAGAGAAGGATGAGCTTCAAGGCTACATAAAACAAGAGAATTTGATTCACGTTCTAGAATCTCACCACTACTACAAAACAGGCCATTTGCATCGGTTGTTTACCCCCCTTTTGCATCAGTTCAACAATCGATGCATATGCAACCGATGCAACAGGCTTAACACTTTTGCATCAGTTCTGAAACCGATGCAAAACGGTCCTTTTTGCATCGGTTGTTACTAACAACTGATGCAAAATATCACGGTTGGTTGCTTGGACACAACCCCCATGTTGCATCGGTTGTAATGAAAACCGATGCAACTAATCCCTCTATTGTATCGGTTTTTTATAACAACCGATGCAAACTAATCCCTCTATTGCATCAGCTATTTATACATGATGCAAAAAATCCATTCTCAGAAACCATTATTACAGTACTCAAATAGACTATATATATATTATTGATTATAACAAACAATTATTGCATGCAATATTACTATCATTCAAAATTAAATTTGATGGCAAATACATAATCAGATTTAATAATTCTACAAAAGATGAAAAACATAAATAAATTCTAAAGAAAAATAAAATTAGAGGCATGAAACAGAAAAGTTACAACTGATATACTTGTCTAGAATCAATCAACCAAAGATGACTGAACTGTATGAAGGTAGTATCAATGTTGGCCAAGGAATTAGCAAGCATTATAGATGAGGGTATTCCACAAGCTGTTTCTTGTATTGCTGTCTATAAATGAACGAACAGATGGCTCCCTTCCAAGATAATCTCTTATAATTTCATTTGGGTCTTTAGCTCCTCCTGGTGCCAGCACCTGCATATGTATAGTTTAGCTGTTAGCAAATACAAAAGCAACCATTCCAGTTTTGCAGTTATCCTACATACATACATTCATGCTGTTAATTAAAGAAACTAGCGGTACATATATATAGATACTGCACTTAATGATTCTAACATGAAGTGAAACACTTTTACCATCCAAAGAAATCATAGGTCAATCTATTTCCTTCAGTCATTGCCCACAACTCCGCAAGGGATAACTTCTCTGGGTTAGTACATGCATACTTGCTGAACATGTTCTCAAAATGAACTGGCATGCACCTGTTATTTGAACCACCATAGTTAATTACAGTTTTTAAAGACTATATATATATAGTTTATAATACACGAGATTTCATTTGGGAGAACTAAAGTTACTTACCTTCCTTCAGTAGCATATGTTCCGGAGTCGCTACCATGCTTGGTCTTGTGTATGCTGCGTATATAGATAGGAAAGAAAGGAGAAGGTATCCAGCTCTATATTCAATTCGTTTACCATATATTAGGAATATTAATATGTGTATACCTAATTCACTTGCATACAAATATTAATCAACATACTGGGAGAGTCGGGTAGCTCATAGCTCCATTAATGAGAATGGCCATAATAACAGAAAGTATCACATTAAAGCCAATAGCTCGAGACCCTGCAAAATTCAAATTTAAACTTAGCTGCAACAACTTGGTACCAAGTGAAACTGCAATGAGATCATTCAAATGTAGCACCACCAGGAAGATCATAAGTTGCATGCCACTATTTATTTTTCAAACTGGCTACCCAAGGAGAAAAAGATAATAGTAGCACTTAACCTGCATAAGTTTCCCAAGGATACACGATTCCATCACCATTACGATCAAAGAAGGCAACATGCTGCTGAAGAACACTCATATCACGAGGATCGTGTTCTCTAGAACCTTCTGGATGATTCATGTCTGGAGCTGCCATTGCTCTAGCCATGTCTGTATATTACATACTATCAAACACGAACTGAATGAAGAAGAAAACTGCCAATACATTACAAATCAAAATGTGCATACATGTGTATGAATGTGTACAAGTTCTTTACATACCAGCAGAGATAAAATACAAGCACTTATTTTAAAGTGAAGTTCTACAATATTGGTTCTTGGAAACTGCAGTTCCAAGGCATAATGATTGGGATGTGTTAGTGTTACCCTATAAAGTTAAAATACCAAAGTATATAGATTCTTGAGACCGGTTGATAAGAATGACATATTTTAGTCCATTGAAGCTTTACTATTATACAGAAAACATGAAACTATGGATGTGCATGGTGTAAAAAAGAAGGCAAAAAAATAGAATCAAAAGACAAATTCGTTATTTGAAATAGGCACACAACATGCTCCTTTTATTATTTAATGTCTTTGACACAAAGAATAAAGCAAGAGCAGGGCATCCACTTTTCCAGTGTACAAACAAGTCATATTGATAGTGCAGGCAAAAGAAGGCGCATGCATGACCATAAATTGAAGGAATTCAGACAAAGTGTACTAGTGAAAAAAGATATATGAATTCATATCAGTAGGTTATATCTGAATATATAGATATATCAGGGGAGGAGATTAAGCAAAATCAGTTACGTGTATAAACAAATTGGGACAAAGAAATGGCAGTAAGTGATAAAGAATGAAGGGTTATGGAATGGAAGGGACCCATGTTTGTGAAAATATCTTTCAGTTTGTTTCGAGCAGACAGAGCTTTGCGAGGAGATTATATACTTAATATATGAGGCCTAAAACGCTACCTCCTATTACCAAAAATACAAAACTAAAAAAATAAAAAGTAAATGCATAAATAAATATACTGTACTTAAACATTATGAATTTATTTGCAAAATATACAAATTCTGTATCAGAATCTGACTAGAATGGCACACAGAGAAAACCCAGGAACAAAAGGAATTGCTTGGTTCTATTTCATTTGCTCTCATTCTTTGTTGTTTTCCAGTGGGTACCAAATCATATTAGAGCCATGACATCTGACGCCAATTATATCTAAAGTAGATACAATTGTCTGAATCCAGAGAGGCAAACCTTATCTCATAAATCCACAAAGAGTTTCTGACAACACAATGACAAGCCAGTACTCAACAGAAACCTCCACCATATAACTATTTTGCAACAGACATCCAACAAATCGTTGCTTAATAATTGAACAAAATCAATAGAAACAGAACTATCCTATTCAATCATTGTACAATTAAAAAACAGCAATTTTAAAATGCATCCAATGACAACAATAATTCATATCCATACCTCTCAATCCATGTGCTACGCAGCAGCTGTTTGCTTGCTATCAGAAGCAGCAGTCCACACAATATGCTTCAGCGCTGGCCTTAGTACATTACTGCAAATACTCATAAACTCTAGTGTATCTCCTCCTTCTTTTCTGACCTCTACAACTAAAACAGACGGCGCAACTGAGAATATATCAGCAACCACGGACAATTTTCCCATTCTACCCCTTGCCCCATTGCTCTCTAGTCTGACTCCAGCACTCGAGCTTTTGGTCACCTTAATATTTCCTTCTGCCTAAGCGGCCACTCCTTCTAGTACAATATTATGCCACTAGCTGGTTCTTTAGTTGCAAACCTTATATCTTCTCCTTTTGAGTCGGCTTCGAATAAAGGAGAAAGGTTGAAGCCTTGTGAAAGGGAAATTAGATGAAATGCGTTGAATATTTCAGGGGTATCATCGATTTCTTTCTTTGGTGGAAGTGGTGGCGGCATCGGAGATTTTTTGAACCATGGATAATTGATAATTTTTTCAATGGAAATACGGGTTCTCGGGTTTGGGTCGAGGAGCCTGGTGACTAGGCGACGAGCATCAGAAGAGAACCATGATGGGCATTTGAAGTCGCCTTTATGGATTTTTCGGTACATGGTCACAAGATTGTCATCCTGTATTTTGAAACAGTACAGCAACTTAAGGTTTAAAATAAACAATTTTGTACAAATCACAATAGAAAGTTAATACAACTATAGGCTAAAAAGCACCATGGATAACAGAAATGAACATGGTTTTTGTTTAGAGGCAAGAAACTTTATAGTGTCTATTCAAAGATTTTTCGAATTGACTATGGAAAAGAGAATGTCTCAGGTGGTGAACAAAAACTTTTTCAAATTCCAGCTTATCTATGTAGAATTATGATATTTCTTTAGTATATACAACCATTTCTTATCCAAAATCAAAGGGGGATTTCAAAACATTTAGGAAATAACAAAAATAAACGAGGATTTTGTATTTATTAATGAAAGTTAGGTGGTACTAATGAATCGACGAAAATGCAATAGCTATGCTTATAATTTTCTAAGTACCATTTTATAAACAACACAATGGTTTATGCCATTGCTATAAATATGGAACGAACAGCTAACAGAGTTTCCACTAATAGCGAAAACAATCCTACTGAAAGAAGATGATGAACAGTATAAAAATACACAATGGATCTTTTATTTCTTTTAACAAGCATGCAACTATACCTGAAATGGAAGAGAACCAGCTAGTAAGACATACAAGATGACTCCACAGGACCATATATCAGCCTTTGCACCATCATATCCTTTCTTTTCAGCAACCTCAGGTGCTGCATATGCTGGAGTCCCACATGTCGTATGGAGCAAACCATCTGCTCCAGCAAATGCACTAAGACCAAAGTCAGCTATCTTTAAATTTCCTACACAATTAGGAACAACAAATGAGTATTGACTAGCTCCATTAGATTAGATTAATATACATTTGCTTAAAAGGCCTGCAATTCCACCCCACCCGTTGGATTATATACATTTCTGCGACCCCTTCCTACAGCCCTGTAGCAAAGTCCATAAAAGAAACTCCATTTTAGAGAAGCAGTATCTAATTCTAATCGTTTAAAGTCAACGCCATTTCATTTCTTCCAGAACTTCCACTCTGTTATTTTCAACCAAAACAATGAGATACAGCAAAAGAAACAATCACAATAACAAATCAAGGAGCATAGATAAAGAGGATCCGCTACACCGCCTCCACCAACAACGATTTCCAAATCGCGAGTTCCTAATTCACTGAGACCAACTACACGTGACCAACCCACCAGCGACTGAAATCCCCAAATCAAATTCAACGCATCGAATCCCCTAGAATCCGCAACTGAATTTGAGAATTGCTTACGAGAGCCGATTTTGATTTGGCTTTGAGATTTTCTTTTGAATTCGAATCGAGACATCAGTTTATAAATTGACATTAGATTTCATTTGATTTGAAGTCGTTCAATTTGATTTGAAGTCGTTCAATTGAACGAATATAAAGTTCCTTTTGTTTTCTTCTTAACGGGTCACGGGGGAAGTGGAGGGATAAATGAAAGCTAAGCGGGAAATGAAAAGTTAAGGGGAGGGAAAATGAAAGTTGGAGTAGCAAACCGATGGAAAATGAATGCAAACTAAAGTAGTTGCATCGGTTGAATTTAAAACCGATGCGACTAAAACTATTTGCACGTACAAATTGCATCGGTTTTTGGTGACAACCGATGCAAATTTGATTTTTTATTACCTATTGTTTTTCACGTACCAATTGCATCGGTAATTAAGATGGAACTGATGCAAATAGTTCTATTTGCATCAGTTTTTACTTCAACTGATGCAAATGAGGCGAAGCAATATGCACTTTTTGTACTAGTTCACAAGTGGATAAAGTCTCGAGATCATTCCATTCGAATATCATCATGGAAACAACCGCTTGTTGCTTACGACTAAGGGCATCGACAACACGATTTCCTTTTCCGGGAGTATAAAGAAATCAAGATCATAAGATGCAAGGAACTCGAGCAAACGTTGTTGAGGCAAATTAAGTTCCTTTTGAGAAAATAAATACTTCAAAGATTTATGATCGGTTTAGAGAACAAATTTCTCTCCCAAAAGATAATGATGCCAAATTCTAAGGGCGAAAACAATAGCCGCGAGCACCAGATCATGAATGGCATATCTAGTCTCGACAAGCTTTAATTGCCAAGAAGCATATGTGATAACACATTCCCTTTTGCATGAGAACGGCATTCAAACCAATACGACTAGTATCGGTATAAACAATCAATTCTTGGTTCCCTTCGGGAATCGCAAGAATATAAGCATCGAAAAAGAGTTCTTTTAATTGATCCTCTTTCCCGAAAAGCTAAGACATTCAAAATTATAATTAACTTTATGTAATCATCTTTTTAGAAAAATTTACTTATTACAAGTCAACTTGCTGTGTCTGACTGTCTCATCATAGCGTTTATGAGATTCCTATCGATAACGTTGATCAAGCGCATCGACCAGAATTCTTAAAGCACTCAATAGGCAAAACAACATAAAATCACCTTCTATATGATAAACATGTCTCTTAAAAAATTTACGAATATTCTTTGTTCGTTTTAAGAACAAAATCCAATTATACTTATAAATATCTTATTAAAAAATTTGCAAATTTTAAATTGTTGTTTTCATCCATAATCAATAAATACATGGATGGTCTCATCGAGATATTCGTAGAATACTCGATTCATAAGATGGATGAAATAAGCTAGAAAAACCGAATGACATCACGAGTTACTCATAAGAATCATAACGAGTGCGGAATGCGGTAAGTGGAACGCTACCCTCCGCAACTTGTAGCTGATGAAAACCGGTGGCAAGGTCGAGCTGAAAAGACCTAATTAGCACCACTCAATAGATTGCTTAGGTGATAATCCTAAGACAAGCTCACCTATACCAGAAAATTCACGAACTACTTGAGTGAGGGAAATAACATCTTCCTCATCAAGTGGGTTTAAAGAATAAAATGATGCCACCGAATTTGTAACAACCCGCATATTTGTCAATTTTATATTTAAATATTTTATTGTTAGACGGATGTTAGTCCGAAAATCTACTTTTTGCATACGATCAAATTAGGACTCGAGACCACTTCCATTGAGTTCAAAATGATGTTTGCGATCTTTTTGAGTGTAAACTTCGATATGTTTGGAGATAGCGAAATTTTCGTCACTTTTTGCTTTGGGCTTTTAGTTTGGGCTGAACTTCTTCTAACTCAGCCCCAACCCATCTCCTCTTCATCACTTCAACAAACACTTCAAGCTTCTTCAAAAATGGTGGAGGGAATGAGAAATTAAAATTCCTAGCTCAAGTCTTCATTGCTAATCCAACATCTACTCCAAATTCAAGTGAAGAACATAGATTCAAGCTTGTTGTTGCTCTTGCTTAACTTTTAAGCTCTCCATCATCAATTTTGTGGAAAAGGTGAGATTTTTAATCTCACATCTTGCCTATAACTGTCATTGGATTGTTGGGAATGATTCCCCATCACTTGAGCATGCATATTTGCATTTGGTTTGGATTGGATTGGTGAAAACCCCCCAAATTTTAGTGTTTCTGGCGAAAAACTGCATTTAGCTCGTTCTGTCTCATTAGGTCGCTTGGCATGGGAGAGTTACGCTGGCTATAGGTAGTTTCCCCTTAGGTCGCGCGGCGCTGCTCAATTTAACATTTAGGTCGTTCGACCTTATATGCTCATATTAGCTCGTTCGGAGTTAGGTCGCTCGAGTGCTTAGGTCGTTCTTCTTTAGATCGTATGACCTTAAACCGTTTGCAGTTAAGTCGCTCGAGTCCTTAGGTCGCTAGACCTCATATTCCTTAGGTTGGTCGACTTTGCTTGGAGCGTAGGTCGCTCAGCCTCCCACCATTATGTCGTAGGTCGTAGGACCAGTTCCGTTAGGTCGCGAGACCCCTGGCAATACCTTTAGGTCGTTAGACCTTACCTCCTTTAGGTCGTTGGACCTTATTACCTATAGGTCCCTCGCCTATTGCCTTCATAAGTCGCTCGGTTTCACTGAGTCGCTTGGGTTGATAGGTCGCTCAGCCTCCACCCCTTAGGTCGCGCACACCCCTAAGTCGCAATCCATTAGGTCGTATGACCTTCTCTCCCTTAGGTCGCTTGGCCTTGATTTCTTTAGGTCGTTAGACCTCAATTACTTTAGGTCGCATGACCCCTTAAATCGCTCGACCACTGGGTCGTAGCACGTTAGGTTGCATGGCTTTGTTAAGACGTTAGGTCGCTCACCTTTTTACACTTAGGTCGTTTGACCTGTATTTCACTAGGTCGCTCGACCTGTTCTTCTGCTAGGTCGCATGGCAGTCTACCCTTAGGTCGTTCGACCTATTTGACTTAAAGTCTTTGCACTTTAATTCGACCACGTTAGGTCGCAAGTATATTCCTACTTTGATGGTTTTGGGATTGATTTCTTTGGACTTTACTCACGTCTTCGAACGTGAATTTATGTGATTCGATTTGTTTCAACAATCGTTTTGTGACTTGTCACTCTAAAGTTATGAAGGTTTCAATACTAGTAGTAAATATCAAAACTCTTTCATCAAAGCGATTTCAACACTATTTTACTACAAAGCTCTTTTTTCTCAAACCGTTTTCCAATCTATTAGTATATACAAGCCTTTACTTCACTCGAATGAGAAATCGAATTAAACGACTTAGTAAAACGAGTGGTATGAAACGCTTGCGTTCACTTCGTCGGTTAGCTCTTGGACTTGTTCGATTGAACCCTTTTGTGACAATTTTCTAGTGAAGATTCACAGCTTGTTCGTAAATATTTAAGTTAAGCAAGTGGTTATGGGACATGAAGCTAAACTCGTATATTTACTAGCTTGGTGTGATTGACACTTCTTGATGATCATGACGATCATTTTTGTGATTTCATTTAGACTAGCAATTGTGCGATGTCTCTTCGTCTACGAGGGAGACTAAACCCCATTTGTGTGATGTTTCACCATCACAATTGTGGGGTAGCGCCCCATGATCTTCAGGTCGTTCGTGTGTCAAAATTTAATGGATAGCTTCCATGAGATAGCTTCTCGTTCATCTGTTACACGTGTTGGTGAGTTTTCATGCTCCCGTTCTTGTGATAGGCCTCCCCCTTTTTATGTGATTTCTGGATTTCGTGTGTTGATTTCTGGAATTTGTGCTTCACCAATTTTCATGATTTTCATTGATATGATATCAATTTTTGCGCATTGGTGAATTTGTGTGTCATTGACTTGTTATGAATACAAGTTTAGGGTATGAAGCCCTATTTTATCTTTGAGAAGATTCTTGTGATATTGATTAATCTTTTGATTGATTATCATTTACATACTTATAGTAGTATGCCGTTATGGTTGTTACATGTTCATGCCATATTATTTATCCTATACCTTATCATCTGATATTTATAGCTAGACTGATCCGTTTATTATTTTCTTATAAATAATACTCGGGTCAGACCGAGATGTTACAGGTGCTTCTGCTTGACTTCTCTTCTGGGATTTTTCTGACTTTTGGCTGACTATTTAGATTAGAAGTTTTTGGTTGTACACATTTGAGATATAGACTCTATGTAGTGTACTTATTCTTTTGTATAGCACGTGTTGCTATTCTTTTGTATTATCGTGGATCTTTCTGACCACTACTCTGATGTACACTTTCATGTGTTATATATATATATTCATATCTTTTTCCGCCTTTGTGATATGGATGTCTATGACTGATTTATGTTATGTTTGTTTCTATGTTTGTTTCCGAAGATTATTTATAGCCACTGTGTGATAGCTTTGGGTTTGTATCGGTATGTCGGACTTCCTCCTTAAATGAAGTTCATTCTATATTATCTGACATATCAGTGCTCGCTCAAAGAAGTTACATGGATGGTCGCTCCTCAACAGCCTTATCCTCCGTGCTAGTTGACAGCATTACACCGTAGTGTTCTTGGCTAGCGTGGATATAGAGGTGGGGCGTCACAGCTTGGTATCAGAGCCAAACTTCGGAACAATGTAGAATAACTTAACAAGGATCATCGTCCTAAGTCCAACTTAGGAGTCGTGCCTTAGGATTTAAGTCGAGTCTTCGAACCGACTCATCCTATTTCCTCTTATGAATCCTTGTTTTATCTATCAAGACTTGCTTGATATTTATTTGGAGAATAACTTTTCTTCTTTCCTCTTCCTTAAAGAAGAGAATGTCTAGACCAGGTCGTCCCAGAGCTAGACCATCTACTGTTACTCCCCAGGATGGAGTTTTTATGACTGCTCAACAGCTTCTTGATTTAGTAAAGAATGCTCAAGCAGCTGGTCCTAATCAGTAACCTACTCATCCTAAGTCTGGATTTGCACGTTTGTGCAACGATTATACTAACTTGGGTGGGAAACCATTCAAGGGTTCCGAAACTATTATTGAAGTCCAGGCTTGGTAAAGAACATGCGATCGAATCTTTTCTCGCATGAATCTTATCGATCTTCACCGTGTTCAGGTGGCCTCCAGTATGCTCTAAGAGAGAGCATTGGATTGGTACGAACTTCTTATTTCTGAGATTAATGAAGCGGATCTCACCTTGGAGCAATTCCGGGAACGCTTCGAATTAAAATTCATACCAGAAGCAGAGAAGGTGACATTGGCTCGTCGTTTTATAGACCTTGTTCAAGGCGAATCCTCTGTGACAGATTATGTCGCATCCTTCGAGTCACTGTCCAAATATGGGTTTGAATACTTCAACACCCCATTGAAGAAGAACCAGAGGTTCGTCTATGGCTTAAACAAGAATCTCAAGAAGCCATTACTTCTAAAATTAGAAGTTTCTTTCGACCAGCTCATTGATATCGCTCTTCGTCTTGATGAGGCTGATAAGGACAGTGATGTTGAAGTGGTGGCTTCCAAACCAAACTTCAACAACAAGAATAGGCCAAACAAATTCAAAGGTCCTTATCCCAACAAAAAGGGTAAACAAGCAACTCCTGCTGCAAAGACACTTTCCCCTATTGAGGGGAAATGCTTCAACTGTGGTGCTAAGGGCCATTTTGCGAACAGGTGTTCAAAGCCCCGCTCGTGTCGCTATTGTAAGAGCCCAGATCATTTTATGCATCTATGCCCTAAGCTTCAAAGCAAGGAGGGAAAGTTAAACGTGGCTCAAGCCCCTGGTAACACATCTCGCGGTCAAGGTATGTCTCATTCTGTTATTGATGGCATTATTACATTTCATGATCAACCTATTAGAGTTCTCTTTGATACGGGTGCATCCCATTTTTTTATATCAAAGGAACTTGTAGACACTCTTTCTTTAAGTGTTGTTGCTTTAATGACTTCTTTAAGAATTGCGAATCCGGTTGGTGGATCCGTAACTCTTAGTTTGCTTTGTAAAGATGTGGAGATTATTTTGTGTGATTTTCCTTTTCTAGCCGATTTGCATGTCATGCGCTATTTAGGCTTTGGAATGATTTTGGGTATGGATTGGCTTAACCGTTATGAAGCTCATATCCTATGCTCTGAGCGGACTATTTATCTCCGACATCCGCAATCTGTTAATCAGATTTCTATTATTTTAAAAGATTCGGATTCCGCTTTGGTTGCATCTTTATATTCTTTAAATCCTCGTGATGATGACAATGATGATGAGGAGGATGTCATTTCTCTTGTTCGCATCGTTCGTGAATTTTCCGACATATTTGAGCCCGTCTTAGGATTACCACCTAAGCGGGAAATTGAGTTCAAAATTAATCTTATACATGGAGCTCAACCTATTACCCGCCCTCCTCATCGCATGTCCAATAAGGAGAATGAAGAGATGCGCAAACAATTATCCGAGTTAGAGACGAAGCAACTTATTCGCTCTAATTCCTCGCCTTGGGGAGCTTCAGCTATTTTCGTAAATAAGTCCGATGGTACACTTAGGCTTTGCGTGGACTACCGCAAGCTTAATGATCTTACTATTAAGAATAAATATCCTTTACCTCGGATTGATGATCTGTTTGATCAACTTAGTGGTGCTAGAGTCTTTTCACAATTGGACTTGGCTACCGGTTTCCATCAGCTTCGTATTGCATAGGATAGTATCCCTTTGACTTCGTTCCGTACACGTTATGGATCTTATGAATGGCTAGTTATGCCATTTGGTTTAACGAATGCTCCGGCTTATTTCGTTGACCTTATGAATCGAGTTTTCAAAGATTTCCTCGATCGGTTTGTTCTCATCTTTATTGATGATATTCTTGTGTATTCTAAAATCGAGGAGGAACATGAAAAGCATCTTCGGATTGTATTGGAAACTCTTAGGAGCAATCAATTAAAAGAAAAATTTTCTAAATGCCACTTTTGGCAATCTAGTGTGAAGTTTCTCGGTCATATTATTTCCGAATCCGGAATATCAGTGGATCCTTCAAAGATTGAAGCGATTCAAAATTGGAAGAGACCGGAGAGCGTGACTGAAATCCGTAGCTTTCTCGGATTGGCAGGTTATTACCGCCGTTTCATAAAGGACTTTTCTAAGATTGCCGTGCCTCTTACTGGCTTAACAAAGAAAGGTGTTAAATACATTTGGTCAGACAAATGTGAATCTTCTTTCCAGAAATTAAAAGAACTCCTTTCTGATGCTCCCATTCTTGTTATTCCCGAAGGGAACCAAGATTTTTTCGTTTATACCGATGCTAGTCGCGTTGGTTTGGGTGCCGTTCTTTTGCAAAAAAGAACGTGTTATTGCTTACGCTTCTAGGCAATTGAAGATGGCTGAGACTAGATATGCCACACATGATTTAGAACTCGCGGCTATCGTTTTCGCCCTTCGAATTTGGCGACATTATCTTTTGGGAGAGAAATTTGTACTTTATACTGATCATAAGTCTTTGAAATATTTATTCTCTCAAAAGGAACTTAATTTGCGTCAACAGCGTTGGCTCGAGTTCCTTGCCTCTTATAATCTTGATATCCTTTATACTCCCGGAAAGGGAAATCGAGTTGCCTATGCACTTAGTCGCAAGCAACAAGCGGTTGTTTCTATGATGATATCCGAATGGAGGGATCTCGAGGTTTTATCCACTTTTGAAATTCGAGATCGTGTTTTCGATTTATGTTCATCTCTTGTTTTATGTAGCCTTGAGGATCATCCTTCTATTTTAGACCGCATTCTTGAAACTCAGAGGCTAGATTCCGAATTGGCTCTTCTTAGCCAGAATATTAGGGATAAAACCGATATTGAAGGTTTGAAAGACTTTGATATCGATTTTCGTGGCGGCATTCGAAAATTTGGTAGACTTATCGTACCAAATACTGGAGATCTTCGTAGAGATATTCTAGAAGATTCTCATCGTTCCAAATATTCCATTCATCCCGGTAGCAGTAAAATGTACGCAGATATGAAGCGACTTTATTACTAGGAGGGAATGAAATCTGATATCGCTAACTTTGTTAAGTGTTGCATGACTTGCCAACTTGTTAAGGCTGAACATCAAAGGCCTGGTGGGTTATTGCAACCATTGGAAATTCTAGTTTGGAAGTGGGATCAAATTTCCATGGATTTTATAGATGGCCTTCCCCGTTCTCGTTCGGGTCATAATAGTTTATGGGTGATCGTTGACAGACTTACTAAATCAACCCATTTTATTCCTGTTCGGTCGAACCGAACCGTTCCTCTTTTGGCCAAACTCTTTATCAAAGAAATTGTTAAACTGCATGGAGTTCCTTCTTCCATTATTAGTGATCGAGATCCATTGTTTACTAGTGGATTCTGGAAGAGTCTTCAAAAGGCTTTGGGAACGAAGCTTAATTTTAGCACCGCTTATCACCCCCAGTCCGATGGACAAACTGAGCGTGTGAATCAAACTCTTGAAGATCTTCTTCGTTCTTGCGTGCTTGACTTTGGTGGAAGTTGGGAAGATCATATTTCACTTGTTGAATTTTCCTATAATAACAGCTTCCAATCTAGTATTGGTATGGCTCCTTTCGAGGCAATCTATGGTAGGCATGTCGATCTCCTTCTTGTTGGCTTGAGACCGGTGAGAAGCTGGTCTTAGGTCCAGATTTTATTCGGGATTCCACAGAAAAGATTGAACTTATTCGTCATAGGATGAAAGAAGCTCAGAGTAGACAAAAGTCCTATGCCGATAATCGAAGAAGGAAATTAGAATTTTCTGTTGGAGATATTGTATTTATTCGTGTTTCACCTATGAAGGGTGTTGTACGTTTCAGTCGATCGGGAAAGTTAGCGCCTCGATATATTGGGCCATTTCCTATCACTGACCGCATTGGTTCCATGGCTTATCGCCTTTCATTACCGGCTCAGTTTTCTACCATGTATCACGTGTTTCACGTTTCTCAATTACGGAAGTGCCTTCGGGATTCCAATTCTATTCTTGAGTCCGGTATTGTGGAAGAGATTGAAGTTTCGCCTAATTTAACTTATGAGCAGCATCCTATTCGAATTATTGCTTCGGAGGTAAAACGACTTCGAAATAAAGATGTTCCGCTTGTTAAAGTTCAATGGTCCTCAAATCCTAAGGATTGCTCTTGGGAAACTAGAGAATTCATCGAGCGAACACATCCGGATTTACTTGCTCATGCTCTTTGAGGTAAACTTCTTATTTAAAATTTCTTTTGTGTTAATATGCCTTCTTATTTCCATCTTATATATTGCGAGGACGCAATTTCTTTAAGGAGGGGAGTCTGTAACAACCCGCATATTTGTCAATTTTATATTTAAATATTTTATTGTTAGACGGATGTTAGTTCGAAAAGCTACTTTTTGCATACGGTTAAATTAGGACTCGAGACCACTTCCATTGAGTTCAAAATGACGTTTGCGATCTTTTTGAGTGTAAACTTCGATATGTTTGGAGATAGTGAAATTTTCATCACTTTTTGCTTTGGGCTTTTAGTTTGGGCTGAACTTCTTCTAACTCAGCCCCAACCCATCTCCTCTTCATCACTTCATCAAACACTTCAAGCTTCTTCAAAAATGTTGGAGGGAATGAGAAATTAAAATTCCTAGCTCAAGTCTTCATTGCTAATCCAACATCTACTCCAAATTCAAGTGAAGAACATAGATTCAAGCTTGTTGTTGCTCTTGCTTAACTTTTAAGCTCTCCATCATCAATTTTGTGGAAAAGGTGAGATTTTTAATCTCACATCTTGCCTATAACTGTCATTGGATTGTTGGGAATGATTCCCCATCACTTGAGCATGCATATTTGCATTTGGTTTGGATTGGATTGGTGAAAAACCCCAAATTTTAGTGTTTCTGGCGAAAAACTGCATTTAGCTCATTCTGTCTCATTAGGTCGCTTGGCATGGGAGATTTATGCTAGCTATAGGTCGTTTCCCCTTAGGTCGCGCGGCGCAGCTCAATTTAACACTTAGGTCGTTCGACCTTATATGCTCATATTAGCTCGTTCGGAGTTAGGTCGCTCGAGTGCTTAGGTCGTTCTTCTTTAGATCGTATGACCTTAAACCGTTTGCAGTTAAGTCGCTCGAGTCCTTAGGTCGCTAGACCTCATATTCCTTAGGTCGGTCGACCTTGCTTGGAGCGTAGGTCGCTCAGCCTCCCACCATTATGTCGTAGGTCGCAGGACCAGTTCCGTTAGGTCGCGAGACCCCTGGCAATACCTTTAGGTCGTTGGACCTTATTACCTATAGGTCCCTCGCCTATTGCCTTCATAAGTCGCTCGGCTTCACTGAGTCGCTTGGGTTGATAGGTCGCTCAGCCTCCACCCCTTAGGTCGCACACCCCCCTAAGTCGCAATCCATTAGGTCGTATGACCTTCTCTCCCTTAGGTCGCTTGGCCTTGATTTCTTTAGGTCGTTAGACCTCAATTACTTTAGGTCGCATGACCCCTTAAATCGCTCGACCACTGGGTCGTAGCACGTTAGGTTGCATGGCTTTGTTAAGACGTTAGGTCGCTCACCTTTTTACACTTAGGTCGTTTGACCTGTATTTCACTAGGTCGCTCGACCTGTTCTTCTGCTAGGTCGCATGGCAGTCTACCCTTAGGTCGTTCGACCTATTTGACTTAAAGTCTTTGCACTTTAATTCGACCACGTTAGGTCGCAAGTATATTCCTACTTTGATGGTTTTGGGATTGATTTCTTTGGACTTTACTCACGTCTTCGAACGTGAATTTATGTGATTCGATTTGTTTCAACAATCGTTTTGTGACTTGTCACTCTAAAGTTATGAAGGTTTCAATACTAGTAGTAAATATCAAAACTCTTTCATCAAAGCGATTTCAACACTATTTTACTACAAAGCTCTTTTTTCTCAAACCGTTTTCCAATCTATTAGTATATACAAGCCTTTACTTCACTCGAATGAGAAATCGAATTAAACGACTTAGTAAAACGAGTGGTATGAAACGCTTGCGTTCACTTCGTCGGTTAGCTCTTGGACTTGTTCGATTGAACCCTTTTGTGACAATTTTCTAGTGAAGATTCACAGCTTGTTCGTAAATATTTAAGTTAAGCAAGTGGTTATGGGACATGAAGCTAAACTCGTATATTTACTAGCTTGGTGTGATTGACACTTCTTGATGATCATGACGATCATTTTTGTGATTTCATTTAGACTAGCAATTGTGCGATGTCTCTTTGTCTACGAGGGAGACTAAACCCCGTTTGTGTGATGTTTCACCATCACAATTGTGGGGTAGCGCCCCATGATCTTCGGGTCGTTCGTGTGTCAAAATTTAATGGATAGCTTCCATGAGATAGCTTCTCGTTCATCTGTTACACGTGTTGGTGAGTTTTCATGCTCCCGTTCTTGTGATAGGCCTCCCCCTTTTTATGTGATTTCTGGATTTCGTGTGTTGATTTCTGGAATTTGTGCTTCACCAATTTTCATGATTTTCATTGATATGATATCAATTTTTGCGCATTGGTGAATTTGTGTGTCATTGACTTGTTATGAATACAAGTTTAGGGTATGAAGCCCTATTTTATCTTTGAGAAGATTCTTGTGATATTGATTAATCTTTTGATTGATTATCATTTACATACTTATAGTAGTATGCCGTTATGGTTGTTACATGTTCATGCCATATTATTTATCCTATACCTTATCATCTGATATTTATAGCTAGACTGATCCGTTTATTATTTTCTTATAAATAATACTCGGGTCAGACCGAGATGTTACAGGTGCTTCTGCTTGACTTCTCTTCTGGGATTTTTCTGACTTTTGGCTGACTATTTAGATTAGAAGTTTTTGGTTGTACACATTTGAGATATAGACTCTATGTAGTGTACTTATTCTTTTGTATAGCACGTGTTGCTATTCTTTTGTATTATCGTGGATCTTTCTGACCACTACTCTGATGTACACTTTCATGTGTTATATATATATATTCATATCTTTTTCCGCCTTTGTGATATGGATGTCTATGACTGATTTATGTTATGTTTGTTTCTATGTTTGTTTCCGAAGATTATTTATAGCCACTGTGTGATAGCTTTGGGTTTGTATCGGTATGTCGAACTTCCTCCTTAAATGAAGTTCATTCTATATTATCTGACATATCGGTGCTCGCTCAAAGAAGTTACGTGGATGGTCGCTCCTCAACAGCCTTATCCTCCGTGCTAGTTGACAACATTACACCGTAGTGTTCTTGGCTAGCGTGGGTATAGAGGTGAGGCGTCATAGAATTGGAATCAAAATCATTAAGAACAATAGAAATCTGCTTAACAGATTGAGGATGTCGAAGATGGATAGTCCTCTTGGGACATAGGAAGTGGGTTTCATAATGATTAAGCCAATCCTTTTCCAAAAAATCAATTCCGAAGCCTAAGTAGCACATAACATGCAAATCGGATCGGAAAGTACAATTACATAAAATAATCTCGACATCTTTACAAAGCAAACTGAGTGTTGCGGATCCATCAATCGAATTTGCGATTCTCAATGAAGTCATCAAGCCCATAATATTTAAAGAAAAAGAATCAACAAGTTCTTTTGATATAAAAGAGTGGGATGCACCCGTGTCAAAAAGAACTCGAATAGGATGATCACAAAACATAATAATTCCATCAAGGATAGAATGAGAAATACCTTGACCAAGAGAAGTGTCACTAGGAGCTTGCACAACATTTATCTTTCCCTCCTTCTTGCTTTGAAGTATGGGACACGCAGATATATGATGACTCAAACTTTTGTAATAGCGACAATAAAGGGGTTTCGGACACTCGTAGGCATAGTGGTCCATAGAACCACAATTGTAGCATTGTCCACGACTAGAGGTAGGAATCTTTTCTACCGATGTTTCTTGCTTCCCTTTCTTGTTGGGATTGGGGCCTTTGAACTTAATAGGCCTCTTCATGTTATTGTTGAAGTTCTGTTTGGCACCCACAATTTCAACATCACTTTCTTTATCAGCCTCTTCAAGTCGAAGAGCAATATCTACAAGCTGATCGAAAGAAACTTCTAGTTTCAGAAGTAAAGGCTTTTTGAGGTTCTTATTCAACCCATAGACAAATATCTGATTTTTCCTCAATGGGGTATTAATATATTCGACCCCATAATTAGAGAGAGATTCCAAAGATGCAACGTAGTCGGTCACAGAAGATTCACCTTGAACAAGCTCAATAAAGCACCGAGCTAAAGTTACTTTTTCAGCTTCCGGTACAAACTTCAATTCGAACCTTTCCCGGAATTGCACCCAAGTAAGGTCCGCTTCAATAATTTCCAAAATCAAAAGCTCATACCAATCTAATGCTCTTTCTTGGAGCATGCTAGAAGCCACTTGGACTCGATGTAGATCCACAAGATTCATGCGGGAAAAGATGCGATCGCATGATCTAAGCCAAGCTTGGATTTCTATAACGTTTTCGGAACCCTTGAATGGCCCGCCACCCAAAGCGGTATAATCTCTGCATAAGTGTGCAAACCCGGATTTAGGGTGAGTAGGCTATGGAACGGGTCCGGCAGCTTGGGCATTGTTCACAAGATCTAAAAGTTGTTGAGCAGACAAAAATACTCCATCCTGAGGAGTAGCACTGGATTGACCGGCGCTGGGACGACCTGGTCTAACCATTTCTCTTCTTTAAGAAAGAAAGAAAGAAGAGGAAAAAAGGTTATTCTCAGAATGAATATCAAACAAACTTGATTGATAAAACAAGGCATCATAAAAAGAAATAGGATAGAACGGTACGAAGACTCGAATTAAATCCTATAGCACGATTCCTAAGAAAGACTTAGGACAATGATCCTTGCTAGATTATTCAACATTGTTCCGAAGTTTGGCTCTGATACCAAACTGTGACGCCCCACCTCTATACTCACGCTAGCCAAGGACACTATAGGGTAATGCCATCGACTAGCGCGAAGAATAAGGCTGTTGAGGAGCGACCATCTATGTAATTGCTTTGTGCGAGTACCGATATGTCAGATAATATAACTAACATTTCATTTCAAGAGGAAATCCGACATATCAAATACAAACTCAAAGCTATAACACAATGGCTATGTGGACTTCGGAAACAAATATAGAAATAAACATAACACAAATCAGTCACAGATATTCATATCACAAAGGCAAAAACAGATATGAATATAACCCATAGGAGTGTACATCAAAGTAGTGGTCAAACTAGATCCACTACATCACAAAAGAATAGATAGAAGTGCTAGACAAAAGAATAAGTATACATCAAGGAGTATCTATCTCGAATGTATAAAAGAAAAAACTACTAATCCAAAGTAGTTAGCCAAAAATCAGATGATGGTCCCTAATAAGAAGTCAAGCAGATGCACCTGAAATACCTCGGTCTGACCCGAGTATTATTTAAGAAGAAAATAATAAACGGATCAGTCTAGCTATAAATATCATATAGAATGAGATAGGATAAGAGATATCACAAAGGCGTATGATAACAATAATGCCATACTGTGACAAGTATACATCCGATAACAACAAAAATCATACAATATCTCAAATATTCTCAAACACCAAAAAGAATGTCATATTCTTTAAATTATTCACCAAAACACAAATATTGACAAAACATATCAATTCCAATCGCAAAAATCGGTGAAATACAAATTTTAGAAATCATCAACTAGAAATCCAAAATTCACAAAAAGTGGAAGGCCTATCACAAACGGGAGCATGAAAACTCACCAACACATGTATCACAAATGGGTCGCTATCCCATGAACCGAACATCGACGCACCTAAAAAGATACGCCCCATGCACAGTCGAACATCAACGCACCTAAAAATATATGCCCCATGTCTAGTCGAACATCGACGCACCTCAAAAGATACGCCCCATGTCTAGTCGAACATCGACGCACCTCAAAAGATACACCCCATGCCTAGTCGAACATCGACGCACCTCAAAAGATACGCCCCATGCCTAGTCGAAAATCGATGCACCTCAAAAGATATGCCCCATGCCTAGTCGAACATCGACGCACCTCAAAAGATACGCCCCATGCACCGACTTATCGAGCCGAATGCTCCACGAACGGTCCAAAGACCATGGGTCGCTAGCCCATAAAAATGAGATGAAGCTCTATAGAACGGGGTGCAGTTCCCCACGCGGATAAAGAGACATCGCACATCGCTAGTCTAAATCACCAAGGGATCATCATTGATCGATAAGTGTAAATTACACTAAGCTAGTAAATAAATGAGTTTAGCTTCATGTCCCATAACCACTAGCTTAACTTAAATATTTATGAACAGATTGTAGATTTCCACTCGAAAATTGTCACAAGAGTTCAATCGAACAAGTCCAAGAATTAACCGACGAAGTAAACACAAGCATTTCATACCACTTGTTTAGCTAAGCCGTTTAATTAGATTTCTCATACGAATGAGGTAAAGGTTTGAATATACTAATAGAGTTGGAAAACGGTTTTATAAACGAGATTTGTATTAAAAATAGAGTTGGAATCATCTTTGTGAAAGTGTTTGAATATTTACTACTAGTATAGAAACCTTTGTATTTTAAAGTGACAAACCACAAAAATGATTGTAAAAACAATCAATCACCAAAAATTCACATACGACGATGTGAATTAAATCCATAAAAATTGATATCAAATCCATCAAATGGATATTCCCAAAAATCCAAAGAAAGAAGTCATCAAAGTCGATAATAAGTGATAACAACTAACCGGATAAACTAAAATTGATTAAAATTGGAAGTCCACTCAAAAACAGCCAAAATAGGCAAAACTGCATATTTCAGACGTCTGAAATTACCAACCAGACATCCGAACCACTAACCAGATGTCTGAATGGATTTCTAGACGTTTGGATATTGTCTCTACCTTTTTGTGTTTTCCAGTGACCAATTCCAGACGTCTGAATTGGAATTCAGACGTCTAAAATCCACCTGTAGGCAAAATTCAGCCTAGCCCGTAAAGGGCGAAAATCCAAACGAAATGCGTTCGATCGAGCGATCGATGCTAGGGGTTTATGCCAATCGACAACCCAGCCCTATAGGCTCTTCGATACGCCACCAAAACATGTTCAAACATCCAAGATAGGATTTTTAAAGATTTTGACTTCAAAACACCAAAATTGGAAAATTCACCAAATCAATTCAAATCAAAAGAAAATGAACATGAATAGAAGTTAGGAATTCATACCTAATAATAATGAAAGTTATAGACGTAGATGTGAGTTCAAAAACTCACCTTTAAACTTAAAAACAACGAATGAGAAGCTTTAAAACAAAGCAAGGCCAATTCCTCTTCAATATATGACGCAGCGGCAAATAACAGAAATGGATGAAACGGTGAAAGTAGCAATCGATGGATTGAAAATACCCCAAATGCCCAACTCCGTTGATCTCGCGAGATACCGGACTTTAGCTATCTTCGACACGTTGATCGCGCACGATGCCGTGAGAGAAGATCTACAATTCTTCAAAAGTTGATCAAGCGCACTTGATTCCGTGAATTGGCTTCAACAATCGTTGATTCGAGTGCACTCGAATGCCGAAAGTGGAGATAGGAGATAACACTCAACTACCGATTTTAATGGTGGCACAAGAGCACACAAAATAAATTTTATTCAAATTGACTAACTATTACAAGTGACACAAACCCGGTATTTATAGATGTTTACAACCACACACGCTACAACATAGCATAGGTCGTACGTGACCTAACAAATATCACGACCTAACATTACAAACTTCAGCACGACCTAAAAATACAAAGCACGAATCAAACGACATCAACTACGACTTAACAACATACAGCCACGACTTAAGAAAATACAATCAAGCATCACGCAACTTAACAATCTTCTGCTCTGCTTCGCGACCTAACTTCCTGCGACCTAAAGAAGAATCGCGACCTAAAGAAAATCGTTAACAATCTTCTGCTCTGCTTCGCGACCTAACTTCCTGCGACCTAAAGAAGAATCGCGACTTAAGGAGGAGCACGGCTTCACGCGACCTAAGCCTCTTCGCGACCTACTAGCTGGCGACTTAAGGATTCGCGACCTAAGGAAAATTGCGACATAGGGTTTCTGAAGTGAGGCATAGGTCGTTCGCGTTTTACTGGCTTTGCCTCGCGACATAGCTGCTGGAGCGACATAGGGAGGAGGAGCTCGCGACCGCGACCTAGAGTTTCGACTTCGCCATTGCGAACTAGGAGGAGCGGCGATCTAGGGTTTCGCCTAAATGAGGTATGCGCTGCATCAATATACCTCTAGAATCTTCAATCTATTATCAAAGGTGAAGTTTTTCCTAAGTTAGGTTATAGGAATTTCTGTAAATTGAAGAGAGATAGAGATGTAAAAGATGAAGAGGATGCTTACCTAAGCTTCTCCTTGATTTTGGACTTGAATTTGAGTTTCCTAAACAAAACTAGGGTTTAGGAATTTCTATTTCCCATTCTTTTCCCCATTTTTACTTTAGCTTGAGTGTTAGGAAATAGAATGAGTGAATGGATGAAGAGTAGAGGAGTTAGGGTATTATGTTGGGTTAGTGGGCCGAAACCCAAACCCAAAGCCCAAAATAGAAAAATAGCAAAATTCTACTCAACTCCAAACATATCAATGTTTATACTCAAAAAATTTATAAACGCCATTTTGGACTCAATGGAAATGGTCTCGAGTCCCAATTCGACTGTTTACAAAAAGTAACATTTCGGACTTTAATCCGATTAACGATGCTATATTTAAATAAAACATTTAAATATATAATCGTGAAATATGCGGGTTGTTACATGGAGTGAGAAAAATAAGGATCTAGATCCTTGTTTTACACTTTAGAATCTCCTTATTTGATTATCTCTATCCCACACTTTTCTATGATTTTTTGGGAGGCTCCATACCATCCTCTTGCTGCCTGAAATCGTCCTTTCCCTCCCCTCAAATTTAAAGCACCTAAAATACAAAATCAAATCAAATATAATCTTTGGTGGTAAATCTTTTCAGAAGCTAGCAATTTCTGTATTTGGATTCAAAGAGTTTAGTTCATCGTTTTAAGGTGCGAATTCTAGGCTTTGTTAAAAGGTACATCTCTTATTTATCAACATGTATAAATGCTTATTTAATTATTAAATATTATGCCAGTTAGTTAGAGATTATTAAGAATCTACATATGCCGGTGTTGTCGTTATTTGATGATAATGTGTGTGTATGTGTGTGTGTATATGTAATATAAATTATATATATAAAACCCTCGTGGCTATAGTTAAGAAAAAGATTTTTCCATAATAAACTAGTTTTTAAATTCAAACACAATAATATAGAGTACATGTATGTCATTTTATTAATTTATAAATGTAATTTTAAGTTCATGGAATTTTAAAAATAATTGTTTTTAAATCAAATATAATATCTATGTGTGTGTGTGTGTAATTTTAATTTAAACATTGTGTGTTTTTAAACATAGATAAGTATAGGTATACAATTATAAAATACATACATGAAAAATATTTTATAAAATATATACTTGTTTATATTGTTTTCAAAAATTAAAATATTTTATTTGTTATTTATTTTTGTATGGAAATTAATAATAAAAAAAACTTTTTTTTACCAAAATAATTTTAAACCAAAAAAGGAATTTTTTCCCTATGTTATGTATGCTAAAGTATATATTTAAATATATGTAATAATTAATTTACATTTGAGATATTTATATGTATGAATCATGTGTGTATATATAGTTTGAAAGATAATATTTTAATACATATACGTATATGTATAGTATATATTTTAATACGTGTATATATATAATATATTTTAGTACGTATACATATAGTGTATAATTTTATGAAATATGGAGTGGTTATCCCTTAAAAAAGCAAGAATGCTTGGTGGATTGATGCTTTGGGTTGGGCTTACTAAAAAGGAGGGTTGGTTGTGACAAGCCATCTATATCCCCTAGCTCTACTTCCCGGAGTAGGGCTTTTAAAAAAATTTATTTTGAAATGTGTATTAACATTTAACATTGTATAGATTTTTATTTAAATTTTAAATATTTATTTTTAATTTTGTATTTACTGAATTTTATTAAGTCTATCTAGATCTGAATATAAAACTGAATTTTAAATTCGAATTTAATCTTAAAATTATTTATATTATCATTTACAACTATTTTATATTTTAATAAAGTACATATATATTTATATATAAACAAAATAAATAGTATAATCACTTACATTATATATATATATGTACATATATCTTATTTTTCAATGTATATATTATCATATGTGTGTGTGTATACATATACATATATACCAGACATCACATATGTATTTAGAGGGGCTAACATGTCTGTTGCGTGTAAATCTCCGCGCTTACACACGGTCATGTTAAACCATGTAGTTTATTATGTTGCACATGCATATACACACATATGTGTATATGATACACATATATACTTTATAATAGAAACTATAAAATAAATAGAATGTTATTTATGAATTAAATAAAATATTGATTTTATTAAAAACAAAATTTAGAAAAGTTCTTATTATATTAAGGCAATAGGCTCAACAAGATCCAAAGGGAAGAATTTATTGAAATTTACACATTTACTCCACTACGGGCTATCTCATTTCCAATAAATAGTGGGAATCAAATAGCGTATGAAGTTGTTTAGAGGATGGGCAGAAGGCTACGCTTTCATATATATACTTTTGGAGCTTATCCACTATATTTTCAATGTGCAACACTGTGGAGCTATATTGGTGCTCAACTATTATTACTTAGAAATAGTTTCATTTAAGCTTACTTTTTAATGTATTAACTCTATCTTCGATTTTTTATAACTTTGATGAACCTGCTATGCTATGATTATATGGTTCATTTTAGTTATATTATTGTCTCTCATGTTTTATATTGATGTGATTATTATACGATCATCCTATGTGTTATAAGATATACGACAGGTTTTTCTTAGGAGTTTACCACTTTACCCATAGTTATTACTCTACATCGATCAGATACCGTTGTAGCGCACTATACATATATATTGGGTATTGGAGGTGTTGGATATGTGTCATAAAGAGCCTCTTCCCAAATAAGTGCTAATGTGGTGTAGGTTCAAAAGGTTTTCCATGTCCCACGTATAAAGAAAAATCTTCTTTCGGTATCATCTTTCGGCATTTTGTTCTGTTTCGTCCAAAAGAATGTAAAGCTCTATGATGATATGTAGATTACCATAAGAGCCGGTGATGAAGGTATTGGATTCGGTTTATGTGATGTATGCAGAAATTACATATGTTAGCTTGACAGGAAAGAATAGTAGACTTGTAGCTCATGTGTTGGGTCTCGTTAGCTATTCCAAGCTAATTGTGATGATGATAAAGGTGATGCTAAGGGGACTTCCTTAGCTAGAGGTTGAAAAAGATTCAAAATATGCAGGCTATCAATATGGTAAAGTGCATCAGTTGCCATATGGAGAGAAGCACAAGTACCAACAAAATTAATTCACTCCGATGTGTTTGGACCTATTGTAATGACCCTGAAATCGGCCTTCGAAAATCGGCACCTGTACGTCACTTGTACTCAAAATGCCGCAGATTCAAACGCCGAATCTGGTTCACCGGAGCTTATAACACAGTAAGTATAACAATCACAGCGGAATAAAGAAATAAATGATATCATATACAACTCCAACGAATACAATATCCAGAATGATATACAACAATGATATCAATATGATACAACAATATCAGAGATTTCATACAAGAAATAGCAGCGGAAAGAAAATAGATAACACCAGCAGTGGAAAGAATGTCTTCAATATAATGCTCCAAGATAAGCAACGTCAATCCATGAACTCCAAGAACTGAACTAGCTCTAGATAATCTACTAAACCTGAATATCTGAAAAACCCAACTCTAGACTGCCCGTGTGGAAATTTGTGGGCACCCAGAGTTTAGGAAGGGAACAATAAACTCCAGGTCAGTCATGGGACTGGCATGAGCAAACAAAACAGTTTATCTTTAAACAAACACAAAAGGCTTTTAAACATTGAAACCCGCAATGCTTTTGGAAAAATGAAACTACCATAAGACCTCCCGCCACACACACAATGCAATCGCAGAATTGGAGGAGATTTCTTCTTATGATAGTCAAACATGCTTACTCCGCAAAAGAAAACTCTTTTGATATTATTACTAGTGCATAGTGGAAAACATTTCGAAAGTATAATATTAATCTTAGCCAACATACAACCATTGTTGTATGCCTACTATAGCTACTACGTTCAATAGCAGGTTACCGCCACATTCCATAGCAGGTTATACAACTAAAAACCGTACAGGGTTCGTATTGTTTCTTTGGATTTCCAATAAATGATCACGCAAAGGAACTTCCTTACCGAAAAGGGAACGCCTCTGGAAAGACGCCACGATAACCTAACCGGATCTCTGCACACACAAGGCCGACGCTACCTCACGCTTTAACCAAGCTGTAACTAGGTAACTAACACACGAGCTATGTCATCCCCCGGTCATTATCGACCTTTATCCGGGATCCCGAAAATCAACAAAGCAACAATCACACAGTAATAAATTACAGTGTCCACACGAGTTAAGTATCTGGGCTCCATACCATGATACCACCCTTTATCCAGAAGGAAATGACATACCCTAGGGGCGCTACCCCTACAAACCTTTGTCGCAACATTCCTGTTTCGACCATTACCGGGTTGTGAGGCTCGACGAAGTCTCATCCACAAAGCCACGCTTTTTCACAAAGCCACACTTTTTCACAAAGCCACGCTTTTACACAAAGCCACGCTTTTTCACAAAGCAACGCTTTGACCATCAATGATCAACAGCACTTCGTATGCCACATTACCAAATTGGGAATGTATCACTAGTAACCATCAACTACATAACCTCTGAGCTCGTACGTCTCAGAGAAGGGTGTTAAGCTAAGAGAATAAATTCTCCGCCACCAACAGAAATGTATTTGATAGAAACCAGCTTTACATCTCAAAGTGTAACGTCAGACACACATCCATACAAGTCCGTTTCGGGATCGAACGGAACCGAAGGCACTTCCAAAGAAGCCCTTGCAAATCCGGATAATTTCTAATCACATCCGGACTTCCCATCACAAAGGGTGATAAAATCTCTATACCGGGGACCAGTCGGTGCAGAGACATTCGACGAGTTGTCCTTTCGTTTTCGAAAATATCTGATCTTCACCACCGGTCTTCAAATGGAATCCATATACGTCGTACCATTATTCGGAATGGGTTATATGACACAAAGGTCCTTCCCCGGCTAAACCGAATAACAAGCGCAATTAAAAATCATATGGATACCGGGGTCTTAATTAAATCACAGATTAAAGCCCAAAACTTTTCATTCGAATGGTTAAAACAGATTACCATTTCCAATCTTTTAAAAGATTCATTTCAAAAACCTTCAATGGTTTAAACAATTTCCACACTTTTAATCTTTTAAACAAAAAAGATTCAATTCACAAAGTTCACCCCATTCACAAAGATTCATTCATGGATTTCAAAACAATTTCCATTTTAATTGAATTAACTCGTTAAATCTTTAAGTCAAGATTTAACTTATAGCTTTCAAAACAATTCCATTTTAAGTTGGATTAACTCGTTCGGTCTTTGAATCAAAGACTCATTTCATAAATTTCAAAACATTTCAATTCTATTTCAAACTTGAAATTCGTTCAACTCACAAATTCTCGTGATATACTAAATTAAAAATCATGAATTTTCTTTTAAAAATCATGGTTTTCACTGTCGAACACAATGATGTATATGAATCAATAGATTTCGAGATTTGAATTTATCATGTTTATGAAACTTTTCACTGTATATTGAAATTCCCAGATAAACTCAATTTAAATCTTCTCAAAAGTATTTTTAAGGCCTAGATCTTGACTTTACAAACATATTTAGTTTAAATACCCAGGCCTAACAGAGATTAGAGTGAGAAAAATTGGAATTTTAATCTAAGCTTTAAACCCTGAAACTTAGAACAGAGATGATCACTTATATGTCCAGACATACTCACAGTATATTCATTCGTATAAACTTGTATTAAGATTTAAATTCAATTATCAATATTTATTATTTCAAATCTATTCATATAGGCCCAACTATATAGATTCACATATATATACAATTTCTAAATTTAAAATGATTTAATACATTTTTATTTGGATTCGGGGGAACTCGCATCACTTTGATCGATAAATTATACAATTTTTTATTCAAAATCAAATTAATTATTAATTTATAACTAAAATCTGGGGTCGTTACAAACTTCCCCCTTTAAAAGAATTTCGTCCTCGAAATTTGCCAAGGAGACACAAAGATAGATGAAGAATATTTCATCAAATTAACTGAACAGCTATTCTGCATTTGGCTTACCAAATCAGAATATCGATAATAGATTCAAGAACGAATCTGTTTAACACTTCACAAAATACTCGGGTTATCCAGATCTATGAAATATACAGAGGCATCGGTTAGTTCAAAGGGATAACTAACCATTCGTAGAACATATCCGGACCCAAATAATAGATATATATATGGATACGATTCCAAAACTTTTAGTTTAGAACTAAAGTATACCTATCAACCATAACAAACAAAGCAACCAATACATCCAAACAAACAATTTTGGTCCATCCGGAGTTTATGTCCCATATTAATATATCGAATCTTCTTTCTGGATCTACCAGAAACCATCGAAGAATTGAGAAAAGATGACGAATCAAAGAGATTGATAAAGAGAAGATTGCTTCCTCGTTGTTACAGAGTATTGACCATTTATAGTCGTATTTCCCTATCCCCTATCTCATCCACTTCTTGCACTCATACTTACTATCAGTGGATAGCAAGAGAATTTACTGAGGCATTCGAACGGATATATGAGGAATACTCATTCTAGGTTATACTTCACCCTATCTCTAATGAGCTACTTAATGTGTTATACTCCTAAGCTAAAGTTCAACCTTCAGCTCTGATACCACTTGTAATGACCCTGAAATCGACCTTCGAAAATCGGCAACCGTACGTCACTTGTACTCAAAATGCCGCAGATTCAAACGCCGAATCTGGTTCACCGGAGCTTATAACACAGTAAGTATAACAATCACAGTGGAATAAAGAAATAAATGACATCATATACAACTCCAACGAATACAATATCCAGAATGATATACAACAATGATATCAATATGATACAACAATATCAGAGATATGATACAAGAAATAGCAGCGGAAAGAAAATAGATAACACCAGCAGCGGAAAGAATGTCTTCAATAGAATGCTCCAAGATAAGCAACGTCAGTCCATGAACTCCAAGAACTGAACTAGCTCCAGATAATCTACTAAACCTGAATATCTGAAAAACCCAACTCTAGACTGCCCGTGTGGAAATTTGTGGGCACCCATAGTTTAGGAAGGGAACAATAAACTCCAGGTCAGTCAAGGGACTGGCATGAGCAAACAAAACAGTTTATCTTTAAACAAACACAAAAGGCTTTTAAACATTGAAACCCGCAATGCTTTTGGAAAAATGAAACTACCATAAGACCTCCCGCCACACACACAATGCAATCGCAGAATTGGAGGAGATTTCTTCTTATGATAGTCAAACATGCTTACTCCGCAAAAGAAAACTCTTTTGATATTATTACTAGTGCATAGTGGAAAACATTTCGAAAGTATAATATTAATCTTAGCCAATATACAACCATTGTTGTATGCCTACTATTGCTACTACGTTCAATAGCAGGTTACCGCCACATTCCATAGCAGGTTATACAACTAAAAACCGTACAGGGTTCGTATTGTTTCTTTGGATTTCCAACAAATGATCAGGCAAAGGAACTTCCTTATCGAAAAGGGAACGCCTCTGGAAAGACGCCCCGAGAACCTAACCGGATCTCTGCAAACACAAGGCCGACGCTACCTCACGCTTTAACCAAGCTGTAACTAGGTAACTAACACACGAGCTATGTCAACCCCCGGTCGTTACCGACCTTTATCCGGGATCCCAAAAACCAACAAAGCAACAATCACACAGTAATAAATTACAGTGTCCACACGAGTTAAGTATCTGGGCTCCATACCATGATACCACCCTTTATCCAGAAGGAAATGACATACCCTAGGGGCGCTACCCCTACAAACCTTTGTCGCAACATTCCTGTTTCGACCATTACCGGGTTGTGAGGCTCGACGAAGTCTCGTCCACAAAGCCACGCTTTTTCACAAAGCCACGCTTTTTCACAAAGCAATGCTTTTTCACAAAGCAATGCTTTTTCACAAAGCAACGCTTTGACCATCAATGATCAACAGCACTTCGTATGCCACATTACCAAATTGGGAATGTATCACTAGTAACCATCAACTACATAACCTCTGAGCTCGTACGTCTCAGAGAAGGGTGTTAAGCTAAGAGAATAAATTCTCCGCCACCAACAAAAATGTATTTGATAGAAACCAGCTTTACATCTCAAAGTGTAACGTCAGACACACATCCATACAAGTCCGTTCCGGGATCGAACGGAACCGAAGGCACTTCCAAAGAAGCCCTTGCAAATCCGGATAATTTCTAATCACGTCCGGACTTCCCATCACAAAGGGTGATAAAATCTCTATACCAGGGACCAGTCGGTGCAGAGACATTCGACGAGTTGTCCTTTTGTTTTCGAAAATATCAGGTCTTCACCACCGGTCTTCAAATGCAATCCATACACGTCGTACCATTATTCGGAATGGGTTATATGACACAAAGGTCCTTCCCCGGCTAAACCGAATAACGAGCGCAATTAAAAATCATATGCATACTGGGGTCTCAATTAAATCACAGATTAAAGCCCAAAACTTTTCATTCGAATGGTTAAAACAGATTACCATTTCCAATCTTTTAAACAAAAAGATTCATTTCAAAAACCTTCAATGGTTTAAACAATTTCCACACTTTTAATCTTTTAAACAAAAAAGATTCAATTCACAAATTTCACCCCGTTCACAAAGATTCATTCATGGATTTCAAAACAATTTCCATTTTAATTGAATTAACTCGTTAAATCTTTAAGTCAAGATTTAACTTATAGCTTTCAAAACAATTCCATTTTAAGTTGGATTAACTCGTTCGGTCTTTGAATCAAAGACTCATTTCATAAATTTCAAAACATTTCAATTCTATTTCAAACTTGAAATTCTTTCAACACAAATTTGGAAATCCATTACTTATGTGAAAGCTTTTACTATTTGAAAACAAATAGTTTTGTTTCAGAAAAATCCAGTTATATTTACACGAGTTAAAACCCTTGAATTAAATTCAAATTCCCAAGTTAATACCTTTAAAATGGTTTAACCCATATATAACTTATACAGCATCTTTAATCCCTAGTTTCAAATCATAGAATTCAATTTCAAACTTGAATTCAAATTTAAATCAAATTATTTAAATTTCAAAATTCGATTAAGTTATTCAAAATAACTTTTATCTTTGAAATTCCATTTCAAAAGCTTTTCACTTTAAACCCAAATTTCCAATTTTAAAATCAATTGAAATTAAAATTTCAATTTCAAAAACATTAAATTTAAATTATCTGTGACTTAACCGATTTCCACGTGAAATCCATATTTGTGTGTGTATGGTGTAGTCCAGGGGTTTCACACAATAGTGCACAACATCAATCATCACAGATATATCGATAAGCGGTATAATCCATAACGCTTATCTTCATTTACAGATTCATAGATAAAATAAATTTATCAGTCACAATGATTGACTATTACAATTCGATGCGGGTTTCGGATATCCAACCGGAATCCGACTCCCTGTCGCATTGAAATTCAAGTGTCGTTTACGGGCCAAAGGGTTCCATATATACAGAAACAACTACAAATCACAGTCCAGCATAGGACAAGTCACATCATACAGTATCATAATCACAAACAGAAATATTAATCCAGTACACAATATCTGATGACAGTCGATCATCTTCAATTTAAGGTGAAGGTGATTTAAAAGAATTAACCACATAACTATTTTTATTAATTTAAATCAAATTATTTACTATAAATAAATTCAATTTTAATTAATTATTTCTTAATCAATTATCTTGATTAACTTCTAATTATAAATTAATCTTTAATTAACGATTCTTAATTACAAATAAATTCTTAATTGTAAATTAACCAAATCTTTAATTTCAAATTGACTAATCTCTAGTCACTTAGTTAATTACAATTATAAATAAATTAATCATTCTTAATTACCCTTTTAAACTTCATTTTAAATCCAGGATTTAAAATGTGCCCTTATTTATCTTTAATAAAATTTAAACTAATTTTTAAAATCTTTTAGATTACTTGTTGAAGTAATATTTTATTATAAAAGAATTTTTTAAAAGAGTTTAAATCAAATTCCTTGTTAAATTCTCATATTAAAGGAATATTTCACATTTAACCGGATTCAAACATTCAAATTTATGAAATTTAATTTAATTTCAAAATCTGGAATTCAAATTTGAATTAAGTCCAGGTTTAAAAATACTGATTTAAACTTTGGTTTAAATGTTTTTCTTTAATATTTTAAATTCCATTTTTATTTCAATTTCTTTTAAAACACTACAAATCTAAGTTTAAACTAAACCTGAATTAATATTCAACTTTTGATCTAAACTTATCTCGGATCTTGTTTTAAAATTTAAAAATTTAATTTCAAAATTTCAACTAGAAACAGCTATAAAGCCTGTACACAATTTCTACCCGAAACAGACCCTAACTGCTTCGAGTCTCACTCGAAATAACCGGAGTACGCACTCGAGTTACTCATTTCTTCAACACCTTCGAGAAGAACACACCCTGACTTCGAGCTGTGACCCGAGCCACCTTCATCTTCCCAAACTCAACAACCATCATCGATACAAACTGACATCGCGTGCACATGCACGACGATCCATCACCTTCTGATCCTTTCTCCGATCATCGATCAATCATCAGCAACCCCTCCGTCCCTCACAAGAACCAAGGTCGGCGAAATCATCCCTTATTCGAAAACGATCAACTCAACGAAACTGGAACTAACACAAATCGACCAAAACAACCCGCCGACGTCGATCTCGTTGACTGGAACCCACCGCGCTGCTGCCAGAGCAGCTTCACATCACCACGTTGCGACCACAACCCTCGCGATCGAGCCTAGAGCTCCATTTTCGTCGAATGAAGCTCGACATTCTCCTCAACAAAACTGGTCCTTAAACCCTACTTCATCGACAACCCGCCACCATGGCCACTAACAAATTCCACCACCATTTTTCTAGTAATCTCCTTCCTTCCAGCTACCACCGACCTCAAGCTTGTCCAATATCGCCTCGCCCATCGTCGGCAATTGGTGAAAACTCGAAATTCGTTCAACTCATAAATTCTCGTGATATACTAAATTGAAAATCATGAATTTTCTTTTAAAAATCATGAATTTTCTTTTAAAAATCATGAATTTTCTATTAAAAATCATGGTTTTCACTGTCGAACACAATGATGTAAATGAATCAATAGATTTCGAGATTTGAATTTATCATGTTTATGAAACTTTTCACTGTATATTGAAATTCCCAGATAAACTCAATTTAACTCTTCTCAAAAGTATTTTTAAGGCCTAGATCTTGACTTTACAAACATATTTAGTTTAAATACCCAGGCCTAATAGAGATTAGAGTGAGAAAAATTGGAATTTTAATCTAAGCTTTAAACCCTGAAACTTAGAACAGAGATGATCACTTATATGTCCAGACATACTCACAGTATCTTCATTCGTATAAAATTGTATTAAGATTTAAATTCAATTATCAATATTTATTATTTCAAATCTATTCATATAGGCCCAACTATATAGATTCACATATATATACAATTTCTAAATTTAAAATGATTTAATACATTTTTATTTGGATTCGGGGGAACTCGCATCACTTTGATCGATAAATTATACAATTTTTTATTCAAAATCAAATTAATTATTAATTTAAATTTAACTAAAATCTGGGGTCGTTACACCTATAAAGCAAGCTTCCATTGGTGGGATGAAGTATATGGTGACATTTGATGATTTATCCAAGTATATGTGGGTCTATTTTATAAAGCATAAACCAAATTGTTTTCAAAATTCAAAGGATTCAAGAAGGCAACAGAAGCTGAAGTTGGTAAAAAAAATGCTTTATCTGTGCACCAATAATGGAGGGGAGTGTACCTCTAATGAATTTCATGATTTTCATCAAGAATTCATAATACACCATCAGATTATGTGTGCTAGCATTCCACAACAAAAAAACATAGAAAAGAAGAAGAACATGCACTTGGTTGAAATAAGTCAGAGTATGGTCCATGCTAAAAATGTACTAGGGTGTTTTTGGGCAGAGGCAATGCAAATGACATCATTTTTAATAAATAGGCTTCCTCAAAAATGGCTATGTTTTGTTTTTACTATTAAAATAACGCGGACTGTGAAGCCTACGGTTGGTTATTTTGAGTCTTCGGTTGCATCTGCTATGTTTTAGTATCCAACCACTTATGCAACAAATTGACAATAAGGCTCTTAAATGTATTTTTATAGGACAAAGTAACCAATGAAAAGGGTTGAAGTGTTATAGTCCTACAACTGGAAAGTGCTACATATCCCAAAATGTAGTAATTGATGAAATATCTTCATGGTGGACTTCGGAAAAGGAGATGCTACCAGAATAAGAATGAATTAAAGTTGAAGCTTAATAAACTCATTTCCAGGTTGGTTGAGGTGAATCAAAAGATGTAGATAGTGGTGATGATGTTGTAAAAGACACTGCTCAAAGTCTTTAACAAACTTGTGTGTCTCAACAGCTAAGCAAATAAGTTGAAATTCATGAAAAAGCGCCAGTTCTTCTTAGAAGGTCAATGAGAAATAGAAAACAAAATCCTAAATATGCTAATGGTGCTATAATAGTAAAAGAAGATGTACAAGAGCCGAAGATGTGGGAGGAAGCAGTTCAAAATCTAGAATGGAATAAAGCTGTGGTTGAGAAGATTATTGCATTAGGATATAATTAAACGTGGGAATCTGTACCAAAATCTAAAAATGTGTAACCTATCATGCAAATGGGTGTATAAGATAAAGAATCTAACCAGTGGATCAACTGAGAGGTACAAACCACGCTTGGTGGTTCGTGGGTTCTCTTAATAATATGGACTGGACTATGATGAAACATTTAGTCCTAAAGATTACAGCTGCAAGAGTCCTACCTACACTAGCAGCCGCAAAAGTTGGAACTTGTGGAAGATGGACGTGAATAACGCATTTTTTCATGGTAGTTGGATCGGGAAATTTACATGATTCAACCTATGGGTTTTTAGTATAAAGTTCATCCTGAATATGTCTGTAAGCTACAGAAAGAGCTCTATGGATTGAAGCAAGCACCAAGAGCTTGGTATGGTAAAAATGCTGAATTTTTATTCATAATGGTTATTTGGCGACATCAACAGATTCTAGTTTGCTGGTTAAAGCAAGTGGAAACAAGCTAGCTATGTTGCTACAATATGTGGATGATTATAATAGGTGGTTGTGAAGAAGAAATTCTTAAAATAAAGAATAATTTATCGATTCATTTTTAGATGAATGAGCTTGGATAGCTCAGTCATTTTCTTGGGCTGGAGATTGATTGTACTCAAGAAGGAATATTTATTTGTCAACAAAGTTATTCCAAAGAGTTGTTGAAGAAGTTTGGAATGATTCAGTGCAAAACTACTTCGACTCTAGTGGAGCCGAATGCCAAAGTTTGTGCTCACGAAGGAAAGACTTGGAAGATGTGAAAATGCATCGATAATTAATGGAAAGCTTGATTTATTTAACGTTAACCTGATATATCATATGAAGCTGGCATAATGAGCCGAGACATGCAAAATCCTAAGAAGCTTCGCTTGGAAGCAGTTAGGCGAACCTTGAGATATTCGAAGAGCACATTTTGCTACGGTGTTATATATACGAAAGGTAGAGACTGCAAGCTAGTTGGTTTTTGTGATGCAGATTATGTAGATGATCATGATACTCGAAGGTCAACTATGGGTTGTGTTTTATGCTTGGATTAGGTGCAAATTCATGATGCAGCAAGAGTGACACAGCGGCGGAAATTACGGATGACAACGAAATGAAGATTTCGTGTCAAACTAATCGATGAAATGATTAGATGAAGCAATATGAATCGATGAATTAATGATACCAAATGCCCAAATCCGTTGATCACGAAGATACCGGACTTTAGCTATCTTCGACACGTTGATCGCGCACGATGCCGTGAGAGAAGATCTACAATTCTTCGAACATTGATCAAGCGCACTTGATTTCGTGAATTGGCTTCAACAATCGTTGATTCGAGCGCACTCGAATGCCGAAGGTGGAGATAGGAGATAACACTCAACTACCAATTTTAATGGAGGCAAGAAGCACAAACCAAATTTTATTCCAAATTCAACAACCTTTACAAATGACCAACACATCCCTATTTATAGGATTACAACTCACATTACACACGTACATCACAAACACGACTCAGTACAAACGAATGCAACATGAATTACAGCACAACATGTACACGACATAAAGCTACACAATACAAACGACTTAACAGTCTCGTTTGTGACCTAAAGAGACAGCACGCGACTTAAAATGGGCACGGCAGCGACCTAGACTTGGTAGCGACTCAAATATTCTCACGATATAGAATTGGGAATGGAAACGATCTACGGCATTGCGAGCTACATCTGGGAGGTTTAGGTCGTTAGCTCGCAAACTAGGTTAGGTCGTTAGGTCGTGGAGGTTTAGGTCGCGGATGGAAGGTCGCGAGGATGGTTTAGGTCGTGGATGTGGAAGATCGCGGTGGTGGTTAGGCCGTGGATGTGGAAGATCGCGTAGCGACGTAGGAGGTACGACGTTGGAATTAGGTCGCGGTGTTGGGGAAATTAGGTCGCAATTTAAGGTATGCTCCGCTAGGTCGCGATTTAAGGTATGCTCCGCCACGCTGCATCATCCTCCCCTGGTTGAAAAGAATTCGACCTCGAATTCACGTTCTCCTCTTCTTCGACAAGCTTTTCCCCATAATACGGAACTAGATATTTAACGTTGAAAACATTGGCAGTATGGACATCATCTGGTAATCTCAACTGATACGCATTCTCATTGATCTTCTTCAAAATTTCTACTGGACCAATCTTTCGAGCTTTCAACTTGTTGTAAGTTCCAACTGGAAAACGATCTTTCGTCAGTACTGCGTAAACAAAATCACCCACTCTGAAGTCCACATTCCTTCGTTTCTTATCGGCCAGTTGTTTATATTTCTCATTTGTCTTCTCCAATCGTTCCTGAACGATTCGATGGCATTCTGTCAACCCATCAACAAAATCAGCAGCCCGCTTAACTGTCCCCTTCGATTGTGGCACTATCGTTAAATCCAACGGCCCCTTTGGCAAGCTTGAATATACAACTTGAAATGGACTGTAACCAGTGCTTTGGTTAACAGCATGGTTATGAGCAAACTCTACCTGATACAACTTTAAGTCCCAACTCTTCAAATTATCATCTACGAGGCATCGCAATAGATTACCTGGGGTTCTGTTCACAACTTCAGCTTGTCTATCTGTCTGTGTATGATTAGCGCTACTAGATTTCAACTTAGCCCCAGCCATTTTCCATAGACTCGTCCAGATATGGTTCAGAAAACGAGTATCTCTATTCGAAATAATAGATTCAAGTAATCCATGAAATCGATAGATCTTTCTGGAGTATAACTGAACGACATTAACGGCCTCTGCAATCTTCTTATAGGCAATGAAATGTACCAATTTTGAAAACCGGTCAATCATCACATAAATAGAATCATTGCCATGTTGCGTTCGCGGCAATCCCAAAACAAAGTGCACACTAACATCCTCCCGTAATTTAGCATGTATATGCAACGGCATACATAAACCTGCATTTGTCGTGGTCTTCTTTGAAACTTGTCGATTATGGCTCCCCTGAACAAACCTTTCAACTTCCTTCCTCAGTGACGATCCAAAATACGACTTTGAGATTAGCTGCATGGTACACGGCTCAAGTGTCTTCCTACATGTAGGTCTTTGATAAATTTCATTTGCCAACTGCAATCTATAGTGGACAACTGACTTCCTTCGACTAGCAACCCATCAACCAGTTTTCTCAACTCTTCGTGCTCTGTCGGACACATATGATAACGTGGCCTGTGTGGTACAATAGCATCTGGCATTGGATCAACATGATATTGTATGTCCCTCAGTGGCGGTCCCTCCTTAGGCAACTCTGCAGGGAGTACATCTTCGAATTCATTTACCACTGGCTCATCCTCCTCAGGAGTCTCGAGATCTTTACTGGTTTCATTCCCATTCAACATAAACACTTCCGCTCTATCCTCCACTTCTTTAACAAACTCTTTTGTAGATAATAGACTAATCAAATCCACCTTCTTCACTGATAAATTACCCCCTTCATCTTCTGACACATTTCCTTCATCCTCATCAAACCTCGCTGGTTGTGAATTTTCAACTTCACGTTCAACATGCTTGTCTGTTGAAAAACATCAACTTCATGTTTATCAAACTTTGCTGGATGTGAATTTTCAACCTCATGTTCATCAAATTTCATTGGTTGAAAATCATCAACTTCCTTTTTATCAGACTTTGTGGGTTGTGAATTTTCAACCTCATGTTCGTCAAACTTCATTGGTTGAAAAACATCAGCTTCATCTGTATCTAACTTCGTGGATTGTGAGTGATCAACTTTATGGTCATCAAACTTCGCGGGTTGAGAAGAGTCTACTTTATCTTCCACTTCAACATTATCTTTCACTTCTTCAACAAATTCTTTCGAGGATATTAAATTAGTTGCTTCCACCTTCTTCTCTGGCTTGCAGTCACTTTGTTCACGCTTCTTAAGAACTAAGGTAATCTTGGTTTCTTCGAACATGAAACTGTAGTTGTTGGCGTGACTATTATGTTGTACAACTCGATTAGACTGCCATGGACTTCCCAACAGTAGATGACATACATCCATATCGACAACATCACACCATATATCATCTTTGTACTTTTTCCCAATAGAAAATGTAACCAATGTCCGTTTTCCCACCGTCACTTCTTCCCCTTCCTTTATCCATGCCAGTTTATACGGTCTAGGGTGTTTTTCAGTCTTCAACCCTAACTTCATAACGGCTTCTTCGGAAATAAGGTTATCGCAACTTCCCGCATCAATAACGAATTTACAAACCTTTCCCAAGATAGTACAGGTAGACTGAAAAATATTGTTCCTTAGCCAAATAGAATCATTCTCATGCTTTGGCAAATTACACCCTTCGTCTCTATGACCACGTATGTTTCTATGATCATGCAAATCTCTTCTACTCGGTCTTTTGACTTCACGACATGGTTCATTGTCAAATTCTCGTGGAGTTCTTCTCTCCTCATCTATGTAACCATGGTGATCTCGTCTCATTGAAATTGATGATTCTCTTTTATCTTGATAAGATTGTGACGACACACTCCTTGCTTCCGTAACCGATGGCGAAACTCTGTTTCCTCCATGGTTCAAGACTGGTGACCTTCCTCTTTGACTTTGATTCAAATCCATCATCAACTTCTCCAACTTTCCAAAACCTTTATTGAACTTCTCTTCGAGGTTATCACTAATTCGTTGCTCTATTGCCTTAGCTTCTTCTCTTCTATACACATCGGCAATATTATGATGACGATTACCTCTTCTCGGATGCATTGTTGAATCGAACAATCTCCAACTAACTTTAACTTGGATTCAACTTAACTTCAACACTTTAACTCGGCCTTGATCTACAAAATGATGCATGGCTTTAACTGGTTCTCGGATCTAACACTGATAGGCTCGCTTGAAATTGAACAAACACTTCTCTTTGCTCCAACAGGCTCGTCTTAGCTATGATTGGCTAAGTCTTGCTCTGATACCAAATGATGCAGCGGCGGAAATTACAGATGACAACGAAATGAAGATTTCATGTCAAACTAATCGATGAAACGATTAGATGAAGCAATATGAATCGATGAATTAATGATACCAAATGCCCAAATCCGTTGATCACGAAGATACCGGACTTTAGCTATCTTCGACACGTTGATCGCGCACGATGCCGTGAGAGAAGATCGACAATTCTTCGAACGTTGATCAAGCGCACTTGATTTCGTGAATTGGCTTCAACAATCGTTGATTCGAGCGCACTCGAATGCCGAAGGTGGAGATAGGAGATAACACTCAACTACCAATTTTAATGGAGGCAAGAAGCACAAACCAAATTTTATTTCAAATTCAACAACCTTTACAAATGACCAACACATCCCTATTTATAGGATTACAACTCACATTACACACGTACATCACAAACATGACTCAGTACAAACGAATGCAACATGAATTACAACACAACATGTACACGACATAAAGCTACACAATACAAATGACTTAATAGTCTCGTTTGCGACCTAAAGAGACAGCACGCGACTTAAAATGGGCACGGCAGCGACCTAGACTTGGCAGCGACTCAAATATTCTCGCGATATAGAATTGGGAATGGAAACGATCTACGGCATTGCGAGCTACATCTGGGAGGTTTAGGTCGTTAGGTCGCAAACTAGGTTAGGTCGTTAGGTCGCAGATGGAAGGTCGCGGGGATGGTTTAGGTCGCGGATGTGGAAGATCGCGGTGGTGGTTAGGTCGTGGATGTGGAAGATCGCGTAGCGACGTAGGAGGTACGGCGTTGGAATTAGGTCGCGGTGTTGGGGAAATTAGGTCGCGATTTAAGGTATGCTTCGCTAGGTCGCGATTTAAGGTATGCTCCGCGGATTCCTTCTTCTTCGTGCTCTGCCACGCTGCATCGAAGAGGCAGCCAACTGTGTCTCTTTTAATAAAAGAAATCGAGTATCACGTCGCAGCAGTGGAAAATCAAGAGATTGTTTGGCTTGTATAGTTATTGAAGGATTTGCAACAATCGGTGGAGTATGCAGTTCCTCTATATTGTGAAAAGCTATCTGCAATATATTTTGTAAGGAATCCAATTTTCCATGCAAGAATTATACATTTAGAGGTGCAAACATCATTTTATCAGGAAGAAATTTCTACGAGATGAAGTTGAACTAGAACACATTGTGACATGAAATCATGTTGCAAGCCTATTCACTAAAGGATTGAGCAGAAACAAGCTTAGAAATTTCTACAAGCAGCTCGGGATGATAAAATGGAGTGCAAATGGTGTTGAGGGGAGTAATAAAAGTACAATACCAGCATGTTTTTTTGTTGACCAAGTCTGCTATTAAGTAGTTGGAAGAATAAGCTAAGGAGTCAAAATCTTATGTTAGTGGTGCATGTAGTTAGTTGTATTGCACGTGGCAACATGGTATTTCCTTGTACATCTATATAGGGCAGATTAAAAATAAAACAGATTATGCAGTTTATCAACTCCCTTCTACTATCTTCCTCTATCCACTTATCTTTTAATTACATCCTACTCATTTAGTTCACATTTCCATGCAATACATCGATAGAGTAAGCCGTATGCCCTAGGGGCAATTCTGTAATTTATTGTAAATTAATTAACTACGTAATCAATTCTCGTTCGTAATAAAGGTGTTTTGTCTTTCTGTTATATATTTTGTTATAATGTGTTATAAATAATTAAATAATTAATTGTATTTTAAGAGAAAATCCAAAAATGATGTGTATGTGATAGTATTTACAAATAGTTGTAATCATGAGTATTATAGCAGAATATTATAAGACACATCATTTTAAATGTCCCTATTCAAGATACATCAAGACTGGTTATCGATGTGGTCGTTGAGACTAGAGTGCGTAGCACTCTCCAATATTGGGCAGTGTATTACTCATGATTGCTGGGGCATCTAGATGTTATGTACTGATAGTTATTGGATAAATATAGAACGACTCACTCGATAGTTTTCTATTGGTTAATGTCACTGAGGTCAAACAGAAATATCGATGTGACTAATTTACACAGTTCTCTCGACTTGAGAATACTGTCAATCTTCGATATAAAGGCTCCGCTTTGATTATAGTCAAATCATGGCACATCGTCCATGGAATAATAATAGTTGGGTCGAGTGGAAGTATTGGGAGCGAGGCACTATTAAAGGGAGGATTCGTCTCCTCAGTTATACGAGGTTAGTATCACGGTTAACTTAAGTCAACCCAAATTCAAAATCTTTGGCAAGAGTAGTACGGTTAATAATAATTGTTATTATTGAACCAAGAACTTTGTGTTTGAACTCTGGATTTGAATATAGACGATATTAGAATTTTGATCATTACCAAATTCAATAAGTCCAAAGTGATATAGTTTTGACGAAGAGAATTGGTGTAAGTAAATGTCACAACAAATTCATCTACATATGAGCAATCTCTCTATTCCTTCCACTATAAAGGGACTCCTAACCCTAATGCAAAATAGACTTTTTTGGCTACCATTTCCCATCATTTCTAATCGAATTTATCTACATAGGATCTCAAGAAATTTATCTCAAATCAATTTGAAAGCAACAACTATTGGATAGTCAATGATCTATGACTCGATGATTAGCAGTTCACTGAATTGAGAAGAGTTCTAAGGAGGAAGATTCATCATTACGAGGTGTAATTCAAGGCATTGGTTTTGGTATGTGTTTACTATACCATATGACTTATGATTACCGTATAATATTCTATTGTTTGTTTGTATATCATTATTATATTTGTTAGTTAGATGAGATTTTATTAATATCAATGTTGTCACATATTAAATTGGTTATATGTATGTACATTATTTAAAAAAACCCATTTTTCAGATCTGATGTATACACAGCAGAATAAATTTATTTTAATTATTATTTTTTATTAATTAATCTATATATATATATTAATATGTCACATAGCATAATTTAAATGACATATACTTAATTGTGTCATCATATCATGTTAATAATTGACCTTATATTTTATGTATGATATTTACACTAATTATAATTTTAGGCAATAGCAAAGTATTTTTTAATAATTATTTACTATTATTTAATATTATTAAAATCAAAATACAAGTTGAATAATTCTTATAAAATAACATATGTTTCAAAAATTATATTTTAAATTTTATAAAATTATTTCATCATCATATTACCTCTTGGCCAAAATTCCATAATTTAAAAACTAAAATTTTTATTTTAAAAAAATCATTTATATGTGCGGTCGATAATAAGTAATTAGTAAAATATTATTTTTGATTCGGAAAATTATGCAATTTTTTCCTGACCTTAAAATATCATGTTTGAATTTGTAAAATTTTAAAATTTGTAAAATATAATACAAAATATTCATAAAATTATTTTAATGCTTTTCGACAAATTAATATATATAAATAGTTAATAATATAAAATTATAGTTAAAATTTTCATGTGTTGTGTATTCTATCTGGAATGCAATAAAAAAATTATTTTTATTTAATTTTCATAATTGATATAGTTATATATATATATATATTTATTTATATTTAAATACATATATTTATAAATACTTTAGATATTATAAATATAATTATATATAGATGCATACATACATACATACATACATACATACACACATATATATATATATAATTTTGTTACTGAAAAATATTAGTGTATATTATATTTTAAAAAGGATTAATATACTATGTATATATATGTATATATGTTTATATAGTCATTTATTTAATTAATATCTAATTCAATATATATGTATATACATATATATTATTAATTTTTACATATATGCAATACGTATATATTTCATACATACATATATATAAGTATATATATGTATTAGTTTAATATTTATTTAAATAATAAATTTATGGAAAAGAAACTTGTACCCTTTCATGGTAGAAGCGCCCTTACCCCGTACCATCTCCCCTTGCCTTCCCTTTGTCCCTTCTTTTATCTCGAGCCCGTCACCTATCACTTCCCCATTACTCTCCTGTCCACCAAAACCCCCACTGAAACCTCCAGATCCATCCAGGCCGTCCAATATCCCTCCACCATTTAGTTTCTCTAGTGCTCCTACCTCTGGTGTTTCCCACCTCCTCCCTCTGCCCCCATCCCCCTCCTTGTGCTTCCACCAGTCAACCGGTATAGACTTCTTTGTTCAAGAACAAAACGCGTAACGCGGGGAAGTATATACCATTTGACCTACCTTCCTCCTTTGATGGTGAAACTCTTCGGCTCTCTAATGATATTGTTAGTGCTGGCTTTAAAGAATGGGAAGGCTACCTTGTAGGCTTCTTCCTTGATCATCCACTATCCTACTCTGCGGTTATACATAGACTCAAATCTATCTGGAAGTTGCGGGGCTCCATTAAGGTGAGATCTAATGGAGTCTTATTTATGTTCCTCCTCTCTTGTGAAGATGACAAACAGAGAATTCTTCAAGTGGACCCAATCATCATGAAAAACTAGTTATTCAGTTTTAAGCCATACGATCCAACTGTTAGCAATATGTGTGGAGCTGTCACATCAGTTCCTATATGGGTTCAGTTCCACAACATACCCATGTTTACATGGTCTCCACTAGGAATCAACTGGTTAGTGAATAGATTGGGTAGACTTCTCTATCTTGATGAGATGACTAAAAGGAAGGAGTGGTTAGAATATGCAAAATGCCTCATAGAATTTAAACCAAACATTGTTTTGGTAGATGATTTCATGGTGCAACTGGTGGAAGGAAGATCTCAGAAAATTGTAGTTAAGTATTTATGAAGACTCGACATTTGTACCTCCTGCAAAGTCTTTGGGCACACTAATGACCATTGTGACAAGTTAAATACGAAGTAAGTAGAAAGTGACAACTCAGAGAAAAGAGAGAAGAACAAGAGTACAAATAAGGCAATTGCAAATATTCCAATAGTTATAACTAAGAATAAAGGGGTACAAAAGTGGCAAAAAGTAGGTAGAGGTAGGAAAAGGCATCAACCAATGATTTCAGCAGATGTTTCTAAAAATCATAATGATGGAGGTGGGTTTAGACTTGATATAGTTATAGCAGTGGAAAAAGTAAAGGAAAAACATGATATGAATTTAAGTGAAGCAATTATAGAATCAATTCTGATAGAGCAAGAGAAGCAAGTTTTTCAAAGTACTGAAGTGAATGTTGAACCAGCAAAAGAAGACAAGCCTGATGATAGACAACTTGAAATAAATGAAAGAGAGGTAGAAGCATTGAGTTATCCTCCAACTGTTGAAAATACTGTAGGAAATGGTTACTACCAGACTAAGAACCCATTTAATGCTCTGAATTATTTAAGCGAGACTGATATAGATGAAAACACAAGTTATGAGGCTCAAGACAAAACTGCTGAATCAGGAAATATAACATCTCCACTTAAACACAGCAAGGACCCTGAAATGACTCGAGGTAAGTTACGTGATGATGACAATTTACACGAAGCTGGACCCGAAGCAATTATGATAGAACTTATGGAAGAAGGTTGTGCCACCAATATGCAGTCAAAAACAAAAACACAACGAAAAGGTAAAAAGACTCAAAGTAAGTTACCAGAAGATGAGTTATTACTCGAAGAGGGACCCGAAGCACTTATGATTCAAACTGGGGAAAAAGATGATGCCTCCTCTCTTAAGGCAAAAACAAAAATACAAGAAAAAGGAAGAAATACAAGTCAGAATAACAATTGCATGAAAGCCACATCAAAACAATATAATGATCCAGAGAATTCAGATAAGGAAGGATTAATTAAGGCCACTTCTGTTACCACTGATGAAACTCTTCATGAAGATGTGCACAAGCATGATATTCTGTGTAGCCCTCTCCCTCAAACCTCTGACCACCTTATTCCCACTCCACAACTGATACAAAACATTCCTCTGCCATCAGGACTACCTGATGTTTTTGTCCTCCTTATGCTCATCTTGCCCCACCTTCTACAAGGAAACCCCCACCATGCCAACCTCCAGATTCAACTTCACATGAAGACAATCTTCCTGCCAACTCCACCACATCAACTCAAACTGACTTCCTCTCTAATAAGGAATCAAACAACTCACCAACAAAAGTGAGTAGCTCTCTAAACACAAGTTCTTCTACTCTCTTCTCAAACTCTCCCCTAAGTACCATTGTCCGTGGATACATGGGGATCCCCATCCCTCTAACAAGGGGAATAAAAGAGGAAATGCTCAATGTCTCGAAGTTTACCCAATGATACATAAAATAGGATTCTGGAACATATGAGGTGCACACAGCCACCTTAAGCTTGATCAATGTAAAGATATGATACAACAGTATAATTTGAGTATTCTTGCAATGCTTGAAATTAAACTTAGCCTTGATCTCACATTACAAGCAGCTAAGTATATAAGACCTACTTGGAAATTGATCTACAACCATGTTCACGCCGCATATGGAAGAATTCTGATACTTTATGACCCACTCATTTTTAGCCTTACCACCATTGATTCCTCAAAACAAATGATATATTGCCATGCTCTTCTTAACCAAATTTTCACCTCCTTCTATATTACTTTTGTTATGCTGAAAGTTATGTTAATGCTAGATCCCCCTCCTCAAGTATATTCCTTTTCTTCGACAAGAAACTCATCCTTGGATTATTGGTGGAGATTTCAATTGCTCTATCCGAACTTCTGACAGGTCAGGAGGAAACCCCTCTCTTTGAAAGAGATAAAACCAAATACTTCAGTTCATCAATCCAATCTCATTGAGATTAATACCACTGGAGCAAACTACTCATGGAACAACAAAAGAAAAAATGGATGTAGAACATTCTCCAAAATTGATTATATTTTATGTAACCAACCTACCTTATCCAAGTGGCCAACCATGTTTAATCACCTACCTACCCCATTGTTATCTGACCACTCTCCACAAATACTCCATAAGGGTGCCAATGTCATGAAAAGGAAACCAAATTTTTTTTTTAGTTCATGGGTTATTGAACTTGATTTTCAAAGCTTAATTGAGAAGACATGGACTATTCCTAATTTTGGCAACCCCTTATTTGTCTTGTAGAAGAAGCTCAAAGATGTCAAAGAGAAGCTGAAGGCTTGGTCTAGGAACAAATTTGGAGTAGGAGCTAAGCAATTTGAATTATTAAAAACTCAACTAATAACTATTCAAGAAAAGATGCAAATAAATCCTGAAGATGTCACTCTGGCTAGTATGGAAACTGAAGCTGCCAGACTCTACTCTACGACACTCATAATAGAAAATGATATGTTAAAACAAAAGGCGAGAATCAAGTGGAACATTGAAGGAGACTGTAACACTGCTTATTTTCATGCTACATTAAAGGCCAAACAAACTCGAGAAAATATTTAGAAGGTACGTGATGAAAAAGGGGAGCTCCACCAAGACCTTGAAAGCATAACTAATGCATTCATCAATTACTACTTTGAATTATTTGGTAACACTAAAACAATCAACCTACTATTGAGGCAATTGATCCTTACATTTTGCCTTGTCTTAATAGAGAGGATGTCCCGCTCTTAAGCACCAAAGTCACTGATACTGAGATTATGCAAGCCATGTTCTCCCTTAATAAGAATTCTCACGGGGGGGCTGATGGCCTTAATTCCTTCTTTTACACGTCTTGTTGGTCTATTGTGCAGGGAGATGTTATTAAAGCAATTAAGAACTTTTTCAAAAAAGGTAAAATGGTAAACTCTTTCAATAATACCTTTACTGCACTAATCCCCAAAGCTAATAATGCTAACAGTGTTCAAGAACTCCGCCTCATCTCTTACCGCAATACAATATATAAGTGCATTACGAAAATAATTGCCTCATGAACGAAAGTGGTGCTGCCAAATATCGTCTCGAAAAATCAAGCAGCTTTCTTAAATGAAAGAAACCTTCTTGATAATGTTCTAGTATCACATGAGCTTCTCCATGGCTACAACTCCTCTTCTGTTTCTCTGAGAGGATTATTGAAGTTAGACATAAGGAAGGCTTTTGACACACATCATTGGAATGCCATTGTTCGAATAATGGGTTATATGAATTTTCCCAAGCATTTCATAACTTGGATATACGCCTGCATATCATCTCTGAAATTCTCCATACAGCTAAATGGATCGAGTGTTGGATACTTTGGGAGCAAGCGGGGCATTAGACAAGGTGATCCTATGTCTTCCTACATTTTTATTATTGTCATGGAACTACTCACACGTATACTTGAAGACCTCATCAGAAAGAAGCTTTTTCAATTACATCCTAAATGCAAAGAGCCTATGATAACCTCTCTCATGTTTGCGGATGATCTAGTAATTTTCTGTAAGCCTGCTAATTTGACCATTTTTGCAATCATTGAAGGACTTAAACTATTTTATGATATAACTGGATTAACTTGGAAAAATCTGAAATAATGTTAGCTGGGATAGAGCAGGAACAAAAGGAGGTCATTTGTAGCAACACTGGGCTTAGGCCATGAAATGGCACAGTCACCTACCTTGGAGTCCCGCTTGCAACATCTCGAATAACCACCAATCAGTGCCTACCCTTGTACAAAATAATTACTACAAGGCTTGAGTATTGGTCTAGTAGACTACTTAGTCAAGCTGGCAGGCTAACCCTAATTAAATTGGTTATCTTCTGTAACAACCCAAAATTTAAGCTATAATAATTAATCAACGAATTAATTAAATGATAAAATAACTTTGTGAAATTATTAGAATTGAGCCACGAGAGTTGCAGTGTCTGTGGTAATTTTCTGGTCAATTTCCATATATAGAATGTTAGAATCCAAGCTAGAATTAAGAAGATACGAATTAAACAACAAATCAGAAAAGAGGGAAAAATAATAATAATAAAACAAGGGCTAGGTCGACTCCCAGGTCGACCTAACTATGCCTAGGTCGACATGCATGTCGACCTAGGATGGGGAAGGTCGACAGGTAGGTCGACCAGCCCTATTGATGAACGAAGAATTTAATTATTCATTTCGTTGCGAATTTACACGTCATTTTGGTTAATTCCTCTCATCTGGTGCGTCCGTGCTCCCATCTGACGGCTCCTATCAAGCCTATGACGTGGTTGCACCAAATTCAATCTCCAAATCCAATGGTTTGAGATCCACAAGCGCCACTATAAATAACAACCTAGGCCTAGCTATTTTTCTACTTCTAGATTTTCTCCATTTGGGTTCACCTTCTCAGGCAGGACCCTAAAAGGAATAATTTTCAAAGGAGAAGATCGTTTTAAATTAAAATATTTAATACCCTCAAGTGGATCTGGGAAAACCAAGGGAAGAGCTAAGGACAACAGGTGAGTGATTAGTAATTATTTTAGATTTTTAAGTAATTTAAAATAATAGGGTTTCCAATAGCTGTAGTTTTTCTACGATTTTGGAATAACCTTTTTACCAGTTTATTTTCAGTTTTAGATTTATTTTCAGTCTATTTCCTTTTAGGTATTCTTTTCAGTTATTTGTAGTTAATTACTGTTAATTATAGCTTTTCCATTTATTTACAGTATTTATAATTATTTACTGTTATTTATGTTTTATTTACATCTTTTCTATGTTTGGGATTTTCTTCTATAATTGTCAGTTGCTTTCTATTTTTTCTTTTTACGCGAATGGAATAGAATAGATTAAAACGCGAATATGGACTAAATAATAAGAACACTGAAATTACAGAAAATAAGATGTAAAATGTGAAGACTGTAATAAATTGGACTTGGACTGAATTTAAACCTAATTATGATGTATAATTATGATTAAGAAGAGTAAAAGGAGAAAGTGGCTTATTTTTATACTTAGACCTTGGGTTAAGTTAATAAGCAATATTATAACATAGGTTATAATTAGAAACAGAACAGAAAAAGGTTTATTTTGAGACTTAGAATAAATTAATAAGCAAAGATGGCAAGGATAACAGTAGAGGCTTATTTGAACAATTTATACTAAGTTAATAAGAAAACGTAGGACCTGTACCAACTGCATTCCTTATTTTATATGAACACAGGTGTCTCACAATAGCCTGAAGTGAGATGAGGGAACGCTTATGCTGTCTAGAGTAAATAAAAGGTCAAAAGAGGGACCAACAGATAGTGTGAACTCAACGGTGGTCGAGCGTGCGGCCTCGATGCAAGGGATATAATTCTCTATTGAGTTCCAAAGTGCTTAGTATGTGCCTTTCGTAGGCACTAGTGTCTAGATCACAGTAGACACATTAATAGAAGGCCAATCAAAGGGTAGAATTAGAACTTCATCCTAATTAAAGTAGGATTGGGAATTCAGCCTAATCAAAGTAGTTATCTAAGACAAGTGCAAACAATCAAAGTTATCCAATCGTATTAATCTAGAAATAGTTAAACCGTATCTTATTCTAGCTTTACCTTTTCTTCTAGTTTCCTCACTTCTTTTGTTTGTACTAGAACTGTTGCAAAGTCTATTATCTTTACCTTGCTTAAGAATACTAGTAATTACTTCCACTCACCAGACTTTTAGTCTGACCCACTCCTCTATTTTCCCCTTTTCCCCCCTCCATAGGCCAGCAAGGGCAAGAAAGGTAGATTAAGGACTCTTGGAGACTTCTGCTGCAAAGATTTTATCATGTATTCCTCTCCTTCATTTTTAGTTTTTAGTTCACTTGATGTACTGGTACTTTTATTTGAGGGGGATAGTTTTTGTACTCTTATTTTTATGAGACTGAGAATATGGTTTTCATAAGACATGTATTGGTATTTTGAGGCATCTTGTGTATTTGGTGTTATAACTCTATTTTAAGAAGTTTGATTTTTAATAAATTATTGTTTTTATTGTTTCGGCTGTTTTTATTTATTTTGTCTTGTGAATCCTAGTCTCTGTAAGTTTTAGCTATACCTACAACGCGCCACATCTTTTAGTGTGTCCTTTTGGGTATACTAAGGGGTGTGGGATGTTTCATCTCGTATCAGAGCCTAAGGTTATAGGATTCCCAAAAATTTGTTTTAAAAGTAAAGTATTTTCCAAAATTACTTGTTTTAAAAGTATTTTTCAAAGAGAAACTCTTAGAAATAGTTTTCAAGTATAAAAGAGTTTTATAGAGATCCCCTCAAAGTCCAGTTCAACCTTCTTTTGATTCTTTCAAGCCTAAGTTTCCTTTTCTTTGCATAGTATGGACAACTGGTTTCGTAGAGCTATGGTACCAGAGGTGCATGGGCAAGCGCCCAATACAACACCGGTAGGTGGAAATCCCTTTACTCCACCTACTCCAACTGATTTTTCTAAGCTATGCAAGGACTTCACTAGTATAGGAGGCAAAACGTTTTCCGGCACAGAGGATTCCGAGGAGACATGAGCTAGGTTGGAGGATATGGAGCGAAGGTTTAGGATATTAGATTTGAAGGACCGACAGAGAGTTCAGCCTACATCTTGGCAACTGAAGGGAGAGCTTAAAAAAGTTCATAGATTAGAAAGCTCTAAGGAGCCATGGTGGAAGGAGGATAAGGACAAGAGGAAAGGAGGAGGTCCTCAGAAGCGAATCAAGAAAAGTGGGAAATGTAAACGATGTAGAATGGTTGGTCATTGCGAAAAAGATTGCAAGAGAAAGAAGGTGAAGATGTGTTACAGTTGTGGACAACCCGATCATCTTAGTAAGTTTTGTCCTCGGAAGATGGGGCAGGGAGCGAGTGCACCTACAGTGCAGATTCAGGCTTTGGATGCAACACCTTCCAGCAGCGGACCGGATTGAGTGCATCTACTCAGAGAGAAAACAAGCTGCAACAATATGTCAAGAAAAACAGAAGTGATCCATCTTCATCTACTCAGAGGCAACAACCCTCTAATCAGCCATCAGGCTCAAGTAAAGGTGCAGCGGCACAAGAATCTGAGAGGCCCGTTATCAACGTCATTTCAGGGGGCCCACACCCAGCAGGCAGAAGCTGGGGTGAGATGGAACGATATGCTCATGCTTTAAAGTATATCCCGGCAGAGGAAGATGTTTTTGCTGTAGAAAATGCTGCACCCCTGAAACAGCAAAAGATTTCAGATAATGATATTTTGTTCAAGGCTAGGGATTCTATTGGTATTGAAGCTCCCACCATAGATCCCTTAGTTATCTCTGCAGGAATCGGGCCAGCAATAGTAAGACGAGTACTCATTGATTGCGGTGCTTCCTGCAATATACTCTTCAAGAAAACATTTGACCAGATGAAGATCCCAATGACCAACGTTCAGGCTTCATCACAAAAGATCGTTGGTTTCACTGGGGAACCACAGCAACCAATCGGAACTGTCGATTTGTTCGTGGAACTTGGTGAAGGGCAGAAAAGGGTAGCTCGAAAACAAACCTTTGTGATTGTTGATGGATTTTCTGCCTACAATGCTTTCCTAGGCAGGCCGACTCTAGCTGCATTCAAAGCCATTTTGGCCCCGTGGTGCCTAACTATGAAGTTTCCTACAGAAAATGGTGTTGGTGTCATCAAGGGAGATCAAAATGCTGGACGCGAATGTTATCTCATAGAGTTTCGAGAAGCCAGAAAGAGAGAAATGGGTAAAGATGCGGCAGCTCCCCTCCGCATCAAAAACCCAACCTTATAGCAAATACAGGGTGGCCCCTGCACTGGTGAGCATAGTGGTGCAAGGCGAGAAATGGACCTCAGAAAATCCAGTGCAGAGGAGAATAGAGTGGTGCCCGCAGAAGTTACGGTACCAATACCTGTCGACTCAAAAGACCCAAATAAAGTACTTAATGTGGGTTCGCAACTAAGTACAACAGTTCAAAATACACTGATATCATTTCTAAAAGCAAATCTGGACGTGTTCGCTTGGTGTCATGCTGATATGTGCGGAATCTCTCCAACAATTGCTGTTCACACTCTGAATGTCGATCCGAAATTCACACCAGTAAAACAGAAAAGAAGAACTCAAGGTCCAGAAAGGTCAGCAGCTTTAAAGGAAGAGGTAGATCGCCTCTTAGAGAATAATTTCATCAAAGAATCCACTTATCCAAATTGGGTTTCAAATCCAGTACTGGTTAAGAAGGCAAATGGAAAGTGGAGAGTATGCATTGATTTCTCAGATCTGAACAAAGCTTGCCCCAAAGACTGCTTCCCGTTGCCTAGAATCGATCAACTAGTAGATGGGACGGCTGGACATGAGTTGTTATCTTTTATGGATGCCTATTCCGGATACAATCAGATTATGATGAATGAACCAGATCAGGAGGACACAAGCTTTATTACAGATGTGGGACTCTACTGTTACAAAGTCATGCCATTCGGGTTAAAGAATGCTGGGGCAACATACCAAAGACTTGTCAACGCTATGTTCAAGCCTCAGATTGGCAAAACGATGGAAGTCTATGTTGATGATATGTTAGTAAAGTCAAAGAAAGCAGTAGACCACATGGATCACCTGGCAGAAATGTTCTTAATTCTTCGGAAGTACGGAATGAAGCTCAATCCATTGAAATGTTCATTCGGTGTAGAGTCTGGGAAATTCCTGGGTTTCATCGTAAGCGCTAGGGCATCGAGGCCAATCCTTCTCAAATCACAGCTCTAAGAGAAGTTAAAGCCCCTAGAACAAAGAAAGAACTGCAAAGTCTCAATGGAAAGGTTGCTGCTCTTAGTCGCTTCATTTCCAAGGCCACAGACAAATGCATTCCCTTCTTTGATGCTCTAAATAAAGGAAAGAAAAATTTCGAATGGACTCCTGAATGTCAGAATGCTTTCGATCAACTGATTCATCATATGAGAACTCCTCCGGTCCTCTCCAAGCCTAGTGATGGTGAAGACCTCTTCATCTATTTGGCAATTTCATCCCATGCTTTAAGTGCAGCACTCGTACGAGAAGATATGAAAATACAACGTCCGGTTTACTACATCAGCAAACGGTTCGCTGGGGCTGAGATGAATTATTCAAAGATAGAAAAACTTGCTTATTGTCTGCTAATCGCTTCCAGAAAGTTGAGGCCCTATTTTCAATCTCATCCTATCAAGGTCCTGACTGATCAGCCTTTGAAGCAAGTCCTGTATCGTCCTGAAACTTCGGGTCGTCTCTTGAAGTGGAACATAGAACTCAGCCAATATGACATCACTTACCATCCCCGAAGAGCAATTAACGGACAAGCTTTAGCAGATTTCATTGCAGAATCCACTGACAAAGGTGACAGTAAGGAAGAAACCACTGACTGCATTCCGATACAGTGGAGGTTGTATGTTGATGGCTCGAGAAATGATTATTGTTCTGGGGCAGGAGTTGTGCTCGAAACTCCCGAAGGACGATCACTATGTTATGCATTGAGACTGGAATTTCCTTCGACGAACAATGAAGCAGAATATGAAGCCCTTATTGCCGGATTGAAAATCGCCAAGGAATTAAATATCAAAGTGATACAGATTTTCAGTGATTCTCAGCTTATTGTCTGCCAGGTGAAGAAGGAATTTCAAGCCAAAGGAGGGAATTTGCCTGCATATTTGACAAAAACTTCCAAACTCCTCAATGATTTAGATCACTACTCAATAAGCCACATACCCCGAGAGGAAAATATGAAGGCGGATTCTTTAGCAAAGTACTCAAGTTCCGGAGAAGCTCAATTGCTGGGATTAGTTCCTGTAGAAGTTCTGTCAGCTCCAAGCATTGATGAAATGGATGTTGATTGGATTATGACTACGTCTCAAGAGCATGAATCATGGATAACTCCAATCAAAGAATACTTACTCAGTGGTTCCCTGCCAGAAGGTTCTAAGGAACGTCAAAAATTATTGAGAAAAGCGTCAAGGTATATAATTCAAGATGGCCGATTATACAGGCGGGGATTTTCAATCCCACTACTCCGATGTGTAACTAAAGAAGAAGCCAAGACAATCTTAGCAGAGGTGCACGGAGGAGAATGTGGAGTCCATTCAGGTGGTCAAACACTTGCAAAGAAAATTCTCCGATATGGGTATTTCTGGCCGGATATTAATCGAGATGCTGCAGCTTACTCCAGGAAGTGTGACAAATGCCAAAGATTTGCAAAAATCCCAAGAGCACCTTCCACCGAACTCACACAAATGGTCAGCCCATGGCCATTTGCCATTTGGGGAATAGACCTAATTGGACCATTACCGATCGCTAAATCAGGAATTAAATATGCTATTGTCGCCGTTGACTATTTCACCAAATGGGCCGAAGCTGAACCTTTGGCCACCATCACTTCTAAAAAGATGATAAATTTTGTAACGAAGAATATCATTTGCAGATATGGTGTGCCACAGAAGATAATCACCGACAACGGCACTCAATTTGAAAGTGAAGAATTCCAGGATTTTTGCAAACGATTCGGAATTCGAAAAAGCTTCTCAGTAGTGGCTCATCCACAGGCAAATGGGCAAGTGGAAGCAGTTAACAAGATTATCAAGTCAACTATCAAAAAGCAACTTGAAAAAGCAAAAGGTGGTTGGGTTGATAAGCTTCCATTAGCACTATGGGCGTATAGAACTACTCACAAAACTACGACTGGGCACACTCCATTTTCACTGGCATACGGATCTGAGGCAATGATTCCAGTAGAAGTAGAGGTTCCTTCACATAGAAGAGTTCATTTCAATGAAACCGAAAATGAAAAACTGCAACTTGAAGCGCTTGATTTTCTTGATGAGAAAAGAGAGGAAGCTAGGCTCAGAGTTTCAGCTCATCAGCAGAGAATAGCCAGGCATTTCAACTCCAAAGTTCGCCAACGCAGCTTTGAAATCGGAGACTTGGTTTTGAAAAGGATCATGACAGCAACTGGTGTGTTTGGGCCAAACTGGGAAGGGCCATATGTCATAGGCACTAAACTTCTTGATGGCACTTTCAAACTCATAACTGTTGAAGGAGATCCAATTCCAAGGGCCTGGAACAACAACCATTTGCGCCCTTATTTTACTTGAAAAGAGCTCTGCTCAAAATTGTAAAATGATGATGAATGTATCAGTTGTATTGTGAAATATTGTAAATCAGTGTAAATGAATGAAAGCTATAAAGTGGACGTAGGCCCGATTCTTGGCCGAACCACTATAAATCTTGTGTTCTTTATTATTTCATAATGCCTGTTTTATTTCGATATGTAAATACTTTAAAATGTATCGCTAAAATATCGATTCAAAATTGCAGGACATTATAACAAGGCTTGCTCATCACAAAGCTAAGCGACCTCTATAAATCAGCTATTGCACAAAAACCAAACAGCAAAAATTCCAAACTCAAATCCTACGTAAGGAAAACTTCACATAAAAAGTTGGCGACTTCACTGGGACAAATCTTTGTTCACTAGTTGAGATTGTCGTTATGAACGGGCATCCAACTAGATAACTCGCGTTTGTCTCGTGAAGTCATTCAACAGTGAAGTACACTCCTTCGGATGAAGCAATTTACTCGCAAAAGAAAAAAAATGTGTGCTGGGAAATGATGATAAGAGATCGCTAATGGGCAGATGATGAGAGAAAATTGCCAAGCAAACAAAGAAGCAGACAAAGGGAGGTATGCCTCTCAACAGGAAGGCCGGGAGATCCACTAAAGGGACGCCTTCCCAATCGGAAGGAACAAGACCCTCGCTAACTGATCGTGATGCATCCGACCAGATAGCGTATGTCCGTCCCGTGGATCCACTCGCCCCTGAGACGCAACCTACCTGGCACACCAACCAACCAAAGCCCTCTAACGAGGCACGCCAATAAATGGGAGTGCTTTACTCAATCAAAAAGATCGGTGGGACTACCAAAGGGGCACCTTGTTAGTTAATTGCGATCGTTTGTACAAGCAAACATCCAATCAAGCAACTTGCGTTCGCCCCGTAGACCTCTGACCATGAGAAAGTAACTTCCAGGCAATCACAAGCCCTCTTCAGAGGCACAAGCCCTCTTCGGAGGCACAAGCCCACTTCAGAGGCACAAGCCATCTTCGGAGGTAAAAGCCCTTTTCGGAGGCACAAGCCCTCTTCGGAGGCAAAAGCCCTCTTCGGAGGCACAAGCCATCTTCGGAGGTAAAAGCCCTTTTCGGAGGCACATTTCACCATGGTAAAAGTGCAAAATGCTTCTCTTCGGAGACCCACTTCACCCGAGTAGAAATACAAAAATTTCTTCTCTTCGGAGACCAACATTGCTTTTCTTCGGAGACCAAAATCAAGACTTCTTTGGAAGCACAAGACCTCTCCGGGGGCACAACAATACTCCACAAAGCATAATGCTACTCTTCGGAGTCCACATGCTACTCCTCAAAAATACCAAAATAAAGCCCTCCTTAGAGGCACACTTCGGTTCTTAAGGAAGACCTACTTGTTCATCTTAAAAAAAGAAAAGAAAAAAAAAACTCTTCCCCAAAAATCGAAGTGCTAAGTAATATCTTCTTCTGAGATTCGCTTCACCGCGTAGGAGACACGCTCCGTTTAAGTAGAATAATCATTCCCTCAAAGACGGAATAGTTATTCTATGAAAAATAGGAGTACAGTTCTCACTAAAAGCAAAAGATATTGTTATGCACTTGTGGTATAGGGGCAATATCATATGATACGGCTACAACAATAAAAAGCAGTATGCAAGCAACATACCACAAGCACATAACAATATCACGCGAAAAAGCTGTGGGATAAATGCATTCTTAAACACAAACAAAAAGTTTGTACAAGTGAAAAGAATCGTTTGTTCTACACTAAAAATAAAAGATAGATCATTCTCACATACACAAGAGTTTGTACAAGTAAAATAATTGTTTTATTTAGTACTATGAAAATTCTTTACATGTGCAGATATCTCAAAAAGCAAAAGCAGGGACCGGTACCTGCACAATCCCCGGTCGATACATGCAAAAAAGCAAAAGTAAGGAGTAAAAAATCTAGCTTGTTATCCCTTCTTCTCGCCACCTTTGGATCCTTTCCCCGGCCTAATGATTAGTTTTTGGAGCCGTTGTGGACGGGTCGGGGCAGAAGGAGAAAGAGGCGCGGCCGGATCAACTTCTGCTTCCTCCCCAGTTGAAGCACTTCTCTTCTTCTTCCTTATGCCACGCTTCCCCTTCCTCTTCGAAGAAGATTCGCTCCCCGAAGTAGCAAGCAGTGTTGAAAGCTTCGTGTCATCATCAAGGGACTGCTCCGGGGTCTTCTCGACATCTTCAAGGTCCTCCGCCTTCTGTTCCTGCGAAGCTGCCGGGTCATCCAGGCCTTGAAGGGCTTCGATTTTCTCTGCCTGTGATCCCGGCTGGGAAGCAGAAGGAGGAGTAACCTGTAAAGATGAAGGTACGGCAACCGAGGGAGTGGAAACTTGTGCAGTGTTTGGCGCCTCCGCTGTAGAAGAAAAGAAGTTAAAATCAACATCTTCTGAAAATGGAGAAGGTATCGGTTCACCAAAGTTCAAGTAACAAGTAAGAAGGTCATCAAACTCGGTTAAATCAAATAACTGGTTCATTAGACCCGGAACTTTGCCAAAGTTACCTGGAGGAGTTGGCTTCGCAAGTTCAATTTCATATTTATCAGCCTCAGTTTCTTCCTAGCTCTTCTCTTCAATTTGGGAAAGAGGAGTCTCGGCAATATCAAGTTTAGCTTCAGCATCTTTTGCAGCAAGTGGAGATTGAGAGCTAGAACCAATGATATCAACATCAGTCAAAGTTGAAGTATGGACAGGGGCAGGTAGTGATGTTGTCTTTTCTGGATATTCTTCTACCGCTGTCCCGGCTCTAGCTTCGGCAAGTTGCTCTTTGCCTCTAATAAGCGCATCACGTGCTTCATCGTCTAGATAAAGCGCTACAAGGTCTGCTTCCGCATAACTGGAAAATGTGTCAAGTATAGCCTCCCAAACTTCAGCAAGTGTAATCTCATATTTGGGACCCAAGAAGGACAGGCTGCCGCGGCCCAAAACGCTATGCATATAGAAGTCAAACAAAGTAGAATCGATGCTAGCTCTAGTGGCGTTGTGAGACTCTTCGGCCGCAACTTGTCCGGCGACCGCGTCATCACGCTCCTTCTCAACTTTAAGAAGCTTAGCTTTCAGCAGCTCAATCTCTGCATTTTGGGACACAATTGTTCCCCGCAGCTCGGTATTTTCTGTGCGATATCTCTCAGTAATGTGCTGCTCAGCTGCAAGCTTCATTTCGGCATCTCTTTGTGCAGCATGTGCGTCCCGCACTTGCTTTTGGAAGACTTCTTCCTTTTGGGTATGCGATGCAGAAGACGAGGCAAGATCTTCCTTAAGTTGTTTAACTTCAGATGCAAGCTTTGCGTTGTCATCTGCGATACTCGTCATCTCCGCATCATGCTGCTTGCGCCATTTATCCCATTCTGATTTATCATTCTCCATGGTCATCATTGCCTCAAGATTCAAGTGATTAACCCTTTGGAGTTCGTCGACAAGTTTCTGCCATTGCGACATCCTCTCGATATTGAGCCTGACTGCGTCAAGACCTTTAAGCATGTCTTGCTTGTCAATCGGAACCAAATCCAAATCGAAGCGCACTCCTTTTAGGCACCAATTTGGAAAGCGGCTCTGAAGCATTGGAGGGCCATCTTTAACTTGATATTGTGGCCTGTTAATGATTGTTTGAATGTCAGACTTCTTTAGAGGAGGAGAGCCGGCCAGAGTATCAGAAGGGATAGGAGCGTCAGCCTTTTCAGAAATTTCAGACGCGTTCTTCTCATCAAGTTTAACTCGTTTACTTGGGTCATCAGTAGCATGCTTCTTCCCTTTGTCATCATAATATTTTCTTTTATGAGAGTCGTCGTCTCTCCTTTTTTGCTGCTCTTCATAAGCACGCCTTTCTTGAGCTTTTCTAGCTGCACGCTCTTCGTCAAATTCTTTGCGGGAGGAAAGATAACGTCCATAATCGTAAGAATCACGCCCTCCATAGCGCCGAAAGTTGTCATAATATGAGCCGGAACGTCCCATCGAAGAATCTGAAAAACGAAAAAGAGGCAAAGTTTAGAAATTTCCAGGAAAAAAAGGATAAATGCTTATAAGTACTGAAAAATCCTAAGTGTGTGCGGCGTGCAAACTACATGCGTCAAACTACAGACCACGCTTTAGTGTGGAAACAGAGATGGCTGGCGTAGTAGGCGTCAGGGTTTGTTTTAGGGTGGAAGTCGCTTCAACAGCAGGAGAAGTCACTTTTGGATTATTATCCCCGAAAAGCTCTTGAGAAGTTATCATGATATCGCTCAAGCCATCAAAAGTGTCATCACCCTGGAGCTCAGCAGGCTTCTCTTTTCCAACTTCCATATCAATGGATTTCTCAGAAACTCGAGGATTCTCTTCCTCCTCAGTAATTGGGGTAAGCGCCGACTTGCTGACTAACCCTACGACATCGATGGATGCGGAACATTTTACCAAAGCAGCTTCTACAACGGGTGCTTTTGATGCGATTTCATCTACAGAAGCTGGGGCATTCGAGGCCTCTGCTTGAGAACCCGAAGCAACTAACGTTTCCGCATCGGAACTAGAAATTTCATGAATTCGAGTCGATCTGGAAGGATGTAAAAGCCCAAATTGGTGCAAAAGCTCATCATTTAATAAAAACTGGATACTCCTCTCCTCTATCGGCACCGCCATAAGCCTTTCAAAAATCACTTTGTGACCAGGATCTTTAGAGGGAAGAGGAAGGGCTGAAAAGAAAAAAAAGAAGAAGGCAAAGTTAGCACTTGATAACTCGGACTTCAGTAGGTTTGAAAGAACATAAGAAACAGAGGCAAGTGATCTTACTTCCTACCCTCCAAATAGCATAAAACCCCGGGGGACAGCGAATATAGAAAAACGGGCTCAGGAAACTATGAACGCTTTCAGGGAGACCAGTGATCAACTTGCGATTTCTAGCACTCCTCACGACTATGATAGAGGGGTGATCTTTATTTTTGGCAAAAGTACAAAAATAGTGAATTTCTCCAAAACTAGGAAAGCGGTCCAGAGTTCTCCTAAAAAGCACGCATAGTCCTAGTAGGATGGCGTAGCCATTAGGGTGTAATTGGAAAGGAGAGATAGTTAGTCGGAGAAGAAGTTCTCGAAGGCAGTCATTGAATGGGGGAACAGCTCCGCTCGAGAGCATTTGGCGGTTAACTGCGACAAAGCCATGAGGCGGCCTATCAGCAGTATCATTTATTTCGGGAAGCAAAGCGTCAGCTTCGGCAATGCCAAACTGGATGCATAATTGACGAAAGGCTTTATGGCTCAGGGTGGTAGGAGTCCTTTCTGGAGGATCATTTAGCGGGACAGCAACTGGAAACGCATCTTCAACTTGCTCCGTTCCTTCTTGTGGAGAAGACATTCTACACAATCAGCTGAATGTTCAAATGTGAAGGTGCACGTTTCCTAAAAAGTGTGAAGTGTTGTGCAAAACTAATGAAAATAGAAGACAAGCATAACTGGAATTGAATTAGTCGACAATCGATCTATTACAAAATTTCAGAACTTGTTAATGTTCAAGTATAGTATTAATGCAGACAAATTAGTTTCATTTGACTATTACGATTTTGTTTTAATACTCCACTTGAATTGATTATTGTACAGCATCTCATTCATATTCATTTAATTTAACTTTCTCTTTACCAACTAATCTGTCATTCGATGTGGGCAGTCAGTGACAGTATATTCGTCCCAGTACTCTGTGAATGTTGTGTTAAACAGGATTGTTAATTTGCAAATTGAAGCAATCTGTAAAAAGAAATACATGCAACATAGTTCGTGGTTCAACAGTTCAAAGTCTGGGCAAAGTTCAAAAGTCATCTGCTTAGTCGCCGAAAAACCTAAGTACTAACTCGGTGACGACTTAGGGGAAACTTCCTGTGGGTCAAAGCGAGTAGTTCCCGAGTCTTGGCCGGATTAAGAAGCAAAACTGGTTCGAAGCAACATGAAATCCTCTATGTCCTAACTCGGAAGCGACTCAAAACCTGGGGAACGTGAAATTGCTAAGTCGGTTCCGACTCAAATCAATGAAATCACTAAATCGTGACTGAGCCAATACATCAACCCACTTCCTTCCCTAACTCTTAACTCGCTAGCCCAATAACTTCACAGTCAATGGCGATCCTAATTCCATCACACCATTGGATCGCCCAAGAAAACCAATTCGAATCGCCTCGGGTTTGTTGCAAATCTGATGTATCATTGCCCTATCACAACTATAACATGATCGATGGCAGTGGCAGAACAGTCGAAGGGTTATTCGTAACGAACCACGGCAGATTAATGGAAGTCGAAAACTGGGAAGTCATCGATTCGACAGTGGGCATGGGTAAACTCGGATCAGATTAACTTACGATGTATGACAGGAGGTTGATCGACGATTGGATGAACGGAATTTGTCTCTGAGGGCTCTAAACTGCGTCAATGGCGGAATCAGGAAGAAGAATAAGTGAGGAAGAGGAAGGATGACTCAACTATTTATTCGCAGGAAGGTGAGGCGACTTACACGCTGCCGACCTAAGACCTCTGTTAACTCACTTCCGACCTAATCAAAGAGCAGGTTAAGAAAGTCGAAGCACACGACCTACGACTTAGGCGTATGCTTCGAGGGGCAAATGTTAACCCTCTTTCAGTTCATAACCTAATGAGTTAAAAGCACCACCGACTCAAGACAAAGACCGACCTAACAAATCTGATTTAAAGCAACATGCGACCTAAGCTACAGGACCGACTTAGCAGTAGCCGACTCAAGGAAGGCTCCGACTTAAGAAAGGTCTCCGGTATAACAAGCCACGACCTAAGAAAGCTCTGATCCAATAGTTGCCGATCCAACTACTGAAAAAAGACGCCGACTTAAGACATGTGCCGACTCAACAGGTCACGACTTAAGGTAATTTGTGACTCAAGGGCTGAGACCGAGTTAAGAAGGATTCCGAGTTAAGTAATGCTCCGACATAACAGTGTACGAGTTAAGGAGTAGTTTGACTTAACCGGTTAGCAAGTTACGAAGGCCTCCGACTTAGCAGTTCGCGAGATAAGGAGGGGCTCCGACCTAAAGAAGTCCTCGACTTAAAGACCTACGACCTATCTTTTAAGTTGTCGCCGACCTACGACTTATACTGAGTTGTATGTAATCTCAGAACACCCTACATCTTCACCTCGTCACCGACTTACCTTAGATCTTCGACGACTTAGGACTTAGGGAAATTTCCAGAGTCCAAATCAGCTCCTATAAATACCCCACCACTTCCAACATGAAGAGGACTTTTGGCAAATCATTTCTACAGCGCTGTTACTCCGTCGAACTCTTCCTTTATTCAGCAATCAAGGATCCTTCAAGCATTCGCGACACTACAACAAGCTTCGAGAGAAATTCCTTACATCCGACATGGATTCATCGAGTTTCACCATCGAAGATTGAGCTAGTAGTCAAGATTGTTTCTTGTGATCGAATTGTACTATTTCCTGAAGAGATTTGTATCAAATTGTAACCGAATCAGCAATAAGAAACTATAAAGTGGACGTAGGCTCAATTACGGGCCGAACCACTATAAATCTGTTGTTCATTTACTGCATTTTTGCTATTTTCCTGCTTGATCTCTGTTCCCGTCACACGGGTGGTGCTTTCACGATCTTATTACACACACCAGGTGTTATCGTTCATATTTTAACGTTAACAAGGAACATATCAAAGTGGCAGTGCCAGTCATCTTCGCTACTAAGGCGGATGGTTCCCTTCGACTTTGCGTAGATTATAGAGAATTAAATAAGCTGATGAAGAAGAACCGTTATCCACTTCCTAGGATAGATGATCTTTTCGACCAGTTAGTTGGCTCTTCAGTATTCTCTCAGCTTGATTTAGCCACTGGGTTTCATTAGCTTAGAGTCGATGATGATAACATCGATAAAATAGCATTTAGGACACCCGATGGATTCTTTGAGTGGTTGGTTATGCCTTTTGGGTGAACCTATACCCTAGCCTATTTTGTAGATTTGATGAGCCGTGTTTTTAGAGATATCCTAAATAAGTTCGTGGTGTTCGTGGATGACATTTTGGTGTTTTCCGAGAGTATGGAAGAGCATGTTATTCATCTAGAGGAGGTTCTTCATAGACTTTGCGTTCATCAGTTGAAGACAAAATTCTTGAAGTAACAATCTTGGGATAAGGAAGTGCGTTTCTTGGGGCATAGAGAAGGTCTACACATGGAAGGAGTTTGAGAAACGGTTTTGTACATTTAGGCTCGGATTGTGGAAATCCAAAGAGAGGTAGGCAAAGATTGGAGATGTACAATAAATTCAGTTGATAAGAAAGGAAGAAAGCCCATGTGTAGATTGTTGCAAAAATTATAATTGTTTCCGATAAGTGGATTTAATGGTAGTACCTTAGAATAGATATAAGCATACAAGAGGAATATGAACAAAAGACTATAACACTATTGTTATAGTAAGTGACTCTCAAGAGAAATGTTTTTACATAGTATATGAGATTTATTAGCATTTATTTAAATCCATACCCTAGTATTTTTGGGTTGTAGTAACAGTGTTTTACGCAACATCTGTTTTGACCCAAATAAAATGTGTTTTGAAAGTAATTTCTAAGTTTAGAAATAAAATGGTTTGTAAAGTACACTTATTATTTTAATAAGTATAAGAAAATGTTTTCTAGTTATGGATATATTAAAACAGTTTTGAAGATGAGTTTTCCTAAAAAAATGGGTAAGTTAGATATTAGAAAATAATTATCATGGGGGAATATAAACATACTTTAATCTATTGGAATGAAAAGAATAATGGTATAATTTTCTACGGAACCAATAAAAATGTTTTGTGTAAGTTATAAGGAATATGTGAAAGAGATATACAAGGCATGGGAAGCACCATATTTTGTATAGCCTATTTCGAAAACTATAAAATATGTTCCTTGTAATTTCACATAAACATGAAATCCTCTTTTAAAAGGTTCATAGAAGATTTTAGCGTTAATAATTTCTCATTAGAGAAAGTAGTTCCAATACATTAAGGTATGAGACCATGAGGTGTAATAAGAAGATGTTTTGAAAACACATAAGGAGGTTTTAAAGATATTTTAAAAGAAAAGGGTTCGAAATTTTTATAGAAAACTATAAAGGTCTTTAAATGAAAAGGAGGAATTAGTTTTAGACTTAGAATTTGGAAGTTTTCCCCTCTAGGTTTGGGAAATAATGTAAATTCAAAAGGCTGTAAGGATGCAAGTCCAAAAAAATAAAATATTGAGTAACCCGGTATTTTTGAATTTAATAGAAACTTGAAAATAACACTTTTAAAGACAAATTTTTTTGGGATTTGATGTTTTAAAAATTTATAAGCTTTAGTTTTTGAAATAAGATGATAAATACCAAACCAAACTCTTAATGTGGAGTGGATAGGAATCATTTCCTAAGGAGTGACGGAAAAAGTGTAAGGCTATATAGGAAATAGCAGTAATTACTTTTAAAAGTAATGATAGAAGTTTCCGTGGAGTATATAAGACATTAGTGAGAACCTAGCATTGTTGCTTCATGTGTGTAGACTATAGAAGAAAAATAAAGTGGTATTAGTAAGATAGTAAGACACAAGTGGTTGAGAATGTGTATTCTTGATTTTGAGAAATTTGGAAAGAGCGTCTTCCTTTAGTGGAATTTATGTATAGTAATAGTCTTCAAGTTAGCATTAGAATGTCACCTTTCGAAGATCTTTATGAAAAACCACGCAAGTTGCCTTCGTGTTAGATAGAGTCTACAGTGAGAGTGCCTTGGTTCCGACATGGTTAAAGAGACTTCAGAGAAGACTAATTTGATTAGGAGAAAATTCGTATCTCATATCCACATCCATTTGATAATAAGTTTTCGAATTTCCTATTTCCATCTTTAGTTTTGAATAGGGTCTTTCCTTATTATCCTTTGGGAGGGTAGAACATAGGATTTAACCTATGGATGGTAGGATTTAATGTAAGCATGTTATTAGAACATGTTATGTATGATGGATGCTAGTGGCTACAAGTGTTTGATAATGGACGCATATACTTACACTAGGCACAAGAAATCAGAAAAGAGAGAAAAAATAATAATAAAACAAGGGCTAGGTCGACCCCCAGGTCGACCTAACCACTGCCTAGGTCGACATGCAAGTCGACCTAGGAGGGGGAAGGTCGACAGGTAGTTCGACCAGCCCCTATTGATGAACGAAGAATTAAAGTCTTCGTTTCGTTGCGATTTCTACACGTCATTTTGGTTAATTCCTCTCATCTGGTGCGTCCGTGCTCCCATCTGATGGTTCCTATCAAGCCTATGACATGGTTGCACCAAATTCAATCTCCAAATCCAACAGTCTGAGATCTACAAGCGCCACTATAAATAAGACCCTAGGCCTAGCTATTTTTCTCTATTTGGATTCACCTTCTCAGGCAGGACCCTAAAAGGAATATTTTTCCGAGGAGAAGATCGTTTTAAATTAAAATATTTAATACCCTCAAGTGGATCCGGGAAGACCAAGGGAAGAGCTAAGGACCACAGGCGAGTGATTAGTAATTATTTTAGATTTTTAAGTAGTTTAAAATAATAGGGTTTTCAATAGTTGTAGTTTTTCTACGATTTTGGAATAACCTTTTTACCAGTTTGTTTTCAGTTTTAGATTTATTTTCAGTCTATTTCCTTTTAGATATTCTTTTAAGTTATTTATAGTTAATTACTATTAATTATAGCTTTTCCATTTATTTACAGTTATTTACAGTATTTATAATTATTTACTATTATTTACGTTTTATTTACATCTTTTCTATGTTTGGGATTTTCTTCTGTAATTGTCAGTTTCTTTCTATTTTTCCTTTTTACGCGAATGGAATAGAATAGATTAAAACGCGAATATGGACTAAATAATAAAAACACTGAAATTACAGAAAATAAGATGTAAAATGTGAAGACTGTAATAAATTGGACTTGGACTGAATTTAAACCTAATTATGATGTATAATTATGATTAAGAAGAGTAAAAGGAGAAAGTGGCTTATTTTTATACTTAGACCTTGGGTTAAGTTAATAAGCAATATTATAACATAAATTATAATTAGAAACAGAATAGAAAAAGGCTTATTTTGAGACTTAGAATAAATTAATAAGCAAAGATGGTAAGGATAACAGTAGAGGCTTATTTAAACAATTTATACTAAGTTAATAAGCAAAAGTAGGACCTGTACCAACAACATTCCTTATTTTCTATGGACACATGTGTCTCACCATAGCCTGAAGTGAGATGAGGGCACGCTTATGCTGTTTAGGGTGGATAAAGGGTCAATAATTAAAAGTCTAAATCATAGGGATTTGGACAAGGGGTGCAACTAGATTTTGTTTGACAAGGACCAGTACCAACAGCATTCCCTATTTTCTATAGACACAGGTGTCTCACTATAACCTAAAGTGAGATGAGGGCACGCTTACGATGTCTAGGGTAAATAAAAGGTCAAAAGAGGGAGCAATAGATAGGTGAACCCAACGGTGGTCGAGCGTGTGGCCTCGGTGCAGGGGATATAATTCGCTATTCAGTTCCAAAGCGCTTAATAGGTGCCTTTCATAGGCACTAGTGTCTAGCTCATAATAGACACATTAGTAGAAGGCCGATCAAAGGGTAGAATTAGAACTTCATCCTAATTAAAGTAGGATTGGGAATTCAACATAATCAAAGCAGTTATCTAAGACAAGTGCAAACAATCAAAGTTATCCAATCGTATTAATCTAGAAATAGTTAAACCGTATCTTATTCTAGCTTTACATTTTCTTCTATTTTCCTTACTTCATTTGTTTATACTAGAACTGTTGCAAAGTCTATTCTTGCTTAAGAATACTAGTAATTACTTCCACTCATTAGACTTTTAGTCTGACCCACTCCTCTATTTCCCCCCATTCCCCCCCCCCCCGCTCATAGGCCAGCAGGGGCAAGGAAGGTAGATTAAGGACTCTTGGAGACTTTGGCTGCGGAGATTTTCTCATGTATTCCTCTCCTTCATTTTCGGTTTTTAGTTCACTTGATGTACTGGTACTTTTATTTGAGAGAGATAGTTTTTGTACTCTGATTTTATGAGACTGAGAATATGGTTTTCATAAGACATGTATTGGTATTTTGAGACATCTTGTGTATTTGGTTTTATAACTCTATTTTAAGAAGTTTGATTTTAATAAGTTATTATTTTAATTGTTTCCGCCGTTTTTATTTATTTTGTCTTGTGAATCTTAGTCTCTGTAAGTTTTAGCTATACCTACAACGCACCACATCTTTTAGTGTGTCCTTTTTGGTATACTAAGGGGTATGGGGTGTTTCATCTTCTCTGTGTTAGTTTATTGGGCAAGAACATTATACTTCCTCAGCGGTTAAATAAAATGATAAGAAGTGCGGTCATGAAATTCTTTGGGACTGGCAGCACCCTTAGGATGTACATGGCTCCTATTAAATTCAAACATGTTGAAATGCCTTTGAAAAAAGGAGGATTGGTAGTTCTTGAATTAACGCACTGGAATAAAGCTGCTATGGCGAAGTATATTGACAACTGCTTAAATAATAATGATAATCTCTGGGTACAATGGTCCTCTAAATATGTTATTAAAGGCAAAAACTTCTAGAATATGAATCCTCCGTAAAGTATCAGCTGGACATGGAGAAGTATATTTAAGTTGAGAGAGGAGATGTTGCCTCTTGTTCAATATGTTGTTGCCCCCCACAAAAAAAGTCAGTTTCTGGGATGATCCATGGTGCAAACAAGGATGTATTCTTCGAAGATTAGTCAATCATCATAAACTAGTCCAATTTGGTGTTGGAGAACATGTTCATGTTAACTCTCTATATTTTGGAGGTGGTGTTTTATTACCTAACAGCTCAAATCATAATATAAAGGTCCTCTGGAATTTCATACAGTCCGTGCAATTTTCCTCCTCTTGCCATGATAATATTACTTGTAATGATCCGGGGTTTTCGACTTCCGAAAATCCAAGATTGTTAGAGAAATGAAGAAAGAGATAGAAGAAGAAGAAGAAGAAACAGAAGCACTAAAAACACAGATTCTGACATTCGCAGCGGAAAAATATAATATCAAATAATAACAGTTATACAAAGGAAGCTGTATTTGTCAAATTACACTTTAATACATCAAAGTTACAACATATACACAAATCACTGGACAGATACAATTAACATGTCCCAAACAACTACAATATATCACAGCAGAATACACTCTATACGTTCATGCCATCCAGCTCACCTCCTGAGCTCCAGAACGTCCTTACCTGGAAATCTGTAAAACTCGGTCTGACCCGAGCATTACATCAAAGTAACACACGGGTCAGGCTGGAAACCAGCGTGAGTAAACCCATCTAACATGAAATACTACTGCATAAAACTTATTTAAAACCCAGGGTAACTCGTTTATCACTACAATTTCACACTTGCTATAGTCAACACTTATATTCACAATCAATCCCTAAGTACCTTTACTTAGTTTTAAATGGTCCAGTCATTTAAATTATTCCATTTCAGCCTATTGATTTCACATATCAATCTACAAAGAATCATTGTAGGTTACAAATCAAAGTGGGTTCGGGTATGTACTGATACCCGACCCCGGTCTCTTCGAATTCAATACCATCTTAACCCAAGTTATTCAAGTGAATACGATTCAACTTTAAATACAATATGTCACTTTTTACACAGCAATTCATTATCGATAGATAACCACATTATCACTGTTCAAGACAAACATATCATATCACAAAACATTTCATATTTAGAAGCAAAGATTAATTAGACACACCATCTCTAATTAATTTAAAATAAATTAAATTAATTACATCCCTTACTAAAAATCCTACTTACTTGACCATTAATTAATTTCAAACCAATTAATTAATCATTAATTAATTAATCATCTTAATTAATCATCCTTGATTAATTATTCTTTAATTACATTAAGTAATTAATCCTTAATTAATTACACAAATTAATTATCCTTAACCATTTACAGCAATTAACCTTTAATTACTCTCATTAATTAATTAATAATTAATTTCATTAATTAATGATCCTTAACTAATTGCTTCCATTAATTAATTAACTATAATTAATTACATTACATTAATTAATCGTACTTTAATTAATCCCTTTCATTAATCAACCTTGATTAATTTCATTAATTATATTAATTAATGATCCTTTAATTACTTCATTAATTAATTATCCTTCTAATTAATTAAATAATTAATCTTTAATTAACCACACTCATTAATTAACCATAATTAATCATAAACAGTAATTAAACATCTTGTAATTACTTACCTTAATTAATTAACTCCTTAATTAATTTTATTAATCCTTTGATTAATTACACTGAGTAATTAATCCTTAATTACTTCCTTTAAGTAATTAACTATAATTAATTAACATCTAATTACTTTCATTAAGAAATTATCCTTTTATTTATCACATTCATTAACTTCCCATTAATTGCTTCATTAAGTAATTATCCTTTAAATTAATTTACATTAAGTGATTAACTTTTAATTAATTTCGCTAATTAATTATCCCTAATTAATCACAACCTTAATTAATTAAAGATAAATTCTTTATCTTCATTAATTTCCTAATTACATCATTAGACTTCATTTGAAAAACATTTAGGAACTAATTACAAAATTAATCTAATTTATAATTACCTTAAAGAACAACAACTTCCAACATTTTTAAATCTTTGAAAACATATTCAATTTGAAACAAACTTTTAAACTTGACTAACCTTCTTTGGAAATTTAATTTATATTTTAACTTTGAAAGCTTGTTTTTGTTTTGCTTTTAAATTTTGTACCTTTTTCTTTAAGCTTGAAAACTTGATTTTTTCTTGCTTTTAAAACACAAGTTCATTTACACAAGAAACCCGAGCCTAATAAATGAAAAACCCGGAGCAAACAACGAGTCATTCGCGTTCACTACCTACTCCGAGTCGACCCCGCAAAAATCTCGAGCAACACACGAGAAGGCTTCATCTTCCCCAAAGCCCAAACCAACCCAGATACGAACGAAACACGTGCACGGTCGCTTAGCATCGCTCCGATCACCGTCGCTACCCTCCGCAAGTCGACGCCGACCTTCTCGTCTCGAACGAACACCCAAAACCACGAGTCTTCCCGTAATTCAAAATTGATCACACTCGAAACCCTTAGGCAGAAAACCCACTACCTATTCCACCTGACACCACACAAATCTGATCACCGTAGTTCACGCCACCACCCGTGGAGCTACACTCGAGTCCCCTCTCTCTTTTCCCCCATGACCGGTCTTCCCCGATGCTACGACGGCGACTCAGAAGCCTCACTTCCGACCTTGACCAAAATCAGTGCTAAAACCCTACATCGAAGATTTTCCATCGCCACGACGAACTAAAAAATCTGAGACCATTTCTCCCAGACTTTCCGGCCTTCACGCTACCACCAGCAACGATCACAACTTCCCCTTTTACTTCGATCGCCAGAAAATGAACAAAACCCAATTTCCGTTCAACCTGAAATTCCTCTTGAAATACAAGCATAAAAATCACAAAATTATAACCTAAAATCATCATTTCATATGACGATTTCAATTATATAAACAAAACATTAGATTAAAACAACTTATTTTCTGACTTGGATTGGTTTTTACTGTAAATTAAATCTTTTCCAATGTATGCTTAATATTTTTAAGTTGAAATTATTTTTAAAAGTTAAATCTGGAGACTACGAACGAATTTCCTTAAATACTCATAGTCTAAAATTGCTTAGTTGCAGAGATATGATTTTATTTGATATATTCTTGAACCTGTAGACTTAGAACAGAGGCAATATATTCATATGTACAGATATGCACACATATAATCTTCATACATATATACATGCAAGCATAATATATATTCATATAAACATTTTCCACAACTAAACTTCAAGTACTGATCACATACATCAGGTTATTAAAACAGATTAAGGGTTTTAAAAGAAATAGTTTACTCACCTTTTTGATGTTCGAACAGAGAACAGTACTACATGCTTCTTCTTTTGATTTGGAACTTGTCTTTAATCTGTTATTTCATGTTGATCTTCTTGCTTAGTTGAGTTGCAGGTTGAAGTTGTTGTTTGATTTAGTTGCTTGATTCCAGATTGAAGATGAAATCAGGTTGTTAAATTTGATTCAGTTTTCATTTGCTTTTGGTTTCTGGTTTTGTTTTTTTTTTTGAAAAGATGAAGAACAAAAGAGTAGAGAAGGTTTTGAACTAAGAATTCCCTAGCCTAATTCTCAATTCAGTTTTTATGTATAATTAAAATTTTAGAAATGAAAATGCTTTGCCACTTGTAAAATCATATGCTACTTAATTTACATTTGTCAATGCATGAATTTATTTTCTTACAATTGTTCATATGCAAGAAGGAGATATCTACAAGTGTTTAACACTTATATCTCTTATGTAATTATAAAATATTTTCAATTTAGATACATATCTTTACCTTTTCACTTCCTTTTATTTATATGTATATAACTCAATCAAACAATATAAACTTATTTATTTATTTTTTCAAATTCATTTACATATCCAGATATCTTTTATTACCAGAATTTATCTGTTCAACTGAATAAAACCAATTAATTATCCAATTATCAAATATCAAAAATCCGGGTTATCACATTACTTGGGGTCCTACTCGTATGAAGTTCCAAACCAAGTCTGTATACACTCACTTGACTGGTAACAATGCTCATAATACATGTAAGTGGCATGTAGTAATATGGAGAAGAGAAAGCACTGCAGTGGAAAATCTGCTACTATGGAAAGTAATTAACAATGCATTGTTTACACGCGTGAAGCTTGTTAGCAAAGGAATGAACGTGTTTGTAAGATGCATTTTCTGTAAAGACCAACCAGAGACGATAAAACACCTTTATTTTGATTGCCCTGCTATCTTTGATGTGTGGAGTAGAATCAAGAGGGAGTTGAGCATCGGTATTGTTGGCTTGAGCAGATGTGATGAATGGGCTGTGTTTCTTAAGGTTTCTACAACAAAAGATATTCCATCTATAATTTATACTATTCTTTTCAAGAGATTCGTTAGGCTTGTTTGGTTGGAATGTAACACGAGAATTTACAAAGAAGAAAGGAGTAAAAATGTTAGGAAGCTCACTGATTTTATTACTTCTGAAGTGAGGAGAAGAATTCATGAGGCAAACCTACCATTTGAGCCTGGAGATTGATGTAGGTTTTGATCATGGTTCGCTTGTGCTATTTATGTGTTTCTTTTTTTCTGTTTTTGTTTAGTTCTTCCCTTGTTTGGTCCACTTGTTCCTTATTTTCTTTGTTCTTTGTTTATTTGTTTACGTATTTTCTTGTAATTTCCTTTTTTTCCTCGGGTGTATTAATAAAATGGTAGAGGACCATTCAACCCCGTCCGCCTTGCCACAATTTTTTTTATAGACATACATATATTTGGATAACAAACAATACATATTAGATGAGCTAATATGTCCATTGCGATGCAAATCCCAACATCTATATATGGACGTGTTATAACTTGCATGGATTATTATGTTACATATGCACACACATACATATATATATGATACATGTGTGCGTACCATTATATTTAACTGAATATAAAATAAAATACCATCTATTACTTATAAATTTAAATGAGATAAGAGATTTTATTTAAATTAAATTTAGAAATGTTATGAATAAATTAGACTTTATAGGCCCAATATAGATTCGATAGAGGAATTTTTTTTGAAATTCGCTCATATCTTCCACTGTGGCTGTGATATCCCGGAATTTCGAGAAGTTTAAAATGTGATAATCTCTTAATTTAAATTATTTTAAATTGATAATATTGTTATTTCAAATATAAATAACCAAATAATAATAATGTGATGTATTAATTATGATATAGATTGAATTATAATAAGGATAATTATTTAATTATGTTATTTTATAAATTTAATTTTAAAATAGATTTATCATTTCCAATATTTAATAGTATTGTTTAAATATATATATATATTGTCTTGAGATGTTTTATATCAATTTCAAACTAAATAAAGTGTTTATTTAAATAGTAAATAAATACAAAAGATATGTTTACACTTAAAATTGAATTAAAAATATTGTATATAATTTTATTAGGATATAAATGAGTTTTATTGTTTTTCTTTTAAAGGTTTCATTTATTTATAATATAGAAAAGCATTTATTTAAAAAGATATGTATTTATCTATTTAGGAAATACATATAAAAGCTTTTAAAGTCTTTTTAAAAATAATATAAAAAGATTAAGGACAAGTGTTAAAAATTTAGACATCTTAAATACATGTGTAAGATCATTAAACAATGTAGAAGACAAGTGTCATTTTTCTTTTCATTTTTCTTTAATTTTTAGTAAACCATAAATTAAGTTATATAAGCCTACATCTCCATTTCTTTTTCTTCTCTAATTTTTCATTTTCTAAACAAAGAAAAACCCAAAACCAGAAAATGATCAAAAACTGAAATCATCTCAAACCAGAAATATTCCAACCGAAATCATCTTCTCAAAACCAAAAATCAAAGCAAATATACAACCTGAAAACATCTCCTCTAACAATTCAAATCTACAATGTTTTTAAGACCTTTAACCCTTTGTTCTTGCAAACCCGTTGACATTGATCTGATCAAAAATCAATTCTCAGTTCAAAAACCCTGTAGCCTTCCTCAAAAACAAACCTGTAAACATGTATTCTTTTAAACCTGTAACCCTTCTCAAATGCCTGAAACCACATATTCCTTCAAGCCTGTAAACCAAGTCTATAATCAATGATCCTCAAAACCAAAACCTGTAATCTAACAAAACCCTGTAATCTTTTCATCTCAAGACTGTAATCAAATGATCAAGCAAAGTTTCAATGTCAAAATGTAATCTGAAGCAACAACAAAAGATTTCCAGAAATTCAAAGCTTTTCAGTTTTAAAGAAGTCAAAGCAAGTTTTTAGTTTTCAAAGCAAATTCAGTTTCAAAGCTCTGCCTCTTTAAATAGGTGAGTAAACTTTTGAATAAAAATCTAAGTATCAAATTGCATGTGAATTAATGAGTTGGTAATTACTTTGCATGTCTGAAATTATGTATGCTCTTGTATATTTGAAAAAAAAAAATGTGTATATCTGTTAAGTTTTAAAGTATCTACTTATTAGTTCAATATTCTGCCTATAACTGTGAACAATAAATTCCCCTAGATTTGATACAGATAATATATGTTGGAATAAATTTGAATGTATGTCTGAAATATATTATGCATGTCTGTTTTTAAATACATGAATTATTGAAACCATGTGTACATGTTTGTTGTTTGAGCATATCTCTGTTTATTTTTCAGAGATTGAAGTTTTGATCTAAAATCAAAATCATTTCATAAATTCTCTGTTAGGCTTTAGGATTCAAATAGGATTTGTTTATTAAATCCTAATCTAAGTTCTGGAATTAAAATTAAGTAAGGATGATTTAAACATCACTTGGGAAAGAAAGTGACAGTAGGAATTTTAATAAATGTTAAAATTCAAACTATATAATCTTGTGATTTTCTTTTATAATCTGAATCCTTGTCTTAGATAATGATTTTTAAGAGTTAAATCAAAAATTTTAACTTAGTATTGAATGAGATATTCACGATTGATTAGAAAGTGGGTTTTTGGTCTTCTCTGACGATCAAGTAATTTGGAATGAACGGGATGGTTACTGGAGATGGTGACGAAGTAGTGGAGCTTGGGAAAAATACTCATTGGATTTTATGGTAGTCATGGCGATGGCGAAAGGCTGGGGTAGGGTTTAAAACACAGTTTTAGTTAGGATTATGAATTCAAGGGTCTGTGACGTTCTAGTATATCGAGTGGATCGAAATTTAGTTATGTGTGACGTAGAAGACTGGCGAAGCTTGGGAAGAGGTCGCTCAAACTCTGGTGGTCGGAATCGTCTTGACGAGGCAGATCTTGGTTTTCGAATTTGGCTCCAGGAAGTTGTGATGGGTTCGATTTTACTGATGTGGTCAATCGAGGATGAAGAATGATCGGATGGATAGAGCACGACGAAGTCGACTTGTTGGGGATGGTCAGAGATGCCAGAACTCCGGCGATCGGCGGTACATGTGCACCTGGTGTCAGTGTGTCAGTTGATTTGGGTTTGGGTTTCGTGGGTGTTTTCCTCGAAGTTGGTCTCGGGGAAGGAGGCTTTGGACTCGAGTAATTATATAGGGAGGTACGCGAGTGTTTTAGGTGAAAACTGTCCTAGTTTTAACAGTTTTAAAATTTACTCGAGAGGAACTTGGGGGAAAAAAGACTTGGGCTCGGGTTTGACTTCGAGTCGTTTGCAAGTGGAGTGAAACCAGGTTTTGACAGTTTAAAATTCTTAAAACCAATCTGTTTTAAGTTTGATCAAACTCTATTTAAAAGTGAAGATGTATTTGTTTATTTCAAGTATATATGAGTCAAAAACCAAAGTAAAAGTTTTAACCAGTTTTTGAAATTTAAATAAGTTTTAAAAAAAAAAACTTTAAACAATTAAGTTAAACCAATTATCTTGAAATTTCTTTTCTTTGTAATGGATAAAATTAATTTGTATGATTTGTCTAACTTAATTGTATAAATTGAAACCTTAAGTTACTTTTCAAACTTAATTTGAAAATAAGGTTAATTAATAAGGAAAGGTTTTATTTTAAACTTAATTTAAGTTTAATAATAATGGAATAAATAAAGAATGATTTATTAAATTAAATTACTATAAATGATTAAGGATAAGTAAATTAACAATTAAGTTTTCAAGTGTTTTATTTACTTTAATTAAGGATTGTTAATAAATAATTAAGGATAAGTAATTAATGATTATTTATTTAAAAATTAATTAATGATTTAATTAAGTAAGTTAATTACTAAGATCAAATGTTTAATGATAATGTTTTATCTTAAGATTAATTAAGATTTTTAAATGAGTTGAATTAATTAATTTAATTAAGAAATTTAGATTAATTTATTTATTTAATTAATTTTTGATAAGGATTAATTAAATGGTTAGGGTTAATTAAACTAGTAATTAAGAAGTACTTAATAAAGTTTTATTAAATAATAATTAAGTTTTCTTAATTAATAATTAAGAAATTATTAAATTATAATTAAAGTTAATTAAGGATTAATTAACTATTATTAAGGTTAGTTAATTATCATTAAAGATTGATTAATAGATAATTATGGATTAATTAAATTGGTAATTAAGGTTGTTAATTAATAATTAACTTTTATTAATTAATAACTAAGAAAAATTAATTAGTTAATTAAGTTTAATTAATTAAGGATTGATTACTTTGTATTAAAGGATATTGATTAATAATTAAGGTTTATTAATTAATAGTTAAAGAATAATTAATCAAGGATTAATTAATTTGTTTAAAGGGTAATTAAGGATGAGTTACTCAGTTATGATTTAAGAAATGAATGTGATTTATTTAAGTAAATTAATTTGTTAATTAATTAAGGATAGTCACTTAGTAATTGATTAAGTATAATTACTTAATAAGATTGGTTAAGTGTAATTACTTAGTGTAAGTAATTGGTAAAAGGAATTACTGGATGTAATTGGTAAAATTAATCAAAAAGGATTTATGAAGTAAACGATAAATAATTAAGAAGTAATTAAGATTAGTTAATTACTGTTAATAATTATTTAAGGTTGATTAATTAATGTAATTAATTATAGTTAATTAATTAATTAATGTAATTAATTAAGGATATTAATTATTATAATTAATGAGAGTAATTAAAGGTTAATTACTATAAATGATTAAGGATAATTAATTTGTAAAATTAATTAAAGGATAATTACTTTATGTAATTAATGAATAATTAATCAAGAGTGATTAATATTTAATGATTAATTAATTAAATGGATAAGTAATTAATTAATGATTGATTAAGCAAGGTTAGGAATTAATTCTTAAGTAATTAATTTAATTTAAGTGGATTAAATTAATTATAATAGAGATTAATAAATGATTGCTTATGAATGATGGTTGAGTAGAATGTCTGATTTGGTTGATATCTATTGGATGATATACTATGATATATCTGTGATAAATGTGTGATATTTATCTATGTTAATGCTATGTGAATTCAAGTATTAAATTGAATTGAATTGTTTAAACCTTTAAACAACTTGGCCTTAAAAGATACGTTTTGGATTTCGATGAGACCGGGATCGGGTTTCCGTATACCGGATTTCCAGGTCTGGAGACCCGAATACCACATCGATCCAAATTAGCGATAGGTCGTGAATCTCAAGTGAAGATGAAAATTCAGAGTGCAAGGGTTGTTGTCGTTAACTCTGAGGGTGATTCCAAAACGAGTGTAACGAGATAATGCCTTCGGTTTCGTTCGAACCCGGAACGAACTTGTATGGATTGAATGCTTTCAACACATCGTCAGGTGGACGATGAGCATTCTAAGTGAAGTGTTCTGATTAAAGGTAATCGTGACCTCAAGCCTCACAAACCGGGAATGGCTAAAACAGGGGAGGTGCAGCAAGGCTTCGTGGGTAGCGCCCACTGAGAGTAAGGTCATCCCTGTCTAGATGTCCCTTTCTATTTTCGACTTAGTGGTGCGGTTGATGTACACAACCGTGGGGTGATTTTATTCGGAATTATCCAGTAAGGGATGGTTCCGGCTTTGTGTTGCAGGGGAGCGGGCGTACTCCTCGGTACGGTGATCTAGGCCACGTACTGTGACGGGCGGTACCCCAGTAGCCCTGCCATTGTATGGAAATCCAACTTCCAATAAGTGATAACGGTCTTGATTGTATACTTATGTATGCTGGAATTTAATAATGTAACAATTTCGGCTATTTCATATTTATTTGAAAACCCTAGACCTATTATAATACAATCGAATTTCCTATCAAATGTTTGGTTAGCGTAAGGTAAAAACTTACCCATGTTTATGTGTGGGAAGTCTTACGTGATACCTTTGTTTTCAAAAGGTTTTGAAGTTAAGCAATTTAAACCGTTTACTCACACCAGACCCATGTCTGACCCAAGTGTTTATTTCTGTTTTATATAAACTCTTGGGTACTCAAATTTTTACGAGTAGCCAAGAGAGTCAGGTTTGCTTTGATGAGTTATCTGGAGGAGCAATGGAGCAGGAGGCTTCAGCGCTGTAGAGATATAGTAGTTCCGCTGTGTTGATCTCTGAGTCATTGTTATCTGTGTTGTATCTTATTGTAGAAACTAGACAGGTGTTTATAACTGTCTAGTATGTGTTGTATATGTTGTGTAACTCTGATAGTTGTTGTATATGAAACTATGTAATAGTTTATGTTATTAATATAATTTATTCGTTCCGCTGTTTAGATTCTGTTGTTGTTTCTTTCTTTCTTCTCTTCTTTTCTCTTTCTATCCCTTTCTTTCTTATCAGCGATACGACTTTCTGGTCGATGAAAGCCGGGTCGTCACATTTGGTATCAGAGCGATAGGTTGAGTGAATACCTAGGCTCTGGAGTGGTGTCTATCTTGAGAGAGCGTATTTGTAATTTTTACTATATATATATATCTATTCTACCTATTTGTTGGATTATCTGTTCGGGTTTTCCAAATAAGTTATAAAGGTAGATAGGGTGGTGGTGTGTGAAACACGACTACCAATGGTTGGAATTTGAATATTTGAGGTTGGAAGTATTTGTCGAGACTCTAGACCTAATACCGTCTCGAGTGAACTTTGATATGGTATAAGAATTTCATTGATCTCTGAAGGGAACCTGTTAAGGTTCGGAGTCGATCATTGAAGTATAAGTTTGATTACGCTCGTGCGAGTGGATTTTCAGGAGTTTGGATCTGTTGGTTGAGCAGAAGAAAGTGATGGTATATTGGGTAACTCGGGGAGTAGTAACTGTGTGATGAGACGCAGTGACTATGGATATCTCAGAAGATGTTTTCTTTTGGAGCAAGTTTAAGGAAGTAGGTCTGTATTCGGTGATGTGGCTGAGTTCAGCATGATGTTTGTGTTTGGTCTGAGGTCCGGGTTCTCTAGAAGCTTTGGATAAGGAGTCTTTGTCATCCGTGTTAGCGGTGCAGCTCGAGTGTTCTGTGTTCCTGCTGGAAGATCTTTTGGCTTAGCAGTTCGTAAAGTGGAGTTCAGAAGCTGCGGAGTAAATTCATTTTTCAAATGGATTGGTCAAGCAATAAGACTGTTCTGATGGATTAAGAAAGAACATTATTTTTGGATATTGGACTGGATAGAATCGCAAAAGTGACTTGCGATAATTGAGTATTCTCTTGGGAAATCTTTTGCTTGGGTTTGAGGCATCTCTAGTAGATGTAGGAGTTATAGAGTTGCCAGAGATTCTCTGGAAGTGTTGATCTAGTTTGTGTTCGAGTTCATCGACAGCATCCAAATCAGAGTTGAGCAGCGAAAGCTTGGAAGTAGTTGTTCTAGAGTGGAAGCAATCAGAAGTTGCAGTGTTTGGATTAAAGGGTTCCTACTGGAAGTTTTTCAAGATCTGAGGCCAGATTGGCAGGTGCATCTGTTTTGTCTCTCCTGGATAGGAGAAGTTTTTGGAATCTACCGATGATTTAGGAGTAGAGTTTGAGTTCTGGATTTCCGTAGATCTTGAGAGGATCCGTTTATTGGATTGTTTTTGGTCCTGTTTGTTTCGAGAAGCATCAGCGATGGTTAAGCTGATCAGGAAGGATGAAGGCAGCCCAGAATCGTCAGAAGAGTTCTGTGGATTAGAGATGGAGAATCTTGGAATTCGAAGTTGGAGACTTCGTTGTTATTTCTCCAGTATAAGGAAGCAATTGAGTTTGGGTAAGACTAGGAAGATAGCTACGAGTATATTGGATCTTTCTGAGTTTTTGTGAGGATATGTGTTTTGGCTTCGGTATTGAATTGCCAGTTTGGATTTAGTAGAGCGAGTAACCCAGTATCTGTATTGGGGAAACTCGGGATAATTTTAGGTAGTTTATCCGGATCTATGTTCGGATAACTAGAATTGTTGTTTGTATGAATTGTTTGTTTGGATAAAATTGTTTGTTTGGATGAATGGTTGTTTGATTGATAGTGTATGGCTGATAAGTATGCTTGAATTGTTTTAAAATGGATTGAAATAAAATAAAAATTTGGATTATCTTTTGTTTTAAATTTCGAGGACGAAATTCTTTTAAGGGGGAAGGAATGTGATATCCCGGAATTTCGAGAAGTTTAAAATGTGATAATCTCTTAATTTAAATTATTTTAAATTGATAATATTGTTATTTCAAATATAAATAACCAAATAATAATAATGTGATGTATTAATTATGATATAGATTGAATTATAATAAGGATAATTATTTAATTATGTTATTTTATAAATTTAATTTTAAAATAGATTTATCATTTCCAATATTTAATAGTATTGTTTAAATATATATATATATTGTCTTGAGATGTTTTATATCAATTTCAAACTAAATAAAGTGTTTATTTAAATAGTAAATAAATACAAAAGATATGTTTACACTTAAAATTGAATTAAAAATATTGTATATAATTTTATTAGGATATAAATGAGTTTTATTGTTTTTCTTTTAAAGGTTTCATTTATTTATAATATAGAAAAGCATTTATTTAAAAAGATATGTATTTATCTATTTAGGAAATACATATAAAAGCTTTTAAAGTCTTTTTAAAAATAATATAAAAAGATTAAGGACAAGTGTTAAAAATTTAGACATCTTACATACATGTGTAAGATCATTAAACAATGTAGAAGACAAGTGTCATTTTTCTTTTCATTTTTCTTTAATTTTTAGTAAACCATAAATTAAGTTATATAAGCCTACATCTCCATTTCTTTTTCTTCTCTAATTTTTCATTTTCTAAACAAAGAAAAACCCAAAACCAGAAAATGATCAAAAACTGAAATCATCTCAAACCAGAAATATTCCAACCGAAATCATCTTCTCAAAACCAAAAATCAAAGCAAATATACAACCTGAAAACATCTCCTCTAACAATTCAAATCTACAATGTTTTTAAGACCTTTAACCCTTTGTTCTTGCAAACCCGTTGACATTGATCTGATCAAAAATCAATTCTCAGTTCAAAAACCCTGTAGCCTTCCTCAAAAACAAACCTGTAAACATGTATTCTTTTAAACCTGTAACCCTTCTCAAATGCCTGAAACCACATATTCCTTCAAGCCTGTAAACCAAGTCTATAATCAATGATCCTCAAAACCAAAACCTGTAATCTAACAAAACCCTGTAATCTTTTCATCTCAAGACTGTAATCAAATGATCAAGCAAAGTTTCAATGTCAAAATGTAATCTGAAGCAACAACAAAAGATTTCCAGAAATTCAAAGCTTTTCAGTTTTAAAGAAGTCAAAGCAAGTTTTTAGTTTTCAAAGCAAATTCAGTTTCAAAGCTCTGCCTCTTTAAATAGGTGAGTAAACTTTTGAATAAAAATCTAAGTATCAAATTGCATGTGAATTAATGAGTTGGTAATTACTTTGCATGTCTGAAATTATGTATGCTCTTGTATATTTGAAAAAAAAAATGTGTATATCTGTTAAGTTTTAAAGTATCTACTTATTAGTTCAATATTCTGCCTATAACTGTGAACAATAAATTCCCCTAGATTTGATACAGATAATATATGTTGGAATAAATTTGAATGTATGTCTGAAATATATTATGCATGTCTGTTTTTAAATACATGAATTATTGAAACCATGTGTACATGTTTGTTGTTTGAGCATATCTCTGTTTATTTTTCAGAGATTGAAGTTTTGATCTAAAATCAAAATCATTTCATAAATTCTCTGTTAGGCTTTAGGATTCAAATAGGATTTGTTTATTAAATCCTAATCTAAGTTCTGGAATTAAAATTAAGTAAGGATGATTTAAACATCACTTGGGAAAGAAAGTGACAGTAGGAATTTTAATAAATGTTAAAATTCAAACTATATAATCTTGTGATTTTCTTTTATAATCTGAATCCTTGTCTTAGATAATGATTTTTAAGAGTTAAATCAAAAATTTTAACTTAGTATTGAATGAGATATTCACGATTGATTAGAAAGTGGGTTTTTGGTCTTCTCTGACGATCAAGTAATTTGGAATGAACGGGATGGTTACTGGAGATGGTGACGAAGTAGTGGAGCTTGGGAAAAATACTCATTGGATTTTATGGTAGTCATGGCGATGGCGAAAGGCTGGGGTAGGGTTTAAAACACAGTTTTAGTTAGGATTATGAATTCAAGGGTCTGTGACGTTCTAGTATATCGAGTGGATCGAAATTTAGTTATGTGTGACGTAGAAGACTGGCGAAGCTTGGGAAGAGGTCGCTCAAACTCTGGTGGTCGGAATCGTCTTGACGAGGCAGATCTTGGTTTTCGAATTTGGCTCCAGGAAGTTGTGATGGGTTCGATTTTACTGATGTGGTCAATCGAGGATGAAGAATGATCGGATGGATAGAGCACGACGAAGTCGACTTGTTGGGGATGGTCAGAGATGCCAGAACTCCGGCGATCGGCGGTACATGTGCACCTGGTGTCAGTGTGTCAGTTGATTTGGGTTTGGGTTTCGTGGGTGTTTTCCTCGAAGTTGGTCTCGGGGAAGGAGGCTTTGGACTCGAGTAATTATATAGGGAGGTACGCGAGTGTTTTAGGTGAAAACTGTCCTAGTTTTAACAGTTTTAAAATTTACTCGAGAGGAACTTGGGGGAAAAAAGACTTGGGCTCGGGTTTGACTTCGAGTCGTTTGCAAGTGGAGTGAAACCAGGTTTTGACAGTTTAAAATTCTTAAAACCAATCTGTTTTAAGTTTGATCAAACTCTATTTAAAAGTGAAGATGTATTTGTTTATTTCAAGTATATATGAGTCAAAAACCAAAGTAAAAGTTTTAACCAGTTTTTGAAATTTAAATAAGTTTTAAAAAAAAAACTTTAAACAATTAAGTTAAACCAATTATCTTGAAATTTCTTTTCTTTGTAATGGATAAAATTAATTTGTATGATTTGTCTAACTTAATTGTATAAATTGAAACCTTAAGTTACTTTTCAAACTTAATTTGAAAATAAGGTTAATTAATAAGGAAAGGTTTTATTTTAAACTTAATTTAAGTTTAATAATAATGGAATAAATAAAGAATGATTTATTAAATTAAATTACTATAAATGATTAAGGATAAGTAAATTAACAATTAAGTTTTCAAGTGTTTTATTTACTTTAATTAAGGATTGTTAATAAATAATTAAGGATAAGTAATTAATGATTATTTATTTAAAAATTAATTAATGATTTAATTAAGTAAGTTAATTACTAAGATCAAATGTTTAATGATAATGTTTTATCTTAAGATTAATTAAGATTTTTAAATGAGTTGAATTAATTAATTTAATTAAGAAATTTAGATTAATTTATTTATTTAATTAATTTTTGATAAGGATTAATTAAATGGTTAGGGTTAATTAAACTAGTAATTAAGAAGTACTTAATAAAGTTTTATTAAATAATAATTAAGTTTTCTTAATTAATAATTAAGAAATTATTAAATTATAATTAAAGTTAATTAAGGATTAATTAACTATTATTAAGGTTAGTTAATTATCATTAAAGATTGATTAATAGATAATTATGGATTAATTAAATTGGTAATTAAGGTTGTTAATTAATAATTAACTTTTATTAATTAATAACTAAGAAAAATTAATTAGTTAATTAAGTTTAATTAATTAAGGATTGATTACTTTGTATTAAAGGATATTGATTAATAATTAAGGTTTATTAATTAATAGTTAAAGAATAATTAATCAAGGATTAATTAATTTGTTTAAAGGGTAATTAAGGATGAGTTACTCAGTTATGATTTAAGAAATGAATGTGATTTATTTAAGTAAATTAATTTGTTAATTAATTAAGGATAGTCACTTAGTAATTGATTAAGTATAATTACTTAATAAGATTGGTTAAGTGTAATTACTTAGTGTAAGTAATTGGTAAAAGGAATTACTGGATGTAATTGGTAAAATTAATCAAAAAGGATTTATGAAGTAAACGATAAATAATTAAGAAGTAATTAAGATTAGTTAATTACTGTTAATAATTATTTAAGGTTGATTAATTAATGTAATTAATTATAGTTAATTAATTAATTAATGTAATTAATTAAGGATATTAATTATTATAATTAATGAGAGTAATTAAAGGTTAATTACTATAAATGATTAAGGATAATTAATTTGTAAAATTAATTAAAGGATAATTACTTTATGTAATTAATGAATAATTAATCAAGAGTGATTAATATTTAATGATTAATTAATTAAATGGATAAGTAATTAATTAATGATTGATTAAGCAAGGTTAGGAATTAATTCTTAAGTAATTAATTTAATTTAAGTGGATTAAATTAATTATAATAGAGATTAATAAATGATTGCTTATGAATGATGGTTGAGTAGAATGTCTGATTTGGTTGATATCTATTGGATGATATACTATGATATATCTGTGATAAATGTGTGATATTTATCTATGTTAATGCTATGTGAATTCAAGTATTAAATTGAATTGAATTGTTTAAACCTTTAAACAACTTGGCCTTAAAAGATACGTTTTGGATTTCGATGAGACCGGGATCGGGTTTCCGTATACCGGATTTCCAGGTCTGGAGACCCGAATACCACATCGATCCAAATTAGCGATAGGTCGTGAATCTCAAGTGAAGATGAAAATTCAGAGTGCAAGGGTTGTTGTCGTTAACTCTGAGGGTGATTCCAAAACGAGTGTAACGAGATAATGCCTTCGGTTTCGTTCGAACCCGGAACGAACTTGTATGGATTGAATGCTTTCAACACATCGTCAGGTGGACGATGAGCATTCTAAGTGAAGTGTTCTGATTAAAGGTAATCGTGACCTCAAGCCTCACAAACCGGGAATGGCTAAAACAGGGGAGGTGCAGCAAGGCTTCGTGGGTAGCGCCCACTGAGAGTAAGGTCATCCCTGTCTAGATGTCCCTTTCTATTTTCGACTTAGTGGTGCGGTTGATGTACACAACCGTGGGGTGATTTTATTCGGAATTATCCAGTAAGGGATGGTTCCGGCTTTGTGTTGCAGGGGAGCGGGCATACTCCTCGGTACGGTGATCTAGGCCACGTACTGTGACGGGCGGTACCCCAGTAGCCCTGCCATTGTATGGAAATCCAACTTCCAATAAGTGATAACGGTCTTGATTGTATACTTATGTATGCTGGAATTTAATAATGTAACAATTTCGGCTATTTCATATTTATTTGAAAACCCTAGACCTATTATAATACAATCGAATTTCCTATCAAATGTTTGGTTAGCGTAAGGTAAAAACTTACCCATGTTTATGTGTGGGAAGTCTTACGTGATACCTTTGTTTTCAAAAGGTTTTGAAGTTAAGCAATTTAAACCGTTTACTCACACCAGACCCATGTCTGACCCAAGTGTTTATTTCTGTTTTATATAAACTCTTGGGTACTCAAATTTTTACGAGTAGCCAAGAGAGTCAGGTTTGCTTTGATGAGTTATCTGGAGGAGCAATGGAGCAGGAGGCTTCAGCGCTGTAGAGATATAGTAGTTCCGCTGTGTTGATCTCTGAGTCATTGTTATCTGTGTTGTATCTTATTGTAGAAACTAGACAGGTGTTTATAACTGTCTAGTATGTGTTGTATATGTTGTGTAACTCTGATAGTTGTTGTATATGAAACTATGTAATAGTTTATGTTATTAATATAATTTATTCGTTCCGCTGTTTAGATTCTGTTGTTGTTTCTTTCTTTCTTCTCTTCTTTTCTCTTTCTATCCCTTTCTTTCTTATCAGCGATACGACTTTCTGGTCGATGAAAGCCGGGTCGTCACAGTGGCTGACCTAGTTCCAACAATGGTATCAAAGCACAATAGCCCCCAGTCTAATTAGTCATGTTAGGATTAACTAATTAAGCTCACAGTCTAGATAGTAGGGTGTCTAGAAAAGTAGTGTCTATGATTGAGTTTGGATAATCAAATACTCTACTTTACCTGGTTACCATCCAGGCCCGAACAGATATGTGAGCCCAAAAGGTTGCCTCTAATATAAGAGGACCAATTTGAATTGGGCCTTTGGTTAATTTTCCAAATTGGTAGAAAGTTTAAAATAAAAGATTTTAAATTTTATGGTTGAATTTGAAACATGATATAAAATACTATAAAATTTATAATACAATAAGTTTCTCAAAATGTTTGAAAATAATTTTGAAATTTTTATATATTTATTAATATGATTAATAAAGTGAATAAGTTAATTAAATTACTTAATTAATGGAAACTACATCCATGTATTATATATTTTGATATATGTTATGATATTTTAAAATGTTTAATATATCGTAAGTAACATGTATGTATAAATAGTGCTTTTCAAAATTAAAACAATTTAATTAAAATAGTTTAGTTAAATAAAATAATTAAAATTTAATTAATTACATGTATATAATATACATTTTATACTATAAAGGTTAAAATGTATATATATACAAGTTATATTAGTATAAAATTAAATAAAATGTTAATTATTTATTAATTAATTAAATAATATTTAATTAATATAATGTTATACAAAAGACTGTTATATAAGTAATATGAAATATAAAAGTTATATAATAAATAAACTTATATAATATGAATATGTAAATTTAAAGGTGGAACAATAAGAAACCCTCAATAGACTTAAGGAATACATACGTAATTGAACATATACCGTGATTTCCGATGTGTTCGATATTTGAATCACGAGAGTAATTTATAATAATTACATTGTTTCATAAGTTGATATCACTCAATTTTGTATATGTTGAAGGTTATGAATCTTCAATATAAAGTTATCCTCTACCATATATATACTAGTAAATTACTTACATGCTCCTTAGATATTAAGCAGACTCAAGCTAAGGATGTTATGTGTAGTATTATTAATATATTGAATAGACGAGATAAGACAAATATATGTATTTGTTGAGCAAACTCAAAGTACATATACTATACTTAGGCCATTGTAATATGGCAGGTACAAGTGAATAATTTCGTTTCGATTTGTTGAGAAGACTCAAGGTCAAAGCGAAATGAGGACAAGGCACTAAAGGGTAGGAGTTGTATATGATATAATCAATAATGAGTTATCCTTCATCCATGAAGCTATGACTTGTTAAGTAGACTCAAGGTCAGAATTCCAAGACGGATGAGTCCTAACACTTACTAGTGAAGTCAAAAGACTTCTATGTTTCGACTTAGGGTTTAGCAAAACAGAAAAGGATAATGGGAGCTTATTAGTAAAATAAAACATAATATTTAACCTTGCTAATATTATAAGAACATTTACTATGACTCGTCCTAATGATACTACTTAAACTTGCAAAAAATGACAACTTCAAAATGTTTTTTTGAAAACGACAAACTTATTAGACCTAACTATACTGACTAGCTAAGAGAAATCAAAATAGCATTGACTTATGAGCATCTTTGGACTACTGTTACATGCAAACCTAAAGAACAACCCCCCGATGATGCAGTCCCGAACTAAGACTTGCTTATGAAAAATGGGTGTCAGATCTAGAGATCGCCTAAGTTTTCATGCTGTCTACGTTAGGCAAGCCATTGTAAAGGCAGCACGAAACTATGTTTGTCCATGATATATTCAATAGTCTCAAGGTCCTATTTGGTGAATAGTCATATTCCGTAAGGTACGGGATTACGAAGAAACTATTCAATATCAAATGGACAAAGACAGAAAGTGGACGATTACATGCTAATGATGAAGGACTATATTGATAGGCTTTCATAGTTGGATGTACAAATAAGCAATGAATTACAAGTAGACTTGATCCTTGGTTTCCTAACTCCTCAGTATGAGCCGTTCATACTGAATTATAACATGAACTAATAAAATGTGAATCTCGTGGAGATGCTTAATATGTTGAGGTTAGTCCAGTCTACATCTAAGGATCAAGGTGCCATACTTGCTGTGAAGGATAGTGCATCATCTTCGAAGGATTCAAAGAAGCGAAAAAGAGAAGGTAAAAGGAACAAGGAAAGTAAGAAGACCGATGATAAGGGTGAATGTCACAACTGCCACAAGAAAGGTCACTGGAAAAGGAAATGTCCTGACTACTTAAAGATTGCAAGCAAAAGGAAGTAGAACGGTTCTGCGATTCCATTAGATACATTTATGATTCAAAATTGCTTTGTAATCAATAAAATGTCATGGGTTTTAGGTACTGGATCTCGTACTCATATATATAATTCATTTAAGGGCTTAGGAATTGGGATCATGTGGCAAAAGGAGAGGCGAGGTTCTAAGTTGTTGAGGGATCTATGGTAGATGCAACGACAGTAGGAGATTGTCATTTAGTTTTGCCTACTGGTTTAGTATTAGTATTATATAATTGTTATCATGTAAAAGACTTTATTTATGAGATTATTTCTATTTCTAGATTGTCTAAAACTGGATATATATTTCATTGTATAAATAATGTTATGAACATTGGTTTGGATGGAAATAAAGTCTGTGAAGATTTTCTTGAAAATGGCATGTATGTGATTAATACTAATTATGTATGTTTTGTGAATAACGCATTTAACAATATAAATGATGGTTATCTTTGGTATTGTAGGCTAGGTCATAATAGTGAGATACGACTACATAAACTAAAAACTGAAGGTTTTCTATTGTTAATTGATTCTGAATCATTTGACACGTGTGAGTCATGTCTCAAAGGTAAAATGATTAAGCATCCCTTCAGTGGAAACAACGAAAGAGTTGATGAACTCTTAGGGCTAGTATATAGCGATGTATGTGGCCCAATGCCCATAGTTACCAAAGATAATAGTTCTTACTTTTTTACATTTATTGATTATTTCTTAAGACTAGGATATGTACACCTTATGAAGAACAAAGCCGACGTCTATGAGAAATTTGTTGAACATAAAAATGTAGTAGAAAATCAAACGGGCCATAAGATTAAGATCTTTCGATCAAATCGACAAGGCAAGTATGTCTGACTAAACTTCCAACAATGCTTAAAAGTTAATCGGATTATCTCTCAGTACTCCATACTATAATCCACCACACAATGGTGTGTCAGAGTGAAGGAACCGAACCCTATTAGATATGGTTTATTCCATGATGATTAAGGCCAAGTTGCCTCTATCCTATTAGGGGTATGTGCTAGAAACCACAACGCATATGTTGGACATGTCACCTACTAAATCTTTGCCCAAAACACCATATGAGATGTGGCATGGTAAGAAACCCCAATTCAAGCACTTGAAGGTGCGGGGTTGTCCAACGTACGTTAAGAACGTTGGTCCGAATAAAATAGGGGCAAGATTGGTAATGTGTAAATTTATAGGATATCCCAAAAATTCAATGGGATATATTCTATAATACCGAGAAACAAAAGGTCTTTGTTTCTCGATATGCTACCTTTTTAGAAAAGGAATTTCTATCTAAGGAAATTAATAGTGAGGTTGTAAACTTGGATGAGATCTAAGAAATTTACACTGAAACCAAAACAGTGGGAGAACCAAGTTCATCCGTATATGAAAACACGCAACCATTTAGAATAGGGAAAGTTTGGCTCACATCCCTAATAAGTTTCAAAATAAACAAAACATCCTTCACATACAAACTCTACATTTCTGATCCCTATTTTCAAATTCGCGCAAGCAAAAATACACAAATACCCTTTACGTTTTTTACAATTCAAACGCGTATAACTTTATGTACAAAAATCGGATCAAAAAACCGTTTTCACCAAAAAATCACAAATTTTATGATCTTTGAAATGAGATCCATTGTTGATACCAAAAATTCATATTTGTATTAAAGGTGCAATTATTTCAAATATTTGCAGATTAGTCAGCAAATTTTCAACGTTTTTGATTTTTTTACAAATTTACAAAATTTGTAAATAATTGCAGATATTTCTGCAACTATACGGTATAGTTGCAGAAATGTCTGCAACTATTGGGTATAGTTGCAGAAATTTCTGCAACTATACGGTATAGTTGTAGAAATATCTGCAACTATTGCATATAGTTGCAGACATTTCTGCAACTATTGCATATAGTTGCAGAAATGTCTGCAACTATTGCGCATAGTTGCAGAAATATCTGCAACTATTGCACATAGTTGCAAACATTTCTGCAACTATTGCATATAGTTGCAGAAATGCAACTATTGCAAATAGTTGCAGAAATGTCTGCAACTATTGCGTATAGTTGCAGAAATTTCTGCAACTATACGGTATAGTTGCAGAAATATCTGCAACTATTGCATATAGTTGCAGACATTTCTGCAACTATTGCATATAGTTGCAGAAATGTGTGCAACTATTGCAAATAGTTGCAGAAATGTCTGCAACTATTGCGCATAGTTGCAGAAATATCTGCAACTATTGCACATAGTTGCAAACATTTCTGCAACTATTGCATATAGTTGCAGAAATGCAACTATTGCAAATAGTTGTAGAAATGTCTGCAACTATTGCGTATAGTTGCAGAAATTACTGCAACTATTGCTTATAGTTGCAGACATTTCTACAACTATTGCTTATAGTTGCAGAAATGTCTGCAACTATTGCGTATAGTTGCAGAAATTTCTGCAACTATTGCACATATATTTGCAGAAATTTGTTGTGATTATTCATAACTGCAAATATTAAGAATATCATATTTCATAAAAAAAATTGATTCGTCTTTAATTTAATTGCAGTTTACCATTTAAATCGAAAAATAAGAAGAAGATTCAGCTCCACAGCGAAGCGCAAGGGTAATTTGGGGAAAGAAATGGCGGAAAACAGAAACAGGGATGTAGAAAATATATATTTTATAACAGGGACCCGCTTTGAATTTAAGTTCGGTTTTAAGGATGTGTGGCTAATTTTCACTTTAGAATATATCTAGTAGGGAATCTCATGAAAAAGAGAGATACTACAGTTTTCTCGTGGATGGAAAGAAGGAGGACTGTATCTTAGATGACAACACTACTATATCCTTCCAACAAGCACCGCAAAGTAAAGACTCCGCACTTTGGCTTGAAGCAATGAAATCCAAGGTGGATTCCATGTACGAAAACAAAATTTGACTTTGTCGGACGTATCCGAAGGGATAAAACTCATCAGCTGCAAATGGATTTTTAAGAAAAAGCCATGAAGATGGAGAAGTGGAGACTTATAAGGCAAGGCTAGTTGCGAAAGGATTTTTTCAAAATTCAAGGTGTTGATTATGACGAAACTTTCTCACCCGTAGCCATGCTTAAATCTATTCGGATTATGCTAGCTATCACTGCATTCTATAATTACGAAATATGGAAAACGGATGTAAATACGGCTCTTTTGAATGGTAATTGCAATGGCCCGTTTTTCCATACCCTTTGAATCGACAATAAACGACACATCTAACTCAAATTGCACGAAAAGATGGATCATGAAGGGTAGAAAGAAAATAAAGACAAAATAGAATCTCACACAACTCGAATAACATATATTATTTTAATAATAATCTTTACAGCAGAAAATTTTAAAATACAATATCATAGTCTAACTTAGATTCAGCCTGGACAGTTATAAACTTATGTCCTTACAAATGCTGAAAACAACAAAACAAATGCAATGGATGCAGCGGATAATAGAATACGTCCATACGATGATGAAGATCTCCAGCTCTCCTCTAGAAACTCCAACCGTCTTCAACTAAACCTGAAACTACTCAGATCTGACCCGAGTATTAAAAATACCCGGATCAGGCTTGATAAACCAATGTGAGATACCCAAAATTTTAAATGCATAGATCATGACGATGCTATCAAAACCTTTGAAAAGAAGGGTATCTCATAAGACCATGCCCACACATAAACACGGACGGGTTTTTACCTTATGACAACCAAAACACTTTTATACCAAAATACACTTGATATTATTTTTAATGACATTCCTTTGAAAACACTTTTCAAATAAACTTATTCAAATAAGGGATCAATGCCCGGACTAAGTCTAAGGTAATATATCCAGACTGGGTCAACGGAATATATGATACAAAAAGGGGGTAGCTGAAATGTTTGCAAAGCATTACAACTATTTTGGGAATACAATCAAAACCGTAAAGCTCGTATTAGAATTGGATTTTCCAACATGATAGGGAACTAATGGCCTTTTCTCTGATCCACGCATAACAAACATAGTTCTTGCGGTTCCTCAATCGCTTTTCTCAAGCAAGTCACTTGGAACTGTACTTGCTATACTACTACTAATAACTGGTAGTTCCCTGCTTTTCTCAAGCTAATCACTTTATCAAAATGGGGCAATAAATTCCTTGAGGGATGTTTTCCCCCAAAGAGCCCAACGTATTGGACACCACCATACATACTCACTTATTCCGAATTTGTGTCTGTCGAACCACATAGAATCCAATATCATCTTCCGGGATGTGAGGCTAGTGAGGTTACGCTCAATTTCTTCAAAGCCATGCTTTTTATACAAAACCACGTTTTGATCATAACAGGTTCCACTTTGAATGCCACATTGTCATTCCACGTCACATGACAAATTTCTAGAAAAGTATAACTTCCTGAGCTCGTATGTCTCGGGAAAGGGTGCTAAGCTAAAAGATGTTGCCTTCTCCGCCACCAACTGATATACATTTATAGAAACCGCTCAAGTGTGATTTAGAATACAATATCAGACAAACATCCATACAAGTTCGTTCTAGGACTGAACGAAACCGAAGGCACTTACCTCGGCCATTACTAGGCGAGAAGCCCTTGCAATCCGAGAAAAATCTCTATAACGAGGAGACCACTGCTATAAAAAACTTTATAATAGGAGCGACCCAGAGCATGTCAACAAGCAGTCCTCATGCTATGAAGATCCTCGGTCTTCAATAATCATCATCTTCAACATGTCTTTACTTTCGAACGTATACATTGGTTCAAAGTGGTTTTCGGATAGGGATCACCCAAATCCGACCCAGGTTCCTTCGAAACCAATCATCGCTTTAAAAGATGTTAAGTTCATAAGTGGATATCAATCATTAATTAATTACTTCATCTTTTATTTAAATCAATTATCTTTCTTAGATATATTCTTTTCAATTTATTCCATTTTCTTTTCAAGAGTATATGGAATCATTAAGCCTCATTTATTAAATCATTTGATTTATTAAACCTCTTTAGATCTTGGAATAATTCCAATCATTTTCTCTTTTACTTAGGAAAACCTTTCCAAATCATTCTTTTAATCTTAATCAAAGATTTCTTATATTCAATTTATAACTTTTAACTTAGGAAAAATATTCCCAAATCATTCATTAAATCTTAATCAAAGATTACTTTTTGTCTTAGAGTAGTTCTAAGTTAATTCATTCTTTTGCTTTGGATAATATTTCAAATTTCCTTACTTAACACTCGATCCAAATTCCTTAACTTTTAGGCGGATAAAAAACAATGTTATTTAAGACATAGTTTACTGTAAACCCTAAAATAAATCTTAGAAAACATTATTGAGTAAATAGGATTATAGAAATCATTTTAATTTTACTTAACATCAATTTCCGTATTCAACAAGTGCTATGGGCGGAATAACGGTGAAATCGCCTTTTCAATTCCACGAATATGACGAGTTCCCTCTTCGGAATTTAACATTATCTCTATGCAATCCAAGTTGTAGTTTATTTATTTTGCAGATTGCTTAAATTTTGGATAATACTAATCTTCTTTAATTTTGGAAAACTTAATATAATCTTTTCAAAGCATCCGGGCTTTCCTTTCGATCTGTGCCACCCCTCGCCTAAAAAGAGAAAACATAGGCCAGGTAAGTTCAAGGCACTGGTTGCTCCATCTCCAACCTTAGTTAAACACCTTGTTTTATCTTCCCAGATCTCAAAGGCGGGACAAATGTACTAGTCGTTTCTGCATACTTAGTTATTAGCTTTATTCTGGAATTGATGATAAGATTCCAAATTACCTTTTAAATGCTTAATTTTACTTTTAAAAACATTCATAATTAATTCTCGAAAAAATCGTTAAGTTTAAACGTTCTTTTAAAAAGTCGTAGAAATGGTAGTAGAAAAGTGCTATACGGAAAGTGCTTTATAAGCTTATTTTAAACAACTTTTTAATATTTGAAAATTCATATTTTCCATTCCATATCTCTTTTAAACCATTTTAATAGATTTATCAAATTTATTTCATATTTTTAATCATTTAAAAATATCATTTATAAAGAAATCCCTTTTTGGATTCCGAACTGCAAAACCGCGATGTTTTTAGAAAATTGTTTTGGACATATTTCAAACTCTACTTGATGAAATCTGGATTTTCATTCTTCATTGGAAAACTATGGATATAATAGACCGAAAAAATTTTATCTCGAAGAATTTCGAGCTATATTCCACTTTGTACACTCATTTAACTTTTATGGCGCGAAATCGCGAACTACCGTTACGCGACGTGCGTAGTTTTGACTTGTTTTTCAATTTCTTTTCAAACTTCTTGAAAACACTTTTAAGTGTTTATAAAACATTTCTAATTCATTTTAAATTTATTTTAAATAATATTTTTATATTTCAAACTCATTTTCCATTTCATTTCATATTATAATATTATATTATTATAATATCATTTTTAACCTTTTTAGATTATTTAAAATCATTAAGAGGCTAAATAACTTCCATACACATATTTGTATGGATTTAATTCTCATTTAATTAACTATGCTTAATTACTAATCATTTCTCTTATCATTTATTAAACAAGTTATTAACCACATAAACAATCACATAATCAACCAATTTGCAACCAAGTTATCAAACATTTAATCATTCAACATATTTAAACTTTCAAATCATTATACTTGAAATAATTTACGGATTAATTAGTAAATACGAGTACTCACTATTAGCTCAACTCCATCAATCTTTTTCGTAGACTTTCCTTTTGATTCCGGCAGCACCTCCTTCTCTTTTTCTTGCTCCGAAGCTTCACAAACTTGCTTTCTTCCTTCCAAATGGTTCGGGCTTTCCCTATTCTACCTCTTCCACCATCATTTCTTCACTTCTTAGATATTAAACCATGTTTTGATGACGATATAAGAACTTTGGCAAAGTTTGCTGATGTTTGGAGTTGATTTGATATGATTTTAAGAAAAGTTAGCAAGGAAAGAAAAGAGAAGAAGCCATTAGAGAGTGGAAGAAAAACTTGGAAAAGGAAGAAGAAGATGAAAATTTGTGTGAAAGTAAGTGAGAATGGAGGTAGGTATTTATAGAAAAAAGTTTGGAATAAAATATTATTATGTAAAATGACCAAAATACCCATTACTTACTTTTTAAACAACTTTATTTTTTTTCAACACTTAACATCACATTCCAAATCATACTTTATGTCCCTTTCACTTAAGGAGTAAGAAAAGTAAAGTAATAATTATGTTTGGTTTGATTTGACATGTTTTGGAATTTTGTGCATACCTTTTCTAAATGAAATTCTAGAATTTTCTAAGTATGTTTAGTAAAAATAAACTTGATTAGTGAATTAATTAATACTTATATTATTTGATTATATATTCCTATATAAGAAAATAAATGTGTGACAACGTTGCGATAACTTTTAATCGACAAAACGTTGATTTTCGACAATTTTACGTTCACATTTTGACGTTTTTGTTAAACTATTTATTTATGTAAACCAAAATTGAAAATAAGTTTGTCATCATATTTAATTAATTAAAACAAGTTCATTTGAGTTATAAAACCATATTTAATAATATTAGAATATAATTGTAAAAATACGACGTACGATAAAATTTGACAATTTTAATAAAACAAGTTTATATGTTTATAAAATCTTTCTAAATCAAATTTATATTATTATCATATCATTATTTAACCATTAAAAAGAGTTATTTGCCATTTACAACAAATTTTCAAATGTATATTAAATTTTATCGAAATTCGGCTCTTGTAAATTTTGTCAATTTTGTGATAAAAGTTCCCAATCTTAATTCACTTCTAGAAATAGGTTTTCCATTCTTATTTATTACATGAAATATGATTATTTAAGTTTACGAATTCTATATTTGAATATTTAAAATCAATTAAATATCCAATTTCCAAAGTGGTAAAATTAAGGGTCGTTACAGTAATTTAGAAGAAACTATTTATATGTCGCAGCCCAAGGGTTTTTATGGTCAATGGGAGTGATAGTAAAGCTTGTAAGTTGTTGAAGTTTATGGGCTTAAACAAGCTTCAAAGAGTTGGAACAAGTGTTTTGATAACGTAATCAAATATTTTGGTTTTTATTAGAACACAGAGGAAGCGTGCATATATAGAAAGGAATAGGGAAATGCTTTCGTATTCTTACTAATTTAGGTCAATGATCTATTATTGATAGGAAATGGCACTTCGTTGTTGCAATCAGAGAAAGCTTGGCTTTCCAAGAACTTCTCCATGAAGGATTTGTGTAACGATCCAGAATTTCTGACATTTGAAATTCGAATATTTAATTAATTTTAAATATTAACAAGTGGAATTAATTAAGTCGAATAATTTAAAATTCGAATATTTGGATTTAATTGGATAATTAAATCGATAATTTAATACCTGAAATTGGGTAAATAATTGAAATATGAATTAAATGTGATTGAAAAAGAATTATAAAGTTATATTAAATCATATTGAAGTTATAGTGATGTTATAGAACTTTTAAAAATCGAATTTAAAGTAAATTTGTGAAAATTGAATATTTTAATATTTAATCGACTAGTGAAATTAGCCATTTTTGGGACAGTCTCAGAATTGGACGAAACTAGTTCCATTGGATCCGTAATGGTTTTTTATTATCGGATTTCAATTTTGATAGCAATCGGAGTTGTCGTGTGACCGTGGCAGCTCGAAACACATTGAAATTGTTTTAATATTAATTTGGCGAGTTAAAATAGTCAATTTTCAAAAAGTCTCGGATTTCGACAAAACCTGTTTCATCGGGTCCGTAATGTGATATTATTGTATGGTTTCAAATTTCGTGTCAATCGGATTTACCGTTTGTCCGGGGCAAGCTAAAACGCACAGAAATTTGATTAACCGATTTAATTTAAAATCGATCGTTTAATTCCGTAACTCGCACAGATGACCGAATTAGCTCCCGAAACATGTTCCATTGTGTTCGGAACGTGGAGTAAACCTTAGAAACGTCTGTCGGCACGCGTCGTTTGGAGATCGTGTGGAAAATTGTCTTAGAGTGAATTAAATATTAATATAATTAGGTTATACGTATATATATACGCGTTTTGAGTCAAACCCAAGGTCAAATGCTTCAGCCGCCACTAGAGAAAATCAATGGCCGAAAATATTCCATCTTCTTCTCTTAATCTCTCCAAATCTATGAAGAATTAGCGAAAACTTCCAACACGAAAGTCGGAGAGCTTGTTGAGATCTACGATCTCAACGGTGGAGATCGAAAACGGAGCTACCAATTGTCGGGAAAGGGGCCGCGTTTGCTGCCGCTTGCACACGCTTTTCGAGAGAGAGGAAGGGGCCGAGCTTGATGCTCTTCTGGCCGTTGGTGGCTCTTGTCAAGGGGAGTGAAGCGGTGGTCTCTGATCGAGTAGAAGCTGCTTGTGTTGGTCACGAAAATTGCAAGGAGTGAGGCGGCTATGGGTGTTTGTACGTGAGTTATTCACGTTGGAAAAGAAGGGGAGAAGCACGGCCAGATTTGATGAGGAGGGAAATCAACGGGTCTGATTGAAAGTAGGGTTTTAAATCAAAAGAAAATTGTAAATATTTATATTTATAATTCGTATAAACTTTAAACTGCTATAACTTTGTCATACGAGGTCGGAATTGCACGAAAAGAATTGCGTTAGCTTCGTTTTATCGAGCTCTTCGCAATGGAGCTTGTTTGGAGTCATTTGGAGTCGGTACAAATTTCGGGTAAAATTAAACGCGTGTTTAATTTTATTCGAAATAAAAAGCTGGAACGGAATTGAAATCAAGGTGAGAACTCCTCACTCAATCGAATGTTTTGTTTTGATTTAAATTTTAAATAGTTGAGATTTAAAATTGTTGATAGTGTTAATTGTGATGATTGCTATTTATTGTGATAAATAGACATTATACGCCGTTATTAAGCATAGGTTATTTATTAAAAACATATACCGCGATAATTCCACTGTGAAGTGGAATTGGTATTATATATGTATATAGCAATATATATATATTGGAATATGTATATATTGGAGTTGATTTCCCGCATTGTATAGCGGATGAGACCCTATTGCGCCGCATAATAGCGGGTAATATTTATAAATCCCATATACCGCGATAATTTCACTGTGAAGTGAAGTTGGTATTGTGCTAACATCTGTGGATGCAGGGAAACAGGTTGGAGGGATCCGACTGGATTCCTCACCGTAGTGATTTATTTACAGATATTGTTGTATATTCCGTTATCATATGATGATATATGATGTTTGGATGCTGTGATTGACTATTTGGTGTTGTTGCATTATCGGATCCATTTTTAAAGTTTAAGATAACGATTTTGATTTTAAAGGCATTTTTAAAGTGATTTTTGAAAGTATACGTTTTATAAAATTGGTTTATTTAAATTGAGATTTTTGAAATAATTATAAAAGGTTTATATAAAAGATTTATAAAATTGATATTTATAAATTAAAATATTGGAATTATAAAATGAGTTTTTATAAGTGTTAAAAGGAAGTATAAATGGATTTCATAAGTGAATGAAATTAATAGATTTATAATGTGAAGTTATAAAATGAATAGAAGTTGTAAAATAAAAGATTTATAAGTAATTTACTTATAAATTAGATTTGACACTTGAAGGGGATATAAATAGAATTTGGTAATAAAAATGATTTTTATAAGTTGAAATTGTTATAAAATATAAATGTGATTTATAAACGTTGTTTATAAATCCGAAATCACTTATTTTGATAAGTGAATTTTAGAAGTTAATTAAAGGAATTGTATCCACGATTTTAGACGATGGATAATCTTTTAAATAAATGTGTAGAAACATTGAATTGGGTAAATAAAGTATATTCACGATTTTGGACAGTGAATATATTATTAGATAAAATGGATATGTTTTGGAGAAGTGATATTACGAAATGAAGTAATTGTTTTAAAAAGATGTTTTAAAACGTGTTAAGTATCGAAAACATAGAATTCAACATTTATTGTTGAAATAGACGTTTCGAGGAATAAGGAAATGGTGGACTATAACACTGTTGTTATAGTAAATGGTTTCCAAAAGGAATTTTTTTATATAGTATTGGGATTTATATATCTATCTTAATTTTTGAATCCTTATACTAGTGATTTTGAGTTGTCGTAACGATGTTTTACATAACATTCGTTTTGACTCAAATAAAATTTGTGAAAGAGAATGATTTCCTTAAAGAATGAAATATATACTTAATTTTGATTTAAGTATATTGAATATTTTCAAATGTTGAAAATAAATGGATTTGTGAATTACCTATTATTAAATAGGTGTGGAAATGTTTTTCCAATATGAAGTGAAATGTTTTGAGATTTTATCTTCAAAGATAAATCGAAATGTGGAAATTGATTTGAAATTGTTTTCAAATAGTTGAAGTGTGGAAATTATATATCTTGTAAAGATATTTTTGGAAGATAAATAATTTGGAAAATTATTTGGAATCTGATGATGCTGTGCAGACCTATTGATAGTTAAATAACCGACTATCAATAATTACCTTGAAAGGATATTTGTTGTGATTTGCTTGAAATTGAATGCCACACTTATTTTTGAATAAGCGCTCACTATTCGGGTTAGCCTGGAAAGGACCTTTCGGTCGTATAACCCATTCCGAATTAGTGATACGACGATATGGATCGTATTGAAGACCGGTGGTAAAGACCGGGTGTTTGTGAAAACGATAAGATGACCTATCGATTGTCTTTGCACCGTTAGCTACGGTATTGAGATTTCCTTTGTGATGGGAAGTTTTATTAGGATTGTGAATACCCGGATTGCAAGGGCTTCTTTGGAAGTGCCTTCGGTTCTGTTCGAACCCGGAACAGACTTGTATGGTTACATGTCTAACATTACGTTTTGAGATGTAAAGCTGATTTCTTTCAAATACATTTCTGTTGGTGGCGGAGAATTTATTCTCTTAGCTTAACACCCTTCTCTGAGATGTACGAGTTCAGAGGTTATGTAGTTGAAATTTTTCAGCGATATATTCCCAATTTGGTAATGTGGCATGCTGAGTGTTGCTGTAATGATGATCATTTATTGATCATTTGTGATCAAAGCGTGGCTTTGTGAAAAAGCGTAGCTTTGTGGACGAGACTTCGTCAGGGCCTCACAACCCGGAAATGGTCGAAACAGGAATGTTGCAGCAAGGTTATGAGGGTCGCGCCCTTTAGGGTATGTCATTTCCTTCTGGAAAGGGGTGGTATCATGGTATGGAGCCCAGATACTTACTCATGTGGACACACTTTATTTATTATGTGTGATGTTGTTACCGAGCGCTCGGATAAAGGTCCCAAAGGACCGGGGGATGGCATATTCGTGAGTTACCTAGTTAAAGGGGTAACCCGGCTTTGTTGGCAAAGAGCAGTTTGTCTCTCGGAGCGTCTAGCCAGAGGCGTTTACTATGTGGCATAGGAAGTTCCTTAGCCTGACCATTTGTTGGAAAATCCATCTTCCAATACGAACCTTGTACGGTTTTAATTGTAGAACCTGCTATTTAACATAGAAGCTATAGTAGGCATAGTATAATGGTACCTATGCTGGCTAAGATTAATATTATACTTTCGAAATGTTTTCTGCACTATGCACTAATAATAATAATCCAATGATTTTCATAGTAAGCATATTTGACTATCATAAGAATAAATCTCCTTCAATTCTGCGTTTGCATTGTGTGTGTGGCGAGAGGTCTTATGGTAGTTTCATTTTCCAAAAGCATTGCGAAATTGTTTGTTTTCTTTATTGTTGTTGCTTAAAGATAAACCGTTTTAGTTCTCACACCAGTCACCATGACTGACTCGGAGTTTATTGTTTCCTTCCTAAACTCTGGATGCCCACCAATTTCCACACGGGCAGTCTAGAGTCAGGTTATCAGGTCATTCTGGATTCAGGAGATGCTATGGAGCTCAAGTGGCGAGCTGGATGGCGAGACGTATCATCTATACTAAGTATTATTCCGCTGTGTATTCTGTATGTGGACAAGTTCGTATAACTGTCCAGTGTGTTGTATATTGTTGTTGTAAACTCTGATGATGATGATGTAATGTATAAAATGATATAGTTCTTTGATTTAAAGATTATTCATTTATCTATTATATGTTGTTCCGCTGCGATATGTGAGATTCTGATATTGTTTCTGTTTCTGTGTTCTTCTGTTGTTTCTTCTTTCCTTTTCTTCTGTTTTCTTCGACCTCTTCTTTTTCTTCATAACAATTCGGTTTTCCGACATTCGATTGCTCGGCAGTTGATACAGTGAATGTATTAATGTCGATTTTCGAGCGACGAAAAATCGCAATCGTTACATTTGGTATCAGAGCATATGGTTAAGCGACAACCATGGCTCTGTTGGGTGTTACTCATTAGAGATAGAGTCAGTAGTACTCTAGAATGAGTTGAGTGTAATAATAGATATGAGCGCATATTTGTTAGTGAATATAAAAATTATTTTATATTGTGGTGATTGATTTGTTGAGTGGTATATGGATTCTGGTCGGTATAGTCCGTACAACTCTATCGATAGGGATCTCTAAACACTTATTCAGAACAATTCGGCACGATATTGTTTTAAATTGGGTAAATGAAATAATTTTACCTTAATTATATTGTGTATATAAAGAAATAATTTTTCAGTGTTAAAGTGTATATAATTGATTGTTTGGTTGTTGAATAAGTCAAATAAAAACAACAGTTGTAAAAGAATGAATTGTATAAGCAAATGAATTATAATGAATGAAGTTATAATTAAAATAATTTGCAATGATAAAATAATCTTATATATAAAATTGAAATTTTATAAGTAAAAGATTTGTAAATGTGATTTATAATCTAAAATAAAATTCCAAAGAAGTGTTTTGAAAGGATTTGATATTTTGGAAAATTGTTTTGGAGAGATGAAAACTCTAAACTCTTTTCAGGTCGCTGGAAAATAATTCCGATGATGATCGCGACACCATTGGTGTTCATTTTCGGGTTTCCAAAAGAGGAATTACTGCCAGATTATTTTAAATGAAAGTTGGTTGGAAAATTTGGATTTGGTTTTGAAAATTCAAAAGATAAATTGAATTGATTTCAAAAAAATTGATTTTGAAAGGTTGAAAAGACTCTGGAATCCTATTTAAGATATTTATGGGAATGATAAATGAGTTGATACTTATATAATTTGAATTTCGATAGAATAAATTTAACTTAAAGGATGGAGTTAAATTAAAGTAAGTATAAGTGAATCAATTGAATCTAAGTTGTAATTGTTGAATATAAGTAATTAAGTTTGAACTTATAATATGAGATAATAAATTTGACTTTGGTAAAAGTTAAATAAAATTTGAATCTAAATTGGATTTATGAGTGGAAACTTAAATTAATTTGAACAAATAATGTCTGAAATGGAATATAACTTAAGTAATGTTGAATGAAGTTGATTTTGATATCAAAGTGAATTAATAAAGTGAATTTATTAAATGAATGTGAACTTGAGTTATATAAATAAAATTCAATTTTATTTGTTAAATGGATTAGCAATTGAATTAATAAATGGATTGAATGTTAATCAATCGAATGTGAATAAATTGATATGGAATAATGAATGTAAGTATTAATTCATTAAAGCTAGTTAAAAGTATTGAACCAAATTGAATGTAAGTAAAGTAAATTGAATTTATTTGGTTGTGTTGAATATACATTGGTTGTTATTTGATTGTTAGTTGATTGTATATAAATTCATTAAGTGTTGATGACATTGAATTGATTAAAATTAGAAGCTATGTAATTAAATTCAAATTGGAAGTAAATAAATTTGAATAGAATTGAATTCAATTTGAATTGAAAGTGAACCAACTTGAATGTAAATTAGTGAATGTAAACTAATTGAAAATGAATAATTGAATGTCGTTGCATATAAATTGGTTGTAAACAATTACAAGTAATGTTGAAATTTTATAAGTGCTTATAAACCTTGTTTGGTATGCATTTCCCTTTATATGCATGTGTTGTAGTTGTTTAAAAGAGTAAAATTGTTAATAACTTTGTATATATTTGTCACTTACATGTTTAAATTGAGTAAGTACAGGTGTCGTGGCTACCAATCGGTTGATTTGGTTGCGCTAAAATGCTAAATTAATAACCGCTTTGCTTAAAAATGCTAAAAAGGTACGCCTACGTAATAAAAATAGGAAATATGAACTGTTTTTCTGCTTTTCCGACCGGGTGGGTCGATGTATACTTATTTATGTCTATTGTGATCCTACTACGATCGAACCGCGCAAAGGAGACGCTGGCGAATTTTTCTGGAAATTTAAGGCGTTAGAGAATTTTCGGGAAATTTTGGAAATTTTTGTTAATGAAAAGTTGATTTCCAAATTGAAATGAAAATGTAGGAATTGAACTAGAAAATGGAAACCATTGTTTTGGTTGAAGTTAAAAGTTTTGGAAAAGGTGAATATAAAATTTTCAAAAAATGGATTTCTGAAAAGTTAATAGATTTTGTGAATTTTTCTTACTTGGTAATTTCGAGGAAGAAATTCTTTTAAGGGGGGAAGTTTGTAACGACCCAGAATTTATAACATTTAAAATTAGAATATTTAATTAATTTTAAACATTAACAAGTGGAATTAATTAAGTCAAATAAATTAAAATTCGAATATCTGGATTTAATTAGATAATTAAATCGATAATTTAATACCTGAAATTGGGTAAATAATTGAAATCTGAATTAAATGTGAATGAAAATGAATTATAAAGTTATATTAAATCATATTGAAGTTATAGTGATGTTATAGAACTTTTAAAAATCGAATTTAAAGTAAACTTGTGAAAATTGAATATTTTAATATTTATTCGACTAGTGAAATTAGCCATTTTTAGGACAGTCTCAGAATTGGACGAAACTAGTTCCATTGGATCCATAATAGTTTGTTATTCTCGAATTTCAATTTTCATAGCAATCGGAGTTGTTGTGTGACCGTGGCAGCTCGAAACGCATTGAAATTGTTTTAATATTAATTTGGCGAGTTAAAATAGTCATTTTTCAAAAAGTCTCGGATTTCGACAAAACTAGTTTCATCGGGTCCGTAATGTGATATTATTGTATGGTTTCAAATTTCGTGTCAATCGGATTTACCGTTTGTCCGGGGCAAGCTAAAACGCACAGAAATTTGATTAACCGATTTAATTTAAAATCGATCGTTTAATTCCGTAACTCGCACAGATGATCGAATTAGCTCCCGAAACACATTCCATTTGTGTTTGGAACGCGGGGTAAACCTAATAAACGTCTGTCGGCACGCGTCGTTTGGAGATCGTGTGGAAAATTGTCTTGGAGTGAATTAAATATTAATATAATTAGGTTATACGTATATATATACGCGTTTTGAGCCAAACCCTAGGTCAAATGCTTCAGCTGCCACTAGAGATAATCAATGGCCGAAAATATTCCACCTTCTTCTCTTAATCTCTCCAAATCCATGAAGAATTAGCGAAAACTTCCAACACGAAAATCGAAGAGCTTGTTGAGATCTACGATCTCAACGGTGGAGATTGAAAACGGAGCTACCAATTGTCGAGAAAGTGGCTGCGTTCGCTGCCGCTTGCACACGCTTTTCGAGAGAGAGGAAGGGGCCGAGCTTGATGCTCTTCTGGCCGTTGGTGGCTCTTGTCAAGGGGAGTGAAGCGGTGGTCTCTGATCGAGTAGAAGCTGCTTGTGTTGGTCACGATAATTGCAAGGAGGGAGGCGGCTATGGGTGTTTGTACGTGAGTTATTCACGTTGGGAAAGAAGGGGAGAAGCACGGCCAGATTTGATGAGGAGGGAAATCAACGGGTCTGATTGAAAGTAGGGTTTTAAATCAAAAGAAAATTGTAAATATTTATATTTATAATTCGTATAAACTTTAAACTGCTATAACTTTGTCATACGAGGTCGGAATTGCACGAAACGAATTGCGTTAGCTTCGTTTTATCGAGCTCTTCACAATGGAGCTTGTTTGGAGTCATTTGGAGTCGGTGAAAATTTCGGGTAAAATTAAAAGCGTGTTTAATTTTATTCGAAATAAAAAGCTGGAACGGAATTGAAATCAAGGTGAGAACTCCTCACTCAATCGAATGTTTTGTTTCGATTTAAATTTTAAATAGTTGAGATTTAAAATTGTTGATAGTGTTAATTGTGATGATTGAATGATGATTGCTATTTATTGTGATAAATAGACATTATACGCCGTTATTAAGCGAAGGTTATTTATTAAAAACATATACCGCGATAATTCCACTGTGAAGTGGAATTGGTATTATATATGTATATAGCAATATATATATATATTGGAATATGTATATATTGGAGTTGATTTCCCGCATTGTATAGCGGATGAGACCCTATTGCGCCGCATAATAGCGGGTAATATTTATAAATCCCATATACCGCGATAATTTCACTGTGAAGTGAAGTTGGTATTGTGCTAACATCTGTGGATGCAGGGAAACAGGTTGGAGGGATCCGACTGGATTCCTCACCGTAGTGATTTATTTACAGATATTGCTGTATATTCCGTTATCATATGAAGATATATGATGTTTGGATGTTGTGATTGACTATTTGGTGCTGTTGCATCATCGGATCCATTTTTGAAGTTTAAGATAACGATTTTGATTTTAAAGGCATTTTTAAAGTGATTTTCGAAAGTATACGTTTATAAAATTGGTTTATTTAAATTGAGATTTTTGAAATAATTATAAACGGTTTATATAAAAGATTTATAAAATTGATATTTATAAATTAAAATATTGGAATTATAAAATGAGTTTTTATAAGTGTTAAAAGGGAGTATAAATGGATTTCACAAGTGAATGAAATTAATAGATTTATAATGTGAAGTTATAAAATGAATAGATGTTGTAAAATAAAAGATTTATAAGTAATTTACTTATAAATTAGATTTTGACACTTGAAGGGGATATAAATAGAATTTGCTAATAAAAATGATTTTTATAAGTTGAAATTGTTATAAAATATAAATGTGATTTATAAACGTTGTTTATAAATCCGAAATCACTTATTTTGATAAGTGAATTTTAGAAGTTAATTAAAGGAATTGTATCCACGATTTTAGACGATGGATAATCTTTTAAATAAATGTGTAGAAACATTGAATTAGGTAAATAAAGTATATTCACGATTTTGGACAGTGAATATATTATTAGATAAAATGGATATGTTTTGGAGAAGTGATATTACGAAATGAAGTAATTGTTTTAAAAAGATGTTTTAAAACGTGTTAAGTATCGAAAACATAGAATTCAACATTTATTGTTGAAATAGACGTTTCGAGGAATAAGGAAATGGTGGACTATAACACTGTTGTTATAGTAAATGGTTTCCGAAAGGAATTTTTTTATATAGTATTGGGATTTATATATCTATCTTAATTTTTGAATCCTTATACTAGTGATTTTGAGTTGTCGTAACGATGTTTTACGTAACATTCGTTTTGAATCAAATAAAATTTGTGAAAGAGAATGATTTCCTTAAAGAATGAAATATATACTTAATTTTGATTTAAGTATATTGAATATTTTCAAATGTTGAAAATAAATGGATTTGTGAATTACCTATTATTAAATAGGTGTGGAAATGTTTTTCCAATATGAAGTGAAATGTTTTGAGATTTTATCTTCAAAGATAAATCGAAATGTGGAAATTGATTTGAAATTGTTTTCAAATAGTTGAAGTGTGGAAATTATATATCTTGTAAAGATATTTTTGGAAGATAAATAATTTGGAAAATTATTTGGAATCTGATGATGCTGTGTAGACCTATTGATAGTTAAATAACCAACTATCAATAATTACCTTGAAAGGGTATTTGTTGTGATTTGCTTGAAATTGAATGCCACACTTATTTTTGAATAAGCGCTCACTATTCGGGTTAGCCGGGAAAGGACCTTTCGGTCGTATAACCCATTCCGAATTAGTGATACGACGATATGGATCGTATTGAAAACCGGTGGTAAAGACCGGGTGTTTGTGAAAACGATAGGATGATCTATCGATTGTCTTTGCACCGTTAGCTACGGTATTGAGATTTCCTTTGTGATGGGAAGTTTTTTTAGGATTGTGAATACCCGGATTGCAAGGGCTTCTTTGGAAGTGCCTTCGGTTCTGTTCGAACCCGGAACAGACTTGTATGGTTACATGTCTAACATTACGTTTTGAGATGTAAAGCTGATTTCTTTCAAATACATTTCTGTTGGTGGCGGAGAATTTATTCTCTTAGCTTAACACCCTTCTCTGAGACGTACGAGCTCAGAGGTTATGTAGTTGAAATTTATCAGCGATATATTCCTAATTTGGTAATGTGGCATGCTGAGTGTTGTTGTAATGATGATCATTTATTGATCATTTGTGATCAAAGCGTGGCTTTGTGAAAAAGCGTAGCTTTGTGGACGAGACTTCGTCAGGGCCTCACAACCCGGAAATGGTCGAAACAGGAATGTTGCGGCAAGGTTATGAGGGTCGTGCCCTTTAGGGTATGTCATTTCCTTCTGGAAAGGGGTGGTATCATGGTATGGAGCCCAGATACTTACTCATGTGGATACACTTTATTTATTATGTGTGATGTTGTTACCGAGCGCTCGGATAAAGGTCCCAAAGGACCGGGGGATGGCATATTCGTGAGTTACCTAGTTAAAGGGGTAACCTGGCTTTGTTGGCAGAGAGCAGTTTGTCTCTCGGAGCATCTAGCCAGAGGCGTTTCCTACGTAGCATAGGAAGTTCCTTAGCCTGACCATTTGTTGGAAAATTCATCTTCCAATACGAACCTTGTACGGTTTTAATTGTAGAACCTGCTATTTAACATAGCAGCTATAGTAGGCATAGTATAATGGTACCTATGCTGGCTAAGATTAATATTATACTTTCGAAATGTTTTCTGCACTATGCACTAATAATAATAATCCAGTGATTTGCGTTGTAAGCATATTTGACTATCATAAGAAGAAATCTCCTTCAATTCTGCGTTTGCATTGTGTGTGTGGCGAGAGGTCTTATGGTAGTTTCATTTTCCAAAAGCATTGCGAAATTGTTTGTTTTCTTTGTTGTTGTTGCTTAAAGATAAACCCTTTTAGTTCTCACACCAGTCACCATGACTGACTCGGAGTTTATTGTTTCCTTCCTAAACTCTGGATGCCCACCAATTTCCACACGGGCAGTCTAGAGTCAGGTTATCAGGTCATTCTGGATTCAGGAGATGCTATGGAGCTCAAGTGGCGAGCTGGATGGCGAGACGTATCATCTATACTAAGTATTATTCCGCTGTGTATTCTGTATGTGGACAAGTTCGTATAACTGTCCAGTGTGTTGTATATTGTTGTTGCAAACTCTGATGATGATGATGTGATGTATAAAATGATATAGTTCTTTGATTTAAAGATTATTCATTTATCTATTATATGTTGTTCCGCTGCGATATGTGAGATTCTGATATTGTTTCTGTTTCTGTGTTCTTCTGTTGTTTCTTCTTTCTTTTTCTTCTATTTTCTTCTACCTCTTCTTTTTCTTCATAACAATTTGGTTTTCCGACATTCGATTGCTCGGCAGTTGATACAGTGAATGTATTAATGTTGATTTTTGAGCGACGAAAAATCGCAAGCATTACAATTTGAGAGAAACATTCTATATACTTGGTATAAAGATCTATAGAGATAGATCTAAAAGACTGTTAGGATTGTCCCAATCCTTGTACATAGACTCCATACTGAAAAGGTTCAATATGGAGAATTCTAAGCATGGAAACGTTCCAACACAATCTGGAATCGCCCTTTTTACGAAGGTTCAGTACATAGACACCTGACGAGTCATACAACCGAAATGATGATTTCTCTTTAGCCTAAATGATTTAACTAGTTTAAAAAAGTTATAAATTAATTAAATTAAGTAATATTTCTGAAAAATTGGTTATAAAATTTTGAACATGATTTGAGGAATAAATATTATTGTATATATTATAACAGTTATAAATATATCGATTGATATGCAATATCGACAAGCAATTAAATCATATTTAATTAGTAATATTATTTGGATCTAAATGGGCTATTAGCCTATGATATTACGGTGATATTTCGGTAGAAATAAGAATGTAGGAGGCAACTAAAAATGGGCTAGGGGTATTTTAGATGGATGGCTCGGTTTTAGGGAGAATGGGCAAGAGATATGATCCATCTTTCTCTTTATTCCTTCCACTATAAAAGGACTTCTAACCCTAATGCAAAATGGAATTTTTTTGGCTACCATTTCCAGCATTGCTGGTTGAATTTATCTACAAAGGAGCTCCAACAAATTCATCTCAAATTAATCTCAAAGAAACAACTATTGGATATTCAATAGTCTACGATTCAAGGATTAACACTATGCCGAATCGAGAAGTGTTCTGAGGAGAGAGATTCATCATTACTAGGTGTACTTTAAGTCATTGGTTTTGGTATGTTTTTATTGTACCATATGACTTATGATTACTGTATAATATTCTATTTTTTTAGCAAGGCTAGCCGGTTTTTATAGTGGACCGTCCACTTATATTAAATAAAATTTAGGACAGGTGAGAGGCAAAGGTGCCTCTTCAGCTACAACATCACGTACCAACCTACAACCCACACATGGGTTAGGCAGAAAAATATCAATACAGATCAACTTACATCACAAAACAAAATTACTCATAAAACAGGAAAGAGAATAACCACTGAAAAGGTTAAGCAGGAAAAAGATCTGCTAACCCAACCCAAAATCCATGCCTTTATCCAAGTAAACTACAATATCAATGCCTTTATCCGGAACCACCTGAATGGATGATGAAACTGGCAGAAAAGGCAAGGCAACTACAATATCCATGGCTATAGGAAGAGGATCAGAGGCAAGATAAGACTTCAGCCTAGAAAGATCTAAGGGATTAGGGGAGCAGCTATGGGATTAGGAGATTGGACAGCAGTAGGATCAACAATCTTAGCTTTCCATATGCGAGGAGTTGGTTTCTGAATGGGGGCCTTGGGAGGCAAGGAGGAGAACACACCTTCAACAGGACGGTGTCTACAATCTGGAGAGATGTGACCAAAAGTGTGGCAGAAAGTACAGATCGGAGGAGACCATTGGTAATCAATATCAACTCGACCCACTCTATTCCCAAAAAGGGCCATAGAAAGGTGAGTTGGAAGAAGCCGCATGGAGGTAATCTCAATCATTGCCCTAGCAAAACCAAGCCTTTCACGACCCTCGGTATTCTCATCAAAACATAATAACTCACCAATGTGACATGCCAACTAGTCAAGACCCTCCAAAGATTGAAGAGAAGGTATGTTCATGAACTTTGCCCAGATAGGTATAGACAATAGATGCTTTTTAGCAGAGTCAACCGAAGGACTCCACTTGGTTAATATAAATACTTTACCATCAATAATACATGGATCAGACTCAAGAACCATACGCCTCTCATCCGGGCATGAGAAATCAAAGAAAAACATGTCATTGTCAAATCTAACCTTAAGAGATCCTTTTAATTTCCATTTATTCTTGAGATAATTCTTAACAACAGAATAATTAAGGCCCTTATCAAGGAAAAATCCAACAATCGTATCCTTCCAAAAAGACATTCCCGCCTCAACAACCTCACTTGGAGGCACAAGAAGTTCATCACAATTTCCAACAATATCATAACGCTTAGAGATATACCTGCCGGCATTTCGTGGATTTGAAGAAAACATAGATTTCTAAGACTTTTCAGTACAAACAAATTTCACCTGGCCTGGCTGGGTTGCAGCACCAACAAGCAACAAGGGACGATTACCAGCTTTAACCAAAGCGGAAACTCAGCAACATTGTTAAGATTGGCCATGGAAGCAATAGAAGGAGCATCACCAAACTGGCCAATAGTCGAAGTAGGATATTCTATTGTTTGTTTGTATATCATTATTATATTGTTAGTTATGTGAGATTCTTATAAGTATCAATGCTGTCACATATTAGATTGGTTATATGTATTGTATTGTTAAAATAAAATAAAAAACTATTTTTATAAATCCGATGTATATAAAACCAAATAAATTTATTTTAATTTTTTATTAATTTATATATATATATATATTAATATGCCATGTGCATAGATTAAATGACTTATACTTAATTGTGTCATCATATCATGTTAATAATTGTTATTATATTTTATATGCATATTTACATTATTTACAATTTTAGGTAACAGTAAAGTATTTTTTAATAATTATTTACTATTATTTAATATTATTTAAATCAAAATACAAGTTGAATAATTCATACAAAATAATATATATTTGGAAAATTATATTTTAAATTTTATAAAATTATTTCATCATTGTATTATCTCTCGGAAAAAATCCCAGATTTTAAAAATTAAAATTTTTATTTTAAAAAAATTATTTATATGTTCGATCGATAATAAAAAATTAATAAAAAATTATTTTTGACTCTAAAAATTATGGAATTGTTTTCCTTTCCTCCAAATACAATGTTTGAATTTCTCAAAATTTAGAATATGTAAAATATATTACAAAATATTTATAACATTATTTTAATGCTTTTCGGCTAATTAATATATATATATATATATATAATTTAATAATGTAAAATTATAGTTAAATATTTCTTGTGCAGTGTATTCGATTTGGAATGTAATAAACAAATTATTTTTATTTAGTCTTCATCATTGATATAATTATATAAATATATATTTAAATACATATATTAATAAATACTTTATATATTATAAATATAATAATATATAGGTACATACATACATACATACATACATACATATATATATATATATATAATTTTGTTACTCCAAAATATACGTGTATATTATATTAAAAAAACTTTATATATTATGTGTGCGCGCGCATATATAATTGATTATATAATTATACACACACACAAATATATATATATATATATGTGTGTGTGTGTGTAATTATTTAATCAATATTTAATTTAATACTTGTATATATATATATAGTATTTTTAAATATATGCATTACATATACTTTTCATACATATATATTAATATATATCTATATTATTTTAATATTTATTTAAATAATAAGTAAATATATATATGTATGTATGTATATATATTTCAACAACATACAATACATATAAGATGAGCTAATATGTTTGTGGCAATGCAAATACCTACATCTATATACAGGCATTTTATACCTTACATGGATTATTACGTTACATATGCACACTCACACACACACACAGATATAGATATATATATATATATATATATATATATATATATATATATATATATATGTGTGTGTGTGTGTGTGTGTGTGTATGTATATGATACATATGTGTACCACTATATTTAATTGAATATAAATTAAGTAAAATTTCATCTATTATTTATAAATTTAAATGAAATAAGAGATTTTATCTAAATTAGATTTAGAAATGTTATAAATAAATTAGACTTCAAAGGTTCAATATAGATCTAATAAAGGAATTTTTTTTAAAATTCACGCATGTCTTCCGCTGCGGGTTGGCCTAGTTCCAGCATACATAACCTTCATCCAGAATGTTTCTCCACTTCATGAACAAACCATTTGATATGATCTTTTAGCACGCAAGCACTAGTATACGAAACGTAGATCATTGTAACTAGTCCATGCAATGGTGAAGTGGAAACTTAACAAGAGAGCACTCTGACATTGTTGGAATTTAAAATTGTACTCATCCATATTTAAAGAAGGAGAAGACGATTCCAATGAGTGAGACATAGTTGATTTATTAATTTTGTAAGAGAATTCTATAGTGGTGATAGAATTGAAAGATTTGGTATGTACTATGACAAAAAATAATGTTTAAATGGAAAATCTTGAAAATAGCTATTAAACTTGTCCGTTTTGTGAGTCCTGCAGATTAGACAATCATTTAAGCGTGTTCGGGATAGGTACATCCATTTAATGAATGTTTAGATTTTAGACGTCCATTAAACGAATGTTGAATTCTGAACGCCCGTCAAATAAATGTCTGATTTCAAGCATTTATTAAATAAAAATTTGACAATAAATGTCGATAAATGAATGTTCAATTCCAGTTTGGTTCTTCAATTGGTAATTGAAACTTAACCTAAATATTACAGAGTATTTATAGGATTTCTAATATACAGCTAAGGAAGCTGATGGAGTGGGCCCTTAGCTGGCAACTTTATTGGATCCCTTTTCTTCATACAGCAAAGATAGATGCATAGGATTTCTAATATGATACATTTTATTTTGGCGTCGGTGTTGAGTCATGCATTTGTGCACTTAATTGTGCATTATTTATCAATGTATCATTGTTTGTAGATGCGAGTAGCCGTGTCACAATCTGATTGTAAAGAAGAGAACATCTTATTTAGAGCATCTCCAACAAACATCATATTCAGCCTTATATTACTTATTGCGTTGCCAACAGTCAATATTACCCTTCAAGAACCAATTCAGTTTTCTAAATGGCCATAGACCTTGATTTAATCAGCGTCCAATGCTTGAATGTTAATTAAATCAGCGTCTGGTTGTTGGCGCCCCATTGAATACTACCTCCGTGAGAGATGCTCTTAGTAACAATAATAAAATTTAGCTAATGACAATCGCTCATGCTGCAATAAACTGTGTTGGTTGATGATGAGAGTTAGATGTAGCTTTTTTTTTTAAATGTGTCTTAGGATGCAATGGAACTGAATGTTTAAACTGTAATTTTGATATGATACCCATATATGAACTCAAGTGAGAGGGTTATCCTAGTCTGCGTGATATAGCTAGCTATCCCTAGCATTTATGCTATAACAGATCAGTTCCTTTATCCTTAAACCCTACTTGCTCAGCGTCCTCTTTGAAATTCAATTATTTATTTTGAACGTCAATCCAACTGTTTAAATTTTTTACACAAACAATGAAATGAAAGGTTTTGATTTACTGAGCCCATGAGACACACAACTTGAGTAAAGAGAAAATGAACCGATAGCAAGTTAACAACTATCCATGAAGTTCGTCTTCTGAATCCGTCTTAGAGGACGACTAAGAGAGTTCTCCAACATTCAATGAAATGGAAAATTAGAGAAAAAATATATGCAAGTATCCTATTTTCGACCTCTCATTTAACTATATCTCCATTTGCTGTAGTTTTCTTCTGCATACTCCTATTAATATCTATAAAAACTTTATCCAACATCACGAAAAAGTCAGCAACAATCACAAACAACTGTAATGGCTGAACATTCTTATCTTTGGAAGAACCAGGTTGGTAATACTCAGTAGTCCCCTTCACAATCTCCATCACTCTCATCTGCTCCTCTACCACCACTGTCAGGTCTGCCTCAGATGCTTCCAAGAACCCTTTCATCTCTCTCACAAACCCATCATCGTCTTTGCACCCACTTAGAAAGACCATTATGTCCCTCATTCTTCCTCCTAAATCAGAGCACAAGGACATGAAAGAATCATAGTCAATCGATGCAGCTTCCTTCACATTCCTCAACCCTTCACTCCCTCTTCCCACCACAGCCAGTCCCAATTTACCTTCTGACTTCATCACCTCCTTAACCACAAAATGTAACAAACTCATCTTTCCATCAGTAGTACTCTTCACATCCGAAAGCTTGCAGAGCACGTTCAGATTAAATGCCCTGGCATTTCCACGAGCAGTGCCAGCGTTCATCCTATTCCCTGCCTTCAAAACAGCTTCCAGAAGCTTCTTGAACAATCCATGCGATTTTATCTCCTTGCAAGCAAGCTCTAGAACTCCTATGCAATTTTTTACATGGAGAATCTCGGTGCTGTAGATGGACATGAAGAGCATTGCATTGACGCGTTCGAAGGGAGATGGAACGGCCTTCATAAGGCGGTACAAGAACGACTCTGCGTCGGCCAGTTTGGCGACGTTGTCGGAGAAGTTAAGGATCGTGGTCTGTTCTTCTTTGGTTAGGGATATTTGAGAGAGCTTTTCTAAAGCATCCTGACTTAGGCCTTTGCTACCGTGGGTGAGCGAATCCTGGACCTGTAGGACGGTGATGTTGAGCGAGCGGATGATGATGGCGATGTTTTGCGATTTACGGGGTTCGAGGAGGGAGATTTGATTTGGATTGGAGGAGGAAATGGCTTTGTTTTGGTCGCTGGTTGATTTGAAGGGGAAGAGCGCGTCCATCAGATCATCGTCGATGTTGATGGAGCCATCGGTGCTGATCGTGTCCCACACCGTGGAGGAATGTTCGATTGCTTTGGGAAGGGCGACTTTGTTCCAGTACAAAGGCTTTAATTTCACACCTGTGCTTTTTATCGGTCTATCAATGCCAGGGGATGGGGGCGAAGGTGCTGCTGAAGTTTTGTTATTCTTCGGCATCGGTGGCGGAGGTCGTGGTGGCTCTCTTGGCGGTGGTGGAGGAGGCAGCGATGCTTCAATTTTTGTAGCCATGGAAAGTTTGGTACGGGAGATTTTTGGGATTGATGAAGCTTTGGATTGGTCACTTTAGGGTTTTAATATATTTGTTGGTTTTTTTGGGTGTGGAAGTTTGAGGGGAAAAAATAATACTTGTTTCGTTTCACATGCTTCATTGATAATTCTTTGACTTCGTCTGGGAATGTTTTATTATGAGAGTTGGTTGTTACTTGTATCTCCTTCTGCGTATCTTATGTGACACGATTTCATTACCATCACGCGTACGAACAGATGTTAAGAACCAAACCGATTATTATATTTTTAAGGTTTACTGATTAAAACGATAATGCTCTATAACATCAAAAATGATATTGTTTAATTTAGATTGGTTTTTATATATTATATTATTACAATTACATTTGCAAATGTCAAAACACCAATTGTAGTCGTACTACAGTTGCTACCTACCTAATGCTTTAGCGTACTCGCTTCATAAACTCTAGCGAGTTAAATATCCAATCAGATGTTTCTACTTTACTCGAAATATTTTTTGAACAAATCCACTGTGAAATAAAATATGGGGACCTCCTGAATTCCGATTTTGATTCTGTGAAAACTATTCCTTTCTCTCACTCAATTTTTCGATCATGATAGAATACCGCAATTAGTTGTCGTTATATGAATTTCCTCAATATAAACATCACCTCGATTCTAAAATTGTACCAGCTATAACAACTAAATCAACATATATTCTTTTCGTCCAAATTTTCCTTAATTTTTTCCGCTTGTCTACAAAGTATCAAAAATACGTAGATTCTTATAATGGTCGTGGATGACGAAGAACAAATAAAAATCGTACTTAAATGCGCGTTTAAAATTCCACTTCGAAACTATGTCTATTTTTCAATAATTTATATTAGACAACAATATGGATAGTGGAGAAAACCTTATGTATAATTGGATGAATTTAAGACGAAAAACAAACAAGTAGTTTAGATATTATAAATATTAATGGAGGACCTAACTCATGCCTATGACTCGCACAATAGAGAATTGCAGTGTTCAATCTAAACCATCAAAATCAATCGAGTCAAATATGTATAATTGTCGTGTATATTTAATTTATTTGACAGGGTAATTTAATTAATTAAAATGAGTAATATAAACCATGTATTATATGATTTTATGTAATGTATTGATCAATTAATATGTATAGATTTAAATATGGCCAACCATATTAAGAAGAAATAAATGGTCGAATTTGTTTGGTCTAAGTGGGAAATAAATGAAAATTATACACACACCCCACACACACACATTAACAACAACGTTAAAAAAAATGAATTTATTTGCACATTTTTTGTTCGACAATACAAGAGTAAGATGAAGGATCGTATCTGCTGAAGTAAATGGAGATTTTTGACATTTATTTCCTACCATAATGTTGGTTCAGGTATACTTGGCAGCAAGGTAGAACAGGTGAATTTCAAAATTTTATCTTTTATTTAATTAAAATGAGTAATATAAAACATGTATTATATGATTTTATGTAATGTATTGATCAATTAATATGTATAGATTTAAATATGGCCAACCATATGAAGAAGAAATAAATGGTCGAATTTGTTTGGTCTAAGTGGGAAATAAATGAAAATTATACACACACCCCACACACATTAACAGCTATGTTAAAAAAGCTGAATTTATTTGCACATTTTTTGTTCGACAATACAAGAGTAAGATGAAGGATCGTATCTGCTGAAGTAAATGGAGATTTATGACATTTATTTCCTACCATAATGTTGGTTCAGGTATACTTGGCAGCAAGGTAAAAAAGGTGAATTTCAAAAATTTATCTTTTATTTAATTGCACAACATCTTAATTTGTGTTTTTGTAAATGGTATTTTGTTTACATTAAATCTAATTTAGAATTTAATTCATAAAAAAGTTTTGATATATTTTATTTATTAAATTTGATTAAGATATTTATTATTGTTAATGTTCAAAATAAAATTTATTAATGAATTAATTTATTTTAATTTTATATTTTACTATTTTATGATATTCATATTCATAATATGAACATGACAACAATATATGTATATAAACTATCGTAGGGGTTCAAAGAGAAAATTGACCTTATGTCATATGTCAATAAGATGTCATGTGGTGATATGATGTCAATACAATGTCACAAATAAAATCATATAAAAATATATATCTACTAATGAGCTAAAAAAATTTATTGTTTTATTCGGCCGTGTAAAGTTTTATTGAAGTATTTATATTTAAAACTAAATATATATATATATATATGTGTATATATCTATATGTATATGTACATATGCATGTATGTATGCATGCATGTATGTGTTGAAACTGGGCCAGCCCATAGCGAAATTTATTGGTGAATTTCAATTTTTTTACCCTTTTGGATCTTTGTTGGGCTTATGAACTCTAGTTTATTTAGAACATTTTTAAATTTTATTTAATTAAAATCTTTTATTTTATTTAAATTTATAAAATAATATTGTATTATTTAATTTTATGTTATATTAAATATATACGTGTATCATATACATACATACATATACATATATATATATATATATATATATAACTGTGTAACATATCAATCCGTGCAAGATATAACATGCTCGTATATAGATGCTGAAATTTACATCGAAGCGGACATGTTAACTCATCCACTATGTAAATATAATGTCTAAATGTATATGTGTGTATATATATATTTTTTATAATAAAATATTTCAATATATATATATATAATAAAAATTTATTTATATATAATTTTTTATAAACATATAAATGTTTATATATGAATATAAATATATAATATTAACAAAATGTATATATTAATTACTGTATAAATATGTTTATATCAGTTAAAATATAGTAAATAATTTTTTTTATGATGTTAGAAATGGTACTTAATCAAATACATAAAAAATTATTTATTATATATGTAACGACCCATATTTTTAACTATTTTAAATTATAGTATTTGATATAATTATTGAATAAAAATGGTTAGAGATAAAATCTAATCACTTATTGTTATAATTTATCAGATAATTTAATTGTTTAAATTTATATTGGAATTATTTAAATAATTGAATCTTTAATTTACGTGAATGAAAATGGTATCTGAAATTGATTTAAATTTTATATAAGTATGAATGAAGGTTGTTAATATTTAAAATTGGGTTTAGAAGTGAATAATTAGAAATTGAAAATTTTATATTTTAATTGACAAGTGAAAATAGCCATTTTGGTCACTATCTCGGATTTCGACGAAACTAGTTTCATCGGATCCATAATAGTAAATTATTATAGGATTTCAAGTTTCATAGCAATCGGACTTGTCGTTTGGCCATGCGAGTTTAAAACGCGTAGAAATTTATTTTGGAATTTAATTAAAATAAATTGACTTTGAAAAGCTATCTTCCGCGTATGATCGAATTAGGCCTCGGGACTAGTTCCATTGTGTTCGAAATGGAGGCAAAACATTATAAACACTAGGCGGCATGCCTCGATTGGAGTTCAGACGGTTTTGGACCTAACTATATAAATACGGCACGCATATCGAGAAAATTATTATTTTAATTTTTTTGAAACCCTAGAGAATATATGGATGCCGCCTATTTTATTCCAACGGCCAAAAATTATAGTTCTTCTTCCCTCTTTATCTCTCGATCCGCTCAACGAAATTAAAAACTTCCAACATGAAAGATGTAGATCTCAATCTCCTCTTCAAATCCATACGGTTAATTCATGTTAATACGTCTCGAAATCGCCAGATTTTGCTTATGAATGTAGGATCGATTTCACCCTAGAGGAAGGGTGAATAGGGTGATACCAATAATTATAAAAATTAATGCGGAAATATATAAAATAATTGCAGCACAGACAAATACCAGAATAATAAAAACAGAAATAGAACAACACAGATTTACCCAGCTTCGGGAAAACTCTACCTACGTGCTGCCCCCAAGGTTTCTACTAGAAATTAAGTAGTCAGATGCTTACACACGTAAACTCGCGACACCCGCTATTGACTAAACCTAACTCTACGCTCTAAAATCTGCCACAACTCGGCCACTGAGTTGCAAATTCTCGAACTACACCACCGTAGTTCGTCCCCTAGTCACACGACTAGACTTTACAAAAGTTTAAAAGAGAAATACAAAATGAAAACAACTAAACAAAAATAGAAACCCCAGTTTAAAATAAAAGCCAAAAGTATTATTATTTGCCGGCCCAAAAACAAAAACTCGGTGATAAAAAATATTCCCCTTTTCTTTTATTTCTTCGGCCTTGTGTCCTTTGTGTTGAAAATGGCTGCCTCATTTCCTCCTTTAACAATTAAGGCTTCTGGAAATTTGTTGAAGTCGCCGCTTGTTTTTCGAGCGATTGAAGTGGTTTGCTTCGCTTCGCTCTGTCAATCGTCTCCTATCTTCGATTTGCTTTCGTCTGCTTCACTACGTCGAGTTGGATTTGAATAAATCTGGTATGCGATTTTGCTTTGTTACTTTCCTTGATATGCTTGAACTCGATGCATTTAATGTCGATGATGTTGACGGTATTTATAGGGTTTAATTTCCTAAATTTTCGATCGAATGAATTCGTTTGATAAATTTTCTCTACCGTTCGATTTTGCTTGAGTGCATATGATTTGATTAAACTAGTTCAAATTCGAATATTTTCTGTTATGCTTGCTTACCACGGCTTCATGAATTTGAACTTGCTCCATGAATTTCTTTTCTCCCGTGACTTCGGCCTTTTGAATTTGTGGTATTATTTTGATTTCGGCACTGACATGTTCGATATTATCTGGACTTGTTTGAACTTTTCCTTGGTCACCATGGCTTTGATTCTTTTCTTCTATACCTTCGGTATTAATTTGTCTTGTTCAATTTACTATATATATATATATATATATATATATATCTTTTTGAAAATTTTTGACCCACGGCTTGATTTGTGTTCTTTCATCTCAGCTGTGTAAATGATGCTTTGTGTACATGTTTACTGCTTCACTGCATTCCATATTGTTACTGCATATATATATATATATATATATATATATGTATACGTGTGTGTTTGCGCATGTATATATGTATACTTGTGAAGCTTTGCTCGACTTGATACTCTGTTGTCACCTCTGTTGCATTTGTATCCTGTATTCTGGTTTGGTTTTCTTGATACATGTTTTCACATGTGTATATTTTGTTGAGGCTCCATGTTAACTTGGTGGTCTCCAAACCTGAACTGATATGTGTATGCATTCATGCTCTGGTCTGCATTGATGAGATTTTCTTTCATGCCTTAATGTAGTTTGTGTACACTTGTGTCTTGTCTGGTGATTCTCTGGCATCATCCTTTGAAACTGTTTGTATTTTTTTATTTGACTTTGTCTGTGCAGTCTGCACTTGTTTCATACATATCACTGTTTGGTATATGCCTTTAAATTCTGGTTGACACTAACATATGTATGTGTGTTAACTTGCATTGTTTTCATACTTGGTCTTGCACTTGTGTTCATTATGTAGTCTGCTTGGAGCTTGTTGACAAGTTGGGTTGCTCTGACCAGTTCATTGCATTCATGTTGTTGCTCCATTGTTTTGTTTTGATCTGGTTCATTTTGAAGTCTATTGTAAGTATTGCTTCGAGTCATGTGTACTTGATGCCTGGATTTATTTTAGTTATGTTGTCATGTGAATCATTAACTGTTGAGGCTGCTGGTCATTGCATTCAAGTTCATATATATGTATACAAATGTGTATGCATATGTGTGTGTGTGTGTATATATATATGTATGTATGTATGTTGCACCATGTAGTTTGAAGTGACCATTGTTGACATGTGCATTCATGTTTGTGTGATCTCTGATCTGGATTTTCTTCGAGTTTGGTTAAGTTGTTGCTTTTGTATTGCTGTGTTAGGTGTTGTTCCTGTCTAGTGCACATGTTGATTTTGTACATTTTGATTCTGGTTCCATATGTCTGGTTTCATTTGTGCTTTGCACTTGTAGTCTTGTCTCATGTGGAAGCTGGACTTGTTTCACCTGTTGCCAGGTCTGGTTCCATATGTATACATTGTTGCTCCTAACTGCATTTTGTTGTTTGTCATTTGAACCATTGACTGTTATTCAAGTGATTTCATTATGCTGTTGTGGACTTGAACTGTAGCCACTTCAGTTTTGTCTTGACCGATTGTTTTGTATTGCATGCACTTGAGTTGAACCTAGCTTTGGTTCGGGTTTGACCTTGTGCTCATATCGTGACTTTATTTGTATTGCACTTGAGTTGAACCTAGCTTTGGCTCGGGTTTGACCTTGTGCTCACCTGTCCCTGCAGTTTTATCAAGTGTATATCGGTGTGCATGGCCTTGTGGCATGTACACTGATACATTGTGCATGTCACAGGTTGTTCGTGTAAGATGAATTCAAAATTAAATGATGACGAACAACCCAAATAACTGAGGCAAATAACATTTTCAAAATACATATTTTATTTTACCCTACAAAATATTTCTTTTTCAATTTTACTGCGTTAGTGTTTATTTTGCAGATAACTCAAATGTTGGATACAAATTGGAATACAGTAGAAGAACAATTATGAGTGAATGAGTGATATGTAGTGAGGTGCTAATGTAAATGATAATTGTATAGTGAAAAATTGCGTTGTAATTTGAAATTTTGTATATATAGTGAGAGCTCAAATTTTGTACTATTCAAAAATTATAATAAAATATTTGTTTGAATAAAATATCTGTTTGGATTTAAATTCTATGTTATTTATTTTATTCAGCAAATATTTATTTAATTATGTGAACATAAAATAGTACAATAACAAATACATTTAAATGAATATATATATATATATATATATGTTTATTATCATCAAACAAAAATCATATACTAGCATATTCAACAATCTCCCCCTTTTGATGATAACAAACATATATTTAAGATTTTGAATTTATTAAATGCATTTGATCATTCAATTTTCTCCCCCTATTTGAATGCTCCCTTTCTACAACAAAACTCCCCCTTCATATATGCATGAAAATAAATAAAAATATACACATGAACCTAGATGCAAATAGAAAATACAAAATAAAATATTTGACCTTTATTTGCCAAAATCTTAACTTTTCTCTTCCTCTTTTGTTATCAGCAAAAGAGTAATAGTGTTAGAAAAATAAAGATAAAGTGATAGACATTAATATAACATTAATACCCAATCGAGTATAAATATTAAATTTCAATAAGAAATCAAACAAAAATCATGAATACTTTGTTAGGCGCATATTCCACTTTAGAATGATAGGGGTGATGTTTGTATATAAAACCATATAGTTGTGTCTATTTGTGGTATATTAATATTAGGAATTTGAATATCTACTAACCATGCATAACCGTTAGGAATTTTAAATGAGATTAGTAGTATTCCCAATTTTAAAAAAAACAAAAAAACAAATTTCAAGTATCTTCTAACCACGCATAACCGTGAGGACTTTTAAATGGAATTAGAATCAACTCATCTATTTAATAACCAATTTTGATATGTGTTCCATACATGCATCACCATGAGGACTTTTAAATGAGCATGAAAGCACATACACATATATTCCAAGTAATTCACCCATGCATAACCGTGAGGACTTTTAAATGAGAGTGAATACTTTGGATGTTTTTATAAAAAAATAAAATAAAAGTGAATAATTTCCTGTTTAAAATACCACATATTGACATACTATATTGGATTTTGATGAGTGATGGTCGTTAGAAGTATAGTAGAAATAGAGATGGTCATGGAATTTTTACCCATCAAAAGTTATTATAAATCTTGTTTAAATTTTTAAAGAAATTTGCTAAATATACTTTCTCAAGTCATAATATATTATTAATATCGACACTCATCACTTTTTCAATCACTATTTATCTTTTCGATAATTAGTAGGGAGTCAGATTAGTTAATGTACTCATTTAAGATCAAATCCAAAAATAATTATAAAATCAAAATTTTAAAAATGATAATCTGAAACAAGGTCAAAAACTATTTTCTGGAAGGGGTTTTATAAAAAAAATGTCCGCTTATTGAAAATCAGTTGAGATGAAAAATATGCAGATTTTTACTGTGATGCAACTAATGAATGTTTCTACATAAAATACGTTCCACTAGTAATTTTTCTATCAACTAGATTACCAGTGTAATCTGCATCCGAATTTCCCTTTGACTCAAGATTATCATTAGTTGGATGTCATAGACCAGATCATGAAGTTGCAACAAATTCCTTAAAATTCTTTTTACAGCTTTTAAATGAAATTCTTTTGGATTTTGAATTGAAACCATGCACATAAACAAACAGTGAACATAGTGTCAGATTTAGAATAAACAAATATATCCAGATGTATCATGAGTAATCATCAATCAATAAAACACCATCATTAGTCCAAACAAATCTATATGAACTAGTTCAAAGACTTTAGAGGTACTCATAGTGTTCTTGGCATACAAATATAATTGGCCAACAATTTTGCATAAGTCAGAATCAACATTCATCTCCTTATCACATAATTGGCTGATTTAAATCAGATTATGGTGCAGATTTTCACATTTAATAAATCGCTCTAAATAAATATACCGTTACCTATTTTACCTTTACGATAATTTTCCGTTGTTGCCCATTGTGGTTCTTCCACCTTTGTACTAAGCTAAGGAACTTTGATTTGTAGCCCATCATGTGCCTGGAACAGCCGAATCCAGGTAACACTGTTGTTGTTCCTTAGCTTGCCACCACACCTACATGAGAAAAGATTTTTGTGACCTATTTGTTTTTGTAGGTCCATGGTTGTTAGTGGAAAAGGATTTTGAAAAATATGTTTGTGTAGATCCAAGACTATTTATATTTGTTCCTTTTGGCACCCGAATTTGTTTGACTTTAAGGGATTTTATATTTGTGCCTTTGGGAAGCCAAATTGGAATGGTTTTCACATGTTTGGATCTATACTAGCAATTATTGTGATTGTGTCCAATTTTTCCACATATCGTGCACTTTGAATTAACTTGATTAATTTCACTTCTAACACGTTCAGATTGATTATACCCAAGTCCTTGTCTAACAGTATTGACAGTTTATTTCCCTAATAGCATATTTAGCGATCTTTCTCCTTTGGAAAATTTCCCTAAAGTTGTAGACAATTGTTGGACTTGTGTTTTGAGAGATTCATTTTCATTTAATAATTATGTGCACTTTTTAATGGAATTTTCTCTTCTAGTGTTTTCACTTTCTTTCAAAATCAGAATTTCATTTTCAAGCGATTTAATTTTAATTTCTGATTTTTTAATTTCTTCTTCGAATGATGGACACTTGTCACACTTAGGGCTCTTGCTTTGATAGTTTTTAACCAATTGATCAAGCTATTTATTTAATTCTATCAAACTATCTCTTTGTGATTCAATTTTAGCATACTTCTCCCCAAGTCTTTCAAAACAGCCATTTACTTCGTGAAAATATATAAGTAATTCCGAGTGAGTAAGTTTTGATACCTCGCTTAGCTCGTTATCATCGCTATTAATTATATCACCTTGACGACACAAATCTGCTTTTTCACTCTCACTGCTAGTGCTTTTATTATCATCATCACTTTTATTCCACGTGGCTGCAAAACTTCTCCTTTTTGGTTTCCTTACTCGGCCGAGTCGATTCTGAGGACAATTTGGCTTGATATGACTAGGTTTATTGCACTTGTGACATATGATCTCCTGCTCTTCTGGGTTGTCTAGAACTTTGACTATTCTGCTTTTCAGTTGTTGATTTAGAGCTGGATTTTCGTATTTGCAGTTCCACTTCTTGAATCTCTTTATTAGTAGCGCCAGCTCAGCTGCTCCATCATCATCATCATCATCACTTTCTGTTATTCCTTTGAGAGCTACTAATTTCTTTCGAGTATCACCTCCTTCTCGTTCTTCCTTGAATTTGATTTCTAGCTCGTAAGTGGTGAGATTTCCGATGAGTTCTTCAACTTTGATTTGTTTTAGATCTTTTGATTCTTGAATGGTTGTAACTTTTGCTTCAAAATTTCATGGAAGGACTCTAAGGATTTTTCGAACTATTTCCAACTCTGTGTATGATTTTCCAAGTGCTTTTGATTTGTATACGAGATTGGAAAGTCGTCCATACATCTCTTTGGCATTTTCATCCTTGGCCATTGTGAAGTTCTCGTATTCACTACTAAGCATGGCAAGACGAGATTCTTTGACTTGAGATGTCCCTTCGTGAGCCACTTCGAGTGTGTGCTAGATTTCCTACGCAGTTAGATAATGTGAGACGCGATTAGATTCAATTTGATCCAATGAACAAATAATAAAATTCATTGCTTTAGAATTAGCATTCTGTAGTTTATTTTCACGATCTGTTCATTGATCCATTGGTTTTTCAATTTCCTGATTATCTATCACTATAGTTGGTGTCCTATATCCTGTCTCAACAATATTCCAAGCATCAATGGTTTTTAGAAAAAAATTCATTCTATTTTTTCAGTAAGCATATTCACCATTGAACATTGGTGGTCTAACTATGGACTGTCACTCAGCAAAAGCATTATTAAACGAAGCCATTTAAAAATCAAATTTTTTAAAACAAGGATTTGTTTTTGACAAATCAAATTTTTAAAACAAAAATTGACTTTTGAACCTTGCTCTGATACCACTTGTAGGATCGATTTCACCCTAGAGGGGGGGGTGAATAGAGTGATACTAATAATTATAAAAATTAATGCGGAAATATATAAAATAATTGCAGCACAGATAAATAGCTGAATAATAAAAACAGAAATAGAACAACACTGATTTACCCAGCTTCAGCAAAACCCTGCCTGCGTGCTGCCCCTAAGGTTTCTACTAGAAATTAAGTAGTCAGATGCTTACACATGTAAACTTGCAACACCCGCTATCGACTAACCTAACTCTATGCTCAAAACCCTACCATAACTCAGCCAATGAGTTGCGAATTCTCGAACTACACCACCGTAGGTCGTCCCCTAGTCAACGGACTAGACTTTACAAAAGTTTAAAAGAGAAATACAAAATAAAAATAACTAAACAAAAATAGAAACCCTAGTTTAAAATAAAAGCCCAAAGTATTATTTTTTGCCGGCCTAAAAACAAAAACTCAGTGATAAAAAATATTCCCCTTTTCTTTTTATTCCTTCGGCTTTGTGTCCTTTGTGTTGAAAATGGCTGCCTCGTTTCCTCTTTTAACAATTAGGACTTCTGGAAATTTGTTGAAGTCGCAGCTTTTTTTTCGAGTGATTGAAGTGTTTTGCTTCGTTTTGTTCTGTCAATCGTCTTGTATCTTCGATTTGCTTTCGGCTGCTTCACTACGTCGAGTTCGATTTGAATAAATCTGGTATGCGATTTTGCTTTGTTACATTCCTTGATATGCTTGAACTTGATGCATTTAATGCCGATGATGTTGACGGTACTTATAAGGTTTAATTACGTAAATTTTTGATCGAATGAATTTGTCTGATAATTTTTCTCTACCGTTCGATTTTGCTTGAGTGCGTATGATTTGATTAGACTATTTCAAATTCGTATATTTTTTATTATGCTTGCTTACCACGGCTTCATGAATTTGAACTTGCTCCGTTAATTTCTTTTCTCCTGTAACTTCGGCCTTTTGAATTTGTGATATTATTTTGATTTCGGCACTGACTTGTTCGATATTATCTAGAATTGTTTGAACTTTGCCTTGGTCACCACGGCTTTGATTCTTTTCTCCTATTACTTTGGTATTAATTTTTTGATAATCTGGAAGTTTTGTCTTGTTCAATTTACTGTATATATATTTGTTTGAAAATTTTTGACCCACAGCTTGATTTGTGTTCTTTCATCTCTGCTGTGTTGATGATGCTTTGAGTACATGTTTACTGCTTTACTACATCCCATATTGTTACTGCCTATATATATGTATACGTGTGTGTTTGCGCATGTATATATGTATACTTATGAAGCTTTGTTGGACTTGATACTCTGTTGTCACCTCTGTTGCATTTGTATCCAGTATTTTGGTTTGGTTGTCTTGATACATGTTTTCACATATGTATATTTTGTTGAGGCTCCATGTTAACTTGGTGGACTCCAAACCTGAACTGATATGTGTATGCATTCATGCTCTAGTGTATATGCTCTAGTCTGTATTGATGAGATTTTCTTTCATGCCTGAATGTAGTTTGTGTACACTTGTGTCTTGTGTGGTGATTCTCCGGCATCATCCTTTGAAACTGTTTGTATTGTTATTATTTGACTTTTTCTGTGCAGTCTGCACTTGTTTCATACATATCACTATCTGGTATATGCCTTTAAATTCTGGTTGACACTGATGTATGTGTGTGTGTGTGTTAACTTGCATTATTTTCAGACTTGGTCTTGCACTTGTGTTCATTATGTAGTCTGCTTAGAGCTTGTTGACAAGTTGGGTTGCTCTGACTAGTTCATTGCATTCATGTTGTTGCTCCATTGCTTTGTTTTGATCTGGTTCATCTTGAAGTCTATATGTAAGTATTGCTTCGAGTCATGTGTACTTGATGCTTGAATTTATTTCATGTATGCTGTCATGTGAATCATTTACTATTGAGGCTGTTGGTCATTGCATTCATGTTCATATATATGTATATAAGTGTGTATGCATATGTATATATATGTGTATGTTTGTTGCACCATGTAGTTTGAAGTTACCACTGTTGACATGCGCATTCATGTTTGTGTGATCTCTGATCTGGATTTTCTTCAAGTTTGGTTAAGTTGTTGCTTTTGTATTGCTGTGTTAGGTGTTGATCCTGTCTAGTGCACATGTTGATTTTGTACATTTTGATTCTGGTTCCATATGTCTGGTTTCATTTGTGCTTTGCACTTGTAGTCTTGTCTCATGTGGTAGCTGGACTTGTTTCACTTGTTGCCAGGTCTGGTTCCATATGTATACAGTGTTGCTCCTAACTGCATTTTGCTATTTTTGGTTTGAACAATTGACTGTTATTCAAGTGATTTCATTATGCTGTTGTGGACTTGAACTGTAGCCACTTCAGTTTTGTCTTGACCCATTGTTTTGTATTGCATGCACCTGAGTTGAACCTAGCTTTGGCTCGGGTTTGACCTTGTGCTCATATCGTGACTTTATTTGTATTGCACTTGAGTTGAACCTAGCTTTGGCTCGGGTTTGACCTTGTGCTCATCTGTCCCTGCTGTTTTATCAAGTGTATATCGGTGTGCACGGCCTTGTGGCATGTACAGTGATACACTGTGCATGTCACAGGTTGTTCGTGTAAGATGAATTCAAAATTAAATGATGACGAACAACCCAAATAACTGAGGCAAATAACATTTTCAAAATACACATTTTATTTTACCCTACAAAATATTTCTTTTTCAATTTTACTGCGTTAGTGTTTATTTTGTAGATAACTCAGATGCTATATACAAATTGGAATACAGTAGAAGAACAATTATGAGTGAATGAGTGATATGTAGTGAGGTGCTAATGTAAATGATAATTGTATAGTGAAAATTTGTGTTGTAATTTGAAATGTTGTATATATAGTGAGAGCTCAAATTTTGTACTATTCAAAAATTGTAATAAAATATCTGTTTTGATTTAAATTTTGTGTTATTTATTTTATTCAATAAATATTTAATTAATTATGTGAAAATAAAATAGTACAATAACAAATACATTTAAATGAATATATATATATGTTTATTATCATCAAACAAAAATCATATACTAGCATATTCAACAGTGAACTCGTACACGTTTTTTGGTTTCGTGCTCGATTTACGGTGGCGGGGTGGTTGGCACTTGGCATGGTGGAGGAGGAGGCCTAGGCGCATCGTTTGGCGTCACTTGATCATGGTCCGGTCATCATATTGGTGTGCGTGCATGGGAAATCACAGTCGCGTGATGGGTTGAGCTCGAGCAGGTTGAAACGAAGAGAATGTGAGTTATTGTATTATTATATTATTTTGTTAATTAGGTTTTTAATTTTATCGTTATATTAATTTAAATGTAACTCTTGCATACGAGGTCCGATTCGGACGAAAAAAGTGGCGTTGGAATCGTATCGACGAAGAATACGTCATGGAGTTGGTTTGAAATTTATTTGAAGCTGAGAAAATTTTTGGTTTCAAATGAAAGGTGAGTGTTTTATACACTCACAATTGACTAAATAAATTTTATGTTAGTTAAATTTATGTCATGAAGTAATTTGATTTCGTTGGTTGATGTTTGGTAAATTAATTGATATTAGTTTGATGTATGAATTGAATTGCTAAGGATTTAAATTGACAGTTAAATTTGAAATTGAATTTATTTGCCAGTAAAATACCCGATATTGATAACGATGTAATTGTTGTGATTATTGACTGTTTGGATGTTGGTTGTGATGGATGAAAATTGATTGATATTTTGAATGATTTGGATGTTTATTTATTTTGATATATCACGTTATCATCTTGTATATTATACAGTATATAAAACTGTAAATTGAATTATTTCGAATAAATTAAGAAATAGGTTGAAATGATATATACCTATGGCATTTATTTTGGATTGAAATGATATATATTCATCCTTTAATTTAATTGGACTAACTGATTTACTTGGCCATAAGATAGAAAATTATATACGGACACCGGATTGGTTAAATTAAATGATTTTGAAAATTTTCGATTTGAAATTATTTAAATGATTTGATTTAAAGAAATAAAAATCGAATTTATGGAAATCGAATTATTTTCGAACTTGAGCTCGGAATGTTGAAATTTAAATTTGGAAACAGGAATTGTTTAAATAATCGAAGCTGAGGTTTTGAATTTATAATCGAAATATGATTTGAATTTTAGAAAATTTATTTGTTTTAAAAGATTCGAGTTTTATTCGAACTTTGAATATTGCTAAGCAAAAGTAATAATCGATATTTCAAAATTGAGCTTGGAATTGAATTATATTTGAAGATTTGGATTTTAAATTGGATATTGAAGGTAAATTTGATTTAAGTGTTTAAAATCGAACTCGGAATTGATATAAATCGAAATAGTTTAAATTTGAGAATTGAGTTAAAATTAATTTGAGAATTGAATTGAAATTAACTAGAATTGGAATTGAAATTAATTTGGAATTGGAATTGAAATTTATTTGGAATTGAATTTAGAATCGAAGTAAAATTTGACTTGAAATCGAAATTGAATCGATTAAATCGAAATGAAAATTGAAACTGATTTGAATTGGAAAATTTGGAAAGTGAACCGGTTTGACTTTGAAACTATTTTCAAATGAATTATTTTAGTATAAACTGTTTAAAATCTATTTTCTTTAAATATTCAAACTATTTTGATTTTCCAAACTATTTTACTATATAAACCATTTTTTTATATACTCAAACTATTTTCTATTAAACTATTTTAACTATATAACTATTTTAAAACTATTTAAACTATTTTCTAAAATTTCAAACTGAGCAAAAAGGTGGAATGTTTATATTTAAATCTTGGATTCAAATGCGAATTGGGTTAAAGTGAAGTTATAACCTAAACTATAATCCGAATCAAAATTTTGAAATGAAATCGATATATCGAACTGAATTGACATTTTGAAGTAAAATTATGATTTTTGAAGCGAATATGGAAATTTTGAAGTGAAATTGATTTTGAATCGAATATGATATTTTGATATCAAGGATGAATTGTTTTTGAAATGTAAAAGAACCAACCGGTGTGTAAAATGACGTTTGTTTGTTAAAGAGACCAGGGCCTCTTATTAGCATACCCTATATCAATATTGGAACCACTTTAACAACTGTGTACGCGGTGGATGATATCCAGAATGTAGTAGTTGAATTGGCGAACGTTTACTGGAATGAAATAAGAGAACGGTGATCAATAGCTTTGACACTCGTGTCATAATTAAAATGACTAAAGCAGGAGCCTATGTTTGACCAATGAGGTTAGCTACCTTTAGCGACGTTGATCCCTCGTATTACTATTATGAGTTCGAATTCGATGGGTGCACCTTTTGATTGGATTGATAGACACGGTCGGCCACGGATGTGTTACGACCTGCCAGAAAGGGTAAACTGGTAGAATCCTACCTTGGGCATTGCCTCATGTGCCTTGTCATACTTATCCTTAAATGAGCCCATTATGACTTTGGTATTGTACCTATAAAATGTGTTAAGGTGGATCAATGTAAAGCATTAACACTATTTTGATATTTATTTTACTGATAGACATTACCTATTATAGCGTATACTATTATATATAAATAGTCTAACGGAACCTTAGGAGATGGAAAATCACGTAACATCTCTTAAGTTATTGCACGCACGTTATACACTAGATAAGAGATGTAAAATCCCATAAACATCTCTGACGCTGTTACACTCATTTTTCATGATATTGATTTGACTTACATAAGAGTATTTTAGTTCTGACTCGAGTGTTTTGTCTTTTCATTACGCTCTGGTCAGTCCTGAGTTTTTTTACAGCGTTTTGAAGATTATTCTCTGGAGGATGAGGACGAAGATTTGGTATATTACAATTATTATTATTCCCTGCATCATGTTATTATGCTACATTGATTATTTATCCCTGATGTATATATATAACTCTAATGAATGTTGTATAGATTATAATCAAATGTATAGTAAACAGCTTCATGAACTGTTATTTGACTATTATATTTTATCATTCCATTGTGAGATTCTGTGTTTGTTTCTTCTTCTTTCCTTATTTTTCTTAATTATCCCCATTGATTATCTATGTTCCGTATTGTTTAAGTTGGACATGTGTGGATTATTGTCGATTTAAACCTTTCGAAATGTGGGTCGTCACAATATATATAAAAATGAATATGTTAAATGCTTATATATATGTATGCATAATACATACATACATATATATATATATTAATATAAATAAAATTACCAAATAATTTTTATTTAAATATATATAATGATATGGTCTTGTGCATGGCTTAGGAATTTTTTTTTAAAATTTTAAATATGTATGTGTGTGTGTATCTGTGTGTATCTATATATTAATAATACCATATAAAATTATTTAAAATAAAAACCTATTATTTTTCAAAACTAAATTTAAGTTTAAATTCTCCAGTAAATTTTTAGATGAAATTTTATAATTTGAAATTTTAATATATAATTTTCTTTTTGTGAAAATGTTATATATATTAAAAAAATTATGTGAAATTTTATTTTCATATTTTACACATGTATAATATAGTATTTAAATTATAAACTATATAAATATATGTATATTATATATTATATTAGTTAAATTTTTTTTAAATTCTAAGCCGTGTTATACACAAATGAATTATCACAAATTTTTATGTAATCATATATACATCTACATACAACCAACTAAAATTGTTACAATATATGTACATATTGGAATCGTCACCTAACTAACAATATTATATACATATAAATGAACATTATAATTATAAATTAATGTTTGTAATTAAATTGGAAATGTACCTTGTAGCCAAAGCCTTTAAGCACACCTTGAAAAGATGATATATGCTCCTAAATACAATTTCTGATCCAACAAAGTGTTAGTCCTTGAACCGTCGACCACCGGCCATCGAATACTAATAGAATTGACTTGATTTGGGCTTGATTAATTGGAGAGACCCATGGGGGATTTTCAACCAGTAATGAAAAGAAGTGGAGACTCCAAAAGTTTAAAATCAAATGGAGAAAAAGATGCTTAAATAGAGGACGGAAATGAGAGAATTTATGATCTTATCTTTTACTCTATCTCCTTTAATCTGAGTCATCCGTTATCAAGCCCTCCAACCTATATTTTGAGCCACCTATACCTTATGTTACAGTCGATCCTATCAGCCTACATGATGTGCCTTAAACCCATTTGAGCCCGAATGAATATTTTTGCATTTTTAAATCTAATTTAAAAAGCTTATCAAAATCCTACATATCGATTAATGTATTTATGACTTTTATAAATACAATTAATATTATTTATCAAATCAAAATCAAATTCATAAATAATATTTCGTAAATATCATTTGATTTAATTAACTTATAACAATTATAAATTAATTAAATCATTTGATCGAAAGTGAATTCATCGTTTTCGGTTGTATGACTCATTAGGTGTAAATTTGGTCAGCGGTTAATATCGAACTATTCGAATATTAACATTCACACATCACTTAGCAGGTGGTGTGACATTTTGATCAAATTTATCGCTTACTTGATTTCAGTAAAATCCAATTTTACTTTATTAAGCGTCACCCGGTTGTGACTATTATTTACACCAATTCTCTTTCTCAAAACTATATCACTTTGAAATTATGGAATTTGGTCATAGTCAAAATTCCAATATCATTCATATTCAATTCTATAGTCCAAACAAAAAGTCCTTGGTTCAGCAATAATAATAATTATTAACCGAAATGTTCTGGTCAGTGACTTTGAGTTGACTTCAGTTGACTGTGATATTAACCTCATATAACTGAGGAGACGTATCCTCTCTTGCATAGTACTTCACTTCCAATACTTCCACTAGACCCAACTATAGTCACTCGATGGACTTCATGCCATGATTTGACTATAATCAAAGTGGAGCTTTCATATTGAAGATCGATAGTATTCTCAAGTCGAGAGAACTATGTAAATCGATCACATTGATATTTTCTGTATGACCTTAGTTATATTAACCAATAGAAAACTACCAAGTGAATCATTCCATAGTTATCCAATAACTATCGGTAAGTAATCTCTTGGTGCCCCTAGAAGCATGAGTAATACACCACCCGACATTTGAAGAGCATTATGTACTCTAGTCTCAACAAATATATCGATATCCAGTCTCGATGCATCTTGACTAGGAATATTTAAAATGGCATGTTGTTTTTATTGTGATAAATTACTCACAACTACAACACTTTGTGACCACTATCACAAAACATACCATTTTTGGATTTTCTATTAAATATACTTTTAATTTAATTAATTAATTAATATAACATATTATTTCAAGTATATAATAGAAAGAAAAGACCTTTTATTTCGAACAAGATTGGTTATCGAGTTAGATATATGTTACAAATTACATAACTGCCCCTAGGGAAAATCCTGAACTCTATCAATCTCCCACTTGCACTTGGGATCAATTATGGAATCTTATTTCAACTTCTCCAATTAATTTCCTCAAAACCAATCGAGTCAGCCCCTTAGTGAACGAGTAAGCCAATATGTGTAAATTATCTACTTTGTCAATCAATTCTCTCAAATGCTGATAAACTACCTTTATCATATGGAATAATTCAGAGTATATCTTCGACTTCTAGTGAGATCTCAGTTTTATTATGAACTATATATTGACATTGTTATCATATAACAATGCTATAAGATTCTCAACATTTGAAATCACACTTGGCTTGGTTATAAATTTATGCATTTACATTTATATACATTGCTTCTATTGCAGTGCTATTTAAGGCAATGTACTTAGCATTTTTCATTGAATCTGCCAGTCTTTCATTAGGAACATTTCCAATTTAAAGATTCTTCACTAGAATTTATTGTTGACGCGTTATACTCAATAAAACTTATGAAGTTTGAGTCTCTCCTTTATAAGGAGTTCGTTGTTGCTGTAAACAATTATATAGTATTTCGTAAATACACGAGAACATTCCAAGTTCCTACGGGCGCTACTTATTAAACATTGGTTGTGATGACTTTCTTGCAGTCGGAAAGTGCAAAAGAAAAGGAAGCAGAGAAGAAGAAGGCTGGGCTTACTCGAAAAACAAGAAAGGTCCAAAAAGGGAAGCTTTTGGGCAAACAATAAGTCAAAGGGGAAATTCAAAAGGAGCTATAAATTATGCAAGAGGTGGGAGAAAAAGGGTCGTGAGGCTAAAGATTGTAGGGTGAGTTGGATGAAAGAAGCTTTTAAAGGGAAGTGTAATAATTGCCACGAAGAAGGCACCCAAGAACCAATATCCTAAGTTGGCAAAGGAAGGGTCAAGTGGACAAGTCTATGCTATCGAGGTTATCCCTACTTCGAGTGGACCACTTAGAGATCAGGGAAAGGTAGCATTAGAAGGAATAACTCTTATTTTCGGGGTTACTATTCGTACTCTATTTGATTCTGGAGCATCACATTCCTTCATAGCAAGGAATGTAGTTAACGTTTTAAACCTTTATACCGAATTTGTCAATAGCCCAATAGTAGACTCTAATCCTACTACGGGGTCAACACATCTCCCTTTAATTTGAAAAGAATTAGTCATGGACATATGTAACATTGATTTCATATATAATGCGTACATTCTAAATTTTGAGGGGTATGGATTGGTTAGCATACTATGGAGCGATTTTTGATTGCGATAGGAGGGTTGTACGATTAAAAAGTTGTGCATGCCATGACCTAGAAGTTCTTTGTACACCCTAAGTCTCACTTGAGTCAAGTTATTTATACTCACTAAGTCTACCTTTTGGTAAACTATTATCCGTACCTGTACTTTGTGAATTTCCTGATGTCTTTAAGGAAGTGTCAGGTCTCCCACCTTATAAAGAGATCGAGTTTAGAATCAATAAGGAGAAAGACACAAGGACGATCGCTTAGAATTGATAAGGAGATGGACGCAAGGCTGGTCGCTCTGCCTTTATGTCATATGGCCCCCAAAGAAAGAAGAGAGTTAGACAAAGCAGATCTCCGAGCTGTTGCAGAAAGGATTCATCATATGGAGTACTTTGAAGTGGGGAGCCCCTTTTGTCTTCGCCACCAAGGCGGATGGCTTACTAAGACTTTACGTCGATTATAGGGAGCTGAACAAGTTAACAAAAAATAATAGGATCCTATAACTAGGATAGATGACTGTTCGACCTACTTATGAGAACCAAAGTATTTTCCTAACTAGACTTGGCAACCAGATTCCATCAGTTGAGGATTGCAAAAGAAAGCAAGTTGAAGACCTCATTTTGCACACTAGAATGACTCATGAGCGGGAAGTAATGCCTTTTGGATTGACGAATGCTCCTGCATACTTTATAGATTTGATGAGTAGGGTATTTAGGGGGCAACTCAATAAATTCTCCATTGTATTCATGGATGATATCTTGGTATTTTCCGAGAGCAAAAGAGAGCACGAGGACCACCTAAGATAGGTACTAAGAACTTTAAGAAGGCACCACCTTAAGGCTAAATTTTCTAAATGCCACTTTTGGAAGAAGTAGGTTAGATTCCTTGAGCACATTGTTTCTGAGCAAGGACTGGCAGTGGACCCGGCCAAAGTAGTGGTTGTTCAAGGATGGAGAGTTCCTAAGAATGCATCGAAAGTTAGAAGTTTCATAGTGTTGGCAGGCTACTATATGAAGTCCATAAAGATCTTTACAAGAATAGCAATCCACTTAATCCACTTGACTAAGAATGACCAAGTCTTTTCTTAGGATAATAGATGCACTAAGGCAGTCGATAAGCTTAAGGAGATACTGTCTAGTGCACCTGTGTTGACCATTCCCAATGGGACCAAACCATTCATGGTTTTAACAGATGCTTATGGCACAGGATTAGGAGCAATTCTAATTCAAGAGGGAAAGGAAGTTGCTTAAGCTAGTAGGCAACTAAAGGATCATGAAAAAAGATATCCAGTTCATGACTTGGAGTTGGTAGCTATTGTCTTTGCCTTGAAGAAGTGGACACATTCTTTTGGGAGAAAGGTTTGGGTTATTCACTGACCATAAATCACTCAAATACTTATTTTCGCAAAAGGATTTAAATCTTAGGCAGTAGAGATGGATTAAATATATATAGTCATTTGATTTTGGTACACAATATACCCCTGGAAAAGGAAATGTAGTCGCTGAAGCCCTTAGACTGACACACTACCCTAAACTCTATATATAAATGGAGGTATTTAGTGTACCTCTCAAATTTTAACTTCCAACCACCAATAGAACCAATCCAAGGCTTTTAGCAGTAATGGAGGTTGGACCAGCTTTAATGGACCGTATTGGACTTGAGCAGATGAAAGATGAAAAGATAGTGGATATTTTGTAGAAGTTGAGGAGAGGAGAGTATTTTCCACATACCAGTAGATATTCAGTTGATGATAAGGGATGGTTGAGAAATGATGGATGACTTTATTTCCCAATGATGGTGGCATATTAGAGGAAGTGCTTATGGAATGTCACCACTTTAAGATGACTATTCACCTCGGAGGAGATAAAATGTATAAGGATATGAAGAGTATTTTCTTTTGACCCGGAATAAAGAGAAGAGTGGTTGAGTTTGTTGCCAAGTGCTTGACATGTCAGAAGATATAGGCTGAGCAAGGGAAGCCCAAAGGGTTACTATTACCTTTGGAGATTTCAACTTGGAAATGGGAACACAATTCGATGGACTTCGTAGAAGGATTACCTAAGAATCAGAAAGGCAAGAAGCCATTTGGGTTGTTGTAGATGGACTCATAAAGGGTGCCCCTTTTATTCCTATTAGGAACAATAGGACTGCCGCGTCCCTCGCACAAATTTACATCAAGGAGATAGTCCGATTACATGGCAATCCAACGAGCGTTGTTTGTGATAGGACCCTTTATTCACCAGCGAATTTTGGAGGAGTTCGCAAGCAACTTTGGGAACTTCATTGAATCTTAGCATGGCTTACCACCCATAGACAGATGGTCAGATAGAAAGAGTGAATGGGATTTTTGAGGACTTGTTGAGAGTTTGCATCTTGGACTTTGGAGGACATTGGGAGTAGCACCTACCATTGGTTGAGTTCACATATAATAACAACTATCAAGCGATGATTGGTATGGCCCCTTTTGAAGAACTTTATGGAAGGCCATGCAAATCACCAAGTTGTCGGTGGGAAACCACCAAATTTTTTTTCTCAAAGCCGATTTGATCCGTGATACCATAGAAAAAGTAGAACTGATCAAGCAACGCATGAAGCAGTGAAGATCGTCAAAAATCTTATGTAGATAAGAGAAGAAAAGAGCTAGAATTTGAGGTAGAAGATATGGTATTTTTCAAAGTCTCCCCACTTAGAAAAGTTGTTAGGTTTAGAAAGTCGGGAAAATTGGCGCCCAGATTTGTTGGGCCATTTCAAATTTTGGAAAGGATTAGAAGACTTGCTTACCACATGGAGCTTCCAGACCGATTGGTAGGAGTCCATGATGTTTTCAGGTTTCTCTTTTGGGAAATCCCTTCATGGCACTTCTGTTGTAATAGAGCCTGATCAATTGGGGGATGTAGAGACGGAACTAATAACATCTCGTGCCACTGCACGCGTTGTGGAGCAGAGAACTAGGAGTCTCCACAACAAAGAGATTAGATTTTTCTGAGTGCAACGGGGAGATAACCTGGTGGAAAGCACATGGGAAACTGAAGAGAAGATGAAGATCTCTCATCTAGAGCTTTTCACCGTAAAATTTTCTATTCGAAGTTAAGATTTGGTTGCATCATGGTTACTAGATTGGATGGCGGAAGATGTTTTCCACACTATTTCACAATCACTTTATGCATGTTTAGGGTATTTACAAACATACTGCTTGACACGATTACACACACTAGGATTGAGCACATTTAGTACGTCTACAGTACATAATCACATTGCACTTTGGTTGAGTGAATGGATGTGTAGATAACTTGGTTGTACAACATGAATGTTATTGTGCATTATGTTTTTCACCCATTGGAAAGATTTTGGGAATGGAATCCTTTTTAAGGAGTGAAGAATGTAACACCTCATAAAATCAATAATAATTAATTAATTAATTAAATAAAGTAGGGTTAAAATCGGAAATTTTGTAAAAGTTGAAAATGAGCCAGGATAGTTTTACCATGGCATTCGTGGCAGAATTCTGGTCAATTTCCATATATAATATGCTAAAAACGGAGCTCAAACGAGGAAGCTATGAGTGTTTGAAGTTTTCAGATTTAAATAATTTAAATCGAATTCAAATTCAAATAAATAATTAAATTTTAAATTTGGAAATTAATTGAGATTGGACTTGGGGGTCAAGTAAAAATTAAAATTAATAAATAACGTTAAAACTAATTAAGGTATAAAATAAATGCGGCAACGGAAACAAAATAACGCTTCTAAAATGAATAGGACGGTCGACCCCTAAATTCGACAGGTTACCCAGGGTGGGGGCTAGGGTTTTTTGAGGATTAATGACCCATATTCTCCCATTTTGATCTATTTTCATCCTGTAGTTCTGAGACGTTTCAACCCCTATGAATAGAACCCTACCCTCTCAACTTTTATTCATAAAAATATTTTGGAATTTAACGAACCTCTGCCATTCTTGTCTCTCCTATAGATTCAGAATTCCATTAGAAATTCAGGTAAGAATTCTATTTAGTTCTCTATTGATAGTTCCAACCAATTCTTCTCCAACTTTCCCAAATCTAATGAATAATATACCTATCCCTTGCTCTATCTCTCTCTCTCTCTCTCTGTGTGTGTGTGTCAAAAGCAAGATCTAGAAGTGGTTGTAAGGCGTTACAAATCCAAAGAAGACAAAGCAAAGCTAAGGATATTTTATGTGGAAATCTTAGCATTTTTAATTCAGTAATTGATTAGTATGCTATGGATTTGAATATACCATAAGGTTTTTGGGTTTGTGAAAATAAAACAAAATGATACCCCCCAAAACTCCTTTGATTCGAAATGTCAATCCTTATTGAATTCTCAATTATTTACATTAAATTGTTGGAACTATATAGTTTTTGCAATTTTTGGTGATTTCAAATTCTATTCCACTCCTCTTTAATTCTAATTTGATTAAGTAATCTCTATTGAGGAATAGGGTGCAAAGTATGAATTTATTCGTAGTTTACACCATTTGTTCCATATGAAAATAAAAGAGAGGTTCCATTGTTTATTTCTTTGTAAAAGAGGGGTAGAATAGAAGTTGAAACTAGAATTGCAATTTATATTTTTGAGAATATTCCATTGATTTGATGTGATAGATTGAGTTGATATTTTTATTATGTACAAGTCTATTTATTGCAATTATTGAATATAAATGTTGAATCCTTTTAAGGGTATTGAAATCTCTTGTTATGGATATTGGAAATTTTGCACCATTGATAATATGGGAAAGGACTTGCATTATTGTTATTAAACAGGAATTGACATTTAATGATAGTTAGGGAGTAATTTCAACACGGATAGAAAATAATAAATGCATATTTATTTGTATATTAATTACCATAAACAGTGTACAATTATAATGTTTAATTACATAATTATTTAGATAATAACTGTCATTAAATCCCCTTTAAAAAGGTAATTGATTGTTAAGGGAAAATAAGAAGGAATTATTATAGAACATAATTAACGGACACAGTGAGGTGTGTGATAATATATTAACTGTGTTATAAGTATGACTAAGTCATAGGGATGCGAGGTCAGTCAAGTGACACGGAAGTTTGCGTAGCTAATCTGGCTACCAACAATATGACTTTGGAGCTGATGTAAGACATCACCTATAATAAGTATCTACGATGACGCGAGGTTTGTCCTAATTGTGTAGGGTAAATCTATCCAGTTAATCTACCTACTAGTACCTATGAATAGTCGGATTAATGTGAGACATCACCGTATGATACAAGTCATAAGGCAAACCCTGAAATAGCCACTTAGTATCTTATCTTGAAGCGGACCACCTTCCTATAAAGAAGTATTAAGTGGTCGAAGAGATTCCATGCAATGTTAGCTAGATAGGCATCTATAAGGAGTCTGCCTTGGAGATAGGTATTAAATAGTTGGAGTCTGCCTATTTTCAACAAAGGGTATTTAGTGACTTGTGAACTATCTCTCGCACTGTTAGACATTTATGATGATTTGTTATGGGTTATGGGATTGGGAAACATACTTCGAGAATGGAAGCTATTAAGTGGTTGATTGAGGGCCTGCCTTATTTATATGAAATATTAAATGGTTTCAAAACACGTAAGTCACATTCCTATTTTTGACATATGTTGCCCAAGTACCGAATAATAAGGCTTAAGGTTTTTATTCACCAGACACCTGTTGTTCTGTCTCTCTCCTCATTACAACATAGGTTAAGGAAGGAGTAATGATGATGATGATGCTTGAAGATGATGTGAGCAAAGATTGTGGCGGTTATTATAATTTACTTATGATGCTTTTATTGTACCCATTAAAGAATACTTTGAAACAAATGATGTAACTGTTATTGTTTGAAACTATGTTCTATATTATCACATTTGAATTTATCTTGAAATAAATGGGTACAATTTGCTATTATACTTTGTTCCTTTCGCTGTGAGTTCTAAAAAAATAGTTATAGCCTTGTATTGTTATTCCTTTTACCAACCAATAGTCAGCTTGGGAATGAGTCTAAGTTTCGTTAGGCCATTTCTGGGTCCGAATTTAGGGATGTTTCTAGGCGAGTTGTTACAGTTTCAACACCCATGCAAGCGCCTTATTTTACAACTACAAAATACATTCGTAATTTGGTCACTTATGCATATTTGGTCGCGAATGTGTATTGCATTCTATGAGTTTCGAACTCAAAAGCAATATGTCATGACCCAACTTTCTATCACCAGAAAGTCGTATCATGATGAAGAAAGAAAGGGATAGAAAAGAGAAAAGATAGAGAAGAAAGAAGAAACAACATCAGAATCTCAACAGCGGAACGAATAAATTATATTAATCACATAAGTATTACATAGTATACAACATCAATTAGAGTTACGTAGATTATACATCACATACTAGACAGTTATAAACACATGTCTAGTTATTACAACTCAAGTACAACACAGAGATACCAACACAGCGGACCACTATACATATTTATAACGCTGAAGCCTCCTGCTCCATTGCTCCTCCATAAATCGTCAAAGCTAACCTGAACCCTTAGCTACTCGTAAAAATTTGAGTACCCAAGAGTTTAAAAAAACAGAAGATAAACTCCAGGTCAGACATGGGTCTGGTGTGAGTAACAGGTTAAAGTTGCTTAACTTTGAAAATCCTTTGAAAACAAAAGGTATCACGTAAGACTTCCCACACATAAACATGGAAAAGTTTTTACCTTACGCTAACCAAACATTTGATAGGAAATTCTATGATATTATAATAGGTCTAGGGTTTTCAAGTAAATAAGAAATAGCTGAAATTGTTACATGATTAAATTCCAGCATACTAGCCAATAAGTGGGTAATACAATCAAATCCGAGGGCGCTTATTGGAGATTGGATTCCATACAATGGCAGGGCTACCGAGGTACCGCCCGTCACAGTACATGGCCTAGATCACCGTACCGAGGATCACTCCCTACCCCCCTGCAACATAAAGCCGGAACCATCCCTTACTGGACAGTCCCAAACAAAACAACCCCAGCAGTTGTTGCAATCAACTGCCCACACAGCCGAAATAAAAAGGGACATCTAGACAGGGGTATATCTCTCAAGTGGGTGCTACCCACGAAGCCTTGTTGCACCTCCCCTGTTTTAGCCATTCCCGGTTGATGAGGCTTGAGGCTACGATTACCTTATCAGAACACATCTATCTTAGAATGCTCATCGTCCACCTGACGATGTTCTGAAAGCATTCCATCCATACAAGTTCGTTCCGGGTTCGAACGAAACCGAAGGCATTATCTCGTTACACTCATTTTGGAATCACCCTCAGAGTTAACGACAATAACCCTTTCACTCTGAATCTTCCTCTTCAGTTGAGATTCACGACCTATCGTTAATTTGGATCGATGTGGTTTTCGGATATCCAAATCTGGAAACCCGATCCCAGTCTCATCGAAATCCAAAACGTATCATTTAGGTCCAAGTTGTTTTAAAGTTAAAACAATTCAATTCGATTATCTATATACACACCGATAGATAATTCATAATATCACAATAGATAATTCATATTATCATCACAACAGATAATTCACATTATCATCATACTTCAACTAAAGCATCCATATCACACAGCATTACTTATCTCATATCTGATATTTCAAACCATTCAAGGAAATCAATATCATCCATCCATATATAAACAAGGATTAATAATCACACTATTTATAATTAATTTAAAATGAATTAACTTCATCATTATAAATCTTGCTTACATAACCATTAATTAATTACAAATCAATTAATTAATCATTCTCTAATTTCCATCTTAATTAATCATCCTTGATTAATTATCCTTTAATTACATTCAAGTAATTATTCTTTAATTAATTTCATAAATTAATTATCCTTAACCAAATACAGTAATTAATCTTTAATTACTTTATTAATTAATTAACTATAATTAATTACATTAATCCTAAATTAATTTCATTAATTAATTACTCAAAATAACTTATTATTGATTAATTAATCTTAATTAATCAACCCTTAATTACAACATTAATTATATAAATTAATGATCCCTAATTACATTTTTAATTAATTATTCTATTTAAATTAATTACATTAAGAAATTAATCTTTACTTAAACCACATTTATTAAACACTCTTGATTAATCACATCTAGTAATTAACTACCCTTAATTACTTCATTAAATAAATTAATTACTCCTTAATTAATTATCTCAATTAATCCCTTGATTTATTACACCAAGTAATTTAATCCAAATTACTTTCATATTTAAATCATCTTCAATTAATTACATCCAGTAATTACCATTAATTACTTCACTAAGTAATTACACTTCATTTATTACATTAAGTAATTATACTTAACAAATCATCCAGTGATTATCTTAAATTAATTAAACTTAATCAATTAACCTAAACTAATCAAATTTATTTAATTAATTACCTTGAGTAATTAATTCCTTAATTACTTCCATTAAGTAATTATTCTTATCCTATTTCACAGTTGATTATCTTTAATTAATTAATCAAATTTATTATTAAAATTAATCACATTAATTAATTATTTAATAATCTCAAGTTAATAACCTTCATTTAATTATACTCATTAACCATCCCTTAATTACTTCCTAAGTAATTATGCTTTAATTAACCGTTATTAATTACAAATTAATTAATTCTTAATTACCAATTAATTAATCTCTAATTACTTAATTAATTAATTTTCTAATCATTAATTAATAATTTTTACTTATCTAATTAATTATCCTTAATTACAACTTAATTAATCCTTAAATTAATTAACTTACAACCCTTAATCATTTATTTATTAATCTTTAATCATTAACAAATTAAATTAATTAAGTACTCTTTAATTACCTTATTAATAAATTAATCTTAAATCATTAAATCTCAATTAACTTTAAGATAAAACATTATCCTTATTGATGACTTAATTATCATAAATCATATTTAACTCTAAATTTAACTTACTAATTAAATCATTAAATTTTAGATTTAAAATAACAAATCAAGTTAAACAAATTTTAAACTTATACTTTAACATTTAAATCTTTTCAAAAATTTTTAAAACATTTTACTTGGAAAACAAATTTATTTTCAATTATACTTAAATCTTTAAACTTGATTTTAAAACTTATCAAACTTCAACTAAAATCTGGAAACAGATTACTTTTGAAACAAAGACATTTTAAACTTGAAGCTTTAAAACAGTTCCTGTTTAAATTTTCTTTAAAACTTGGCAACAAAATTACCCTAGCCTAACACGATCATTCCCCGAGCAAAACATGAGAAATCGCGTAACCCTCCTGCCTCGAGACCAACATGAGAACAATTCGAGAAAAACTCAAGTATCACTCTTCCCTTCAACCCAGACTTCCCCTGAACCAAAGATGCACCGTGCATATGCATGGGGGCTCCGACCACCTCCGGTCATCACCACAGCCCTTAGCAAGTCGGCGATCATCCCCTCATCGTATTTCGACCATCAGAACTTCAACACAAAATCAAAATCAAATTCGAGCCTTTAAACCCAAAACTAGAACTAGAAGCCAAACCTAGAAACGCCACATTTTCGAAACTCCGACCACTAGAAAATCTACAACTTCGGCCATGACCTCGTCCATGACCAATCTTCCATCACTCAAAACCCCACTGCACTCGATCAATCTTAGAACCCATGGTTGATCGATCATCTCAGCCCAGTTAAACTAGGGTTACAGATAAAAATCGAACACTGCCGCCCCTACAGCCACTTGTACACCCATCTGATAATATTCCACACATCTCCGATCACTCCACTACCACTAGTGAAGACCCCGACCATTCCATCCCCTTAGATCATCAGAAACTACCCAGAACACCAAATCTAAACAAACTCGAACTGCTCCCTTAATTCGATTTTAAAAATTATGATTCCACTTTTAAAAATCAAGTTTTAGCTTAGGGATTCAGATCATATACCTGAATCAATGAATTAGGATGTTTAAATTTTTGACATAACTAATATTAGCCTGTTCTTTTGGTTTCCAGAGGCATTCAAAATTTATTTCAACTTATTTATAATTTTTTTAAACATAAATTTATACTGAAACAAACAACTTTTGTTTAAGACTTAAGTCTAAACAGTGATTGGTTCAAGAGAATTTGAATTTTGTTTAAAAATCTTAGTTTGAAAACTAAGAACAGAGGGATCTCAGAAAACAGACATGCACACATATCCATACATTCATATATATATATATATATATATATATATTTATAGAAATGCACTTATATATATACACACAAGCATATTTATTTTCAGATATTAACATGCAACCAGATTCATTCTTAAACTTTTAAAAAGAAATGTTACTCACCTGTTTTTGAAAATGAAGAGCAGAGCACTTGATTTTGAAAACAGTTTTGTACTTTAAACGTGAATATGCTTTTGCTTTTAAAACTTGAGTTGCTGAAGCTTGTTACTGGATCTAGTAGTGATGACTAATATTTAAAACAAAGATGGATCTGCTCGATTAAATCTCAGGTTGAAGAAAAATGCAGGCTTTGGTTTTCATCTTGCAAATGGGTTTCAGGTTTTGATTTTTCTGGTTTTCATTTGTTTTAGAGGAGATGTTCTCAGGTTTGATAATTCTCTGGTATGCATTAGTTTATGAACGAAAAGAAAAGAGATTGATATATAGGAAACAAGTGCGGAGGCTTTGTTTCACTTGTACAATTTTGATCAGAGATTTCTTTTGTATGGTGGCTGAGATGATTTTCCAGCAAATTTGAGATGATAGCATTTAATGCTTTGGTACCTTATCATGTTTACAATACTATTTCTTTTATTTTGTATGTACAATCTTGCATATATTTTTATTTGTTTGACTTATTTCTTTGCATACTTATCACATTCTTATTCGTATGTACAGAGATAAATTTTCTTGCCTGGTTACGTTTTCTACTCTATATGCTTCCATAAAGTTGTTATATTTTTTATCAAGTACAACTTGTATGCATTTTATTGTTTCCTTTTTATCTTATTTCCTTGTACTTATATGATTTTTCTTGCCTGCAACATATATTTCTAAAGACTATATACCTCTAGAATTTTCTTAAGTGTTCATGTTATAGTTATTATAGTTATAATGTTAACTTGTATATTTATTTCTATTTTCTAACTTAAATATTTATTTTTAACTTACATTCTTATTGTCTTGTATTTCTCTATGTATGTATTTAATTATTGTTTATTTCTTTTTAAAGTTTAAGTATCAAGCATTTACTCATATTCATATTTTATTTTATGCTTATATTTAGTATTTATAAATATGATCTAGTTTAAATATTATTATCTAGATTACATCATAACATATATATATATATAATATCAATAAGGTAAAGCTTTACTCTAATGTAAATAAAAATAGATTTTATTTTGAAATATTAAAACACTCTATCTTTAAATTCCAAATCATAGTTTCTTATGTTTATAATCATATAGTTATTTATAAAATAGCTTTTGAAAAGTTATATATCAAAATTTCCAAATTACCAAAATATTAGAATTATAAAATATGCCTTATTAATTAAATTTAAAACAAAGCTCATCTATTTACAATATATACAAATATATACACATTATAAATAGAAAACAATTTATTAGATTTTAAAATGATACATTCACAAATTAAATGTTTATTAAAAGAAGATTACTAAATCGATTCAAATTTTATTAACAAAAATTATCAAATTAATTTAATTTTTAATACATATTATTAAATTGATATTGCCAAAAATTCCAGGATATCACACAATATAAGACTATAAATATTTGATTCATTTCCAATCACGTATAAATGTTATATGGTGAACGATCATCATTCGTAATATGCGATACTTCGATGAAGTTAGTTCATTCGAAATAAGAAAATAAATAGTACTGTGAGTTCGAGTATTCAATTTGATTGATTAGGATAAAGATCACATTGTGTTAAAAGTAAAACAAGACCAAAACTACAAGAATGATCTAAGAATTCGACCACTGAACTATCAGTTTGATCAGTTTACATAAGATGCATAATATTTGATGTCTTTAAGGATGATCAAATGCATCTTTGTAAAGAATTCGTTATGATGTTGTAGTAAAGGTTTTCTTTTGATGGTTCGACCATTAAGAAAGAAAAACGAATGTACAAGAGTAGATATAATTTAAGGTATAGTTGGGATAAAGAGAGTGAATGGTCACTTCTTTATAAAGAAACATCGAAAATGAGAATTGTAAAATAATAGCCGATACTTGACATTGGAATGAGAAATAAGATTTCTTTTCCAAAATGTATTTTCATTTAGAAAATTTTCTTTTAGGAGACTTATTTCTTTGAGTTCAAGATATTCGATCAAAGAACTCTACACTATAAACTAGTTGCAGTACATCAAATAAATAATCTATATTAATTGAATAATGGACCTTTGAATTTAGTACGTTATTATAGTAATGCCAGAAATTGTTGGAGCATGTCATATAACACTTGTTGATTGCATCAAGTTAAAAAAATCGTTTTCATAAAACACACCACACGTTATTTATGAAATAATGACTATTTTTCGACGCCAAATGAAAAATAGACATAGTTATATTTCAATGGGAATATTATGAATATTCGTTATGAAATAAAACTATAATGTAGTATTTTTTTTCACAACAAAAGCGATGGAATTGTAAATAATAAAGTATCTAAAATTACCTACAATTATTTTGGAATTATGGACTAGCCCGAAGTTTTGAGAAATAATTTTATTATATGATTATAAACCATATGATACTAGCTAAGTATATCTGAAACAATTAAGGGCTATGCATCCATCTAGTGGGAGCATCATAAGAGTTGATGAACTCTTTGGATTGATACATATTGTAACGACCCGCAAATTTATCACTTGGATAAATTATATTTATTTTTAAAATATTTATATATAGGTTTAAAAGTAATAAATAAACATGTTTTAAGTGGTAAATAACAATAGTTATTTTGTTTGGGAAAAATATTTGCAGACAAATTACCGAGGTAAAATATTGATAATTTGTAAATATCGTCCTAAGTAAAATATCGAAAAAATAGCCGGAAGTTGTTGTATCGATAAAACCGCTTTTAAACAATAAGGATCATGCACGGCTCTGGATTCATACACTAATATATGTATTCAAACAAGATTATGAAATAAAATAATTTATTTTATTTTCTGAAAATAAAATGTAATTATGACATCGACGGCTGATATCATCGTTTTTATATATTCTTCAAAAAATATTCAAGTTAAGTTTAAATAATAAATAAATGGGTTTTTATTTACAAATAAACCTATTTTAATTATTTAATAATGATTGTAGAATATTTTTTAAAATTTGTTTACCAAAATAGATAGTTCGTAGAAAAATAGAAAACGTGACCAAAGAATGTTTTCCGGAATTTCGACTTTTCGACACCGAAAAGTTGTCGGGAACATTATTCGCCTTTATGCACTATATGTACACATATATAAGAGATAATTAACCAGATAATAATATACTTAATTATGTATTATCTTATGTTAATTATGTTTAGCAAGTGATGTGACAAGACATTGTTTTAAAATAATAACTTGTATATATATTAAATCATATCATTCCCTCTTGTCATTTCCTTAAGTACCATCATCATTACCCATCATGGCTTAGGGGATGTGACTAGAGAGGGGGAAGATGTGATATATGAGGGAGAGGAAGGTGGTGACATGACATATCAAAATAATGACATGTTATGATATTTTAAACTAAGGATAAAATGGTAATTTCCCTACTATTCTTCATCTATAAATACACACCATCACACATACATTTTCATTTATATTCCAACTTTATTCTTTTCTAAACCTTATTTTCTATAAATTCCATGGATTCCATAGTTCAAAATTTTTTAAGAAAAAGTTAGCATTTTGTGTTGTAACTTGCTTCCATACCTTCTAAACTTTTTATACTTTCATTTCAACATCCTCTCTTCCAAAAACAAAGGCCATCACTACCCCCACAAAGCCCTAGCTAAGCCAAATCGCCTCTAGCTGAATCCATTCTAAGGCCTTAGCCCCTCCAAAGCTTCAAAATTTTAAGCTAGAGTCGAGCGTAGAGGCATTGTCGAGTTATAGTCGAAGTTCGAGCGAAGTTAGTTAGTAGAAAGGTGAGTAAAACTACTTTATTAGGAAAGGTTTTTGACTTTATTATGATGTGTTATTATGGTGATAATATGGTGAGAAAATTGAATGGTTATGATATTGGTCGATGGTGATTTGATGGGTGTTGTGTTTGGTATTGAATTTGAGATTTGAATGTGATGTTGTCGAGTTAGTAAACATATAACCTTAAGTTTATATATGTGTTTCATTGTGATATTAGAAGTATGGTAGTATGGATGTATGGTTGTGATATAAGAATGAAAGTATGTTGAGCTGAAACAACGTTAACAACTTTGTGTTGCGACGGACGTGAGATCCGATTCGAAATCAAAAAACTATGTTTTCTTGTTTTAGAGTTTGGAAATTATTTAAAGTTTCTATCTTTGTTTCCAAGTCTCAAAAACTTTAAAATTTATGTTTCTAAACATGAAATAGGAAATAAAAGCAAGTGTTTTCGCTTAAAGTATGTTTAAGCGAACTGCGCTCATATCGATAGTCGATATGGACGTAGTTCGACAAAATTTCCGATTTTCATTTTAAAACGGTTTCTTTTGAAATGGTTTTGCAAAAGTTTTTCAAACTTAATTAGTAATATAAAAAGAGATTAAATTTAGATAAATTAAATTTATTTAATTAAATTAATTAATTATAAGTAATTAGTACTTAAGTAAGTGATTAAGGTTTAAGTAACACTTAAGGAAGGTTAACGATTAATTAGTGATTAATAAAGTTTTTAATCAGTGATTTATGAAGTTAAGAAGTAATTAAATGCTTAATTATTATTTAATTAAGTTAATTAGTTGATTAATTATTATTTTATTAAGTGATTATTTAATTAATTTTTAATTAATTAGGATTTAACTAATAATGAATTGTTTAAACCTCAACTAAGATGCGTTAAGAAGTTAATTAGGACTTAACTAAGTTCATTAAGTTAATTAAAGTTTATTTATGAATTAATCTTTATTTAATTAAGATATAATTAGGGTTTCAGCTAATTGAATATACTTTAATCTTTTCAAAGCTATTTTTTAAACTTAATCAGTTATATTTTAAATCAATTTTCTTTTTAAGGTTAACTGATTTTAAATCAAAGGATCTCTCGTCTAGACCATTAAGTAGCCAAATGAATTAAAGTAGTGATTACAAAATGTTGGCACGTTTTATGGAAAGTAAGTGACTTGTGTTTAGCACAAATGTTGAATATCGGTAACGTGATAGACATAAGGAAGTTAATTTCAATAAGCGGGTCATGGTAACTTAAGCATATAGAATATACTTCTATATGTACATTTTTCATCGATGATGGATGTTTCTATATATGTAACTTGGACATCTACCTACGATTGACTATATGTTATGTGTGAATCTCTTACATATCCGATGTTAGGCAATACCCATGATATAACTTAGATAAGTTAAACCCAAATTTAATGATCCATTGCAGTCGTTGAGCCTTCGTTTGGTTTTGTAAAGTAAATATTTCATTTTCTTTTAAAATGGTAGTCCTTAAGGCTATTCTATTTTGAACAAGATATTTTAAGAATGATTGGACAATTGTATTGAATATTATACGAAGAAGTTTATGAATAATTTTGGGGTATTCGTAAAAGGAGTTTTAGAAATGGTTTTGAATGTTTATAAATAGATTTTATAAATGGGTTTGGATGTCTATGAAGGGAAGTTTTATACAAGGTCTGAAAGTTTATAAAGAAGTTTTATAACCGGGTTTGAATAATTATAAAGAGTTCATAAATGAGTATGGAAGTTGATAAATGTTTGCAAACGGGTTTAGGTTAAAGCAAAGAGGATTTCATGGATAAAGAAAATTTATAAAAGAATTTATTTAAAATAAATAAAACGGGAATTTGAGGTTTGGATTTCTCGAGGCCGACCTTTTAAAAAATGGTGGTATGTGATATCCGTTCCACACTTAACACTAAAGGAATAGTGCTTAAAGTTATCCTTTTCTCCAATTTAAATAATGTAGTTCAATCCTTTTTAAGAGATTTGGTAATGGTAAACCTTACAAATGTTTTGTGAATATACTTATGTAAAGGAGATAAGTATATGAATGTTGATAAATGTTTGGTAAAAGAAATTCAATACATTAAAATGGTTTTGAGGATTAGTGATTGCTTGGGTAATTAAATCTCTAGATTTTGCTGTTGTTATTTGATAGTTAAATAACCGACTATCAAATTTGGCCTAATTTGACTTAGGAAGTATGAGTGTAAAATTCGAATTTATGATAAGGACTCAAATACTTATTCCAAAAGAACCGGGAATGAGTCAACCAGAAATTATCGATTGTTGGTACGGAGAGACCGAAATCGGATTTATATATCTGATAACCACTCCGAACCAACACATGTACGTTCGAGTGGAAGACATCTTGATGATGATTGAAGATGGTGCTCTTTGAAGTGCAAGGGTTACTACTACTAATCCTAAGGGTTACTACTACTACAACCAGTATCGTTGACACTGGAACCATACCACCTCCCTATCATGACATAGAAGAAAATACAATCAGCTTAAATTACACTAAGAGAGCATAGGTAATGGAAGCTGGTCATAAAGATTGATAGTGAAACACTAATTTATGAAACAAAAAATTAATTAAAATTTCTTTGTAGTTATTTAACCACAATTTCAACAGTTATTGTCACAAAATTGCCAGAGGTAACAAAAAACCTACTGTCATCCTTAAACTCAGTTATCCCGAACTTAGATGGTCCGGAGACCACGTTGACCAAGTGATCGACCAAATTCCTAATGGTTTAACTCTGTAAGTATGATATTGTAATCTCAACAACCAAAAATATTGAAACAAGGAAACTTACGAAAAATCAATAGAACGAATTGAACATACAATAGGTACAACTCATGAATGATGATAGATGGAACAAAGATTATAGGTTTGAAGGCTGCGGTAGCATCACAATTGGGTTTCGAATCAAAATTTTAGGGAAGAGAAGTTAAAGTTAGGGGAGCAGTCGTGGATGCGGTTTTGATTTAGGGCAGTAATAACACGACTAACAAAATTTTATGGCATTGGAAGAAAAAGACAAAAAGAGGTTTTCCAACATGATTGCGTTAATTTAAAATGCTTGGATGTTAATTGTCCACGTCAACATGGCTTAGAGCATCTCCAATAGGTTCAAGGCTTAATGAATGTGAATGAAATGTCCCAACAGTTAGATTCTCAGGCTCCTATCAAGTAGGCATTTGAGCTCAAACTCCTATTAAGTAGGCGTCCGATAATTAATCCCTTATTCAATAAAAGATCTTTAGCACCTATTCAATAGGTGAATGTATAGTGAAAAATGTAGGGAATTATTTATCAGCAATATGCAAAAGCGATTAACCAGAATCTAGTTTTGTCTACCTGAATAACAACGCAAATTCAAAATTAATTATACTATCACACAAGATCAAACAATAAAAAGAAAAGAGACATAGAAGATTTAACGTGGTTCAAATTTGTATCCTACGTCCACGGAAACCTAACAACCTTTTTATTCCAATTACAAATTCAAAGAGATTACAAGACAAATCAATGATTAGAAAGTTACAAGATGTGGAGACTCTCTCTAATCAATCACCACTTAATTGTAGAATTATAATTTAGAGCATTCAAAATAGAAAACCCCCAAATTGGATGAGTTAGAGTTTCTATTAATTACAATGATTGGAAACCTAATGATCCTTGTAATCTTTTTTTAGGAAGAAGATTAGAAAGCTAATATATAGATGCTCTAATTACCCTAAACCATTAGATCACATGAAAAGAATCTTCACCATTAATAGATGATAAACTTATACCGAAATGACGAAACTGCCTTTAGAAATTCAAATTAGCTAAAACCCACAAAAACATCGCTACAATAAACTTAGACGTCTGGTCTAGGGGGTCGAACGTCTTTGTAAAACTTCAAAAAACTCTCGAGTTAGCAACTTAGACGTCTGATTCCACAAGTTAGACGTACGATTTCCTAAAGCTCTTCTGTTTTGAAATCTACGGGCATTCGGACGTCTGACTTGGGAAATCAGACATCGGAATGCTTGACACTTGCACTTGACAGATTCTCTTCTCCATATTTTTTGATCTCTTCCTCTAATCGACTTCTCGTCTCTTCCAATACGAAGCTCTGCACTATATCTTCAATTTAAAACACTCATAGGCACATATTTGAATCGTATGACAACAACACTCCATTTCGATTTAAAATATGCCGGTCTCTTCAACAATTAACAAAATAGTCATAAGGATTGTTGGGTCTACGCCCATAGCACTCAAGCAACTAAAATCAAACTGATCAACTTGTCCTGGAGAAATGACTTGGTTATCATATCTGAAGGATTATCCATAGTACTCACCTTCACCAACTTAATCTTGCTTCGTTCTTCCTCGAGCATAAGGAAGAAGCCTCTGACATCAATGTGCTTCATACAAGAACTATAAACTTGATTCTCTACAAGATGAATCGTATCTGATTGTCTAGAAATAGCTCTATTTTCCGTTGCATCATAGAAAGATCATCCCATAACTAAAGTAAATATAATCCCTCCTTTGTCGCTTCCACAACTGATATCAACTCGGCCTCATTAGTTGACAAAGCTACTGCAGCTTTGATCTCTATGGAATAGAGCCTATGCCAAGTGGAAAACATAGCCCGACACTGAATTATATCTGTCTCTATCCCTAGCATAATCTAAATCACAGTAAGCTCTAAGAAAGATGTCGTCATCTACTCCACCATACAACAAGACAAATAATGAAGTGCCACGAAGATATCTGGTATCCACTTCACTGCTTTCCAATGCTTTTTGCCTGAGTTAGACATATATCGACTAACAACACCCACTGCCTAGGCCAAATCTGGTCTCGCACATAGCATCGCATACATGAGACTACCAACAACAATAGAATAAGGTATATTTTCCATATACCTTTTGTCTTCACCCGATGAAGGAGATAATTATTTCTACAACTTAAAATGAGAGCCTAGTGGAATGCTAACCGACTTAGCTTTCCCCATACCAAATCGAGCGAGGACCTTCTTGATGTACTACGCCCGAGTAAGTCTCGACTCTCTCTGCTTCCTATCTCTGACTATCACCATATCCAAAAAAATTGTGCTTTTCCTAAATCTTTCATATCAAACTCTTTGCTAAGCTATGCTTTCAACTCTGTAATTCTAACCATACTCTGAGATGCAATCAACATGTCATCAACATATAACAAAAGGTATATCATATCTCCATTACACCTTCTAAAATACACACACTTGTCTTTGAAGCTTCTAGAGTAACCCTGTGAAAGCATAAACTTTATAAATTTCTTATATCATAGTCTAGGAAACTGCTTCAGTCTATATAGAGATTTGTTAAGTTTACAAACATAATCTGACATGCTATTATCAAGGAACCCCTCTGGCTTCCACAAATAAATCTCTTCATCTAGATCGCCATGCAAGAATGCAGTTTTGACATCTAGTTGCTCAAGTTCCATATCATGATGAGCAACTAATGCCAAAAGGATACGAATGGATGTATGCTTGACAATTGGAGCAAAGGTACCATGATACTCTATCCCTTTCTTCTGAACATACCCTTTTGCTACTAACCTTGCTTTGTATCCGAAATCAGCATTGCCACCATCTTTCACTCTATAGATCCACTTACACCAAATTTCCCTCTTATCAGTGGGAAGAGGCAGCAAATCCCAAGTATGATTTTTTTACAAAGATTCAATCTCCTCTTCCATAGCAACTAACCAACCGGAGCTGTCAACTAATGTAATAGCGTCTCTATAATCTCTGAGCTCATCATGGACAACATTCAATGCATATGTTGCCATGTCATCGAAGTCAATGTCTTCAATGCTCAATCCAACAAAATCCTCAAGCCATATAGGCTTCTTTCCTCTATCTAACATGCCTAGTCTCTGAATGAGCTCTATCTTTAGCCAGATCTTCTGTACCTACATCTATATTATCCTCATCAACCACAGTGCCATCGGAAACACCATATGTATCTCTATGGAAAGAATTTGGAGATGACTTGCCTTGTGTTTGGTATTCTGAACTTGTCTTCATATTATCATCGGATGAGGAAGGCTCCACTTCAATATAGCCTTCTCATCAAAAGTCACATGCCTGCTGATAATAATCTTCTTGTTAATAGGACACAATATCCTATATCTCGTCATTCCTCTTCTATAACCTAGAAAGATAGACTTTCGAGCTCTAGGTTTCAGCTTGACTCTACTCTCATGTACATAAGCTGGGCATCCGAACACTCTGAAAAATGAATAGCAAACGGGTTCTCCTTTCCATACTTCTTTAGGGATCTTCATGTCTATGGAATTAGAAGGTGTGTGGTTGATGAAGAAAGCCGCCATAGATTAAGCTTCATCTCAAAATCCCTTCTTCAATTTAGCACTCAATCTAAGGCAATGAGTTCTCTCCAACAATGTCTGATTCATCCTTTTAGCAACTCCATTAGACTGAGGGTCGTCGGGTATGGTGTAATGCCTCTTAATTCCTCCGGACTCACAAAAATCGATGAATTCTTATGATACAAATTCACCGCCATTATCAGAACAGAGAACTTTCAACTTCTTCCCTAACTGTTTCTCAATAGTGGATTTCCACTTTTAAAACCTATCAAACGTTTCACTTTTATACTATAGAAAGTATACATAAACTTTACGAGAGAAATCATTTATAAATGAAATAAAATACTTGGTAATCCGACATTTTGACCTAGCTATATCCGAACTGACTGGATAAGTTAGACTCGACTGTCATCAAGGCCAGTAGCCCAGAGCAATGATTGAGAGGTTCAAAAATCAAGTGCAGGCAATGATATGAAGCGATGATCAACCAAGTCCAAGAGATAGACTCTCCAGAATATTCTATGTATGGATTAGTACCTCCCCCAGGCAAGGGATCGGTGTCAATCCCTTTTCTTACGGGATCGGTTCATATCCTCAATTTTTTGTCCAAAAATGGGTGAGATCGATATAGAGTGACAAGGAAGGCCTTACGAGGCTACATTTCAAATCTTAAGTCATTTGGAGTTTGTATGCTTTAGTTATGGGAAAATTACTTCACCTAAGAAAGAGATCGTATAAAAGGGATCATACAAAAGGGATCGTATAAAAGGGATCGGTCTACCTCAGTCAAACAAGTGCTACTCAATGGAAAACAATCGATATCTCAAGATTCAGAAGTCCAATGCATATGAGACTTTGAGAACAATATAAGGGGACCCTAAGGAGTCCATCCTAGATCGCACCCTAAGATGAAGAAGTAAGAGGGATCACCCCTCTTCCCTTTAGAGGAATCGACCTAAATCAGCCAACATCACATGTTGCAACAAAGATTGATCAATAACTCAAGTTCTACAAATCCAATTGGCATGAAATTTGGAGGCCAAGCATAATACCACATGGAGAAGCTCCTATAGGGATCGCACCCCCAAACTCCTACAAAATAGGGATCGCCTCCGATCCCTATTTCTTGGGATTTGGACCTTGCGATCCCTCCTATGGGCCCATATGGTTTTGAAGATCCTTTTGCCGAATTTTAATGGAGATATTTTGCAGTCTTCCTCTATAAGTACAGGCTTGATTGTTCATTTTTGGGCCTTTTGGATGATGCATGTTACTTTGTACTCTAATATAACAAATGATTTTCATTCGATCCTTATTGTACTTGGTTTACAAAGTGATTAATAAAGCCATCTCTTCAAAGTAGACGTAGGCAATCAACGGCGAACCACTATAAATCGCTGTGTCTTTGTTATTTTCTTATTTCTTATTGTTTTATTGCTATATTCACTATGTTTGCATTTAATATTCTTCATTTATTTCTCTACACAAACTCTATTGGGTGTTTGTGTCCATTTTTAGCACAAACATTTTAGTGCTTTCGTCGAGCATTGAATTCTCATCTTGATGGAATCTCATCATCTACTTGTCGATTCCTATATTCGCATGATAGATCCAGTTTTCTACCGAAAAACTTCCTATTCTACTCAGATTTGAAAGCCTGATAAAGAAAATACTTCGCTGCGAGTATCACTGATCAACTGTCAATAGAGACGTAGCTGATTACACTAGACGATGCGATAGGTGGTAGATGTTGCAAAAATTCTGAAAGCCTCGCCGATGGAAATTACTCAAATGGTCAGTCCATAGTCATGTGCCACATGGGGTATTAATATCATTAGCTCCTTGCTGATTTCTAATGGTGGTGCAAAATACGTTATCATAATAGTTGATTACTTCATCAAATGGGCTGAAGCTGAACCTTTAGCTGCGATCACAATGAAAAAAGTAATAAACTTTGTTGTTCGAAACATCATCTATCATTTTGGCCTTCCTAAACAATCATTACTGATAGCGGGACCTAATTCGACGGTGTTGAATTTGAAGATTTCTACCGCCTGCATCTTATTGAGAAAAGGTTCGTGGCATTTGCTCACGCTCAAGCTAATGGACAACTAGAAGATGTTAACAAAATCATAAAGTCCATTCTGAAGAAGCGTTTGGAAAAGGCTAGAGTCAAGTGGGTCGACGAACTCCCATTAGCGTTATGGGCATACAGGACCACCCACAAGTCCGCGACTGGCCATACTCCATTCACCCTTGCTTACGACTCTGAGGCCGTCATCTCTGTAGAACTTGAAGTCCCTCTCATCGAGTGACTTATCACGACCCCTATTTCATTATAAAAAAATATAAATAAAGAATTGCAATACAATTGCAATTAAACTATAAGGAATTGGCGACGACCCGCGAGCATACAAACGCATCTGGGAGCCAACGGTAAGGATATGTACCTGAATGTGCACGTGTATATTCAAAAAATTCATTTTTTGAAATCGATAGAAATGGAATTCTGACCTGAAGCTTTAAAAAATGAAACTGAATCAGATAACCAAAGCTTACAAGCCTCGTAGAACCAGACATAGATAACAACTGATGGAATACAATCCAGAATTTATACTACTAGAAATCGACTAAGCATGTGACGCCCCACCTCTATACTCACACTAGCCAAGGACACTACGGGGTAATTCAGTCGACTAGCACGAAGAATAAGGCTGTTGAGGAGCGACCGTCTGTGTAATTACTTTGTGCGAGTACCGATATGTCCGATAATAAAAAAAATTCGACATATCAAATACAAACTCAAAGCTACCACACAGTGGCTATGTGGACTTCGGTAACAAATATAGAAATAAACATAACACAAATCAGTCACAGATATTCATATCACTAAGGCGGAAATAGATATGAATATAACACATAAAAGTGTACATCAAAATAGTGGTCAAACTAGATCTACTACATCACAAAAGAATAGATACAAGTGCTAGACAAAAGAATAATTACACATCAAGGAGTCTCTTTCTCAAATGTATACTAACAAAAACTACTAAGCCAAATAGTTAGCCAAAAGTCAAGTGACGGACCCAAATAAGAAGTCAAGCAGGAGCACCTGAAATACCTCGGTTTGACCTGAGTATTATTTAAGAATAAAATAATAAACGGATCAGTCTACCTATAAATATCATATAAAGTGAGATAGGATAAGAGATATGACAAAAACGTATGATAACAATAATGCCATACTGCGACAAGTATACATCAAATAACAACAAAAATCATACAATATCCCAAATCATCTCAAACATCCAAAAAGAACCGCATTCTTTAAATTATTCACCAAAACACAAATATTGATAGAGCTTATCAATTCAATCCACGAAAATTGGTGAAACACAAATTCTAGAAATCAACCACTAGAAATCCAGAAAAACACAAAAGGGGGAAGGCCTATCACAAATGGGAGCATGAAAACTCACCAATACGTGTATCACAAATGGATCGCTATCCCATGGTCGCTAACCATAGACCGGTGCCACGACGTAGTACAGCGAACGCCCGAGGAATCTGAAACTCAAATAATCCAGAACATCGACGTAGTACAGCGAACGCCCGATGAACCAAACTCAAATAATCCGGAACAACGATGTAGTACAGCGAACGCCCGATGAACCAAACTCAAATAATCCGGAACAACGACGTAGTACAGCGAACGCCCGATGAACCTGACTCCATAAAAACCCATAGGTCGCTAGCCTATAAAAGTGAGTCGAAGCTCAATAGAACGGGGTACAGTCCCCCACGCGGACAAAGAAACATCGCACATCGCTAGTATGAATCACAAAATGATCATCATCGATCATCAAGAAGTGTCGATTACACTAAGCTAGTAAATAAATGAGTTTAGCTTCATGTCCCATAACCACTGGCTTAACTTAAATATTACGAACAAATTATAGATTTCCACTCGAAAATTGTCAAAAGATTTCAATCGAACAAGTCTAAGAATTAACCGACAAAGTAAGCGCAAGTGTTTCATACCACCTGTTTTGCTAAGTCGTTTAACTTGATTTCTCGTACGAATGAGGTAAAGGTTTGTATATACTAATAGATTGGAAAACGGTTTTAAAAACGAACTTTGTATTTAAAAGTAGTGTTGAAATCGTTTTGGTGAAAGAGTGTGAGTATTTACTACTAGTATAGAAACCTTTGCATTTTAAAGTGACAAACCACAGAAATGATTGTAGAAACAATCAATCATGAAAAATCCACATTCGACGACGTGAATTAAAACCATAAAAATCGATACCGAATCCATTAAAATGGATGTTCCCAAAAATCCCGAAAAATAAGTCATCAAAGTCGATAAATGATAACAACAAATCAGATCATCAAGAATCGATTTAAAAATCGGAAAACTACACAAAACTGCCTAAAATAGGCAAAAAGCACATCTCCCAGATTCAGTCGACTGAACCAGAAGGTCAGTCGACTAATACAAGGCCAGAAACTCTCGGGTTCCTGGTTCAGTCGACTGACCTTCTAGTTCAGTCGACTGATACAGGGGCAGGATCATTCGGTTCCTAGTTTCAGTCGACTGAACTAGAAGGTCAGTCGACTGATCCAAGGCCAGAAAATTTTCTGGTTCCTGGTTCAGTCGACTGACCTTCTGGTTCAGTCGACTGACCTTCTGGTTCAGTCGACTGACCTTCTGGTTCAGTCGACTGAACCGTGATCTATAGTATTTTCAGTCTAGCCGCCTTGAAGGGAAAACATCCTAACCAAAAGCGATCGGACGAGCAACGAAGACTAGGGATTTATGCCAAGCGACAACCCAGCCTTGTAGGCTCTTCGATTCACCCCAAAAACGTGTTCAAAACATCAAAGATAGTATTTTTTAAAGATTTGACTTCAAAACACCAAAAATTGGAATATTCATCAAACCAATTCAATTCAAAGGCAAATGAACAAGGAATAGATGTTAGGAATTACTACCTAACAACTATCAAAGATATAGACATAGATGTGAGTTCAAAAACTCACCTTTAACTCAAAAACTCAAGTGAGAAGCTCTAAAACAAGCTAAGATCAATTCCTCTTCAACAACAACTCAAGAAGCTTCAATCTAAGCTCATAAGAAGAATATTTCCTAAGTTAGGGTTTAGGAATTTTCTAAAATTTGAAGAGGGATTGAGATGGAGAAGATGAAGAGGATGCTTACCTAAGCTTCTCCTTGATTTCTAGCTTGAAGTTGATCCTTCCTAAAAGAATTAGAGCTTAGGAATTTCTAATTTCCCATTCCTTTCCCCATTTTTACTTTGAGCTTGAGTGTTAGGAAATAGAATGAGTGAATGGATAAAGAGGAGTGGAGTTGGGTTATTTGTTAGGTTGGTGGGCTGAAACCCAAATCCAAAGCCCTAAATGAAAATATTAAAATTTTACTCAACTCCAAACATATCGATATTTATACTCAAAAAGGTCACAAACGCTATTTTGGACTCAATGGAAGTGGTCTCGAGTCTTAATTCGACTGTTTGCAAAAAGTGACATTTCGGACTTAAATCCGACTAACGATGCTATATTTAAATATACGCGTAAAATATGCGGGTTGTTACAGACTCCCCTCCTTAAAGCAATTGCGTCCTCGCAATACTTAAGAAAAAGAAATAAAAAGTAACAACCATACAAAGGCATAACAACACAAAAAGAAGAAATTTTGAAATGAGAAGTTCACCGTAAAGAGCACGAGAGAGTAAGTCTGGTTGTGTTTGCTCGATGAATTCTCAAGATTCCCAAGAGCAATCCTTAGGATTTGAGGACCATTGAACTTTCATAAGAAGAACATCTTTATTTCGAAGGCGTTTAACCTCCGAAGCAATGATACGAATAGAATGTTGCTCATAAGTCAAATTTGGTGAAACTTCAATTTCTTTAATTACACCGGGCTCAAGAATAGAATCAGAATCCCTAAGGTATTTCCGTAGTTGAGAGATGTGGAAAACGTTATGAATAGCAGAAAATTGAGCCGGTAATAAAAGAGACGATAAGCCACGGAACCAATGCGGTCGGTGATGGGAAATGGACCAACATATCGAGGTGCTAATTTTCCCGATCGACTGAAACGCACAACACCCTTCATAGGTGAAACACGAATAAAATTTGGACCTAAAACCAGCTTCTCACCGGCTTCAAGCCAACACGAAGGAGATCGGCATGGCCTTCCGTAGAGTGCCTCGAAAGGCGCCATACCAATACTAGATTGGAAGCTATTATTGGAAGAAAACTCAACAAGAGGAATATGATCTTCCCAACTTCCACCAAAATCAAGAACACATGCACGAAGGAGATCTTCAAGAGTTTGATTCACACGCTCGGTTTGTCCATTGGACTGAGGATGATAAGCGGTGCTAAAATTAAGCTTTGTTCCCAAAGCTTTTTGAAGACCTTTCAAAAATCCACTAGTAAATAATAGATCACAATCGCCAACAATAGAAGTAGGAACTCCATGCAATTTAACGATTTCTTTGACATAGAGTTTAGCCAAAAGAGGTATGGTCCAAAAGAGAAGGATGAGCCTCAAGGCTACACAAAACAAGAGATGAACATAAATTGGATTCATGATCTCGAATCTCACAAGTGGATAAAGTCTCGAGATCATTCCATTCGAATATTATCATTGAAACAACTGCTTGTTGCTTTCAGCTAAGGGCATCGGCAACACGATTACCCTTTTCCGGAGTATAAAGAATATCAAGATCATAAGATGTAAGGAACTCGAGCCAACGTTGTTGACGCAAATTAAGTTCCTTTTGAGAAAATAAATACTTCAAAGATTTATGATCGGTATAGAGAACAAATTTCTCTCCCAAAAGATAACGATGCCAAATTCTAAAAGCAAAAACAATGGTCGCGAGCACTAGATCATGAGTGGCATATCTAGTCTCGGCAGGCTTTAATTGCCTAGAAGCATAAGCGATAACACATTCCCTTTTGCATGAGAACAGCACCCAAACCAATACGACTAGTATCGGTATAAACAATAAAGTCTTGATTCCCTTCGGGAATCGCAAGAACAAAAACATCGGAAAAGAGTTCTTATCCTCTTTCCCGAAAAGCTAAGACATTCAAAATTACAATTAACTTTATTTAATTATCTTTTTAGAAAAATTTACTTATTACAAGTCAATTTACTATGTCTGACTGTCTTATCATAGCATTTAGGAGATTCCTATCGATAACGTTGATCAAGCGCATCGACCAGAATTCTTAAAGCACTCGATGGGCAAAACAACACAAAATCATATTCTATATGATAAACATGTCTCTTAAAAAATTTACAAATATTCTTTGCTCGTTTTAAGAACAAAATCCAATCATACTTATAAATATCTTATTAAAAAGATTTGCAAATTTTAAATTGTTGTTTTCATCCATAATAAATAAATACAAGGATAAACTCATCGAGATATTCGTAGAATACTCGATTCATAAGATGGATGAAATAAGGTAGAAGGTTCGTCAAACCGAATGACATAACGAACCACTCATAATAATCATAACGAGTGCGGAATGCGGTAAGTGGAATGCTACCCTCCGCAACTCGTAGCTGATGAAAACCGGTGGCAAGGTCGAGCTGAAAAGACCTTAGCACCACTCAATAGATTGCTTAGGTGGTAATCCTAATACAAGCTCAAATATACCCGAAAATTCACAAACTACTTGAATGAGAGAAATAACACTTTCCTCATCAAGTGGGTTTAAAGAATAAAATGATGCCATCGAATTTGGAAATCAAAATCATTAAAAACAATAGAAATATGCTTAATAGATTGAGAATGTCGAAGATGGATAGTCCTCTCAGGACATAGGATATTGGTTTTATAATGATTAAGCTAATCCTTTCCCATAAAACAATTCCAAAGCCTAAGTAGCGCATAACATGTAAATCGGATCAGAAAGCATAATCACATAAAATAGTCCCGACATTTTCACAAAGTAAACTGAGTGTTGCGGATCCACTAATCGAATTCGCAATTCTCAATGAAGTCATCAAGCCCATAATATTTAAAGAAAAAGTAACAACAAGTTCTTTCGATATAAAAGAGTGAGATGCACCCGAATCAAAAGAAATCGAATAGGAAGATCATGAAATAAAATAATGCCATCAAGGACTGAATGAAAAATACCTTGACCAAGAGAAGTGCTAGTAGAGGCTTGCACAACCTTTAGCTTTCCATCTTTCTTGTTTGGAAGTTTGGGGCATGAAGATAAAAGATGACCCAAACCTTTTCAATAACGACAAGTAAGAGGTTTTAGACACTTATTTGCATAGTGGTCCGTAGAACCACAATTGTAGCATTGTCCATGACTAGTGATAGGAGTCTTTGCTACCGAAGTTTCTTGCTTCCCTTTCTTGTTTGGATTGGGGCCTTTGAACTTAATAGGCCTCTTCATGTTATTGTTGAAGTTCGGTTTGGCACTCACAACTTCAACATCACTTTCTTTATCGGCCTCTTCAAGTCAAAGAGTGATATCAAAAAACTGGTCGAAAGGCACTTTTAATTTCAGAGGTAAAACCTTTTTAGGGGTTTTACTCAAAGCATTAATAAACCTTTGATTCTTTACAAGATCCAAAAGTTGTTGGGCAGACATGAATACGCCATCCAGAGAAGGTCTACTGGATTGACCAGCGCTAGGACTGCCAGATCTAACCATTTCCCTTCTTTAAGAAAGAAAGAAAGAAGAGGAAAAAGGTTATTCTCAGAATGAATATCAAACAAACTTGATTAATAAAACAAGGCATCATAAAAGGAAATAGGATAAAATGGTACGAAGACTCAAATTAAATCCTATAGCATGATTCCTAAAAAGACTTAGGACAATGATCCTTGCTAGATTATTCTACATTGTTCCGAAGTTTGGCTCTAATACCAAGCTGTGACGCCCCACCTCTATACTCACATTAGCCAAGGACACTACGTGGTAATGCCATCAACTAGCACGAAGAATAAGGCTGTTGAGGAGCGACCATCTGTGTAATTGCTTTGTGCGAGTACCGATATGTCAGATAATAAAAAAAATCCAACATATCAAATACAAACTCAAAGCTACCACACAGTGGCTATGTGGACTTCGGAAACAAATATAGAAATAAACATAACACAAATCAGTCACAGATATTCATATCACTAAGGCGGAAACAGATATGAATATAACACATAAAAGTGTACATCAAAATAGTGGTCAAACTAGATCCACTACATCACAAAAGAATAGATACAAGTGCTAGACAAAAGAATAAGTATACATCAAGGAGTCTCTTTCTCAAATGTATACTAACAAAAACTGCTAGCTAAAGTAGTTAGCCAAAAGTAAGGTGACAGACCCTGATAAGAAGTCAAGCAGGAGCACCTGAAATACCTCGGTCTGACCTGAGTATTATTTAAAAAGAAAATAATAAACGGATCATTCTAGCTATAAATATCATATAAAGTGAGATAGGATAAGAGATATGACAAAAACGTATGATAACAATAATGCCATACTGCGACAAGTATACATCAAATAACAACAAAAATCATACAATATCCCAAATCATCTCAAACATCCAAAAAGAACCGCATTCTTTAAATTATTCACCAAAACACAAATATTGATATTCCACGAAAATTGGTGAAACACAAATTCTAGAAATCAACCACCAGAAATCCAGAAAAACACAAAAGGGGGAAGGCCTATCATAAACGGGAGCATGAAAACTCACCAACACGTGTATCACAAATGGGTTGCTATCCCATGGTCGGTAACCATAGAGCTGGTACCACGACGTAGTACAGCGAACGCCCAAGGAACCTGAAACTCAAATAATCCAGAACATTGACGTAGCACAGCGAACGCCCGATGAACCAAACTCAAATAATCCGAAACAACGACGTAGTACAGCGAATGCCCGATGAACCAAACTCAAATAATCCGGAACAACGACGTAGTACAACGAACGCCCGATGAACCTGACTCCATTAAAACCCATAGGTCGCTAGCCTATAAAAATGAGACGAAGCTCAATAGAACGGGGTACGGTCTCCCACACGGACAAAGAGACATCGCACATCGCTAGTCTGAATCACAAAATGATCATCATCGATCATCAAGAAGTGTCGATTACACTAAGCTAGTAAATAAATGAGTTTAGCTTCATGTCCCATAACCACTGGCTTAACTTAAATATTTACGAACAAATTATAGATTTCCACTCGAAAATTGTCATAAGATTTCAATCGAACAAGTCTAAGAATTAACCGACAAAGTAAACGCAAACGTTTCATACCACCTGTTTTGCTAAGTCTTTTAATTAGATTTCTCATACGAATGAGGTAAAGATTTGTATATACTAATAGATTGGAAACGGTTTTTAAAAACGAACTTTGTATTTAAAAGTAGTGTTGAAATCGTTTTGGTGAAAGAGTGTGAGTATTTACTACTAGTATAGAAACCTTTGCATTTTAAAGTGACAAACCACAGAAATGATTGTAGAAACAATCAATCACCAAAAATACACATTCGACGACGTGAATTAATACCATAAAAATCGATACCGAATCCATTAAAATGGATGTTCCCAAAAATCCCGAAAAAGAACTCATCAAAGTCGATAAATGATAACAACAAATCGAATCATCAAGAATCGATTTAAAAATCGAAAACCTACACAAAACTGCCTAAAATAGGCAAAAAGCACATCTCCCAGATTCAATCGAATGAACCAGAAGGTCAATCGACTGATACAAGGCCAGAAACTCTCGGGTTCCTAGTTCAGTCGACTGACCTTCTGGTTCAGTCGACTGATACAGGGGCAGGGACATTCCGTTCCCAGTTTCAGTCGACTTAACTAGAAGGTCAGTCGACTGATACAAGGCCAGAAAATTTTCTGGTTCCTAGTTCAGTCGACTGACCTTCTGGTTCAGTCGACTGAACTGTGATCTGCAGTATTTTCAGTCTAGCCCCCTTAAAGGGCAAAAATCCTAACCGGAAGCGATCGGACGAGCAACGGAGACTAGGGATTTATGCCAAGCGACAACCCAGCCTTGCAGGCTCTTCGATTCACCCCAAAAACATGTTCAAAACATCAAAGATAGGATAGTTTTAAAGATTTGACTTCAAAACACCAAAAATTGGAATATTCATCAAACCAATTCAATTCAAAGGCAAATGAACAAGGAATAGATGTTAGGAATTACTCCCTAACAATTATCAAAGATATAGACATAGATGTGAGTTCAAAAACTCACCTTTAACTCAAAAACTCAAGTGAGAAGCTCTAAAACAAGCTAAGATCAATTCCTCTTCAACAACAACTCAAGAAGCTTCAATCTAAGCTCATAAGAAGAATATTTCCTAAGTTAGGGTTTAGAAATTTTCTAAAATTTGAAGAGGGATTGAGATGGAGAAGATGAAGAGGATGCTTACTGTAAAGACCCGCAAATCCGTCTTCCGAAAACTCGACACCGATACGTCCACTGTACCAAATTGTCGAAAAATCGAATGGCGAAAACGCGAAACTTTAGGGTTAAAAGAAGAGGTAGAAGAAAAGATAGAAGAAAAGAAAGAACAGAAACAGAATCAGAAACAATTATCAGAATCTCACATTTCGCAGCGGAATAATATACAATAGATAAATCAATAATCTTTAAAACAAAAGACTATATCAGTTTATACATACATCAATCATCAGGGTTTACAACAATGGACAGTTATATAAACTTGTCCTCATACAGAATACACAGCGGAATAAATAACAAGTACGATAGTACGCTTTGCCATCTAGCTCATCTCCAAAGCTCCAGAATATCCAGAATATCCTGATAACATAACTCTAGGTTGCCCGTGTGGAAAATTATGGGCACCCAGAGTTTAGAAAGGGAACAATAAACTCCAGGTCAGTCATGGTGACTGGTGTGAGATCGTAAAACAGTTATTTTCGCAAAGAAAATAAAACAACTTCGCAATGCTTTTGGAAAATGAAACTACCATAAGGCCTCCCACCACACACACAATGCAAACGCAGAATTGAAGGAGATTTCTCCTTATGATAGTCAAAAATGCTTACTACGCAAATCAGTTGATATTATTATTAATGTCTAGTGTGGAAAACATTTCGAAAGTATAATATCAATCTTAGCCAACATACAACAATTGTCGTATGCCTACTATAGCTACTACGTTCAATAGCAGGTTACCGCCACATTCCATAGCAGGTAATACAATTAAAAACCATACAGGGTTCGTATTGTTTCTTTGGATTTCCAACAAATGATCAGGCTAAGGAACTTCCTTACACCGAAATAGAACGCCTCTGGAAAGACGCCTCGGATCCTAACCGGATCTCTGCAAACAAAAGGCCGACGCTACCTCACGCTCTAACCGAGCTGTAACTAGGTAACTAACACACGAGCTATGCCATCCCCCGGTCGTTACCGACCTTTATCCGAGGATCCTCAATCGAAAAGCAACAGCCACAAAATATAATCAACATAGGTAAGATATCTGGGCTCCATACCATGATATCACCTTTTATCCAGAAGGAAATGGCATTCCCTAGGGGCGCTACCCCTACAAACCTTTGCCGCAACATTCCTGTTTCGACCATTACCGGGTTGTGAGGCTCGACGAAGTCTCGTCCACATACATTACGCTTTTTCACAAAGCCACGCTTTTTCACAAAGCCACGCTTTGATCAACAACTGATCAACAGCACTTCGTGTGCCACATTACCAAATTGGGAATGTATCACTAGTAACCATCAACTACATAACCTCTGAGCTCGTACGTCTCAGAGAAGGGTGTTAAGCTAAGAGAATAAATTCTCCGCCACCAACAGAAATGTATTTGATAGAAACCAGCTTTACATCTCAAAGTGTAACGTCAGACACACATCCATACAAGTCCGTTCCGGGATCGAACGGAACCGAAGGCACTTCCAAAGAAGCCCTTGCAATCCGGATATTCACTAATCACGTCCGGACTTCCCATCACAAAAAGAGTGTTATAAATCTCTATACCGGAGCAACTCGGTGCAGAGACATTCGACAGGTTGTCCTTTCATTTTCACAAATATCCGGTCTTCACACCGGTCTTCAAATGCTATCCATTCGCGACGTATCACTATTCGGAATGGGTTATATGACACAAAGGTCCTCTCCCGGCTTAACCGAATAATGAGCGTTTGTTTTAAAAACAAATCAAGTGTCATTTCAAAGGCAGATATTGATAGTCGGTTATTTAACTATCAATAACTTTCATAACAAACGTCCAATTCAAATAATTTTTCCCAAATTATTAAATTTCAAATCTTTTCACAAGATATATATATTTTTCCACACTTCACATTTGAAAATCCATTTCAAATCGTATTTCACACTTCACATTTGAAAAATCAATTTCAAATCATATTTCATACTTCACGTTTGAAAATCAATTCCAAATCATATTATGGTCCATTTAAACCAATTAGATAAATCCTTATCGATTTATTTCAAATTTACATTTCAAATTTGTAAATTTATTTCCACACTTCATCACTTTGAAAATCCGATTTCAAACCATATTTTCCACACTTTTAAAAATAAATCAATATTTATTTTTAAAACAAATTTCCCTTTCCTTTACAACTTCTATTCGGAATTTACATTCCTAAAAATCCACTTTTACCCGATTTTCAAATCGTTTTCCAAATGTTCATTTTCAACCTCGAATCAACTTTAAAAATTGATTTCTCCATTTTATTTCAAATCCAAATCGAATTCCAAATTGATTTCTGAATTTACTTCAACACCGAATCACATTTCAAATTGATTCTAACTTTTAATCCCAAATACCAAATCATTTTACAAATCGATTCCCAAATTTATTCTCAACACAAAAATCAATTTTTTTTTCATTCAACATCAAATAAATTTTCATATCGATTTCTCAAAGGTTTATTCCAAATACCCAATCAATTATCAATTTGATTTCAAACAAATTTATCTCCTTTTAAATAAATTCTTTTATTTTTTCCAAACCATCAAAAATTCAATTTTAATTTCAGAAATCCAATTTCATTTATTTCTGGTATCCAACAATACCAAAAATACATTCGGCTAAATTTTAGCTCTCAATACATTCAATCACAGATATAATCATACACAGATTATAAATAATCAATCAAAACAACATATGAAATCAATTCAAATGTTTTGAGGAATCCTGTTGGATCCCTCCAACCTGTTTCCCTGCATCCACAGATGTTAGCACAATACCAATTCCACTTCGAGGTGGAATATCGCGGTATATGGGTTTTATAAAAATATCATCCGCTTACTAACGGCGCAATAGGGTCTCATCCGCTATACGAGGCGGGAAATCAATCAATCCAATATATACATATGCCAATATGTATATATTGCTATATATATAGATATATCCTACTATATCTAATATCACATTCAAACAACAAACAAACAATAACTGAAAATTCCACTTTTCAATTTGAGTGAGAAGATCTCACCTTAGCTTTAATTTGCATTCCATTTTCCATTTTGACCATTTCTTCATTGTATTAAACCTTGTATAACAATTTATACAATTTATCAATATTTGAATTAAATCGAACAACTCATTTCTAATGTGATAAGTTTCAATTATACAATGATTTTAAATTTCAAAATCTATATATTTCCAAACCTTATCTTTATATATTTTCTGTAAGAAAAACAAAAATTTCCTTTACTGTTTTAAATTTCTAACCTATATTTATTTGCTTCCCAAAGAAAAATCAAAACTGTAAATTTACGTACATATACATTTTCAACCCTGCATATATTATACCATATATATTCACATATTAATTAAATTTGAAAATAAATTATACCTCACTGGAAAACGAACTCAGGCGACTCCACCTCGGTTGAACGCGACCCAGGATCTAAATCCTAATCGCAAAGCTTCTGCATCCCTAACTTCGCCTCATCGAAGTCGACTGCAAAACCCTAAGTCGACATCTTCTCTGTGCTCGACTTTGCCTCAGCACCACAAGAGAAACCCCACTGCCACGAACTACAATCGCACGCGACACTTCACTCTCATGACTGCCCACCCTGGAATCATCACCTCGAGCTTGCGACCCTACATCCAAATCACGACGAACGAGAGATGTGTACCCCCCTTTTATCATCGCGAAACCCTAGCCTCAACTTCGCCAAGATCAACCCTGCTCCTCTGCCATTGATGGAATATGTCCCGCCTCCACGACTTCAAGAACGCGAACGCCATGCCTTGGCCACGCGATTTCAAACAACGATGCAGCGCTTCTGACCTAGCTGCGACAACGACGACTCACCGCGACTTCGAGCCCTAGACGCCTTCCACTGCCTTGCGTGCGCGACAATGATTCGCGATCTGGTGGCTTCGAGTTCAATGATGAATGAGGACAGAGCAGCTTCGATCGAAAATGAAAGCTCAATTAAATTGTCTGAGAAGGGGAGATCGATTTTTTTAATTTATCTGTTGAGTCTCCATGGATTTGTTTTCATTTTTTTGAATTTTTCGTTCGAACGAAATGTTGCAGTGGACGCCATTTTATTTTCTTTCGTTTACTTCTTTTGTATACGCGTGGATTACAAAGGAAGGAGAGCAGAAGACACAATGGAGTGGTTGCTTGTACGAGTGGAGGCAGCGATTTGAAAGCAAAAAGCTGTGATGTGAAATAATATCAGCTGATGGTTGACTAATATAAAGATTCAGTTTAAATTCCAATTCAAACCGTTCGATAAATGCAACTCAAAATCTTGACCTCCTATCGAGGCGTGCCGCTAGGCGTTTATAATGTTATACGCCTATCCCGTACGCAATGGAAAAGGTTCCGGGTCCAAATCCGATCGTATGGAGAAGATAGCTTTTTGAACCAGTTATTAAATTAAATTTCAATATAAATTTCAGTGCGTTTGCTTATCGTACGGCCAAACAATCACTCCAAACATTACGAAAATTGAAATCCGATAATAATACAATATTACGGATCCAATGAAACTGGTTTCGTCGAATTCCGAGACTGTGCCCCGGAATGCTATTTTTAAATATCGATTAAACGATACAATTTCAAAACTGAACAAAACAGTTTCAAATTCAATTCCGAAACTTTTATTATCTTCAGTATAATCAATATGAATTTTCAAAGACTTCATATTATTTTTAATCGGCTTAAAATTGAAGATTCAAAGTTTTACCCAGTTTCAATAATTAAATTCAATAATTTAATCGCTAAATTCATTCTGATAATTGAATTTCAAATTAAATTATCATTCGAATATTTAAACTCAATTAAATATTCACTTTTAAAATGTTAAAAATTCAAGGTCGTTACAAACTTCCCCCCTTAAAAGAATTTCGTCCCGAAATTACAAGTTAGGAAAAATGGTCCTTAACTCGTCTACTATTTGTCATAATCCAAATAGTTTTATCAAATTTTCAAAACAAATCTTTCTACTAAAGATTCGTTATTAATTCAACTAAACTTCCTACTTCAATTATAAGTTCCAAACAACATTGTTTAACTTCTCAATTCAAATTTAAATTCAAATTCAAATTCTAAACTTTCAAAATTTCTCAAAAATTTTCTAACGCTCGAAATTTTCGAAAAATTTCGCCAGCGTCTCCTTTGCGCGGCTAATACGGTACGACTACAAAACGTCCCTACGGACTCTCAGATCTCAAAAGAAAACAAAATGCCAAGTGGCAAAATCAGAATCTCATCAAATTTCATACTGAAATTTAAATACATACCTTTTGGTCGAGCAATTTAAATTCATCTTCGAAATCAAAATCCAATTCCATTTTCCTTTACAATCCCTGTATATTTTACTGAACAATAATGTCCAAATTCACTTATTGGATTCTCAATACCAATTTACTTAAGAACTTTATTCATTCATTTCTTAAGTGCAATATAAGTATTACATACTTCTTTTATTCATTTTCACTTCACTAACAAAGTTATATATTCATTTCTATTCAACTTTGCATTTCAATCTCATTTGAATTCAATTTACAATTTCAATTCAATTTGAATTCATTTTATCTTCCAATTTTCATTCAGATTTTCATTTTGAATTTTACTTGAATTCGATTCATCTTCTAATTTCGAATATTGAGCTTTATTCACTTTTATCTCAATTCCCAATTTGAAATCACTTAAAAGTCCTTTTAAAAATGGATATGGAAAGCACGTTCCCCCATGGATCACAGTTACTCGGCGGTTTCACTACTATCCCAGTAGAATCGCTCGTAATCTGTAGATTTCTCATCTCTTAAATTTCGCCATGGTTGTTGCCATAGATCGTAGTTCACACGGCGGTTACACCACTATCCCAGTGGAATCGCTTGTAACCGTAGGCATCTCGCCCCTCGAATTTCGCTGTGGTATACGTCGTGATCAATCAATATGATCCCATCACGATCAAATAAATACTCATACTGAGTTCCAATACCTTCACAATTTTTCAATGGAAGGTACTTTTTCATATCCTTAGTTTAGAAAACATGTCATATATGTATAGTACTTCATTTCCAATTGATTCCATTCAATTTTAATTGGCATTTCGTATTCACATTCACCAACTTAGAATATTTTCAATATCAAATTTACTTAAGAATTTCACACTTATTTCTTAAGTTCAATACAAGTATTTTCCATACTTTTGATATTAATTTTCAATTACCACTTATATTTAAACTGGATTACCAATTCCATATAAATCCAATCAATATTTCATTTATAATTATTGAATTCAATTCGTTTCGAACCTTATTCATTTGGTCAATCTTCAATTAGCTTCACTTACTAATTTTAGTTTAATACATCACTTCGTTTTCCACAAATCAAATTCAATTCCGGTTCTATTTACTTACAAATTCAAAATGAATTTTAACACTCAATTTCATTTTCTTGCACTTGCAGTTGCAAATTTATTTATTCATTCACAAATTCATTCATTTTCAATTTGAATCTCATTCGAATTAGATTTCAAATATTTTATAAGTTATCAAACTTATTTACATTCCATTAATGAATTTATTTCAAATATTCTTTCTGGAATTCTATTTCAATCTGTAAATTACATTTACAATTTACTCTTACAAATCTCATTCGTATATGGATTTATTTCTTATACTTTTAATTCATATTAATAAATTTCATTTGTTAAATGAATTTATCTCCAAATCTTTTGTTATTATTTTAATTTCTTATTCATTTCCATATATCAATGATAATACTTCAATGTTATCTCTTCCTAACAACCAAGCATCCATATACTATGATAATTCATAGAAAATCATTTCTTTTCTATACAAAAATAGTTTTGGGCAAGATTATTTCATTTACCCTATTTAAAACAATACTGTGTCGGTTTATCTTGTTTAAGAGTTTAGAAACCCCTATCGATTACAGTTGGCCACCCTTCATCGACCAGAATCTATAAACAATCAACCGATAAGTCAACACAATACAAAACAAATTTTGTATTCACTAACAAATACGCGCTCATATCTATTATTACACTCACACTCCTTCCTAAGAACACATTCCTTACAAAAACCAAGCTTTGAATAATGAACACCATCAATCAAACCTCGCTCTTTCAACTCATCCAAACAACACTCACTATATGTCCCATTCGTAAATGCCACAATATGCAAGAACCTGAATCAATCGAAGTAACAGAAGCTGATTCACCAACTATAGATGTATCCTTCAATAAATAAAGATTTCTCATCCTCATGCCTTTCATAACAATCATGAAACCCTTCGATATCTTCATTTTCTCTCCCTCAACTACAATCTTCAACCCAAGCCTACTTAAAGCTCCAATAGAAATCAAGGTCCTTCTTAAATCGGGTACATATCTAACATCAGTAATAGTACGAATAACACTATCAAACATTCTGACCTTCACATTATGAACACCAACCATACGGAAAGAGGCATCATTGCACATTAGAACCTCTCCTCCATCAATCTCACGGTAGGTAGAAAAATAGTTCCTATCAGGTGTCATAGAATGAGAAGTACCAGAATCAATAAGTCATAAGTTGCTCTTCCCAAAAGAGCCAAAAGCTGTAAACACATCGGTATCACTCTCTGTATCTGATGTCACTACAGTAGATACTGAAGCTTTCTTTGGGTCTTTTCTTTGTCCTTTGAGCTTGGGACATTGAGCTACGAAACGTCCCACTTTTTTACAATAATTGCAAATCAATCGATTAGGCCTCCTAGATTGAGACCTTGACTTATTTCGATCTCCAGCATTCTTTGACTTGCCTTGGCTTCTACCTCTCTTAACAGATAAGCCCTCTGAGTCACTGTCTATATTAGTTCTCGCCAATCTATTTCTCAACACCTCATTACGAAGACCAGCCTTAACGTCTGACAGACTAATCTTACTACGACCAGTTAACAAAAATAGTATACTTCTTGGGAAAAGAACACAAGAGGATTACTGGTTGAGCCTCATTACTAATCTGACAGAATAATTCTTTAACACTGCTTCCATCTTCATCTTCCAAGTTTCAAAATCTCTATTTCCATCAAAACGTGTAATATCATAATTAACACTAGATCTACCAATATGTTTTTCGGAGGTCGCTATTAATACCAAACAGAACAAAATCACTTGCTCCGACACCAAACTGTAGTGAAAAATGTAGGGAATAATTTATCACTAATATGCTATAGCGATTAAGTAGAAGCTAGTTTTGTCTATTTGAATACCTATGCAAATTTAAAATTAATTATGCTATCACACAAGATCAAATAGCAGAAAAAAGAGACGTAGAAGATTTAATGTGGTTTGGATTTGTATCCAATGTCCACAGAAACCCAACAAGCATTTTATTCCAATTAGCAATTCAAAAAAATTACAAGTCAAATCAATGATTAGAGAGTTACAAAATGTTGAGGCTCTCTCTAATCAATCACTTAATTGAAGAATTATAATTTAGAGCATTCAAAATAGAAAACCCAAAAATTTGATAAAAACCATTTTTAGTAAGAAGATTAGAAGGCTAATATATAGATGCTCTAATTACTCTAGACCATCAGATCACATCAAATGAATCTGCACCATCGATAGTGATAAATTTGCACCGAAATGACGAAACTGTCCTCAGAAATTCCAATCAGCGGAAACCTAGAAAAACGTCGTTACATGAACTTAGACGTCATTAAAACTTTGAAAAACTCTTAGGTTAGTAACTCAAACGTCTGATTGCTTGAAGTTCTTCTGTTTCGAAATCTACAGGCATTCAGACATCTGACTTGGGAAATCAGACGTCCGAGTGTTTGAACTTGCACTTGACAGTTTCTCTTCGCCGTATCTTTTGATATCTTCCTCCAATCGACTCTCCATCTCTCCCAATACAAAGCTTTGCACTATATTTTCAATCCAAAACACTCATAGGCACATATTTGAATCGTATGACAACAACATCATGAACTTTAGGCGTTTATTTAATAGGCGCTTGACTTCAGGTGCCTATTAAATAGACGTCCGGTTCAATTCAGAATTCTAAATTGGTCTTTAAATATTAACCTTAATATTACATATCTTTTCTTTTGTTGGAAAGCAATGTTTTCTTCTCCGTTGAATCTAAAGGCTGAATGGGCTTCTTTTGGAGTTGCTTTTCTTGTTTAAATAATAGGATAGATTGTTGATCCTCAAAACATTGGGATACCCTTGAGCATATTACTCAGATTGATCAATGGCATTTGTTATCGATTATTTATTTTATCAAATGACAAAATACACAGTTTATTTTCTGTATGATAATCAATAGACGCATTGCCCGTTTCAGTTCCAAGGCTGTAACAAAGTGGTTTTGAGTTGATAACTATATATCATTATGTTTTCACATATTTTTATATTAAATTAGATTAACGAGGACAAGTGCACTCCAATTTACGAAATGAAGATACAATAATGAAAATTTAACCAACTGTTTTACAATTTTAAAAACATTGCAAACCCAAGTTTAAAATGTTAAAATATGAGATCCTTCGTCGTTCAAATTAAGAAAAAAAAAAAAAAAAGCATCATTACCAATATATAGAACTCATATGCAAGCAAGGCTATTCATATATAATTTTGAACACTGACGAAACTTTCACAAACCACTTATGATGTACATGGGGTAGCACCTATAAAAGTCTTAAGAGACGTTGCGATATAAACTCATGTTGGGAGAGATGATTAAGCGTGGAGTTGAAACGTTTTTCCTGGTGTCAACAAAGTAAATGGTCATAGATGATGCAGCGTATTATTGTAATAATTAAAATTTATAAAGATAAAGTTAACAGGTAAACCAAAAGCCGTCTTAGCTCAGCTGGTAGAGCGCACGGCTTTTAACCGTGTGGTCGTGGGTTCGATTCCCACAGACGGCGTTTTGTCTTATATTTAGACACAAGCGCTGCTACCATTTAGCGCCAATTTTACAAAAATACCATGAATGGTATGAGCTGAATACTGCTGCTGCTGTAATTTCATACCAATCATCGTGTTTAATTTTATACTGTACAAACACACCGCGTACTTAAACACATATTTCTGCTCAACTTTGTACAATGCTTTTCTATAGCGATTTGTACAATATGCTTTTCTACAACCTTAGCTGGTACTTCGTTCTTTAATTCGTACCTTTGATCCTTTAATTTCTGACGTCAAAAAATACATTATTTTTATCCAATCATAAAAATACACATGCTTTTGAATATCTCTTTATTAATACCATATTTTCACTCTTTATCAACCCCCAATTTTTTTTTAAAAAAAACACTATATAAAAATTATGTCGACTTTATAGTGAAGACGAATTAGATGATCATATATACTGCAAAATTATATACTCGTCTTTCCTGTACTACAAATGGCTCTCTAAACCGTCTCGACTTTCAATTATCAGAAAATTTAAAACCTCGACAATAAAATTAACATACAGTAAAATTAGCAACCTTAATTCCGAAAGGAATTAATGACATAGTAAAATTTATGTAAAAACAAGCACAAAACATTTAAAAATTTTAAAAAATCAGACAGTGAGCAATTTTGAAATAATAATGAAATTTAGTAGAATAACAAGACAGAAATCAAATAAGTCTAAAAGTCAAAATCCACTGTTAAACATTTTGATTGGTTTGCCAATTTTGATTACCTGAATTCAATTGACTGAAATATCTGCTTTATTGCTAGGGGTGTTAATCGACCGTACCGGACATAGAGGTGTTCGTATTTTGTCATATAAGAGTTTTGAACGGACACAGACCGGACGAGACTTTGGTTCGAACAGTTTTCGTACGAGTTGGACAATGGACAGACGATGTACGAGCAATAGAAAATTCTTCGAACAGTTCGTACGGATGAAATGTCGTATAAATTTTCTTGTCCTATTTCGTGTATTAAATAAGAAACGGACGAACACAGACTAACTTTTTCAATTTCGAACCGAGTTGGGCAATGGATTCTTCTACAAAAATACATCCCTATTATTGCTGATGTGAGAAGAAAAAGAGGTTAGGGTTTAGGTTGTTGGCAATGTGGTATTTTTAAGTGCAGAAATAGAAATAAAGGACGATATTTTTTTTGATTGTAATCAGTACATAATTTGTTGTGTTTAAAAGAAGAAAAAGTGAAAAAGAAGAAAATTAATTTCTTCACCCTTAAAAAATACCGTAGGTTCAGTAGTAACAAATGCTGACAAATAAAAGAGAGTACTTTAACAAATTACATTTAGAAGGCAAGAAGGAATGGTATGACGTACATGTTTATTCAATTTTGGTTACTAAATTCTTCAAATGAAAATACAACGACTGAGTAAACAACAGCACCTTCTGTGTGAGCTGATGAACGTGACTGTATTCTACTGCTTTTGTTCGCCAAAGTCCAATAGAGTTGGTAAACTTTATCATTGCTTTGTTGAAGATGACATGGCTGCAGCTGCACAGTTTTCATCTCCAAATTTCTCTTTTTCCGCAGTACAACAAATCAATATAATTTTATACTAAAAGGTGCATAGTAAAGTAAATTGTTTCTATGCCCTACGTGTGATCCTAGTTTCATCGGTGAAATATACTGTTTATGCATCAGTGTAGTGCGTTTATGCATCTCTTTTTCGTCTTTTTAATATACGATTGTTAAAACATATCACAAAATTTTACATTATACTCTTCTTAATATTAGACTTTTTAAGGAGATACAAAAAATATTATTTTCGACATTTTTTTGCATAACGAACAACCGCCGACCAACACCATTTTTCAACACCATCAATCATCGAACAAGTCCGTGAAAAATGATGTTGGTCGATAGTTGTTCGTCGTGCAAAACAACTTTACACAGTGGTTGATTGCCATATGAAATGACTTTGTTATTACAAAGCACACAAGTTTTATTCCGTTTATTATTTTTTCTATGGTATTAGAAAGCGGAAAACCGCGTATTCTTAGCAACACACTTAATGTGTACATTACTTTTTTCTATGCATCTTAATTAATATCATTCTTTTCAACTACTACAATCGACAAGTACGCATACGCACGCATATTGGGTTAGGATTGTTAATGAATATTCTCGAATGTGATAATGTCACATCTGCATCTGTATTCAAAATTATTTTCAGATATGTCCATCTGCCGATCTAGACGGATATTATTCTATCCACTGACGATAAATGAATTTTAAGGTATAAATAAAATAAATTAGTCTAACATGAAAAGTTATCATCCGATGATTATGGAAGCACAATTAACATAAAAATATGATAACAAAATGTGATTCCGAGCAACTAATATGCACTTTAAGTGTAATGACCAGTATTTTTAATGATGTGATATTTAAATAATTGATTTAGATATTTAATCGTTAATTAAATGAAGGTCCAAAATTATGATTTTTTGCATATGGCCAAATCAGGACTCGAGATCGCTTTCGTTAAATTCAGATTGACATTGCGAATTAAAATGAGTATAAGCTTTGTTGTATTTGGAGATCAGACAATCTGACGGTCGAAACGATCTCGAAATGCGCGAAATTAGCATATCGGGCTGTAGTCTCAGACAGCGATGAGATTTATACCGTTGGATCCCAAAAAATGAGGTAATGTAAGCACACGAGTTTCATTGTGATCGAACGCATCATGCGATCGTATAGACTCGAAATGTACGACCATTTATTTAAGAATAAATAAATCACCCAAATCTTTTCCCTCTCTCTCTAATTACATTTACCATTTTACTAGTACATTCACCTCTCAAAAATCATGGCTGCTCCTCATATTTCATTTTAAAAATTAAAATCGAGAGATCCGCTGCACTAAAAATCACGAAACCAGATCCGATGAGCTCATATGGTGAGAGCTACACGCTGACTGAAGCGAAATTTTGATCGATTGTAATTGGCGACATCGACATTTTTGGATGCAGATCTTGGGTTTGAGATGGCTGGAGGTATGGGCGACGATAGGCGAAACGAAGATCGCTGTTGGATTTCCCTTTGCGAATAGCACCTACCTGCAAATTCTCGCTGCATTCGGCCGACTCTTGTGGTTCACGTTTGAAGCATTGTCGAGAGCATCCCATCAGGTTGCGATTCATGTTTTAGTGTTAGTTTGATTTCTTCATGTCCGGGGCAGAGAGATCGCATAGTGGAGCGTTTTGGCAAAATCCGTTCGTCGGTTCATCGAGAAATGAAGGAGATGGGGAAGAGAGAAGGTATGGAGCTGGTGGGTTTAATGTACAGGTGATACGTGCACAGGATTAGAGGGTTGAGGAAGAAGTATTAGTGTTAGCACAAAAATTGATCACTAACACCCTTGAAAAAGATTGTGTAGAGAGAGTAATGAAGAAAGTAAATTAAAATAGAGAACTGTATGCTACATTAAGTGCAAAAACAAGAACACCGGATTTATAGTGGTTCAGCATAATTGCCTACGTCCACTTTAAGTTTTGATCTTTATTGCTTTCACCAATGATTAAATACAGATACAATCCGTACCATAAAGACTTGAATACAAGTACTCAGTAAAATAGAATAAGTCTGGAATGCAGCAGAGTCTCCTCAGTGTTCTCCCCAAAAAGGTCCCTTCATCTGTACCTCTGCCTCTCTATTTATAGACGAAGATAGGCTGGACTCCCTGCGTAAGCCCAAGAACAAGGTACGTCGGCCAAAAGCAAGCAATTTGCGTTCACCAAGCCGTGCATACATGCCGAACCATATCAATTGCATCAAACCCTTATATCTCCAGTCTCTTCTTGGCCAGAATCTTGTCTAGTGCTAACTAACTTCTGCAACTGTCGCTTTGTAGCCGGGCCAAGTAGCCGGGTAACATTTAGCAAAGGTAATTAGTGATTAAGTGGTAGTTAGTTAATTAATTGTTTTAGTTAATCTCGATTCTTATATTGGTTATATCTTTTGCATAGAGGTCCGTTTTGGATGCGGTTTCTTACGTTTCACTCATGACGGAGAGATCTACATTTTGGCGGTGGTTTAGAAAGCTTTTATGGAGGTGAGTAATATTGTCTCTCATCATACTATGATTGTTTTTTAGTATTGGATCGACGTTCTGGAATGGTTTTTGATTTTAAATGTGATTTTCCTATACTTAGACACCTGTTAGATTTTTACAAAAGAAAATAAAATGATTTTAAATGGTTTTATATCGAATATCATATTTTTCTTATCGATGTGCCATTTGTAGCGAATTATTAGATTTGTGCTATTTTTGATATGATTTCCCCATTGGTTGATATAGATGCATTATACATGTTGTATGTATGCTATTTTGGATATATGTATGGTTATTGGTTGTATGTTAGCTTGTTTGGTTGTTATTGGTTGAAAACCTCAATTTAGCGACGATCGAGTGTTAGAGAATATCTTGGGCATTGGGGTTTCATACACGCGAAAATCCAACAAACAGGATAACTTGTAGAAGAGGGTTAGGATATGTTCGGCTGATCTGAAGGTGGAAGATGAGGCTTCGGACTTCAGGATGGATGTGGGATGTTTCCATTTGGTTTGTACTTATTAGTTTTGGTTAAATATATGACCAAAGTGGTTGGTACTTACCACTATAGAGTGGTTAATGTCCATCACTATTGTTGATTGGAGATTTGGCCGATCTTTGGCTTGGACATTGAGGAGATTTCGTGGTGCGCGATTTGATGGTTTGTTCATACAACCAACTTAGAGTCTTGATGTTGTTGCTCTACGGCGAGCGATTTAGATGGTGAGGTGATGACGTGACTCTTCGACACAAGAGTTGGTACTTTGGATTATGACTCGACGGTGTATGGAGTAGGTTCCGAGGTTGATAGTTTCAGAACTCTATAGATCGCGCTAGAGGTGTTGGCTCATTCGTCATGGGGGATGGCGATGTAACAACATGATGAAAAGCCTTGTATCTTCAATTTAAGACTCGTGGTGGGAGTGGGTATCGAAGATGAGACACTTCGTATCTTCAGTTTGTGACTCGAGTAGGGAGTAAGTACCGAAGAGACTCGTGTTGTGAGTTGTGGAGTGGAGGAACATGGTGGGTTTTGGATAGTGGAAATTGTATTAAGCTAGTAGGACTCAGATGGATGTGTATGTGCTAAGGGATCATTGATGACTCAGAATGTTTTTTGTTGTACTCGAAAAAGGGTATTGTATAGTGGGGACACCCATGAATTGGTAGCGAGGATCCATGTATCTTGGAACTGTGGCTTTGGGTCTAGTGTCCAGGTTTAGGCTGTGAGACACGTATTCAGCTTTGAGCTGCGAGACACGAGAGTACAACGAAGAACCGAGATTTCCACTAGTCCTCGGCAGTATGGAGGCCATACGAGTTATCATATATCTCGAGCACACTGGGTTAAAGTCAGTATTGTTTGATGGATGCTATGTTTGTTATGGTTGCTTCACTAGCCACCTATCACCTTAAGGATGTCACATAAGGTAGGTATTGTGCACAGGGATACCTAGAAACCCTGATTTTATTTAGTATGGAGTAGGTATTGTTGATGGAGATACCTAGGTACCCCAATAGTAAATTGAGTATGTAGTACCCTTTTATGATGTTGTAGAGTAGCATATTAGCGATGTTATGTGCCGACTCTTTGGTTGCAGGGACATGTCAGGTATGATCCGTATACCCTATGTTCCGTATACTATATCGACTTTTATAGTATTTTGATATTGCTTATCGCTCACACTGGACCGCTGTTTGACCCTAGGTTTCATACTTTGCTTCTTATTATCTCGAGTACTCTTAAATGAGTAGGCTAGAAAGTAGGCGTGGACGACATGTAACAACCCAGTATTTCGTGCCATTCGCATCCGCACATGTCGGACTTGAATTGCTCAAAATATCAGATTGTTAATTTATATTTGGCAAAACTCAGCATATACAGTAAATAAAATAATCATAGAATCACAGAGTAATATAACAATAAGCAGCGGAAACAAAAGAATAGTAGTTCATGAAGCTACTATATATATAACAGAGTTAAAACAAGATACAGCAGAGGTCTCGAATACATAGAAGTCTCAATACAATAGTAAAATAACAAAATCTGAATATATATCACTGGAGTCAACTGAACAACTGAAAGCTGAATAGATATAGATGGATCTCCAAGCGAAGCTCCAACTCCAAAGGTGAGTCTCAAATGCTGTAACACTCAGTCTGACCTGAGCGTAAAGAAAAACACAGAACACTCGAGTCAGGATTAACATTCTTATATCAATAAATCCAACTCAAGTGAAGTATCAACTGAAATACAAGTAACTCAAAGGATGTTTGGGATAACCATCCTCTAAGGATCCATGGAACTATCTACTATGTAGTAATATATGCTATTATAATATGTCTATAGTAAAGTAAACTATTAAAATAGCGTTAAGGCATTACCCATATCCCCCTTAACACATTTTATATATTCCCATAGTCTATACAGTACCGTAATTCCTCCGTAAACTAGAGGGCTATCAGAGGGCACTCCATATGTATGGTACAAACCAAACTCGTAGAAGGCGCGATAGAGCATGTGACACGGCACACGAGGTAATGCCAGGGTAGATATACCGTTTGTGGATCCGGACTGGTGGTAACGCATAGCAGCTACTACCGCCCACCTCGTGACACACTCCCAAAATCAAAGGGTGCACCCAATCAATCACAAAAGCAATAGAATGGTATCGAAGAAATGTGTCCGATCGGAGGAATGACCTCACTTGGCCCGGCATGGCTCCTGTTTTAGCCACATCAAGCTGACTCACGGGAGTCAGGGCTACGTAAATACCATATAGAATCGCCACCAAACCATCCTACTTCATTCTGGAATCTCCACCACGTACAAAGTTGTTGAAGTGGTTTTCGATATTGGCAGAGAGTATGACAATATCCGATCCCGGTCTCTTTAACAACCAAACGTTATTATAATACCGTGGTCATTTCATTTCAAATAGCTCATACTTCAAAACCAAAATACCATATCATTTCAAAACCGTATCAATTCGATACCATTACTCATTTAAAATATATCTGTTTCCAAAAATCATAGTACTCTCAAAGTTATAACACTTTCGAAATTATAAAACTTAGAAATTATAACACTTTGGAAATCATACACTTTGAAAACATAATACTTTGAAATTCATAACACTTCCACTTAAACAGTTTAGATATAGAAATAGTGTATATATTAAAATAGTTTATATAATAAAATAGTTTATATAATAAAATAGTTTAAAATAAAATAGATTTAATATATATATATATATATTAAAATACTTATAAAATAAAACAGTTTCCCAAATTTCACATATCAATTCAAATCAACTCAAATTCCAAAATCCCATTTAAATCAAATCTCAGTTCTTCCATCTCAATGCAATTCAAATCTCAATAAACCATTTTATATCAATTTCAAATATAGATTTGAACTACAAATCAAACCATTTCAATTTCACTAGATTTCAAAGCGTTAAATATTCAAACATTTATAATATAGCTTCATTTATATTTCAACATTAACTTTAAATTTATTCAAATTGGAAATTATTTCTTTAACCATTTTTATAACAATTTATTTAAATCCAATATATATATTTAAATCAATATTAAACATTCAAGCTCAATTTTATTCAAGTTGAGAATTATTCATTTAATCACTTTTATCAAATCAAGTTATAAATCATATTTTTAAAATCCCACATTCAATAGGTTTCAAATCGATTTAATTAAATATAATTCTTAAAAGAATATGATTTCAAATTAATTAAATTTATCTTCCAACCTTAATTTATTAAATTTATTATAAAAATCTATTTTTAAAATATAAACTTTTAAATAAATCCTTAAACATAATATATACTAATTAAATTAATTTTTTATTAAATTAAATCTTATTATTAAATTAAATTTATATTAAAACTCATTTTATATATTTTAAAAATAGAAAAATTATATGTAAAATCTTAAAATTTAAAATTTTCAAAACTAACTTATAAATTTAAAATTTCCAAACATAAAATTTTAAAAATAAAAAATTTAAACCTTTATAAAAATAACATTTTATTTATATATATTATTTAAAATCAATTTTTATTTAAAACCATATTTCCCCTTTCCAAAACTTTTAAATCATTATATATATAGACCAACGGTGTTTGTATATAATTTTCTATCCTATGGTCAAGTGATACGGAGATTTATCATTTCAATCCGCAATTTAAATATATACCGGTATATATCTTTTTAACCCGCAATCTCAAATTCAATTCAATGAAAATCGCTTGGGTTTATCATTTCAACCCATAACGATTTCCTCCTATTCTACAAGATCGTTCGGGTATGTATCATTTCAACCCATAAGGAATTCTATACTAACAGGGAACTTGCAGAGTGAGAACAGTAATGATAATAATATAACATATCAACAACATGCATATATCATCAATAACAGATAAAATATAAATAGCATATCATGGTGTCAGATGTCAGAGGTGAACGGATATAGATAATAGCATATATAGCAATTTAAATAACTAACAGCAGCATATTTCAATTATCGTTTGAATTGAAATCAAATTTAATAGATATAAGAACGTTAATCGTGAGTGATTGCTCATCTTTCGAGGCTAGAGAGAGAACATGGCAAGCACACGGAATAAATCACGAATTCGAAAATCGACCAAATCCAAACGATAGATGTCAAAGCGAGGTAGCTGAACACGGATTGACAAACGAGGCTGATAATAAGGAATCGATGAATTGAGTCAGAATCAGCTTGATATAAACAGAAAATATATTTATTATTATTATTATTAAAAAAATCAATATTCTAAATTTAAAACACATTTTTAAAATAAAACCTATACACGCATATATATTTTTATAAAACCACCATCTGAATAAAATCTCTATAATTACATTTCAATATATATATATATATATATAAACCTATACATTTCTTTCAAAATTCCCTAAATACATCTTTAAGCATTATCGTTAACATAATTAAACATATATAGATATACGCGTATACTTTCCCAAAGTATTATTATTAACATATTATATAAACATATACATCTCAAAACCTTAACAACCATATTTTATACAGGTATATATAATTGAGCATATTAACCGAGACATATTATATAAATCCATACATTCTGCATATATATAAATATGCATATTTCATAATATTAACATATTACAAACTGTTATATATACATACACTATGTTATAACCAAAATCTAAAATAAAACATTTAAACATATATATACTTTTAAAACGTGCAATATCTTTATATATACCCCTTTTTATATACAGCACACAAATAAAACTGGGTAAAGTGTATATATACAAGTAAATATGTGTATATATACAAGTAAATATGTGTATATGGAACCCTATATATAGCGCATGCAGTGAATATATCTGTAAATAATTTTATACAAACTGTATAAATGAAGAGGATGAATAGGATCACTTAATCAATCATGCGAATAGTATGTACCTATATTATATATTACAAGGAGGAGATGTGGCCGAAACTTTAGGAAAAGGGGTGCTCGCTGGAGGAGGCGAGGGTGGCCGGCAGGCCATGCTGTGGTCGGAGGTTGTCAAGGGTGACCAGGCTCGACAGGCGTGATGGAGCACAGTGGCGGTCGCTGCAAGGTTCGGTTGTAGGCTGGGTTGATGGCTGAAGTGGAGTTTAAAGGTGGAAAGGTGGATCGGCTGCCGGCGTGTTGTGTTGTCAGGTGGCGGGTGGAGTTGCGGCTAGCCAGGGAAGGACACGGATTGGCTGTGGGAGGCTGAGGCGTGGACTGAGGAGAGGGAAAGGAGGTGGCGGGTGTCGTTCAGTCGATGGTGGAGGAGTGGTGGGTGTAGGCGACACGTACGGAGATGGGGAAGAGGAAGTGAGATGGTGGAGAGGTTCGAAGGGTGATCGACCATGAGAAAACGGTGAAGAAGGAATGGTTTTAATATATATATATATATGTAAAGTTGCAAAGCAAATGAACAGGCTATTTTATTTTATATTCAAATGATACCGGGGTAAAAACGAATGGACAAATTATATTATAAATTAAAGCTAGAGGAAGATGATGAGTTTCAAAAAGGTGAACAGCTAGCTACAGATAAGAATGCACAAGCTATAGTAATATATACTATTCATATATTTATTTTCATTTTCAATTGAACGAAAGAATAGGAAAGGAAGAGCCAACAAAATCAACAGACCAAAATATAAATTAAACAGGGGAATAGCAATGGTCTAGTATTTGATGTGATTTTTTGTTTGATGATAACAAACATATATCAATTTATATATGTGTTTGTAGATTGTACAATACACATATAGGAATAAATATTCATATTGAATAATAATACTATTGCACAGAATTTATATAATTCAATCTGTATTTTTATTCAAAATAATATTTTATTTCAACACTTAAACAGTACAAAGTTTTCAGCTCTCTCTATATACATACACCATTTTCATACATTTCACATTCACATTTCTTTCTCACTACAACACTCAACACTTAGTTTTTCACTCTGTCTGCACATCTGCATCTATCTGCATTGTCCAGCTCCAGTTCTTGTCCTGTCTTCTGTGTACCTGTATAATTAGCAACTACAGCAGTAATATGAAAATAAACAAATTTGAATTTGCAAAAATATAAATTTGTTTTTATTGGTGCCTCAGATATATGGATTTTTGTCATCATTTTCGATTATGTAATATCTGTGCATATCAGTATTCTTATCAAGGACAGGTAATCATGAGTGGCTGCAATATACACGTGTATATTTATACACGTGTATATTTATACACGTGTGCACTGCCTCGCTAACTCGTGTGCACAGTCAACAAAAGCAACTGCAACAATGCAAATTACAGACCTGAATCCGGACTATATCAAGGCAATACAACAATGTACTACAGTGTTCAACTCACTAACATGCTCGAAGAACCAGAGTACAAAGTGTAAACCAAACAAGAACAAAACTAATTACAAAGGCTTAAAGACACGGATGACATGCACATGAGCAACCATTTTTTTTCAGAGCAAAGAAAAGTAATCGGACCAAATTCCATATGTCAAGTACACAAAAGACTCAAGTACACAGCAACAAACCATCAGTGATACACTATGTCACAAGACCACATACAAGCAACATGGACAATAACCAACACAAGGCATGGCACACTAGAGTATGTAGTGCATCAAAGTGAAGATGCAATTCAACACAGCATAGATGCATATGCGCAAGTCAAATGATGCACCAGTGATACCAGTAGAATGAAATCAGAGGCAACTGGCAATAAATAATACAATCAAATCCAGACACAGTGAATCAATGGAACCAGACTCAAGCTCAAGTAATACAAATGACACAGACTCGAATAAACAAGAGCAGGCACACATTAAAGTGTTATATATAAACCAAAGCATACATGGAGAAATGATCAGAAACTACTCCAGACGAAGAGCAGTTATAAAAAGGTACATGTCGAGTATGCTACAGAGAATCGAAGCCGTGAGCAACTTGAAGCCAGAAGAAATGTAAATGCAGACCAAAGAATCAACATCATCAAATGAAATCAAGTGTGTGTACAATTTGAAAAAGTCAAAAATCAAAGTTAAAATAAAAGAGGAAAGTTTCTGCCGTATCGATCAAGGAAATATCGAACGCTTCGAAATCAAAACCGTGTGAATCAAGTCAAAAATATATACGAATTGAACCAGTCATAAATCATCTCAAACGTTCAAGCATTATCAAGCGGCCGAGAAAAAGATTTGACGAATTCAAGCAAATTTGTACGAACGAAAAAAATAGGTATTAAAACCCTATATAAACAAATCATCATCAGCAATAATATCATCGAGTTCAAGTATTCAATCCAGAGAACAAAGGCATTAATTACATACCGAAGTCAGGAGTCGAACCCGATCAACAATTGAGGCAGCCGTGAGCTAAGCAGAGACGATCAATCGACGAAGCAAGCAAAGTAAGATACATACTCGATCAATCAATTGAAGAAACACTTCAATTTCCACGACAAAGCCCTAATTTCTCACAGAGGAACGAGATCGAGCAAAGCCGCCATTCTCACAAGGGAACGGGCCGACATCAGATAATGAAAGAGGGAAGTTTGTGGGCCGGTCCTATTTAATTAATTAATAAGGCTTTGGGTGTTGAGTTATTTTTAATTTGTTTTTAAATTTAAATTCTGTACTTTTCGAATCAAACCTTGGTAAATCACCACCTAGGATTTAGGTTGTGTCAGATTGTCTAGTTAGGATTAGTTCAGTAAGCAGGGTTTACGAGTTTGCAAAACTTTATAGGAGGTAGCAGGGTTTGCGAGTCTGTTAGAGTGTTTGTAAGCGGGAGACTGTTTAATTCTAATAGAAATCTGGGAATGCAGCAGTAGGCAGGGGTTTGCCGAAGCTGGGTAAATTTTGTGTGTGATTTACTTTTCAGCATATTTACTTCTCTGCAGTTTGTTTTGTGTTTAGATTCGAGAAAATTTGCTATAACCCTATTCACCCCCCCTTTAGGGTTAATCTAGATCCTACAAGTGGTATCAGAGCCCGGTATTTTTCTTTAACTCTAGAGTCATGAATCCACCAAATAATGCTTTTTCTGAGGGGCAATCTATTGCTAGGCCACCCATGTTTAATGGGAATGTTTATGCTTATTGGAAAGTTAGGATGGGTATTTATCTTAGTTCTGTTGATTATGATGTTTGGGACATTATTGAAACTGGCTATAAATCTCCCACTATAACTGTTGGTGATACTGAGATTCCTAAACCTAAGGATAGGTGGGACGCTAACGATAAGAAATTAAAAACTACAAATGCTAAAGCCATGAATGCTTTGATCTGTGCTCTTGATAAGAATGAATTTAATAGAATTTCTCATTGTAAAACTGCGCAGGAAATTTGGCATACCTTGGAGGTGACACATGAAGGAACTTCTCAAGTCAAGGAGTCTCATCTAGCCCTATTCAGCAATGAATACGAGAACTTTGTGATGGACAAAGGCGAGAGCATAAAGGACATGTTTGGATGCTTTTCAACTTTGGTGTACAATGCTAGAGCGCTTGGGAAGGTATTCACTGAGGTAGAGCTTATGAGGAAGGTGCTACGAGTCTTACCGATGAACTTTGAGGCAAAAGTCACGGCAATACAAGAATCAAAAGATCTGAGTAAACTAAGCATGGAGGAGTTGATCGGCAACTTGATGACATATGAACTTGAGCTAAAAACAAAGGAGGAATGCAACAACTCCGAATCAAAGAAGAAGACGATTGCCTTAAAGAGCAAAGAAGAGAGCGATGAAGAAGAAGAAGATCCAATTGAAGAGCTTGCAATGGCTGTCAATAACCTTAGAAAATGGTCAAAATTCGGGCCACGCAAGAAGAAAACAAGTGGTAATAGGTCAAAAGATTCTGACAATTCCGATAATGAATTGACTTGTTATAACTGCAAGAAGCCTGGCCACTTCAAACAAAAATGCCCACTTCTCAAAAACAACAAAGGAAAGAAAAAGAAGAAGAAGGCCTTTGCAGCAACTTGGGATGATGAAGAAGGAGAGGAAGTTTCGAATAATAGCTCAGAGGAGGCTAATTTGTGTCTTATGGCAAAATCAGATTCAGAAGCAAGCTCAGAGGAATCTAGTGAGGTAAGTGACTATTCTTATAAAGAACTTGTTTTGATGTGTTATGATCTTACTAAAACAATTGATACTCTTGAATCTAAAATTGAAAAACTGAAATCTGATAGGAGAGAACTTGTCCATGAAAATACTAGGTTAGAAACTGAACTTAAAAATATTCAAAACCTAGACTGTAAAAAATGTAAAATTTTAGATTCAGAATTATCAAAACTTAAGAATAGCTTTGAGAATCTTGAAAAAGAAAACTTGAGTTTAAGGAAACCATTGACACTAGGAAAAAGGATTTTATAAATAGATGCACCTCACTTGTGACTGAAAACACAACACTAAAAACCAAAGTCCAAAATCTTGAGAAAACTCTGAATAACTTTTCAAGAGGAGAAAAATCATTCAACATGTTATTGGGAAATCAACTTTTTGCTAACAACAGAAAAGGACTAGGCTTTGGGAAAACACAAGTTGATGATAATGCAAAAGGTAAGAGTGTCTTTGCTAGATATGGAATAATTGGACATCATGCTGAAAATTATAGTCATAGGAACAAGAACACAAAATTTATACAAGTTTGGGTTCCTAAGAATTCTACAAACAAATTTCATGTCTATTGGAACAAGAATGAAAAGACAAAACAAGTTTGGGTTCCAAAGGGATTGTTTATTCACAGTGCTTCAGTCACTAATATCATTGGACCTAAGAGTTTCTCTAGGTCATCTTCCTCTCTCTCTATGTAGGTTTGTTGGCGGGCTAAGGAGCAGCAAGAATGGTTTTTAGATTCAGGTTGTTCTAGACATATGATAGGTGACAAATCAAAGTTCCTTAGCCTAGAGAATTTTAAAGGTGGAAATGTGATCATGGGAGACAATAGCAAGTGTAAGATTATTGGTAAAGGTGGAGTAGGTAGCGGTACTTTTTCCTTGACTAATGTTTTATACGTCGATAATTTGCATCACAATCTCATTTCTATTAGCCAACTATGTGACAAAGGTATGAATGTGGTTTTTGATAGTGATACTTTCAAAATCATTGATAAATCTTCTAATAACATTGTTTTTATGGGCAAAAGAAAAGGAAATGTTTACACGCTTTCTTTTGATAATCTAAATCTTTCTAGATGTTTGGTAGCCACTGACGAAGAGGCATCCTTATGGCATAGGAGACTTGGACATGCTAGCATGGGCCTCTTGGAAAAACTTGAAACGAAAGAATTAGTCAGAGGGTTACCACATCAGAAATTTAAAAATAATAAAGTGTGTAAAGCATGTTCCTTGGGAAAGCTTAGTCGATCATCATTCCGCCCTAAAAACATTGTTAGCACATTAAGGGTCCTTGAATTAATTCACATGGACTTATTTGGACCAAATGAAATTGCAAGCTTGAATGGAAAACGTTATTGTTATGTATTGGTTGATGATTATTCTAGATTTACATGGGTTTATTTCTTAGCCAAAAAGTCTGAATCTTTTGATTATTTTTCAAAATTTGCAAAACTTGTTCAAAATGAAAAAGGAGTTTCAATTAAAACTTTGAGAAGTGATCATAGAGGCGAATTTGAAAATTTGGAATTTGAAAGCTTTTGTGAAGAAAATGGTTTAAAACATGAATTTTCTGCTCCACGAACACCTCAACAAAATGGGGTGGTTGAAAGGAAAAATCGTACATTGCAAGAATTGGCTAGATCCATGTTGAGTGAGTATAAACTACCTCTAACCTTTTGGGCAGAGGCAGTGAATACTTCGTGCTATGTAATGAATAGAGTAATGATTAGACCAATACTTGGCAAAACGTCTTATGAATTGTGGCATGAAAGGAAACCTAACATTTCTTATTTTCGTGTATTTGGATGTCCTTGTTTCATTCTTAACACAGGTGATCAACTTGGAAAATTCGAATCAAAGGCTGATGAGGGAATTTTCATGGGCTATTCAACAAGGAGCAAGGCTTACAGGATATACAACAAACGAACAAAAACAATTGTTGAATCAATCAATGTGAAATTCGATGAATCTGACCTGGAAAGAACGACTGAAAAGGCGGTTGACGATGGGGTAGATCATGAAGGCATTGAAGAAGGGACATCTAGTGAGAAAGCTGAAAGTAGGACTGTTGATGCTGATAGATTGAAGTTCAAATCCAATCATCCTCCTGAATTGGTTATAGGTTATCCTACGGAAGGTATACGCACTTGCTCTTCATTTGATAAAAATTTGTGTGCATTTTGTTGTCACAGTGGTTTTATTTCTGAGATTGAACCTGATTCTATTGAAATGGCTCTTAATGATGAAAGTTGGGTTTTAGCAATGCAAGATGAACTTAATCAATTTGAGAGAAATAAAGTTTGGAAATTAGTTCCTAGGCCTAATGACTATCCAATTGTTGGAACTAAATGGGTGTTCAAAAATAAACTTGATGAATCAGGAAATGTAATTAGAAACAAAGCTAGGTTGGTCGCAAAAGGATATAACCAAATAGAAGGCATAGATTTTGATGAAACATTTGCTCCAGTTGCTAGGTTAGAAGCCATTAGGATTTTGCTAAGTTTTTCATGTTATAAGGGTTTCAAACTTAAACAAATGGATGTAAAAAGTGCCTTTCTAAATGGTGATTTGAAAGAAGAAGTTTTTGTTGAACAACCATCCGGTTTTGAAAATCATGATTTTCCAAATCATGTGTATAAACTAGAAAAAGCATTATATGGTCTTAAGCAAGCTCCTAGAGCTTGGTATGACTGCCTTTGTACATATCTTTTGGAAAATGGCTTTAAAAAGGGGAGTGCTGACACGACACTGTTTCTATTACATAAAGAAAGTGATTTTTTGATTGTTTAGATTTATGTGGATGATATCATTTATGGTGCTACTAATGAACTCTTGTGCGAGAAATTTGAACAAGTCATGCAGGCTAAATTCGAGATGAACTTGGTTGGAGAATTGAAATATTTTCTTGGATTTCAAATCAAACAAAGCAGTGATGGTATTTTCATTTCACAATCCAAGTATGTGTTGGAACTGTTGAAGAAATTTGGAGTTGAGAACTCCAAACCATTGAGAACTCCTATGAGCCCATCAACAAAGTTGGACAAAGACGAGAAAAGAGTTGCTGTTGATCAGAAGAAATATCGAGGGATAATTGGTTCACTTCTCTATCTTACTGCTTCTAGACCTGATATTATGTTTTCTGTGTGTTTGTGTGCACGTTTTCAATCTAATCCTAAAGAATCTCATTTGAAAGCCACTAAACGAATTTTGAGATATCTTTCACACACACACAAATTTGGACTATGGTACCCTTCTTGTGAAAATTTTGATTTAGTTGGTTATTCTGATGCTGATTATGTTGGTTCATTGGTTGACAGGAAAAGCACTAGTGGGACATGTTTCATGCTAGGACATTCATTAGTTTCATGGTCAAGTCGAAAATAAAATTGTGTTGCATTATCCACCACTGAAGCAGAATATATTGCTTTAGGAAGTTGTTGTGCTCAAATTTTATGGATGATGTAAACTCTTTCTGATTTTGGCTTAGTTTATAAACAAGTTCCATTAAAATGTGATAGTAAAAGTGCAATAGACTTGTCAAATAATCCTGTTCATCATTCACGCAGAAAACACATTGATGTGAGACACCACTTTCTTAGAGATCACATTGCTAAGGAAGACATTTGCATTGAACATATTTCAACTGAGATTCAACTTGCTGATATTTTCACAAAACCCCTCCCCGAAGACAGATTTTCCAGATTACGTTTGGATTTGGGGATTATAGAAATTGACTAATCATTTTCCATTTTTGGTTGAAATATTCTTGGATATTTATTTTCAACTTCAATTTCTAGGATTCAAACCAGTTTTGGATATTATTCAAAGATTGAATCAAAAATGGTATTCAGTAGTGGAAATATGTTTTTGTTTTTTATTTATTTTCAAAATTTAAAAAAATATATTTCATAATATAATTAACTTGGTAACTTATTCCACGATCATTTCTATTTCTACCATCTTTCTATCATTCATAATGGTTTTGTAAAATGAGAAGAGTGATTTCTTTTAAAATTTTAAAAACAAATTATATCATGCATCCATTCTCATTTAAAAGTCCTTATGGTTATGCATGGATGGAGCATGTGAGTGAATTATTTTACCATCATTCCATTCTCATTTAAAAGTCCTTATGGTTATGCATGGATGGAGTATGATAGCTAAGTATTTTTCTGGTCTCACTTAAAAGTCCGGATGCTTAGACTAATAAGTAACTGCTAATCCCATTTAAAAGTCCTTATGGTTATGCGTGGTTAGTAAGTGCTTATTTTTGTGCTTAAATGTCAAATTATTTTTAAAATTTCTCTCTTCTCATTATATAAAAACCGAATCATCAATCCATTCTCTACAATGTGGAACTTGTTAACTCGTTATGATATATTATGATTTTTTTTTCTTTGTTTTGCATTTCTTTTTACTTAAAAAAAATTCCACTACTGTTCCATTAGTATTGTCAGTCTTTTGATGATAACAAAAGGGGGAGAAGAACAAGATTTTGATAAGGAAGTAAATATTTTTGGAATACTTCAACAAATTTGTTAAATGTTGTTAGTTAATTTTCTTTAGTTTTTTTATTCTTCTGTAATTTTCTAAATCTTCTAAATAGGGAGTGGTCTCAGTTGTAGGGGGAGCATTCATATAGGGGGAGCATTCATATAGGGGGAGCTAAATATTTCATGCTCAAACACATTTATTAGAATTTCAAAATCTTTAATATATATATTTGTCATCATCAAAAGGGGGAGATTGTTTGATGTGATTTTTTGTTTGATGATAACAAACATATATCAATTTATATATGTGTTTGCAGATTGTACTATACACATATAGGAATAAATATTCATATTGAATAATAATACTATTGCACAGAATTTATATAATTCAATCTGTATTTTTATTCAAAATAATATTTTATTTCAACACTTAAACAGTACAAAGTTTTCAGCTCTCTCTATATACATACACCATTTTCATACATTTCACATTCACATTTCTTTCTCACTACAACAGTCAACACTTAGTTTTTCACTCTGTCTGCACATCTGCATTGTCCAGCTCTAGTTCTTGTCTTGTCTTCTGTGTACCTGTATAATTAGCAACTACAGCAGTAATCTGAAAATAAACAAATTTGAATTTGCAAAAATATAAATTTGTTTTTATTGGTGCCTCAGATATATGGATTTTTGTCATCAGTTTCGATTATGTAATATCTGTGCATATCAGTATTCTTATCAGGGACAGGTGATCATGAGTGGCTGCAATACACACGTGTACATTTATACACGTGTGCACTGCCTCGCCAACTCGTGTGCACAGTCAACAAAAGCAACTGCAACAATGCAAACTACAGACCTGAATCTAGACTATATCAAGGCAATACAACAATGTACTACAGTGTTCAACTCACTAACATGCTCGAAGAACCAGAGTACAAAGTGTAAACCAAACAAGAACAAAACTGATTACAAAGGCTTAAAGACACAGATGACATGCACATGAGCATCCATTTTTTTTCATAGCAAAGAAAAGTAATCGAACCAAATTCCATATGTCAAGTACACAAAAGACTTAAGTGCACAGCAACAAACCATCACTGATACACTATGTCACAAGACCACATACAAGCAACATGGACAATAACCAACACAAGGCATGGCACACTAGAGTATGTAGTGCAGCAAAGTGAAGATGCAATTCAACTCAACATAGATGCATATGCGCAAGTCAAATGATGCACCAGTGATATCAATGGAATGAAATCAGAGGCAACTGGCAATAAATAATACAATCAAATCCAGACACAGTGAATCAATGGATCCAGACTCAAGCTCAAGTAATACAAATGACACAGACTCGAATAAACAAGAGCAGGCACACATTAAAGTGTTATATATAAACCAAAGCATACATGGAGCAATGATCAGAAACTACTCTAGACGAAGAGCAGTTATAAAAAGGTACATGTCGAGTATGCTACACAGAATCAAAGCCGTGAGCAACTTGAAGCCAGAAGAAATGTAAATGCAGACCAAAGAATCAACATCGTCAAATGAAATCAAGTGTGTGTACAATTTGAAAAAGTCAAAAATCAAAATTAAAATAAAAGAGGAAAGTTTCTGCCATATCGATCAAGGAAAGATCGAACGCTACGAAATCAAAACCGTGTGAATCAAGTCAAAAATATATACGTACGAATTGAACCAGTCATAAATCATCTCAAACGTTGAAGCATTATCAAGCGGTCGAGAAAAAGATTTGACGAATTCAAGCAAATTTGTACGAACGAAAAAATAGGGATTAAAACCCTATATAAAGAAATCATCATCGGCAATAATATCATCGAGTTCAAGTATTCAATCCAGAGAACAAAGGCATTAATTACATGCCGAAGTCAAGAGTCGAACCCGATCAACAATTGAGGCAGCCGTGAGCTAAGCAGAGACGATCAATCGCCGAAGCAAGCAAAGTAAGATACATACTCGATCAATCAATTGAAGCGGCACTTCAATTTCCATGACAAAGCCCTAATTTCTCACAGAGGAACGAGATCGAGAAAAGCCGCCATTCTCACAAGGGAACGGGCCGACATCAGATAATGAAAGAGGGAAGTTTGTTGGCCGGTCCTATTTAATTAATTAATAAGGCTTTGGGTGTTGAGTTATTTTTAATTTGTTTTTAAATTTAAATTCTGTACTTTTCGAATCAAACCTTGGTAAATCACCACCTAGGATTTAGGTTGTGTCAGATTGTCTAGTTAGGATTAGTTCAGTAAGCAGGGTTTGCGAGTTTGCAAAACTCTATAGGCGGTAGCAGGGTTTGCGAGTCTGTTAGAGTGTTTGTAAGCGGGAGACTGTTTAATTCTAATAGAAATTTGGGAATGCAGCAGTAGGCAGGGGTTTTCCGAAGCTGGGTAAATTTTGTGTGTGATTTACTTTTCAGCATATTTACTTCTCTGCGTTTGTTTTGTGTTTAGATTCGAGAAAATTTGCTATAACCCTATTCACCCCCCTCTAGGGTTAATCTAGATCCTACATCTGGGAAATAACAAAAGTCAGTAGTTGGATTTTCTGGGAAATAATAACCACTTTGTGGAAAATGAAAGGGCAAGGAACTCAAAAGACCGATCGAAATACGAAACCGATACGGTTAGCCGTTTTGTCGGTTTCGTCACTTACCGACTTCCGAAATACATAAATGAATATACTACGGAGATCAGCATGACGAGACGATCAAAATGGTATACAGATATCAGCGTTATGATCATCCTATCAAAAGTCGATATTTGGTTCCGAAAATGCGGCTAAAACGCCGAAAATTAGATAAATGGAGCAACAACAGTTCAAATTTAACGAAACGAAATATGACGCCACACTCAGAAGATGATTTACAAATTTATTATATAAAAATATTCAGGTTTGAAAAACATTTTATTATCATCAAGTATTAACTGATTTAAATTTAAATAAAATTACATAACAAAAATTAACTTCCATATTTATCAACGAAAATTTGCCATTTGCTATGTTTGAATATACGCATATCAAATATCAAATTTTCATTGCTAAATTCAATTATTTAATTTCAAGAACAATTTCAGTTAATTATGTTATTAAAACCGTTAAAATTTACGGGTCGTTACACGACATATGGAGTTCTGCAGATGGACCAGCAGGAGGTGATGTTTACCTATACTTATATTTGAGTTTTTTGTTGTATATTCCGTTTCGTGACACTATGGAGCCTTGATAGTAATTGACTTACTATTATTAGAGACAATTGATCGATTGAGTTTATTTATCTATTGTATAAACTCTATTACTGTATTGTATAACTCTGTTGATCTTATACTCCAATTATTAGTTCACATTGTTATTACTGTCTCGACTGTTTTATGTTTCCTATTATATTTTATGTGATGCGATGTGAGATACACGATAGGTTATTTGATTATGTGATGTTTCATTTTTCTTCTTTTCCATTCTCTTCTATTTACTCTTCTTTACTTTTGGTCTTTTATTTGACAACCGTTCTGCATCGTAGGTGTAGGGCGGTCGTTATATTATGCATATGATATAAACTATTATGTTGAAAACAATAAATACATAGAAAACAGGGTTGGCTCAGTTGATTGGTAGTTTAAATTACGAGATTAAATTTCATGAGCTCGGTCCTCAAGGTTGGCGCTTGTTGGTATTAGTGGACCATGTTAAAGAACATGTTGTTCATTGTACCGAAATACACATAAATATAAATTATTATATAATGAATAATTTTTGGATGTAGAAAACTTGATATATATACCCATTTTCTAATTATCGGATATTTATTCGTTTTTCGATACAAATACGAATGTAGATGAATTTCAGTTTATTTCAGATATCTGTACATACTTATATCGTATTTGTCGATATACTAGTAAAGATCAATCTTGTTAAGAATGCAAAAAAATTGATTACTTATTTAAAAAACATAATTAGAAAGGCAAAATTTTAAGACGGAGAAAATTTAACTAAAATGTGCGAGCCTACACATTAAGGTGGAATTAAAATTAAAATATCAGATAAATCTAAATTTGATCATTTATCGCATAGAACTTTTTGCAACACCAAAACGAAAATTTGGCAACACCAAAAAGAAATTTTGGACTTAACGAATACAAAATTTACAAAGTAAAACTAAAGATGAGAGACATCATAGGAAAGTGATATAATAACTAATATTTTGATAGTAACAATCAACATTAACAAATAATCTAACTCACATGCCTGAATATACACTAATAATATGATTTCTCTATTGTTGAGTTTGATGAATAAGTATTTATGGGTAACTATTTCGAAAAAAATTTGGCTATAATTTCCATTAAACAACAACTTATTCATCACATCTAAGGTTACCTAAATTATAAATTGTAAGTAGAGAGTTTTTGCTTAAAAGGTTTCTTAGTATAAGATAATTAGTTTATGACATCACTTCAAAATAATTAGTTTTACGATGAATGATAAAGTAAAGTATTATTAAGTATCACTTTCATTTATCATTTAACGTTTTCCTATAGCACTTCAGGAAAATGATAATTTCATTTATATTTTGTCCTTAAATCTAGTTATTAAAGACTAATTATCCTCGATAAGAAGCCTTTAACCTAATTCCTTGTTATAACGAATTATATAACCTTGGACAATTAAGCCATGACCAAATAACAAATTTCCTTTTTACAAATTTTAGTTTGACCAAGTTTTGCGTGGTTGAATGATTTTAGGCTTTTGTAGGCTGTTTTTTATGTTGTGGATTTTTTTATAAGACTCCAAAAAATGCCCATTATAATAATATTGGGATTACAAAATAAGGTATCACCTGATGCCGCTAGTAATGTCTAATTTAGCTTTTGCATTTGTTCATAAGTAATACTTACACCGAAAGAATTAGTGCTTGCTCTCCATCTGATATAATGTACATATTAGATTATCTGATTTACTCCATTTACTAGCATTTTTCCTTAGTTTGTAGCTTGTTTGTAATTGACAAAAAATTACACCATGACAATTTTGGACAATTAATTTTATCCCATATGACTTCATGCTAGTCTACTTCGGGTTGCTTACCTCTGATAAGTTCCCATGTTTTTTGAATGAGAATTTTCCATTTTTACTCAATAACTATTCCAAATTTTCTTGTTAACATTCTGGTCTATTATAATTTTTTATAACATTGCTATACATGATAACATTGGTCAATTATTAGTTTTTAATAATATTATTATACAAGATAGTAGCTGTATGCATTTTTGATTACATTGATTATTTCTGATTATATCAGCACTATAGCTTTAGCATTACCCATGATAATTAAATTGCTCCATCCTCATACATGTATTACTGATTCTTTATTTATTTATTTATTTATTTTTTTGAAATGGTACTTTATATACAACATGTCACTAGGACAACATATCACATGTCAATAAACGTTCGAATCACGCTACGCAAGTTTCGAACTTGTGACCTCTTGCACCAAAGCCGAATCACTTAACCACTGAGACAATGATGCTTGTTGTGATTCATTATTTAACCATGGATCAAACCATAAATTGATATTTGTCCCATCCTTGAAGTTTCTTCTGATGATTTTCTTTGTTATGTTTCTATGCTTTAAAATTTGTTACATTACATTGGATTGTTCGGTTTGCTTACTTTATTCCAGAGCATTCCTCTTTGTAAATATTTATATTTAATCCATCTATGGGTTATATGAAATACCCTAATACTTGTGCGGAGTGAATCTTATGGCTATTACAATACTAGATGGGGATAAATAGTGTATTTAAAATTGTCAATACTTTAACTTGTATTTTTCAAACTTATCAATGCAAAATCACAATTACAGGCATACAATGATATAACTGACGAATAAAAACAAGTAAAGTAAAAAAGAGTGACACTAGGAATTTTTGTACTAGTTCGGATTCATAATCCTACATTTTTCCTTGTACCATGTACATAGAATCAAATTATAGCAAAACCTTGTAATTTCGTAAGTGGCAAGTACACCTGTATAACTTGGCTTTGAATCAGGTGGCAAACACATATCTCTCGACTTTCCATGGATAGTCAAGAACAAAGATACAATCCTAACTTTTTTCGAGTGGAAGGATAACCTCTACAATTGGAGTAGTAGAGAGTAATATTATGAGAAATCATATCTTTTGAATACAAAATTTTTTATTCTTCAGTATAATGGTCCTATAGACCTCCGGTAGCAGTTTGTAATTGAAATCTTTGGAATAGGATGTAATCAGAGATAGAATGATAGATAGTTCAAGTAAGAACTCTCTGATCTTTTATAGTTAACGAACCAATGAAGAATGAGAGTAGAAAGACTGAATTCACAAAAATATGCGTAAAGTAGTAAGAGAGCTTATTTGCAAAGTAGTATAGAAGAAATAGTATGAGAAAAGAAGTGATTTAAAAAAAATTCATTTTCTCTAGTCTTTAGTGGAAAATGAAGAGAAGTTTCTTTTGACAAAAGGGTGAAAGGGTATGTCTTTTCATTTAAGTTCAAATGTTACAACAACGGTTAATATGTCGACATATCTTCAAATAGTATGTCGACATATACTTGTCATTTTTAATAACATGTAAGCGATTATTACGTCGACACATGTTAGTTTATTTTAAAAAAATTCTTTATTAAAATTGTTTTAAACTCTATAATATTTAAAATAGAATATCATACTTCTATAAAAAGGTCATAGGGAAGAAAATTCTATTAAAAGAGAGATTTCAAAGATGTGTTATGAAGCCTTTAACAAATATTTCTAAGACTCTTTACACATAGTCTTTGACTACTGAATGTCTTGTGCTCTTCGTCTTTATTTCTTGAGTCTCTTGTGTCCACTTAGGATTGTCCTTGATTTTTATTGATCTGCTTGATTCCTCTTAATTCATTTGATTGCTCTTATACCGGTCATTCTTGATGTATAGTTTATTCATATTTGTGTATCCCTGAAATATATCCGAGTAGTGTACCTATGTTTCATATACTATAATCTTCACAACTTGAAATGTCATTGGCAACAATATTTATATGGTTGTTTTTACTGAAACTAAGCTACCCCGCAGCGGAGCAAAGGGTAAATTTTAAAAAAATTCCTTTATTGGACCTTTAGAGGGCCTAAGTTTAATCAATTTAGAACTTTTTTAAATTTTATTTAAATAAAATCAATATTTTATATTATTTCATAAATAAAGTTTTACATTAGTTTAATGTGTATTATATTTTTGTATATGTGTACCATATACATATATGAATGTACACGCATGTAAAACATAATAATGTGTGCATGATTTAACATGTCCGTGTGTAGGTGCTGAGATTTACACTGCAAGAGATATGTTAGCCCCTCATGTATTTGATTCGCTGTCTAAATGTGTGTGTGTGTGTGTGTGTGTGTATGCATTAAAATATTATATAAATATGTTTGTATGAATATAAATAAGTAAATATTTGTATATCCAATTTTACTTAAGTTAAAATAATAAATGAACAATTTAGTAAAACATTTGTAAACTATATTTATACACACACATACAAAACCATATTATAAAATTAATGATTAGGTTAAAGGGAAGAGTGCATGAAAATGAAATGACAATCTCTTATTAAATGAGCAATTGAATATAATATGTGATTAATACTAGAAAGTATTAGTTTAAAAAGAGGAATGAATGAAAATGAAACAACAATCTCTTATTAAAGGAGCAATTTAATGTAAACATTAATATGTGATTTATACTAATTTACATAGTCTTTTCATCTCCTTATAATTCAGATAACCTATTCATTTTAAAATTAATTCTTTTCTTTGTCTTACATGTATATATGTATATTTAAATTATGTATATGTATGTATATGTATAAATAATAATAATAAAATTTATATTTAAATATTTACTTATCCTCACGGCCTAGATTTTAAAAAAATTGGTTTTTGGAATTAGGACTTATATATATATATATAAATTTTTAATATTGTACGAAATTAATTGTGCAATAAATAAAAATTATTTTCAAGTCCAAAAATGCATAGTATAATTTTCATAAAGCTTATACAAATTTAACATTATGCATATAAACATATATTCATATATTATTTATATAATCAATTTAAGTCAAATAATCAATTATATATTGATACATAAATACATACATATATGAAATAAAATAAGTTTTTTTGAATGTATGTTTTACAAAATAAAGTTTACGAAATTTTAAAACATGTAATATATGATTTGTGACATTTAGAAACAATTATCATTTACCAAAATTAGTAATAAAGATATTTTATTACAAAAGCAGACTATTTTTTGCTAGTTGTGAGCAATAGCATACCAAACATTCATAAAATTTATTTGTTTGCATTTTTTTATAGATGCAACTGTATACACAACCAACCAATTTTGTGATAGCATTTCGATATGCAAGATTCATGATATAATCTAACATCATATAATATAACATACAAATATGAAATAACAAAATTATAATATAGATTTATCTTTCAACAAAGCCTTTGCATATACATTGAAACATTGAATTGATCTCCTTTAATCAGTTCACCAATTAGAAAGTACTAGCTCTCGAATTGCTGACCATCGACTATCGAATGGTGTTGAATTCGATATAGTATGAACTTGGAATTTTTTTTTACTGTTTTCCCAAGCCATGACCAAAATTTTCTGGTGGAGTTTTCTAGTTTTTGAACAGAAGAGATTAAAGAAAATGAAGAGGCCCTCTTATTAAAGAAGGAGAATAAATGTGTAATTAATATCCTTGTAATAAAGAGTGCCTTTTCATTTCAAAACTTAAAAGGAAACCCTCCTTTATTCCTTACCATGGCTGGCCACATCTAAGGCAACCATATCTAGTCATGCGTGCTTGCTCATGGACCTTAAACATATTTAAGTCCGTACAAAAAATTCTCATATTTAAATCCAATTTAAACACAAACTAATATCATATATCGTTCAGTATATTTATAACTATTATAAATACACTGTTTAATCATGTTCAATACATCAAATAAAATTTCATAATTAATATTTCATTAATATTTCATAAATATTAATTATTTTATAACGATTACAAATTAATTAAATCAAGTGGTCAAAGGAATATTCAACTTTTCGGTTGTGTGACTCTTAGGTGTAAATTTGGTCAGCGATCAATAACGCACAACTCAGATATTAATATTCATATGTAACTTAGCAAATAGTATGACATTTTGGCCAAATTTTTCGCTTACTTGGTTTCAGCAAAACCCAATTTTACTTTGTTAAGCGTTACCTAGAAGTGACGATTATTTACACCAATTATCTTCGTTAAAACTGTATCACTTCGAACTTATGGAGTTTGGTAATGGTCAAATTTCCAATATCATCCATATTCAACTTTATAGTCCAAATACAAAGTCCTTGTTTCAATAAAAACAATTATTATTAACTGAACTACTCTACTAAGAGATTTTGACTTTGACTTGACTTCAGGTGACCGTGATGCTAACTACATATAACCGAGGAGATGAATCCTCTCTTCAATAGTGTTTCACTTTCAATACTTCCACTCGACCCAACTATTGTTGTTCGATGATTGCCATGATCTAAATATAATCAAAGCAGGGCTTTCATATTTAAAATCAATGGTATTCTCAGTCAGGAGAACTGTGTACATTAGTCACTTCGATATTTTCCGTTTGACCTTAGTTATATTAACCAACAGAAAACTATCGAGTGAGTCATTGCATAATTATCCAATAACTATCTGTACATAACTCCTTGGTGTCCCAGTAGTCGTGAGTAATACACTGCCTAACATTTAGAGAGCGTTATATACTCTAGTCACAATAGATGCATCAATGTTCAGCCTCGATACATCTTTACTTGGAATATTGATAATGATGTGCTTATCATATTGTGATACATAACTCACGGTTACAACTAATTGTAACTGCTATCACAAACGCATCATTTATGGACTTTCTAACATATAAACTTATATTAGCTAATTAATTAATTATAACATTTTATAACAAGTATGTAAAAGAAAGGGAACATCTTTTATTTCGAACAAGATTAGTCATCGAGTTAGATTTATGTAATAAATTACTTAATTGCCCATAGGGCATACCCCTAACTCTATTAGTTGTCATCCAAATCAATACATGTGGATCTAACAACACGCATATTTACGATACTACATGCCTCCATTCGCTATTTAAAGACTGGTGAGTTGACATATGTCAACGTTGGTTAGGCACTATATATCGATCACATCAGTGGGTATTATACACAATAATCACTTGCATACATATATTAATTATTTAAATGAATCGCACTATATATGGCATCTAAACTTTTACTTTGTGTTCATCTCAGATATCACACATGGACTTGTGGCATTCCACCCTACCTGCTATTGTGGTTGCTGCTTTTGTATCAACTTCTCCTATAGCCACATTGAGCCTCATGCTGACCTCCTATTCTATAATCGCTTCCAGGCCATCCACTGCACCCATTGTGCCCACGATTATCATTCATGCTCTAGCTACTATTGATTTGCCAATAATGGTTGATCCTTCTCAGGAGGTACAACCTGTGGGAGTTTCCATGTAGATAGTGTGTCCTATTCTCCTCTATCCCATCTTACCATGATAGGTATCCACTATAAATTCCAAAGGCATGACGTCCCTAAGGATGAGGTTTGACTAGCACAAACATTCAAACAGACTCGTAACCCATTAGAGGGCTACATTGCTTGTAGTCAATATATATGCCTCGCTAGTTTTGTCCCACCATTCAACACCTTACCTCACCAAGTTCTTCACACTTTGTTGATCTCTCCTTTGCGATTGTGTATGAATGCCCATTGTAATACTGTAACGACCTAGAATTTTATCGTTTTGAATGTGAATATTTAATTAATTTTAAATATTTAAATAATAGATTTTAAAAGCTTAATAACTCCTTTTAATTAATAAGTAATGATGGTGAACTCATTTTGAAATTTTGTTATAAAAATAAATAGTTCAAATTAATATCGATAGTGTGATCGAAAATCGTTTTATCGATAAACGGTCTCAAAATGCGTAAAATTATCATTCTGGAGCACTATCTCAAAATTTAACGAAACTAGTGTCATTGGAGCCAGAATAATGAGGTGATATATGCCGACGAGTTTCGTGGTGATCAAACTTGCTGTATGATCATGCGAGCTCGAAACATAAAACGATTAAAAAGAGAAAATTAAAATATAATATAATTTTATTATAAATAACACCTACCCTCACTCTTCCCCTTCACTCCTCTCCCTCTTTTCTTATTTTTCTTTTCCTATAACTAAATAGATGAGCCACCTCCTTCCTTTAATTCTTTATGGAGTTACAGGCCAAGACATCCATCAACATCAGATTCTGAACTCAGGGAGGAAGAGGCTTCAAATCCATAGCCTCAGAATTTGATACGGTGGTGTTTAGGGTATGCGACATGGAGATGACCAAACTAGGGTTATGAATTTATGGTGATTTAGGCGACAATAAGCGAAGGCGAAGGAAGATCTGGGCTTCTCGTGCGAAGCCGAGGAGGTTAGTTGCAAAATGTGGCGATGCGACCCCATATTGGGATTTGAAAGATTGGTTTGTCTGTAGTGGGATGATCAGGTTGTAATGGGGAGAGGGGATGTAGACATGTAATAATTAGGTCGGGAGCGAAGCTCTAGCGAAGTTCATTGCAACTGACGGCGAGCGAATTCGTTGACCGGAGATGGAGAATTCGAGGAGAGATGGTGCATGCATCTTGGGTTTGTACACGAATATGTATAGGCATATCATTTGGGGGAAAAGGAGGATTAAGTGGTGAGTGATTAATTAGTGAATAATTAGTTTAATTAAGTATTTTAATTAATCCAAATCCTTATAAAATCAATAACTCTTGCGTACGAGGTCCAAATCGAACACGGTCTTTTTGCATTGCACTCGTAGGAGTATTATCTACGCACTAGAGCTAATTTCGTTGAGTTTGGAGCAAGTATGATTTTAAGATTTAATCGAACACCATTCGATTTTAGATCGAGTAGGAATGCATAAGCATTAGTTGGAATTTTGGTGAGTTAACTCACCATTGGATGAATACTATATGATATATGTGTTGATGTAAATTATTATTTCCATGCTTGAGTGATTTATGTGGTTGGTTTGGCTGAATTCCCACTTTGGAAATCTGATGACATATAAAATGAAATACAAGGAACTCAGGAAATTTTGTGAAGGAATCCTAAGGGATTCGTCACAACTGTTGATTTTAATTTCATTTATATACTTGTGGAATGAATTGTTGAATGCCAAAAGCTTGGTAGTTAGGCCTTATTGGATATGACTTTGATATGTCGCAAAAATTGGACTCTTTTAATGTTGATCAATGAAAGTACTTGTTAAGTGCTATGGTAGCTTTAGGCTTCATTATAGTATTTTTGAAATACTATTATTTGTTATTTTTGATTTAAAAAGGGTTTTGATTCGGAGGATGATTTATAAATGTGACTTTTGGAATTTTCTATGGCATTTTATTCAGAAATGGTTTTTGAACTTTTCTATTTTACTCCAACCCTTTTTGTTTGTCTCTTCTAATTTATTTGAAAATATTCTAAAAGTATTTCAAGAAGTATTTGTTTTATAAAAAAATTAATATAATAACGAATATATATTATAAAGAAAAGAAAACAAGGTTATCTTTTACAGTAAAGTGATTCTATTTTAGAAATATTTTGGGATAAGTATTTGTGAAATGCTTTATATAAAATGTTGTATAGAAAGATAGATTATAAATGTTTTTTAATATAAGAATAGATTTATAAATGATATGTTTTATAAAAGGGAAATAATATCATTTTGATAAATTGAAATAATAAATCACATTGTAAATTTATAGTGATTTGTGAAATGATCATTTTATAGAAACTATTTAGTCCTATCTTAAAACTGAAGATTTATGATAAGTATATGAGATTTATAAAAAGGGGTTTTATAAATAAAAAGGAGATTTATTGAAGGAGTTTTGTAAATATAAATGAGATTGATAAAAAGGAGTTCTATAAATAGAAAAGATATTTATAGAAGGAATTTTGTAAATATCAAAGAGATTTATAAAAGGGAGTTTTATAAAAGGAAATAAGATTTGATTTCTATAAATGATATTTTGAAATTAGGGTGGTATGGAATGTATTCTCTTCATACTTAACACCAAATTCTGAGGTAGGGAATCTCATCTCTGTTTGTGAGAATTAAGAATATATATCGAGGCAAGGATAGTAGGCTAACTTGTCCGACTACATTGTTAATCGAGGGATAGCATAAGTTTGAAATCGAAAAGTGATGGTAAGTATATTGGGTCTAATTTCCATACGATCCATTTACTTATACCAAAAGAAAAGTGGTTGGGGTTTATAGTAAACAATATTTGTAAGTGACGTTTGTTTTTGACCCATTTAAGTATGCCTTTGAAATATGAAAGCTTTCATAATGTTTTGTGAATATACTTATACCATTGAGATAAGTATATTGATACATTTTCTAAGTATTGAAAGTGTAGTATTTTGTAAATATACTTTATACCATGGAGATAAGTAAATAGATACATTTTGTAAGTATTGAAAGTGTAGTGTTTTAAGAATATACTTATACCGATGAGATAAGTATATGGATATTTTTTCAAGTATTGAAGGGGTATAAATGAATAGTGAATGAGCAGTATACATATGTATATTTTTTTACAAGTATTTTGATACAAGGATTTACAAAGTGATTTTAATTAATGAAAGGATTAATTAAAGAGGCTTAATGGTTGATTATGTACTTAATCATGCTTGGTTTCTACATGAAATTAAATTTGTGATTTGGATGTTTTCTTATTTGATTATTAAATAAATGACTATCAAATCTTGGCCAGTTTTGAAACGATCGGTTAATGATTTGAAGAGACTGGGATCAAATATGTTATCCGAAAACCACTTCAAACTAGCATAAGCGTTCAAATTGAAGACATCTTGAGGATGATGGAAATCAAAGATGGAGTTACTTGAAGTGCAAGGGCTACTTGCTACTAATCCTGAGGGTGATTCCAAAATGGATGTAGTAAAAGTAGCACCTTCGGTTTGTTCAATCCCAGAACAACTTGTATGAATGAATGTGGGCATTGCATTGTTTTCTGGAGGGCAGTGCTAGCATTCCAAGTGGGATTTGCTAAAAAGGTAAAATGTGACCACAAGCGTCACACCTAGGAATGACTAAAACATGGGAGATGCAGCAGGGCTATGTGGGTCGCTTCCATTAAGGTATGATCATCACTTGTATCTAGATCAATATTTGCGGATTTTGTGTGCTATGGCCACATAAACATTTTGTTAAGTTAGCTGCCAGAGTGGTGATCATATTCGGTACTATCCAGTAAGGGGTTGGCCGGTTCTGTGTTGGTAGGGGTGCAATGTGTTTGTAGCCCTGACACAGTTTCTCTAAAGGTGTACTATACGGAAGGTAGTCCCTTGCCTTGTAATTGTTGGAATTCATTCTCCAATACATGCCTTACGGACTTAGTTGTATACCAAATATGCTGGAATGTGAGATGCAAACATTTCAGCTATATTTTATATTTATTTTATACCTTAGACATTATTATAATATCATAAGACTATCGAAATAAAATGGTTTGGTTATCGTATGGTAAAAACATGTCTGTGTTTATGTGCGACTTGGACTTATGAGATACCTTTATTTTTGAAAGATTTTATAACATTAAAAATTCATATGATTTGGTTTCTCATGCTGGTTTACTAGACTGATCCAGATATTATTTTCTTATAATGCTTGGCTCAGACTCGATCATATTTCAAGATTTACCTGGACGCTTTGGAGATTTAGTAAACAAGCTGGATGCCTCCAAAGCCTGTTCACATATTTTATTTTCTGCTACATATCTTGTATTGTAGTTATCATTGTTTATGAGGACATTTGTTATAACTATCCAAGCTAATGATAGGTTAGTTTTCTCTGATTGATGTAAGTATATTATAGTTTTCTTTTTTAAAGACCGTGTGTATATTATATTTTAATTGTCATGGTGTGAGATTCTGTTCTGTCTTTTATTTTCTTTCACCCCAACAATCCGTCTTTCTGGCACTCAGATGCTCGGTACGTTAATATCGTGGATGTATCAATATCGGCTTTTAATGGTCGAAAAGGCTGGTTGTTATACGTGGTATCAGAGCTTAGGTTGAGCGAATACCTTGGCTTTGGTGGGGTTGACTCATTAGAGAAAAGGTTAGTAACACCCTAGATTGAGTTGAGTGTGTGAGTGTATGTGTGTGCGTGTGTGCGTATGTGTATATATATATGTATGTATATATAAGAGCATGTATTTGTTAGTGCTATAAAATGTTTTATATTGTGTTGATTGACCTATTGAGTGGTTCATGAATTATGGTTGATACAAAAGGTACACCTGTATCGGTAGGTGGTTTTAAACACTTGGACAAGGAAAACCAACATAGTATTGTTTTTGAAATTGGTAAATGAAATAATTTTACCTAGAATTATATTATATATATAAAGGAATAATATTCAAAAAATTGATATAGTTGTTTATGATGTGTTTGTTTATTAGGAGATGATAATATTCAATTATTATAATTATTGTTTGATTAGTCATTCTCGTCCAGTTTAGGAGCATTGACTATTGTTTGTTGATTGATCATTTATGCTCGGCCAGCTTATGAGCATTTATTGTTTGATTAAATTAAATACGACACCTTGTGAATCTAGTTTCACGATTTGACTATAAGGCGTTTGTTAATAATGTAGGTTTATCAACACTTTGTTAAAAGGGTTACTATAATAAAGGAAGTTATTATATGAAGATAATTTTATAATTTGGTTTATAAGATGTGTCTTATTAAATAAAGATGATTTTTGAGAATTTAAATCCCGGTGTCTTTGAAAAAGATTTAAAATGATTTTTGGAAAAAGTAATAATAGTATTACTTGGAAGTATATATAAGTATAAGTGTTTTCAAAGATAATTTTAAGTAAGGTACATTTTCTTTATATAGTTCAGCAAATGAGTCTTGATTAGTTTTATGGTAATCAGAATAACCTTTTAAGTGACGATGTTTGCTTAGGCGAACGTTGTAGTGCACTTGGTAAATTATTCTCTTTATTATTGTACGATCAAAATGAGTTGAATCCGAACGAACACAAAGTAAGTGGTAATAGATATTTTTTTAAAACTATTTATATGGAAATATATACAGTATTGTTCAAAAGGGGATTCAAAAGAAAGAAGTATTTTTATGATTAATTAGTTTGAGTGGCTCGAAAATGATTAAAAATGGACAAGAGACGTGTTCGATTGGTAAACACTTCTCTTAGGTATCACCCTTCTCGGTAAGGGGATGTATGATACTACTTGGTAGGACCCAATTTCTTGGTACCATTTTGATGTTACTCGGTCTGTATGTATACTTTCTATGGATTAAAATATAAAGTATCATGTCCAAAAGGTTTTGAATTAAAAAATCGGGTATTTAGTTCTTAAGTTTCTTTAAAGAAAATATATTCAAAATAAAAAGTTATTTTGATAAAAGAGTGTGTTGATAAATGAAATTTTTAATATGAGATCACTTTTGGATAGAGGTGAAATATTTTAATTCAAGTTTAATGGGTTAAATTTAATAGGAAGGTTTCAATAAACTTTGTTTTATTAAACTATGTCTTTTGTTTTGACATTTAAGTTGTGTAAACTATTTGATGTTATTGGACTAACTAATAAACATCTTTACCTTAGAGGTGTCTAAGGAAAGGTAGACTCCAGGACTGAGTTTGATACTAACATCCTACTCTTCTTAGCTACTTATTGGACCTGATGGGTAAAGAGGCCGAAGAGGTCGACTCAATTTTAAGGCACATATTTATTTGGGCCTACACTTGAATTTAAGGAAAAGAAAGGATAAAAGGTGAAATCAGGTAGTTGTATATACTGTGAGGATATAGTCGGGTATTGTACAAGTTTAAATCTTAAGTTATGCTTTTGAAATGTTTTCATAAATAATTTTGGAAAGTAAAAACAATTGGTGCGGTTAAGAAACAAATGGAATAAATATGTAAGTTGCACAAAGATCATTTTATTCGTATAACTATTCTTGATCCAGACTTGAGTCTTGATTTCAAGGTGATTTCACCGATCTGAACAAGGATATTTTACTCGATTCTTGATGGCAAACACTTGATATAGATTCTTAATATGATTCTGAAGTTTTCTATCACAGTATATGGCTATGTAAAGAGAATGAAGGTTTCTAATCAAGGAACATAATTGGAGACCGCACTAGGAAGTAGAGTGAGCGATATTAGTTCAGAAGAGACGTTTATGTGATCGAGCAAGTGATCTCGGTTTGATATTGCGTACGTATGACATATGTATATCGTACGAGCTTTAATATAATTGTATGCTTCTTACATTAAAAATGCAAGTTGCATGGTTTGATATGGCATGTTTATGTGAGATGGTTGCTATATATGATTTAGCAGGCTTAAATTCATGATATGATGAACGAGTTGTTATATTGTTTCATTTGTCGTGTTTAACCCTTTTTTGGGTTATGTAAGTGAAATAAAAGTACATGGAAGCAAATGCTTGCCTGTTGCTTTTAGTTTCATGAGTAGAGTTTGATTGCTCGCAAAATGGTACATATTTATGCTTAAGGGGTGTGTTTGCTATGTGACATACACAATCTATAAGGTATATCATACATATAAGTCTATTTAACTGGAAATTTGTAAAATTTTAAACAATAAAATTTGGAAATAAAAATTTACTATTTGGAATACGTCTATTTTAATATAGCAACTGGTAAATTTTCATCTGATAATATTAAAGTTTATTTTCCGGTAAAAATTCATTTCAAATCAAACCGGTTAATAACAGTGAATTTAAAAGTTTTCCGAAACCAAAATATGTCAACAGGAGAAAATTTATTCAGATCATTCTGAATCGGATTGCGAAATTCGTTTTTCCAAATTTGGACTTCTACTGCTCCGTTTATCTTAATTCTGGCCAAATAGCAGCATTTCTGGTACCGATTATCGACTTTTGATCGGATGATCGTACCACTATTATTTGTATACCGTTTTGATCGTCACATCATGCTGATCTCCATGGTATATTCATTTGCTTGTTTCGACATCCGATAGACCACGGAATCTGTAAAACAGTTCACCGTATCGGTACCATCAATTGTGACCGTTAGCTTTTCTTTGCGGTTTCAAATTTGAACGTGAATTCCAAAATAATAAATTGATTAATAGCTTATCAATCAAAGTACAGCTTTTGAAATTCCATGCCATTTCAAAAGTTTATAACGTATAAAAACTCTATACGTTTATTTCACACATCTATCTTTATTTCTTTATATTTTACTCTACATAAGATATTTTCTAAAACTTTTCAGATCTGCATTCTTTCCTCTTCCTCAAATCTCGTTCTTTCTCCTCACTCTCTGTGCATAACCGCACTCTCCTCCGCCCATGCAAACAGCCTCACCGAGCCCATCACCCACATACTTCCATCTCCGCCGAACCCCTATTGCCGTGGCCTTTCCCCTCACCTCGGGTTGAGATCTCTCCTCCGCCTGAGAAGCTCGACTACCGACCCACCCCACTGGCCAAAGCCCACTCATCTCAGTACCAAGCCAATCACGCTTATCTCTCCACAAGCACACGTCCACCATAACATCACAGCCTGATCCGACCCCTACGGCTAGCACCACCCAGGGCACCCACTTACACGCGCAAGCCAAACCACCTCTGGGCTTCCAACTCTGGCCCGAGCCGCGAACCACTCCGCTTCACCATCTCCTCGCTTTCCAACCTCCATCTCAGTCGATCCCCACCCACTCGCCCTTCCATTTGCGCGAACAACAACCACGAACCCTTTGCGACCTGCTCCTCTCACCATGGCTCAGCCGCAGCCTTGGCCTTCATCTTCCCCTCTTCTTTTGCCTCTCTGGTGATACGCAAGGTATATATACATATTATGTTATTATATATTATATTACATTATATATATGTGCTGTTGATGATTGTATATATATATATCATATTATGTATTAGTATTATATTGTTTTAATAAGTTAGACATGAATTTATGTTAGTGTATATATATATCATCAGCTTTATTCGCATGTTGCATTCATACATCTGATATGCATTGAGGTTATATAAGATTTACAATCTATTTTTTTATGTATATATTTATATAAGTTATATATTATGTTTGTTTTATAGATAAGTTATTAATTAGATATAATCTGTTGATCTATATTTATACTACAATATATACTTGTATATTGCTCTGGAATTTTGGAAAGAAAGATTAAGTGAAGGTTTATATATTTCAGTTTACAGATGTATAGTACACTTTGCCAAATTACGGTTCACTTTACAGTTTGTAAAAGAGAGTCTAAATTTTGAGTATAGGTTCGTATGGTTTAGTTTATATTAATTTGTTTATAATAATTGATTACAATATATGTCTATATTAACGTTTGTTTATATAACCTTTAAAGTATCAGTTTGCATAAAAATATGTATAGAATTTTATATAAGTTATACATATCTGTTACTTACATACATGGGTTTATGTAGGCGTATATGAGTTTAGTACGAAATGAAGTTATACAGTTTTATATTATTAAGTATATTTAGTTATGAAAATCTACTTCAGTCATTTAGATAAGTATATATATTGAATGCAGTTATGTTACAGGGTATATTAAACTGGGTATATAACTTATAATATTAGTTTTAAATCTTACCCATATATATATTTATGTATATTGATTGAGTTATATGTATATATATAATATAGTAATTTACATATAGATATAAAATATGTTCTGCTGGCTTGCATATACAACACGTTTGGTTAATATTTCGAAAAGGTTTTTGTTTAAAGGTATATAAATAATATGTTTAATATTGTTTGAAACATTTTGTAGATTATGGACTTTTATAAATATTTGATTTTGATATACATATTTAAGTAAATTTAAAAAGTGTGTTTGAATTTAAATCATGATTTTATATATGTATATAGTCATATATGTTTGTTCACTTATACCCTTGGATCAATCCAATTCTGATTTGATATCATCAATTCCGATCTATCAGCTTTGTCCGTCCAACTTCATGCCAATCTAGCTTTGATTTGGGATTCGTGTTTGGATTCGTAACCCATCTCATCCCGTTCGTCTCTAACCACGAAAGGTGAGCAATCACTCACGATTAACGTTCTTGTATTTATTAAATTTGATTCCAATTGAAACGACAATTGAAATATGATGTTGTAGTTATTTAAATTTGTTTATATATGCTATTATCTGTATATGTTCACCTGTGACATCTGACACCAGTATCTAGTATTTATATGCCTGTTATTACTACTATCTGTATATGTTCACCTATGACATCTGACACCAGTATCTGTTATTTATATTGATGATATATGCCTGTTGTATATTTTATATTATCTGTTATCACTCTGCAAGTTCCCTGTTATTATAGAATTCACTATGGGTTGAAATGATACATACCCGAACGGACTTTAGAATATGAGAAAATCGTTATGGGTTGAAATGATAAACCCAAGCGATTTTCATGTGAATTGAAATTGGGATTACGGGTCGAAATGATATCTACCCGTATATTTTTAAATTTCGGATTGAAATGATAAATATCCGTATCACTTAACCATATGATGTATATATACAGACACCGTTGGTCCACATATATATAAATATTTTGAAAATGAATTCTATGGTTTCGGAAAGAAATATATGGTTTTAATAGATGTTGAGCCTTAAATTATTTAATTTAAATTAGGAAGGATTTAATACATATGATATGTTTAAGTATAAAAATTATATTTCAAAATAGATTTTGGTAATAATTTGAATAAGTTAAGGTTGGAAAGAAAATTTATTTAATTAAACCAATTTGAAACTTATTGAAATTGAGATTTAAGATATGATTTATAACTTGGGTTTTATTTAAATAATTTAATGAATAATTCTTGCTTAAATAAATTTAAGGAAATATTTAGTAAGAATGAAATTTAAGGATAGTTAAATAATATTGAATTTATTAAGTGAATATTCCCTGATTAAATAATAATAAAGTTGAATCAAGAGCTATAGGAAACCGTCAAATTTAACTTTGAAAATGTTGAATATTAAAGCTTTGAAATATATTGAAAATCTAAGTGGTATATTTTAGAACTGAATTGAATTGATGAATTGAGTTTTGAAAAAAAATTGAAAATTGAATTTGGAATTTGAGTTAATTTGAATCGATTTGTGAGACTTGAGGAAATTATAAATACTTTACTTTATAAATTATTTAATGAACATACACTATTTTGGAAAATAGGTATATTTGAAATGAAATGATATGTGGGTTTTGAAGTATAAATTAAATTGAAATGACCACGGTGTTATAATGGATATCTCCACCTTGTAGATAGTTCTAAAGATCCTTAGAGGATGGTTATCCCAAACATCCTTTAAGTTACTTGTATTTCAGTTGATATTTCACTTGAGTTGGATTTATTTATATAAGAATGTTAATCCTGACTCGAGTGTTTTGTGTTTTGCTTTATGCTCGGGTCAGACTGAGTGATACAGCATTTGAGACTCACCCTTGGAGTTTGGAGCTTCATTTGGAGATCCAACAATTGATTCAGCTTTCAGCTTTTCTAGTTGATTCGTTCAGAGAAGTCATCTGTTGTACTGGAGACTTCATTACATTTGAGATATTCTGTTGTATTTTATTTAACTCTGATGTTTATATAGTAGCTTCATGAACTACTATTTTATCTATTCCGCTGCGCATTATTGTATTACTCTGTGTCTGTAATTCTGTGATTGATCTATTTACTGCATATGCTGAGTTTTGCCAAATTTAAATTAACAATCTGATATTTTGAATTATTCAAGTCAGACATGTGTGGATTTATTGTCGATTTGAATGGTCCAAAATAGTGGGTCGTTACAGTTGGTATCAAAGCTTTGGCTCTAGGCGAAACTTAGCATATATTGTAAATTTATTTACAGAATCACTTTCGTTCGAGTTAAATCTCTTTCTTTTGACTCAATTTCCTTTGAACTTTGGAACGTTCCTTACGGTTCCGAAATTCATTCTTGTCTCTCCCTATTTGTATTCTTTTGATTCTGGAATATCCCATAACTCCACTTCGAATAATCTCTATAAGAATAGGCGATCCCGCCGATCTTTGAATGTTTTGTAAAGGGGTGAAACTCCTTTACAATTGGCATTGATTCACCGGAGATTTATATATCCCTCGGTTTCGATGTTGCCATCTCTTGTTATACCGAATTCTATCTCTGGCAATCGAATGTCGATTTGCCTTAGATTTTCGCATCGATTACATTTTTGAAATCACGGTTGACCAGTTAAGGTCGCCCGCGATTTATATAAATGTATCCATCTATTGTTTTGTAATTAATTATCTCCTTTTCATTCGAACTCATCTTCGAATTAGAATCCTATTTGATTAGAGTCCCTCTAAATTGAATTTCTATCCTTGTTTTGAAATCCATTCTTGAACCATCCTTTGAAAAATCGGGCTTGTTTATACTTTAGAAATTGTTTTATATATCGAAATTATTATCTTGATAAATATGATTTTATTCTATATATATAAAAGTGAAAATGTTTTCGATAAGGATTATATATACCTTTTAAAAATGAGAATTTGAAGTTTGAAAGGATTTGAAATTTTGAAACTATATAAGAAAATTTGATTTATCTAAAAATGATTTATAACTAAAGGATTTGAAATTTGAAATTCGAGAATTGAACTCCGGTATTTTGAAATTGGTTTTAAGATTTCGAAATATATAATAATAATATGATTTAAAAATATTTTCCGAATAAGAAATGTTTCAAATGCTTTTAATGAGTTTCGAAGAAATTTCAAAAGAAGTTTGAGAAAATAGAAGTCCAGAACTCACTTATGTCGCTGGAAAATAATTTCGGTGATGAGTGCACGCATCATCGACCTTGATTTTCGAGTTTCAGAGTGAGGGATAGGCCACTTCAATAGCTTTGCTATGCGAGTGTTTTTGCGAAACCAATTTTGATTCCAAATTCCGAAGTAAGATTTGATATTCAAAGTATATATATGTATATATATTTGAAATGATTTGAAGTAAACCGGTGTTCATTCCTCGAGTTTCGGATTTGATATAAACCTATCTTTTGAAATTGATTTACTGAGTTGTTGTTAATTTCCAACTCTTGAATTTGAAAATGATTTCTTAAACTATTTTGAAGGTTCGAGCACTTCCAAATCAAGGTTAATTTTTCAAAGCTAAGAAATTTTGAAAAGTATGAATTATTTGATAAAGTATATAAGTTTGTTTTGAATGTTTAAGTATGAAGTAATATGATTTAAATAAGTTGAAACTGTTTGGTTAAGTAAATGAATAAAGCAATTTTAAAATTTTCTAATATGAAATTTAGATTTGAAATGTTTTGAAAAGAATTTGGTCTTCAAAATATTTTGAATAAAATTTAGTTTAAATGATTTAACTTAGTAACATCTTTATGAAACTATATATTTAACAAGTTGGAATAAATATATAGGTTGTACGTATGCTATTTTATTCGCGTAATTAATTTGATCCAAGTTTGAGTACACAAGTTTGAGGTGGATTACACCATTTCGTGTTAGGATTTTTCATTTGATTCTTGATGGCGAATATTTGATATGGATTTTGGGCTAAATTCGAGAATTCTCTATCATAGTATATGGCTATGCAAGGAGACTGATGGCTTCTAGTCGAGAAACCATATCGAAATCCGCATTAGGGAAGTCGAATGGACAATACTAGTTCGAAAGCGAACTTGTGTGATCGAGCGAGCGATCAAATGTGATTCTGCGAAATGATGACGTATGTACATCTTATATCCTAATATCATTGATATATTTTGACGCTGAAATTGAAAGCTGTCGAGTTAGAATATCTTTGCTTACTAAAAGAAAATTCCAATTTAAATTACAAAGATATATAACCCATAAAAGCAAAGATATTCAATCCCATATGGCTCTTCATACAGCGAAATTTATTTTGAAAAATTTGATCCTTATATAAGATAGACCTTACGTAAGTATAAGATGATTTTGAAAACATTTGATTTTGGAAATGAACTGGTTGACTTAAATTATATTGATTTGGAAATTTGGATTTATTTTCTAAAATCTATTATTTTGGAAACTTTGAAACTAAAGATATTTAATTTGAGAAGAAATAATTTGGTGAAATTGTATATGATTTTGAAATTGAACTGATATTGAAACAAATTTAAATTTGAGAACCTTGTGTTACTAAACACTTGATTTGGGAGTTGTCGAACTTATATAAAATTGATTTGTATGAGTATGAAATTGATTCGAAAACTATAGATTTAAAAAGGTACTCAATTTGAAAGTGAAATCTTATATAATTGAAGTCTATATAAGTATGATTTGATATACTATTGATTTTGGAAAGTATTTGATTTGAAAATTAAATCTTATATATAATGGATTTTATATAAGTATGATATTTGAAAGTGATTTGAAAAGGTACTATATGATACATATTTTCGAAGTAAAGATATGGAAAGTGCTTTCTGCTTGATATCCGATTTGTGGCCACATCTTGGATTCATTCTATCGATATTATTCTCTCTGATTTTGGTTTTCCGGATATGATACTCGAGTGTCCTTCGAATTCCATGGCGTTACCCATGGTCTTATCGTTCTCTCGTGACTGCATAGCGCAACTGCCTGGCTGAGTCTTGCCTAGGGGTACGGATTGTTTCCTGGGGGATCCAGGCGTAACCATTGTGTATCCTGCAATCTGTGTAGGTCGCGAATAGTAGCGCAAATGCTTGGCTGAGTCTTGCCTGGGGGTACGGATTGTTTCCTGGGGGATCCAGGCGTAACCATTGTGTATCCTGCATTCTACTAGTCATCATGGCGTAACTCGCAGGGCTGAGAAAGCTTACGGATATGGATTGTTTCCTGGGGGACCCAGGCGTAACCATTGTGTATCTGCGAACCATGGTTGGACAAAGGTTTTGTTTGTGTTTTTGATTGGATTGTACTTTCCATATCGGTTTTAAAAGTTTTCCAGTATTTTCACTGGGTGTTGAAACAAGTCTACTAAGTACCTGGAGAATTCTAGTTTTGCGCCTGATCAACGCACTACCAGAGTCTACAGGAACAAGGATAAACTTGTTGAAACATCGAGTTATAAAAGTATTTTCGAAAGAAATTTTGTTTCGACTATAAAGGTATTTTATTATAAAAGTATTTCCAACAAAGAAATTTTGAATTAATATTTGAAATTGAAATCCTAATGGTTTGAATAAATTATTCATGCCCGATACTAATCTTTTGAATCTATCTTATCTGCTCAGCTTTATTTATTCACCTATATTCTGTTCCCAAATCCTCCTTCTTTCCTTGTTGACTATATTCTTTTAAGTATTGTTTAATTATAGACTACATGGTTTAATGGAAATTTTAGTGTTATAAATATTTTTGAGGTTAATAATTAAATAAAACAGATTTAAAGTAAATGATTATTGATTATTAATAATATTTGAAAAGTATCCTGAGAAAAAAAAATTTTTTTATAAATTATGAACTATGGATTTAATGTTTCAAATAGCTCTTTGTAAATATAAGTAATAATGTAAATAATTGTTTTCAAATAGTTTTCATACCTTTATAAAGGTGTTATTTAAAACATAAATGGTATTTATAAAGGAAGAAAGAAATTTTACAAATGAGTTTTGAAAAAGGTATTAAATTATATAAAAAAAAAAAAAAAAAAAATTGATTTGCAAATGAAGTTTTCAAATGAATATTTCAAGTAAAATTTATATAGTTTTAAATTAATTGTTTAATCTTAACTTTCAATCTATTTTTTTTTCTGGTTGTTCTATTCTCCTACCTCCTTCCTTTTCGGGGACGAAAAGTTTTGAGTGGGGGAGAGTGTAACGACCCGCAAGTTTAATGGTTTTAAAAGTCTATTTAACTGGAAATTTGTAAAATTTTAAACAATAAAATTTGGAAATAAAAATTTACTATTTGGAATACGTCTATTTTAATATAGCAACTGGTAAATTTTCATCTGATAATATTAAAGTTTATTTTCCGGTAAAAATTCATTTCAAATCAAACCGGTTAATAACAGTGAATTTAAAAGTTTTCCGAAACCAAAATATGTCAACAGGAGAAAATTTATTCAGATCATTCTGAATCGGATTGCGAAATTCGTTTTTCCAAATTTGGACTTCTACTGCTCCGTTTATCTTAATTCTGGCCAAATAGCAGCATTTCTGGTACCGATTATCGACTTTTGATCGGATGATCGTACCACTATTATTTGTATACCGTTTTGATCGTCACGTCATGCTGATCTCCATGGTATATTCATTTGCTTGTTTCGACATCCGATAGACCACGGAATCTGTAAAACAGTTCACCGTATCGGTACCATCAATTGTGACCGTTAGCTTTTCTTTGCGGTTTCAAATTTGAACGTGAATTCCAAAATAATAAATTGATTAATAGCTTATCAATCAAAGTACAGCTTTTGAAATTCCATGCCATTTCAAAAGTTTATAACGTATAAAAACTCTATACGTTTATTTCACACATCTATCTTTATTTCTTTATATTTTACTCTACATAAGATATTTTCTAAAACTTTTCAGATCTGCATTCTTTCCTCTTCCTCAAATCTCGTTCTTTCTCCTCACTCTCTGTGCATAACCGCACTCTCCTCCGCCCATGCAAACAGCCTCACCGAGCCCATCACCCACATACTTCCATCTCCGCCGAACCCCTATTGCCGTGGCCTTTCCCCTCACCTCGGGTTGAGATCTCTCCTCCGCCTGAGAAGCTCGACTACCGACCCACCCCACTGGCCAAAGCCCACTCATCTCAGTACCAAGCCAATCACGCTTATCTCTCCACAAGCACACGTCCACCATAACATCACAGCCTGATCCGACCCCTACGGCTAGCACCACCCAGGGCACCCACTTACACGCGCAAGCCAAACCACCTCTGGGCTTCCAACTCTGGCCCGAGCCGCGAACCACTCCGCTTCACCATCTCCTCGCTTTCCAACCTCCATCTCAGTCGATCCCCACCCACTCGCCCTTCCATTTGCGCGAACAACAACCACGAACCCTTTGCGACCTGCTCCTCTCACCATGGCTCAGCCGCAGCCTTGGCCTTCATCTTCCCCTCTTCTTTTGCCTCTCTGGTGATACGCAAGGTATATATACATATTATGTTATTATATATTATATTACATTATATATATGTGCTGTTGATGATTGTATATATATATATCATATTATGTATTAGTATTATATTGTTTTAATAAGTTAGACATGAATTTATGTTAGTGTATATATATATCATCAGCTTTATTCGCATGTTGCATTCATACATCTGATATGCATTGAGGTTATATAAGATTTACAATCTATTTTTTTATGTATATATTTATATAAGTTATATATTATGTTTGTTTTATAGATAAGTTATTAATTAGATATAATCTGTTGATCTATATTTATACTACAATATATACTTGTATATTGCTCTGGAATTTTGGAAAGAAAGATTAAGTGAAGGTTTATATATTTCAGTTTACAGATGTATAGTACACTTTGCCAAATTACGGTTCACTTTACAGTTTGTAAAAGAGAGTCTAAATTTTGAGTATAGGTTCGTATGGTTTAGTTTATATTAATTTGTTTATAATAATTGATTACAATATATGTCTATATTAACGTTTGTTTATATAACCTTTAAAGTATCAGTTTGCATAAAAATATGTATAGAATTTTATATAAGTTATACATATCTGTTACTTACATACATGGGTTTATGTAGGCGTATATGAGTTTAGTACGAAATGAAGTTATACAGTTTTATATTATTAAGTATATTTAGTTATGAAAATCTACTTCAGTCATTTAGATAAGTATATATATTGAATGCAGTTATGTTACAGGGTATATTAAACTGGGTATATAACTTATAATATTAGTTTTAAATCTTACCCATATATATATTTATGTATATTGATTGAGTTATATGTATATATATAATATAGTAATTTACATATAGATATAAAATATGTTCTGCTGGCTTGCATATACAACACGTTTGGTTAATATTTCGAAAAGGTTTTTGTTTAAAGGTATATAAATAATATGTTTAATATTGTTTGAAACATTTTGTAGATTATGGACTTTTATAAATATTTGATTTTGATATACATATTTAAGTAAATTTAAAAAGTGTGTTTGAATTTAAATCATGATTTTATATATGTATATAGTCATATATGTTTGTTCACTTATACCCTTGGATCAATCCAATTCTGATTTGATATCATCAATTCCGATCTATCAGCTTTGTCCGTCCAACTTCATGCCAATCTAGCTTTGATTTGGGATTCGTGTTTGGATTCGTAACCCATCTCATCCCGTTCGTCTCTAACCACGAAAGGTGAGCAATCACTCACGATTAACGTTCTTGTATTTATTAAATTTGATTCCAATTGAAACGACAATTGAAATATGATGTTGTAGTTATTTAAATTTGTTTATATATGCTATTATCTGTATATGTTCACCTGTGACATCTGACACCAGTATCTAGTATTTATATGCCTGTTATTACTACTATCTGTATATGTTCACCTATGACATCTGACACCAGTATCTGTTATTTATATTGATGATATATGCCTGTTGTATATTTTATATTATCTGTTATCACTCTGCAAGTTCCCTGTTATTATAGAATTCACTATGGGTTGAAATGATACATACCCGAACGGACTTTAGAATATGAGAAAATCGTTATGGGTTGAAATGATAAACCCAAGCGATTTTCATGTGAATTGAAATTGGGATTACGGGTCGAAATGATATCTACCCGTATATTTTTAAATTTCGGATTGAAATGATAAATATCCGTATCACTTAACCATATGATGTATATATACAGACACCGTTGGTCCACATATATATAAATATTTTGAAAATGAATTCTATGGTTTCGGAAAGAAATATATGGTTTTAATAGATGTTGAGCCTTAAATTATTTAATTTAAATTAGGAAGGATTTAATACATATGATATGTTTAAGTATAAAAATTATATTTCAAAATAGATTTTGGTAATAATTTGAATAAGTTAAGGTTGGAAAGAAAATTTATTTAATTAAACCAATTTGAAACTTATTGAAATTGAGATTTAAGATATGATTTATAACTTGGGTTTTATTTAAATAATTTAATGAATAATTCTTGCTTAAATAAATTTAAGGAAATATTTAGTAAGAATGAAATTTAAGGATAGTTAAATAATATTGAATTTATTAAGTGAATATTCCCTGATTAAATAATAATAAAGTTGAATCAAGAGCTATAGGAAACCGTCAAATTTAACTTTGAAAATGTTGAATATTAAAGCTTTGAAATATATTGAAAATCTAAGTGGTATATTTTAGAACTGAATTGAATTGATGAATTGAGTTTTGAAAAAAAATTGAAAATTGAATTTGGAATTTGAGTTAATTTGAATCGATTTGTGAGACTTGAGGAAATTATAAATACTTTACTTTATAAATTATTTAATGAACATACACTATTTTGGAAAATAGGTATATTTGAAATGAAATGATATGTGGGTTTTGAAGTATAAATTAAATTGAAATGACCACGGTGTTATAATGGATATCTCCACCTTGTAGATAGTTCTAAAGATCCTTAGAGGATGGTTATCCCAAACATCCTTTAAGTTACTTGTATTTCAGTTGATATTTCACTTGAGTTGGATTTATTTATATAAGAATGTTAATCCTGACTCGAGTGTTTTGTGTTTTGCTTTATGCTCGGGTCAGACTGAGTGATACAGCATTTGAGACTCACCCTTGGAGTTTGGAGCTTCATTTGGAGATCCAACAATTGATTCAGCTTTCAGCTTTTCTAGTTGATTCGTTCAGAGAAGTCATCTGTTGTACTGGAGACTTCATTACATTTGAGATATTCTGTTGTATTTTATTTAACTCTGATGTTTATATAGTAGCTTCATGAACTACTATTTTATCTATTCCGCTGCGCATTATTGTATTACTCTGTGTCTGTAATTCTGTGATTGATCTATTTACTGCATATGCTGAGTTTTGCCAAATTTAAATTAACAATCTGATATTTTGAATTATTCAAGTCAGACATGTGTGGATTTATTGTCGATTTGAATGGTCCAAAATAGTGGGTCGTTACACCAGATGTGGAAGGTTCCAGATATGGGCTTATATTGATGTTGTGATTTTTTTGGACCTAGCCACACAAAGGAGGTACTATCAAAATTGTTTGTAATATAAGAGGATTTAAAATCCTAAGGATGAGAATACATTTTCTTTCTTTAGGAATTTCAAGGATGAAATTCTTTTAAGAGAAAAGGATGTAATGACCTGGAATTTTATCGTTTTGATTGTGTATATTTTATTAACTTTAAATATTTAAATAATTGATTTTAAAAGCTTAATAACTACTTTTAATTAATAGGTAATGATGGTGAACTCATTTTGAAATTTTGTTTATAAAAATAAATAGTTCAAATTAATATCGATTGTGTGACCAAAAATCGTTCTATCAATAAACGGTCTTGAAACGCGTAAAATTATCATTCTAGAGCAATGTCTTGGATTTTAAAGAAACTATTATCATCGAAACTGGAATAATAAGGTGATGTATGCCGACGAGTTTCGTGACTATCGGACATGCTGTGTGATATTGTGAGCTTAAAATATAAAATGATTAAAAAGATAAAAATTAAAATATAATATAATTTTATTATAGATAACACCTACCCTCACTCTTCCCCTTCACTCCTCTCCCTCTCTTTCTTATTTTCGTTTTCCTATAACTAAATAAAGTGAGATGCCTCCTTCCTTTAATTTTTTATAGAGCTACATGCCACGAAATCCATCAACTTCGGATCTGTTGAGCTTGGGGAGGAAGGGGCTTCAAATCCATAGCCTTAGAATTTAGTGGGGGTGGTATTTGGGGCTGTGCGACGTGGAGGTGACTGAACTAGGGTTATGAATTTATAGCGATTTAGGCGACGATAAGCGAAGGTGGAGGTGGAACTGGGCTTCTCTACGATGTGGAGGAGGTTAGTGGCTAAACGAGGTGATGCAACATCTTATTGAGATTTGCGACATTGGTTTGCCCGTAGTAGGACCATTAGGTCTCAATGGAGAGAGGAGGTGCAGATGTGAAATGTTAGGGTCAGGAGCGAAGCTCTTGTAGGGAGAAGTTCGTTGCAACTGATAGTGAGCGATTTCGTCGACCGAAGATGGAGAATTCGGGGAGAGTAGGTGCATGCATTTTGTGTTTGTACAAGCGTATCATTTAGGGAAGAAGGAGGATTAAAAGCAAGTGATTAATTAGTGAATAATTGGTTTAATTGATTATTTTAGTTAATCTAAATTCTTATAAAATCAGTAATTCTTGCATACGAGGTCCAAATCGAACGCGGTCTTTTGCGTTTCGCTTGTAGGAGTGTTATCTACGCACTTGAGCTAATTTCGTCAAGTTTGGAGCACCTTTGATTTTGAGCTAAAATCGAACACCATTCGATTTTCGATCGAGTAGGAAAACATAAGCATTGGTTGAAATTTTAGTGAGTTAACTCACCTTTCGATGAACACTACAAGATATATGTGCTGATATGAATTATTGTTTGTGTGCTTAAATGATTTCTTTAGTTGGTTTGGTTTAATTCCCACTTTGGAAAGCGGATGACATATGAAATTTAATATAGGGTACTTAAGAAATTTTGTGGAGGGATCCTAAGGGATTCCTCGCCACTATTGATTTTAATTTCATTTATATACTTGTTGAATGCCAAAAGCTTGGTAGCTTGGCCTTATTGGATGTGACTTTGATATGTCGCAAAAGTTTTAACTCTTTTAGTGTTGACCAATGAAAGCACTTGTTAAGTTCTATGGTAGCTCTATGCCTCATTATAGTATTTTGGACGTACTATCATTTGCTGTTTCTGACTAAAAAAGGGTTTTGATTTGGAGGATGATATTTGAATGTGACTTTTGGAATTTTCTATGGCATTTTATTTAGAATTGGTGTAACGACTCGGAATTTCACTACTTTGAAAATATTTAATTAATTTTAAATATTCAAATAATTAATTTTATAATGAAAATAAATTTTTTTAAATAATGAATAATAATTGTGAAATATTTTTTATTTTTTTTGCAAAAATATTTAGTTCAAAGGAAAATCGAAAATGTGACCGAAATTCGTTTTTCGAATTTTCGACTTTTCGTCGGCTAAATGTCGTCGGAATCGCCGTAACGCTTTTGTACGCACACACCTAAACACATTTTTAGTTATTTTGGACATAAGAATGCATGTGTATATATGTATGTATACTTAAGTAAATAAGTTAGAAAATAAAAATATAATTATATATATCACATCGTAAGGAGACATTAAGTACAAGAAGTACTTAAGAATGTTTGAACATGTTTCTTAGCACATGAAAGAGGTGGTAACATGGAAATTTCATGGGTTACAAAGAAAAGGGTGGAAAAAGGAAGGGATACATGATGTGGTGGTGCAATGGGTGTGGAGGGTAGTGTTGCAAAGGGTATTTTGGTAATTTACTACATGTATTTTATATAAAAGAGATTTTTCTAATTTTTTTTTCTCGTTTGTCTTTCATTTCTAACATTTCAAAAACTCCTTCATCTTCTTCTTAGCTTCATGAAACCTTGTTAATGGCCTATTTAAAAATATAAAATTTAAATTCAAAATTTTATTTTGTTTTAAATGTTTTCAAACCTTATTTTAAAACTCTTTATTCTCCATTTTCCTCCCATTTCATTTGACCATAACTTCCTCCATAATACTACAAATAAAGATTTTTTTCATATCATATATAATTCTAGTGGGTACAAATTTTATTTGAATCATTTTCCCAAATTTCGAATACTTTTAGGTCAAAATTGCATTTATTTCTGACTTATTTTTGGACCCATATGATCAAGGCCAAAAATAGTACTTCTTTTGACCATATCTCCCTAAAATGAATCCAAATTGAGTGATTCATTTTTTGAAATTGTAGAGAAGAGAATTTCCTAAAATTTTCCTTTTGCCTACTTTTGCAAATTCCGAGAGTAAAATTGCCAAAAATTAAGGGATGATGACCTATTTTCGAGTGATTTTTGTGGTTTTCAAGATTCCAAATTCCCAAGCATTTCAAGTTTTCAAAGATTTTGGTGAGTAAATTTTAGCTTTTTAAAAATTCAAGTTTTATATTCTATGTGTTATATTAATTATGTATGATTTTTGACTTGAATTGGTTAGATATGATGTGGTTGAATAAGCTTATTGGTTGTTGTTACGAGTTGAAAAGTTAGACTTGAGATTGAAGTTAAATATGGCATTGTTTGAAAAGTTGTAAACTTTGGTTATATGTTATGATCTTGCTTATGTTTTGATTTGTTTCATGTTTACATTGTTATGAAATGATTATGTGTTAGTTGCTAAGAAAAGTTAGCACTTTGATTGGTTTATCGACAAAGAATCCTTGTGTGAAAATACGGGCTTTGGTTTTAAAGATCAAAAACCATTTTGTTAAACCTAAAAACTTTGTTTAGTTTCAAAAACACTTACTTTGTGTTTCCAAAAAGTTGGAAAGATTCAAGTGATAGGTTATCAATGAAGGTACTAAGGAAACAATTCCAAGAAATGACATCCATAGCGATAGTCGTTATGGATGCAGTTTCGATAAAAATCCAATTTTTGAAAGTTTGAGTTTTTATCCTTTGAAAGTTTTGTAAATGTTTCATAAACCCAATAATGATGTTTTAAAAATTTAATTAATATTTTAATAATTAATTAAGTTTTTTTAAAATAAGTAATGATTAATTAAGTATTAAGCAAGGTTTAATAATTATAATTAAGTAGAGATTAGATCTTTAAATTAATCATATTTTAAAGTAAGATTAATTTTAAATTAATTATTAATTAAGATAGATTAATTTTATTTAATTATGAGTTAAGTATATGATTAATTTTTAATTAATTGTTATTTAAATATAGGGTTAATTATTAGTTGATTATTTATTAGGTGTTTAATTATTTTTAATGATAGATTAATTAAGGCTTAACTTAAATAATTACTTATTACAAGTTTAATTTATTATTTAAGTTTTAATTAAAAGATTAATTAATTAGTTAATTAAGATTAATAAATAGTTAATTATTAATAAATGTTTTAAATTATTATTTAATAATTAATAATGGATTAATTAAGGGTTTAATTTATAAATAAATTATTTATTAAAGGTTTATTTATTTATTAATTTATAATTAAATTAAGTCCAAATTTAATAAAAATTAATTATGATTTTATAAAGAGTTTAACTTGTAATTAATCATTTTAAAAATAAGTTTTAAGTTTTAAACCCTATGTTTTCCAAGAATCAAATTGTTTTAAAGGTACTTCTTTTTCAAAGATAGTTTTAAACTCAAGGAATTCAAATGTTGGTACTATTAAGTAGACAAATGACTATGAATGAGTTATGATGTGATTATTTCTGTTTGTGTGGACATCTATTAGTAGAATAAATCCCCGTTCTGCTATAAATTGATTATTTGATTGTTGTGGACATATATTAGCAAAATAAATCCCCATTCTACTATAGATTGATTGTTGATTATGTGGACATATGTTAGCAGAATAAATCCCCATTCTGCTATAAGTTAATTGTTTGATTGTTGGACATCTATTTAGCAGGACAAATCACCATCCCACTATTATATTATTAAACATGTTTATACTGGTTAGTTTATATTGACATGTTATTTCCTAATTTGGATATGAAGTATATTTACATATATGTTGAATTATGTAAATAATTTATTAAATGACTTGAAAATGAACTTGAAACTAAATGGTAGCTTAAATAAGTGACAATGGGATTGCTAAACCTCTTTTCTGAATTATAAAGTATGGTTTTAAATTAGCTCTAATTCTTTAATCGGTTTGGAGTTTAAAAGTTTATAAATGATTTTTCAAGTTATATAATTATTTTATAAAGGTATTTATAAATAATAACTTGTTTTAATAAAAAGGGTTTTACTAAATAAAAAGGGTTTATTTAAAGTGATTTAAAATGAGATTTTGTAAATGATATTTTGTAATGTCAAAGATATGTTATAAAGGAAATATTACAAAGAATACATGGAAAGAGATTTTGCAAATCATTTCAGAGATTTTAAAAAGAAGTTTAAATCAAGTTTGAAGATTTATAATAAGGTTTGGAATATGAAGTGAACTTATAAAAAGAATTTTTATGAGGAATAAGTGAATGGGTTTTATAAAGTAAATGGATTTTATAGTGAGTGATGTTTTGAAAAGGAAATTTCTTATCCATTTAATATGGAATTTGAGAAAAGTGAGTTATCCAAATGTTTTTGGTAAATACTTATATTTTTGAGATAAGTAAAAATGTTTTCCAAGTATAAAATGGATGTAAAGGGTTTTGGGAACAGTGTTTTAAAAAGATCTTTTGATCAAGATTTGCAAAGTGTTTTAATTAATGAAAGACTAATTCATAAAGGCTTAATGGATCCCATATGGAATCAAATCAATGTTGAATGATTGTTTATTTGATAGTTAAATAACCGACTATCAAAATCTGGACTAGAACGTAACTTTGGAAATATATAGGAGAAACATGGAAATTATATGGTACAGTTACCGTCGGTGGTGTTGTACTGTATGTGTAAATTCATTTCGTTCTTCTAGGATAAATGATAAAGAAATCCATCCACTAGCGGTTAGGAGGTAATCTCTGTTCTTATCTTTGTCTGTTTATTTCCTAAAGAACCAGGGTTGAGTTTACCGAAAACTATCGAAAGTTGTTTCGAAGAGACCGGGATCAGATATGTTATCCGAAAACCACTTCGATACAACTCAAGCATTTCGAACCGAAGACATCTTGAAGAGTATAGAATCGAAGACGGAGCCATTAAAGTGCAAGGGCTGCTTTCTATTAATCCTGGGCATTATTCTAAAATGGATGTAGTAGAAGTTGTGCCTTTGGTTTGTCCTTATCCTCGACAACTTGTATGGATGAATGCTGACGCCGCATTACTGCCTAGAAGGTAGTGTTAGCATTCCAAGTGGGATTGCTATTCATAAGGTAAGCATAGCCTCAAGCCTCATCAACCGGGAATCAGTAAAATCAGGGGAGATGCAGCAAGGCAAAGTGGGTCGCTCCCATTATGGTGTGCCATCACCTTTCTAGATACATCTACATATTTATGGATTGGTTGTGCATGAGATCTCAATAAAAAGGGTTGCAAAACAACCGGGGTGATGACATATTTAGTACTATCCAGTAAGGGGTAGGCCGGTCTTGTGTTGGCAGGGGATCCCAACGAGGTGCTTGGTACATTTTCTAGATATGTACCGTGATAGGCGGTAACTTGGTGCCTTGTCATAGTATGAAATCCAATCTCCAATACTTGCCTTTACGGTTTTGATTGTAGAGCCAAGTATGCTTGAATTTAATAATGGTAACTGTTTCGGTTATTTTCATATATTTATTTTGAACGCTTAGACATTATTATAATATTACTGGATTTTCTATAAAAAGTGTTTTGGTTATCGTAAGGTAAAACCTCGTCCGTGTTTATTTGCGGCGTGGTTTTACGAGATACCTTTGATTTTAAAAGGGTTTTAAACATAATAATTCAGTTGTTTGAGTTTACTCACACCAGACCCATGTCCGACCAGGAGTTTTCTTTTCTTTTCCTAAAACTCTTGAATGCTCAAATTTTTATAAGCAGCCAAGTAGTTCAGGTTTTCCCACGGATGCATTTTGGAGGAGCTTGGAGCAGGAGGCTTCATCGATAGCTACTTATTATCTTGTTTCTACTATATTATATGTTTCTTGTAACAGTTATGTAGGGACAAGCTATTATAACTGTCCTAGGATAGAATTTGTATTAGTATGACTCTGATGTATCATTTTTGAAATGAATTTGTAAAGTATTATGTTGATTAAAATATGTTATTTCGTTGTGTTGTGAGATCTTTTGATTTTTTAGTTTCTTCTATCTCCTATCTCTTTTCTTTCCCATAACAATCTATCTTACCGGAGTTTAGTTGTTCGGCACAGGAATACCGTGGATGTATTAGTGTCGACTTCTAGGGTTTGAAAATGCGGGTCGTTACAATTGGTTTTTAAACCTCTCTTTTTTTACTCCAACCCTTTTTGTTAGTCTCTTTTAATTTATTTGAAAATGTTTTATAAGTATTTCGGTAAGTATTTATTTTACAGAAAGTTAATATAATAATGAATGTTTATTATAAAGAAAAGAAAACGGGGGTTCATCTTCTATAATTAAGTGATTGTGTTTTAAAAGAAGATAAAAATATTTTGGAATAAATATTTATAAAATGCTTTATATAGAATGCTGTATAGAAGGATAGACTATAAATATTTTTTTGAATATTAGAATAGATTTATAAATGATATCTTATGAAAGGGTAATAATATCATTTTGATAAAATGGAATTATAATTGACATTTGTGAATTTATAGTGATATATGGAATGATCGTTTTATTGAAAGTATTTAGTCCTTTCTTGAAACTGAAGACTTATGATAAGTATATGAGATTTAAAATCAAGAGATTTATAAAAAGGAGTTTTATAAATAGAAAGAAGATTTATAAGAGGAGTTTTGTAAATATAAAAGATATTTATAAAAAGGAGTTTTGTAAATAGAAAAGAGATTTATAAAAGGAATTTTGAAAATATCAAAGAGATTTAAAGAAAGGAGTTTTATAAAAGGAAATGAGATTTGGTTTCTATAAATGATCATTTGAAATTAAGGTGGTATGGAAAGTATTCTTTTTATACTTAACACCAAAATTCGAGGTAGGGAAACTCGTCTCTATCTATGAGAATTAAGACTTTCCATCGAGGCAAGGATAGTACACTAACTTGTCCGACTACATTATTAATCAAGGGATAGTGCAAGTTTAAAATCCAAAAGTGATGGTAATTATATTGGGTCTAATTTCCATACGATCCATTTACTTACACCAAAAGAAAAGTGGTTTGGGTTTATAGTAAACATTGATTTTAAGTGACATTTGTTTTTAACCCATTTAAGTATGCTTTTGAAATATGAAAGCTTTCATAATGTTATGTGAGTATACTTCTACCGTTGAGATAAGTATATGGATATATTTTCTAAGTATTGAAAGTGTAGTATTTTGTGAATATACTTATACCGTTGTGGAATATAGATACAATTTCTAAATATTGAAAGTGTAGTGTTTTGTGAATATACTTGTACCGACGAGATAAATATATGGATATTTTCTAAGCATTGAAAGAGTGTAAGTGAATAGTGAATGATTAGTATACATACATAAATCTTTGTAAAAGTATTTTGATTCAAGTATTTACAAAGTGGTTTTAATTAATGAAAAGGTTAATTAAAGAGGCTGTGTGGTTGCTTATGTGCTTAATCATGCTTGCTTTCCACATGAAATTTGATCTCTGAATCGGTTTTTTTCTTATTTAATATTAAATAACCGACTATCAAACCTTGGCCTGTCTTGATACTATCGATTATCGGTTCGGAGAGACCATGATTAGATATACTATCCGAAAACTACTTTGAACTGGCATAAACATTCAAATTGAAGACATCTTGAGGATGATGGAAATTAAAGGTGGAGTTCTTTGAAGTGCAAGGGATACTTGCTACTAATCTTGAGGGTGATTCTAAAAAAGATATAATAGAAGTAGTGCCTTCGATCCTAAAACAACTTGTATGGATGAATGCTGGCAATGCATTGTTGCCCGGAGGGCAGTGTTAGCATTCCAAGTGGGATTTGCTAAAAAGGTAAAACGTAGCCTCAAGCCTCACACCCGGGAATGACTAAAGCAAGGAAGATGCAGTAAGGTTATATGGGTCGTTCCCATTGGGATGGATCATCACTTGTACCTGAAAGTCTATGGGGTGGATCGTGTAGTGTATATGCAAGTATATGTGACAAAATATATGATGCAACTAAAATAATATTAATCTAAGTAAATATAGAATAAGCACACCTGAATTTCATACTGGTTCGGACCTCCCATCCTACATCTAGTCCCGAAGCTAATATCAATAACCCTCGCTTCGCTTAGAGGAATAGGCTTGGTTACAATGAGTTGTTCTTGTCAAATGTGTGTTCTAATATAACACAAATGTTGAATAATTAGTACAATTGCTTCCAATAAATTTCTAAGGAATATTGTCTACGAAGAACTGAGTATATGGAAGAGTGAATAAAAGTAAAGATTGCTGGAGTGCAGAGATCAAGAATAGAGTATAGAATTAGAAAGCGTAAGTAAGTGAAGTAAGTTCTGTTCTCTTGATTCTTGATGCTATATATAGTTGTAGATAGGTATCTTGAGTAGTTACATCCATTAATGAATCTTCTAAGGTTGCTTCTATTGATAGTGAAGAGTTGCGGCAAAGAGAAGTGGAGATGTCCATTCACATGTGGCAGTTGCAGTTTATTTATGAAGTTCGAGTTTGAATTCAAACGTCTGATACTATATATTTTTTGAATATAGTAGAGGATCAGACGTCTGAGTGCTATTACCAGACGTCTGGTTTAGCCTGTTTGTTTGTTCCAGAGAACTATTTCAGACGTTTGGCTTGTGCACCCCGACGCCTGATATGGTGCATGTCAGTTTTTGTGCATCCTTTATTTTACTTCCTTATACCTATCGACTTGTAGTCTCTTGTAGTGTCCTTTGAGCGTCGTTCTTGTCTTTCTAGTGATGCTGTTCTAGCAAGTACCCGTATATAAATATATATGTATATTCGATTTCCATTGTATAGTTGTTTTCATCGAAACCATAGATTGGATTTCCTAATAGTATCTAGATCAATATTTACAAATTTTGTATGTTGTGGCCACGTAAACGGTTTGTCATGTTGGCAACCGTGGTGGTAATAATATTCGGCACTATCTAGTAAGGGGTATGCCTGTTCTATGTTGGCAGTCGTGCAATGTGTTTGTAGCCCCAGTATATTTTCTCTATAGGTGCATTGTACGGAAGGTAGTCCCTTACTTTGTCATTATTGGAATCCATTCTCTAATATGTGCCTTACAGACTTAGTTGTGTACCAAATATGCTGGAATTTGAGATGCAAACATTTTAGCTATGTTATATGTTTATTTTAAACCATGGACATTATTATAATATTAAAGATTTTTTTAATAAAAATGGTTTGGTTACCGTAAGGTAAAAATCCATCTGTGTTTATATGTGGCGTTATCTTATGAGATACCTTTATTTTTGAAAGGTTTTATAACATTGACAATCTATAGGATTTGAGTTTTTCATGTTGGTTTACCAGATTGATCCAGGCGTTATTTTCTTATAATACTTGAGTCATACCCGAGTATATTTCCAGATTTAGCTGGACTCTTTCGAGCTTTAGGAGACAAGCTAGATGCCTCCAATAACTATTCATGAATTTTATTTTCTGCTGCATTTCTTGCATTGTATTTATTAGCGTTTGTGAGGACAGACTGTTATAACTGTCCATGCTAGTGATAGGTTAGTATACACTTACTGATGTATGTATATTACAGTTTTCTTTAGTAAAGATCATGTGTATGTTATATATTACTCGTCACAATATGAGGTTCTGTTCTATCTTTTATTTTCTTTCACCCCAACAATTTGTTTTTCCAGCACTCAGATGCTCGACACGTGAATACCGTGATGTATTAGTGTCGACTTTTGATGGTCGAAAAGGCTGGTCGTTATAAATACCCCGGTATTTTTAATATTTAATAATATTGGATTTAATTGATAATTTATTTAGTTTAAACGTTTGAGGGGAAAAATAGTCATTTTTTCAACTTTGGAATTTGACTATGGGACCTATGCCAATACGTCTAGCACGTTTTCTGATTTGCGCTGTATATTTAGTTGTCTGATTCGAAGATCGTACGGAGGAGATACGAGTGAAATAGATGTTAGATTATTATTGAGTTTTGGGCCATAAATTTGAATTGGCCATTACATATTTTCTCTCTGAATATAAAAGAACCATTTACATAAAGTTTCTTATGCATCTTCTTCTTCAACTGTCTGTCTTTTCCCTCTTACATCATCAAGTTTTAAAAAGCTACAATTCTCTCACTTCTCAACGGAATTAAGCAAAACCAGAGGCAAAATGAAGCTTATGGAAATACTACGTGTACATACTAGCTTGAAGGCAAAATTGGAAGGATATTGGCATTAGTAGGGTGAACATCAAGGCATAATGGTGAAAATCCTAAAAACCATTTCTTACTTGATATAGCAAAATTCAAATTGGCATATCTTCCACATTTCTTAACAAAATGCAATGAAACCAGTGGCAAATCGAAGGGAATGACAAAAGATATGATCTAGAAAAAGAATTGGAATGAAATTTGCAAGTTGGCGCACACAACAGTCCGAACATCAACCAGTTTTGGGATTTGGAGCATTGTTTTGATGAGTGAACCATCCCTACTTACCTATAATCCAATTAGAGTGCTAAATCATGGTTAGGGGTCTTGTTTAGGATAAATAATGAATTCAAATATGAATATATATGATTAATTTCAGAGATGGTGATTAAGTAAAGTATGCAGTAAACTAATTTGAGATTAGATGGAATATATATTACTTGAAATTGAGTTAGATGATTATATACATGAATATGAAATGAGGAACTATAATTGGATGTATTACGAAAGTGTAAATAAAGGGAATTGAAGAATGTTAATTTAGAGAATTGAATTTAAGAGTAGTGGAAACAAATCAGAAAATGAAATTCAAACCGCTAGAAGTAGTACGGCGATTAGTGGACTGATGGGCTTAGACCGGTGCACCGGTGGCCAATAAAACTGGCAAGATGAACCTGGACCTAGTTAGGGATGGTACGAATTAGAGATGCTTCGTAGGATTGTGACTTCGAGGATGTTGTAGGCTACTTCATAGGAATCTATGCGATACGATGGTGATGATGTGAAATGCATGATGTTGTCTAATATACACGTATATGATAAGTGTGACATTAGCTGACTGACTAATATAGTGATGTTTGGATGATGTATTGAATATGTATGATTGGATATTGGATATTAGGCAAGCTTGATGTGTTATTGATTGTTAAATGGTTAGATGTTTGATATTAGGTATTAAATATGTGTGTATGAGACACACGGTCTAGGGAATAGTTGTCCGGGGAAAATTATTGTTCCCTCAATGTTCGAATGGAAGTTGTTGTTCCAGAGAGATAGTTGTCCCCTTAGTATTGATGTTAGTGATCCATGGAATAGATGTTCGGAGAAAATAGTTGTTGTAACGACCCGTAAATTTCAACTGTTTCAATAACGTAATTAGTTGAAATTTTGTGAAATTTAAACGATAAATTTTGAAATAAAAATTTGATATTTGGAATGCGTCTAGTTAAACATAGCAACTGGTAAATTTTCGTCCGAAAATATGAAAGTTTATTTCGCGCGTAAAATTCACTTCGTTTTAATCAGTTAAAAAGCGATGAAAATAAAATGTTTTTGAAACCTAAATATTTTTACATAGAAAAATTCTAAACCATCTTCTGAGCAAGATGTCAGTTTGTCGTTTTTCCAAATTCGGACTTCTTTGGCTCCGTCGATCTTATTTTTCTACGTTTTTCTTGCATTTTCCGCCAGTAGAAAAATTCGAATTTTTAAGATTCAATCGTACCACTGATATCTGTATACCGTTTTGATCGCCTCGTTATGCTGATCACGACGGTGTATCCATTTCTGTATTTGGAGTTCCGGTTCGCGGCAGAAACGATAAATGTGCGTCGTACCGGATCCTTGACGTTTTACTTTCTTTTGCCTTTCAAACTTCGGCCGTGTCATGCAAGTAATAATAAAGTGTTTTAATTATTCACCAAATCAAAGCATTGGACTATTGTCGTTTCATTATTTTCTATAGCTGACTGTTCATTGGTCTGGTAGGTTTCGAAGTGAAATTTATTACTAACGTTAGCCTATGCTCATTTCTCTTCTATAGCCAGCTGTTCACCAGCTTTACTTTTTGTATTTTCCAAAGCCTCTCGCCAACTCTAGTTCTTCCATTCTCCAAGAAAGAAAATGTTCACTGTTTCTCTAAACAACACATCTTAATTTCCGGCCTTGCTCGCCTCTACCCTCGCCTCTACTCTCCATGTTCCTCCAGCCGAAACCAACCCTGTCTCATCCAAAGCCTTGTTCCCTCCGCCTCTGGCCATCGCTGTCCCCGTCATGCTCTGCACCACCATTCCTTCCTCCTCCGGCCTCCGCCACAACTCCGGACTTCCACCGAGCAGCAGCCGACCTGCCTTATCTCTGCCTCCCCTCCAGTTCGCATCACGTCCTTGCATCTTCCAATCACTGACCTTCCACCTTGCCTAACCTAAACGTGAGTCCCCACCCTGACCCCGAAGCCATACTCTGACAGCAACCTCTGTCACTTCGCCTACGGCCCATCCCTCCACTACCCCGCATCTCTTCCGCCTTCCACCTCTGCTACGCAGCAACCCACAACCGTGCCTCTTTCCACTTTCATCTTCATCTTTGCTTCATGCGTGACAGCCCGCCACCCCGAGCTTTCCTTCTCCTCCTTCACGCGAACCTCCGCTGGCTCCCCTCTGGCGTGCCGGCATCTCCTTTGCTCGTTATTATATAGGTTTGTTTTTTTAAACCTGTCAGTTTAAAATCAATACTATATATTTATGTTAGTTTTAATATAGTAGTTGTCCGTAGTGGTTCCTAGCCTAAGATATATATTATGATTGTTATATATTGATTTTAGAATTGTATAAAGTTAAGTTTCATATATATTTTATATACTTTTTATTTTAATGAAGGTGTTATAAATATATAGGTTATACTATTACAACAATATATTAAGTGGTTTCGGCTGAATAGTTTTGTGTCTTAAAGTTGTGATAACGTATGTATATATTCTAAGTATAGAAGTATATATTTCTAAGTTGCATTATTAAAATATAAGTTATGTATATTAATACATAGTATTGTATAGTATTTTGTTATGCTAGTTAGCTGGAAGTTTTATCATGAGATCTATGCTAAAGATAATATTTTAATAAGTATGGTATGATAGATATAGTACTTACATGCTGTAGCCTAAAGTCGGTTGTCTTACTTTCGTACTTTGTTTAGCTTGCTATGCTATTTCATATTTTATATTATAAAGTTTTGAATATAAGTTTATATACAGCATACGTTTTGGATCTGTCTATACTATATTAGTGATGATTTTGGTGATAATATATATATGGGTTTTGGAAGCTATTATTTTAATATTTGCCTTGAATTTCAATATTGAAATAATAAAAATAAATAAAATATTATAATAATGTATATATCTTAGTTTATATCAAAATGATTCTGATTGGTTCTTATCATTCCCATTTTATCAGCTTTGGGTCCGTCGTGCCTATTTCTTCATTGAATCCGTGCCAATCTTAATTTGCTTTGGAATTCGTAGCTCAATTCATCGTCTATTTTCTCTAGTCTCGAAAGGTGAGTAATCACTCACGATTAATGTTCTTTTATTTATTAAATTTGATTTCGATTGAAACGACAATTGAAATATGCTGCTGTTAGTTAATTACACTGTTATATATGTTATTGCCTATATCAGTTCACCTGTGATATTTGACACCATTATCTGTTAATTATTTATGCGATGATAATACAGTTGGCTGATAATTGATTTATTTTTGATGTTCATATTGGACGTTAATTTGTTAATGTTAAGTGATTAATAGTATGTAGAATTGAAATTGATATAGGATAGTTAACAATTTTAAAACTGATTTATATGTTAAATTTGATTAGTTGAATATGACCCCTTTTAATTGTTAAATTAATTGACATGTAGAATAGTGATAATCACACTTTGAACCATCGACGTATATTGGATTTATTGTTGTAGTGTAAAAAAATTGAAATTGAATGACAAGTGAAAACCGTAATGTAATAATCTTTAATCTACATGAAATGATAGCGTAGATTCTAGAAATAATTATATTAATTCGTACAAATAACAATGCGAGTTAATACGGTTATTTCGGGATTATTTGAATTGATTATTGGATTGTTATTGTTTGTTGTTATTGCTTGTTTATTTACTTTGACACCATCCCAGTTATCACACTGCAAGTTCCCTTTAATATGCTTTGATTTTGAATTGTATTGGAATCGGGTTGAAATGATAAATACCCAAATTGAACTTTGACCTAGGACAGAAAATTAAATAAAACCCGACTGGTCAATAATTTGATTTAAAAATAAAACGAAGATTTTATTTGAATAAAAATACGGTTTTGAAATGAAGTTGAAATTTGAATTTTAATGAAAGGAAATTGTTATTATTAAATGATATGAAACAAAATATTAACAATGTAATTGATGAAAGAATGTTGTTTAATTTGAGAAATGATTGAATTAAGCTTGAAATTATAATTGAGTTTGAAATTATTAAACTTTGAAATGATTTAATAATTAAGTTTTGAATAATTTAATAATTAAATGAGATTGAATGATTTAATGATCAAATTGAATTGAATGCTTTAATAAGTAAAATTGAACTTTTGAATAAGTGAATCTTTCTTCGTAAATAATTGAAATTGAGTTTCTTTATTAATTAAGTTTTTGGAAAATTATTTAAGTAATTAAATAAGTGAAATTGAATTTCTTTAACAAGAAATAAAATGTGATTTATTGAAATTAATGTAAGACTTGAAATTTAAAGAATTTGATTTGATGAATTTAATTTAATTAAATTTGTAAGTTTTGATATAATGAAGTTGAATTTAAATAATGGATTTAATGAATTGGAAATTTAATAGAAATTGTTTTGAATGGAAAATTTACTTAATGAATATTGAATGAAATCGATAAATGAAGTTAAATTGATTTGAATGTTAAATTAAATTAATTTAAATGATTTCAGAATGAAACATAAATACGAATTTAAATCAATATTTGAATTGTTTTAAATAAAGATTGAAATTGAATTATAAGATTTTGAAATGGTAATTTGGAAGTTATGAAACGCAATTTTGGAAATTGGTTTAGAAAGACAAATGAAGTGTTGATTTACAAATTCTGATTGAAATTGAATTTGATTTGGTTTTGAAATTTATTAAACGACCAATCGGTGTAATAATTACGAAAGTTATTAAAGAGACCGGAATCGGTTATGGATATACTCTCTATCTAAACCGAAAACCACTTTAATAACTATACGCGGAGTGATGGTCCAGAATGAAATGGTTGGATGATGTACGTGATGACTGAAGAAAGAGAACGATAATGGATAGCCTTGACACTTGTGTCAAATTGGAAATGACTAAAACAGGAGCCGTGCCGGGCCAATGGAGGATTAGCTACCTCAAGTGAACACACTTCTTCGAACTACTCATTACTTGTTGTCGATTGGTGCACCCTTGATTTTGGGAGTGTTGTTTCACGGTGTTGCGGGCACTGCGGCGTTGCGTTCTCACCAGTCCGGATCAGGCCAACGGTAGTATCACTACCTTGGGTATTGCCTCATGTGCCTTGTCATACTTTTATTCCATTTATACGCGACCACTACGATTTTGATTTGTACCTTTAGTATATGGATTGCCCTCTGGTGACTTCCGATTTTGGGGAAACTACGGTCTTGTATATGCTTTTGGAAATAAAAATGTGTTAAGGGTGGAATGGGCCATGACATAACACTATTTTGATATCTTATTATTACTGATAGACATTATCTACTTAGCGTACATTACTACTTAGTAGATAGTTTAACGGATCCTTAAAGGATGGTTATTCCAAACATCCTTTGAGTTACTTGTATTTCAGTTGCTATTTCACTTGAGTTGGATTTATTAATATAAGAATGTTAATCCTGACTCGAGTGTCTTGTGTTTTTGCTTTACGCTCGGGTCAGACTAAGTGTACCAGTATTCGAGACTCACCTTTGAAGTTGGAGCTTGCTTGAAGATCCAGCCATCTAATCTGCTTTCAGTATTCGATGATTCCAGTGATGTATTCTGATTTGTATCTGATGTATCGTGTTACTCTTCCGTTATATCTGGTTTAACTCTGATGTATCGTATTACTCTTCTGTTGTAAACTCTGATGTATCTTATATATTCATATAGTAGCTTCATGAACTACTATCTCTTTTATTTCCGCTGCATTTATTACTCTGTGTCTGTGATATGTGATTATATTTATTTACTGTATATGTTCAGTTTTGCCAAATTTAAATTAACAACGCGGTATTTTGAGCAATTCAATTCCGGCATGAGTGTCTACCTATACACTTATAATGGATGCGAATGGTCCAAAATATCGGGTCGTTACAGTTGGTATCAGAGCTTTGGTAGCTCTAGGCAAACTTAACATATAGGGTAAATGTATTTACAGAATCACTCTCATTCGAGTTTCAATCTCTTCCTTTGACTCAATTCCTTTGAATTTTGGAACGTTCCCCTCGGTTCCGAAATTCATTCGTGTCCTTCACTATTCGTCTTCTTTCAATTTTGGAGCACCCCATAACTCCATTTTGAATGATATCTATAATAGATCGAAAGTCTCACCAATCTTCGAATAATTCATAAAGGAGCAAAACTCCTTTACAATAGGCATAGATTTACCGGAGATTCTGTATCCTTGGTTTACGATGCTATCTATCTCCTGCTATACCTGAATTCTATTTCTTGAGATCGAATGTCGATTTACCTCGGAATTCCACATCGATCTTATTCCTGAAGTTACGGACGACCCGGTTAAGGTTGCCCGTGAATTAAATAAACTCCTTCATCCCTCGATTTTGGTAATCGAATTATCTTATCTTCTGTTTCAAACTTATTTTTCGAATCAAAATTCTCTTTGATTTGAGTCCATCAAATTTGAATCCCTATCTTTGCTTCGAAATCTATTCTTATATAGTCGAGTGAGGAAGTGTATTTGTAAATTAATATTTAAAATGTTTAAAATATATTATGTTGTTTGAGTTGTTGATGTTGATTTGGGTTTCCGATCGATTCGTCTGATCAACGCTATCGATAGGATTTCCAAAACACTTGAGCAGAGCAAACTGACACAATATCGTTTTCAAATTTGGTAAGTGGAATAAATTTGTATGGATATATTATAAATATATATGAGTAAAATTTTCTGAAATTTAATAAGTTAATATAATTGGTTGTTGAAATGATAATAATTGATTATCACTTATTGTTCTATAAATGAATTTTAAACATGGGTTATAAACTGATTTGAAATTTAAATGAATTTAACATTTAGAATTTGAGAATTTAATTTCCAGTGATTTCAAGCTTTGGTTTTTAAATTTTTAAAATGTATATTATTGAAAGTATTTTCGAATAGAAATCATTTCCAAAGAATTTTAAAATGTTGAAATCAGTGCTCTTCTCTTTGTCGCTGGAAAATAATTTCGGTGATGGCGGCCGCATCATCGACGTTCATTTTCGAGTTTCGAAGTGGAGATACTATTCTGTAGCTTTGCTATGGTTTTGTTTTGAAAATATTTTGATTTGAATTTCTTCAGTATAATTTGATTTATATATAAATAAGTATCTTATTTTAAAATTTAATTTGATTTGATATAGATATATTATATATATCTCTAAATTGTTTAAAGTTAATCGGAAATCTAATTCTTAAATTTTGTTAAAGGATGATTTTAATTATAAATAAAACCAAAATTTGGAATAAAATATTTAAACTTGAATAATTGAATTGGGAAAATTTTCTTTGTATATTGTTCAACGACATTCTAATACAACTTACCTAAATCATTCAGAAGTTGAATATGTAATTGGATAATATATAAGATAAATTGAATCTATAAATAAAATTTGAGTGTTTATAATAAATGTTATACACTAAATTTTGATTATAAAGATGTTAATAGAGTTAGATAGGATAATAAGTAAAACTCAGTAAATATTGAAATAAATTGTTTTGAAAGAATTAATAAATTGAAATTTGATCAACATATGAAAATACCTTGAATTTAAAAGAAATCAATAGATGTAAATTAATTTAAATCGAAACTTTTATGTTTTAGATTAATTTATATGAGTTAAATATATGTGAGTAGATATATTAAGTAGAATAAATTTAACAGTAATTTGGAATAAAGAAGAATTTAAATTGTTGAAAAAATATATGATTTTAATAAAAGACTATTCAAATCTAGGGTTTTAGAAATTGTAAATTGAAGAATTGGGATAATAAGATAATGAATTTAGAAATAGTTGAGATTGATTTTAGTGAAATCAAATGGATTAAATAAATTATTGAATACCAATTAATTTAAATTTGAAATTATATGGTTTAAATTAATTGTTATTTTGTATTTCAAATCTGTTTTCCTTCTGGTTGTTTCTATTCTCCTACCTCGTTCCTTTTCGGGGACGAAAAGTTTTGAGTGGGGGAGAGTGTAACGACCCGTAAATTTCAACTATTTCAATAACGTAATTAGTTGAAATTTTGTGAAATTTAAACGATAAATTTTGAAATAAAAATTTGATATTTGGAATGCGTCTAGTTAAACATAGCAACTGGTAAATTTTCGTTCGAAAATATGAAAGTTTATTTCGTGCGTAAAATTCACTTCGTTTTAATCAGTTAAAAAGCGATGAAAATAAAATGTTTTCGAAACCTAAATATTTTTACATAGAAAAATTCTAAACCATCTTCTGAGCAAGATGTCAGTTTGTCGTTTTTCCAAATTCGGACTTCTTTGGCTCCGTCGATCTTATTTTTCTACGTTTTTCTTGCATTTTCCGCCAGTAGAAAAATTCGAATTTTTAAGATTCAATCGTACCACTGATATCTGTATACCGTTTTGATCGCCTCGTTATGCTGATCATGACGGTGTATCCATTTTTGTATTTGGAGTTCCGGTTCGCGGCAGAAACGATAAATGTGCGTCGTACCGGATCCTTGACGTTTTACTTTCTTTTGCCTTTCAAACTTCGGCCGTGTCATGCAAGCAATAATAAAGTGTTTTAATTATTCACCAAATCAAAGCATTGGACTATTGTCGTTTCATTATTTTCTGTAGCTGACTGTTCATTGGTCTGGTAGGTTTCGAAGTGAAATTTATTACTAACGTTAGCCTATGCTCATTTCTCTTCTATAGCCAGCTGTTCACCGGCTTTACTTTTTGTATTTTCCAAAGTCTCTGCCAACTCTAGTTCTTTCATTCTCCAAGAAAGAAAATGTTCACTGTTTCTCTAAACAACACATCTTAATTTCCGGCCTAGCTCGCCTCTACCCTCGCCTCTACTCTCCATGTTCCTCCAGCCGAAACCAACCCTGTCTCATCCAAAGCCTTGTTCCCTCCGCCTCTGGCCATCGCTGTCCCCGTCATGCTCTGCACCACCATTCCTTCCTCCTCCGGCCTCCGCCACAACTCCGGACTTCCACCGAGCAGCAGCCGACTTGCCTTATCTCTGCCTCCCCTCCAGTTCGCATCACGTCCTTGCATCTTCCAATCACTGACCTTCCACCTTGCCTAACCTAAACGTGAGTCCCCACCCTGACCCCGAAGCCATACTCTGACAGCAACCTCTGTCACTTCGCCTACGGCCCATCCCTCCACTACCCCGCATCTCTTCCGCCTTCCACCTCTGCTACGCAGCAACCCACAACCGTGCCTCTTTCCACTTTCATCTTCATCTTTGCTTCATGCGTGACAGCCCGCCACCCGAGCTTTCCTTCTCCTCCTTCACGCGAACCTCCGCTGGCTCCCCTCTGGCGTGCCGGCATCTCCTCTACTCGTTATTATATAGGTTTGTTTTTTTAAACCTGTCAGTTTAAAATCAATACTATATATTTATGTTAGTTTTAATATACTAGTTGTCTGTAGTGGTTCCTAGCCTAAGATATATATTATGATTGTTATATATTGATTTTAGAATTGTATAAAGTTAAGTTTCATATATATTTTATATACTTTTTATTTTAATGAAGGTGTTATAAATATATAGGTTATACTATTACAATAATATATTAAGTGGTTTCGGCTGAATAGTTTTGTGTCTTAAAGTTGTGATAACGTATGTATATATTCTAAGTATAGAAGTATATATTTCTAAGTTGCATTATTAAAATATAAGTTATGTATATTAATACATAGTATTGTATAGTATTTTGTTATGCTAGTTAGCTGGAAGTTTTATCATGAGATCTATGCTAAAGATAATATTTTAATAAGTATGGTATGATAGATATAGTACTTACATGCTGTAGCCTAAAGTCGGTTGTCTTACTTTCGTACTTTGTTTAGCTTGCTATGCTATTTCATATTTTATATTATAAAGTTTTGAATATAAGTTTATATACAGCATACGTTTTGGATCTGTCTATACTATATTAGTGATGATTTTGGTGATAATATATATATGGGTTTTGGAAGCTATTATTTTAATATTTGCCTTGAATTTCAATATTGAAATAATAAAAATAAATAAAATATTATAATAACGTATATATCTTAGTTTATATCAAAATGATTCTGATTGGTTCTTATCATTCCCATTTTATCAGCTTTGGGTCCGTCGTGCCTATTTCTTCATTGAATCCGTGCCAATCTTAATTTGCTTTGGAATTCGTAGCTCAATTCATCGTCTATTTTCTCTAGTCTCGAAAGGTGAGTAATCACTCACGATTAATGTTCTTTTATTTATTAAATTTGATTTCGATTGAAACGACAATTGAAATATGCTGCTGTTAGTTAATTACACTGTTATATATGTTATTGCCTATATCAGTTCACCTGTGATATTTGACACCATTATCTGTTAATTATTTATGCGATGATAATACAGTTGGCTGATAATTGATTTATTGTTGATGTTCATATTGGACGTTAATTTGTTAATGTTAAGTGATTAATAGTATGCAGAATTGAAATTGATATAGGATAGTTAACAATTTTAAAACTGATTTATATGTTAAATTTGATTAGTTGAATATGACCCCTTTTAATTGTTAAATTAATTGACATGTAGAATAGTGATAATCACACTTTGAACCATCGACGTATATTGGATTTATTGTTGTAGTGTAAAAAAATTGAAATTGAATGACAAGTGAAAACCGTAATGTAATAATCTTTAATCTACATGAAATGATAGTGTAGATTCTAGAAATAATTATATTAATTCGTACAAATAACAATGCGAATTAATACGGTTATTTCGGGATTATTTGAATTGATTATTGGATTGTTATTGTTTGTTGTTATTGCTTGTTTATTTACTTTGACACCATCCCAGTTATCACACTGCAAGTTCCCTTTGATATGCTTTGATTTTGAATTGTATTGGAATCGGGTTGAAAGGATAAATACCCAAATTGAACTTTGACCTAGGACAGAAAATTAAATAAAACCCGATTGGTCAATAATTTGATTTAAAAATAAAACGAAGATTTTATTTGAATAAAAATACGGTTTTGAAATGAAGTTGAAATTTGAATTTTAATGAAAGGAAATTGTTATTATTAAATGATATGAAACAAAATATTAACAATGTAATTGATGAAAGAATGTTGTTTAATTTGAGAAATGATTGAATTAAGCTTGAAATTATAATTGAGTTTGAAATTATTAAACTTTGAAATGATTTAATAATTAAGTTATTGAATTTCTTTAACAAGAAATAAAATGTGATTTATTGAAATTAATGTAAGACTTGATATTTAAAGAATTTGATTTGATGAATTTAATTTAATTAAATTTGTAAGTTTTGATATAATGAAGTTGAATTTAAATAATGGATTTAATGAATTGGAAATTTAATAGAAATTGTTTTGAATGGCAAATTTACTTAATGAATATTGAATGAAATCGATAAATGAAGTTAAATTGATTTGAATGTTAAATTAAATTAATTTAAATGATTTCGGAATGAAACATATATACGAATTTAAATCAATATTTGAATTGTTTTAAATAAAGATTGAAATTGAATTATAAGATTTTGAAATGGTAATTTGGAAGTTATGAAACGTAAATTTTGGAAATTGGTTTAGAAAGACAAATGAAGTGTTGATTTACAAATTCTGATTGAAATTGAATTTGATTTGGTTTTGAAATTTATTAAACGACCAATTGGTGTAATAATTACGAAAGTTATTAAAGAGACCGGAATCGGTTATGGATATACTCTCTATCTAAACCGAAAACCACTTTAATAACTATACGCAGAGTGATGGTCCAGAATGAAGTGGTTGGATGATGTACGTGATGACTGAAGAAAGAGAACAATAATGGATAGCCTTAACACTTGTGTCAAATTGGAAATGACTAAAACAGGAGCCGTGCCGGGCCAATGGAGGATTAGCTACCTCAAGTGAACACACTTCTTCGAACTACTCATTAATTTTTGTCGATTGGTGCACCCTTGATTTTGGGAGTGTTGTTTCACGGTGTTGCGGGCGCTGCGGCGTTGCGTTCTCACCAGTCCGGATCAGGCAAACGGTAGTATCACTACCTTGGGTATTGCCTCATGTGCCTTGTCATACTTGTATTCCATTTATACGCGACCACTACGATTTTGATTTGTACCTTTAGTATATGGATTGCCCTCTGGTGACTTCCGGTTTTGGGGAAACTACGGTCTTGTATATGCTTTTGGGAATAAAAATGTGTTAAGGGTGGAATGGGCCATGACATAACACTATTTTGATATCTTATTATTACTGATAGACATTATCTACTTAGCGTACATTACTACTTAGTAGATAGTTTAACGGATCCTTAAAGGATGGTTATTCCAAACATCCTTTGAGTTACTTGTATTTCAATTGCTATTTCACTTGAGTTGGATTTATTAATATAAGAATGTTAATCCTGACTTGAGTGTCTTGTGTTTTTGCTTTACGCTCGGGTCAGACTGAGTGTACCAGTATTCGAGACTCACCTTTGAAGTTGGAGCTTGCTTGAAGATCCAGCCATCTATTCTGCTTTCAGTATTCGATGATTCCAGTGATGTATTCTGATTTGTATCTGATGTATCGTGTTACTCTTCCGTTATATCTGGTTTAACTCTGATGTATCGTATTACTCTTCTGTTGTAAACTCTGATGTTTCTTATATATTCATATAGTAGCTTCAGGAACTACTATCTCTTTTATTTCCGCTGCATTTATTACTCTGTGTCTGTGATCTGTGATTATATTTATTTACTGTATATGTTCAGTTTTTCCAAATTTAAATTAACAACGCGGTATTTTGAGCAATTCAATTCCGACATGAGTGTCTACCTATACACTTATAATGGATGCGAATGGTCCAAAATATCGGGTCGTTACAGTTGTTCCCTGAGTATATCTTATTGGTTATTTAGGAAATTTGTGTTCCTTAGAGACGTGGATTTGATAAACTCCATTGGTTGAGTATGTATATCTGTGTGTGTATTTCTGTATGACATTAGTTGAAACTGAATATGACCTTAATTGAGCGATCAACCTTGGTTTATTATTGATATTACTCCTTGGTGCTGTAGGCACGTTAAGGTATGTGAACGGGTTAGGAGGCACTAACGATGTTTTACTAATCTTTTTGTAGTATATATGAGAGAGACCTATTTCATTCACCAGACTTATGTGTGACCCCCTCTTATTTTTCCTTTTTATTTTATCGCTAGGTTGATGGACTCTGGTTTTGTTGTGGACATGGCGGCAAAGACTTTATGTTGTAAATATAACCTGTAACAGTGTACATTTATGCACGTTGTGGATTGAATTTGGACTAATTGTACACATCTAGTCATCTATTTGGATCTATGATTTGTGTATCCGATGTTCTATATTATACGTTATTTCCTTCTGCTATGAGTTCAAAAAGAAATTAGTTAGATTCTGTTTTATCTACTATTTATTGTATCACATCGACTTGTTATTTTCGGTCTTCGAGAATTTAATGTTGGCTCGGGCGTTAAATCTAAGGATCGAAATAGGCGGGTTGTTTCATTTGATGTTAGAGAAAAACAATAGACTAGGCACATATAAGAGAGCATATTTTTAATTGTATTTTATCGATAATAGAAATACATACGTATAGACCATTTACCATCCCAGTCTATTATTTGATTTTATGGGAGAGTAATAATGTAGCCCATTTTTTGAGATGCATGACGATGAGTAACTCCATAGAGGCGATTGGAATAGAGGCTATAGTTAGAGTTGAAGCCAGGCCCGACCCTTTGAACATTCCCAGCATAAACATTCTGACTTGATTCCATGGCATGGTGGAAGTTTGAGTTAGGCTAATGAGACTCCAATTGTACCTACTACTAATACAACTGCTAAAGTTGTCCCTCTTGAACCACCTATTGGCAATTTCATCAAGCAGTGTAATGACTTTACTAGCCTAGGTGGGAAGGTTTTTAATAGAACCAATTTTTATGTAGAGACTAAGGCATGGCTAGACACATATGAGGAGTTTTTTCCACTATTGGGATTAAGTGATTTCAAGAAGAGGCGTTTAGCCACATGACATCTAAAGCAAGAAGCTGATGTGTGGTGGCAGACTGTTACAGGTGAGGTGAATGTAAGGGATATCACTTGGGATTTGTTCAAAAGGAAGTTTGAAGTGAAGTTTTTTTCTGAGGTGGAGAAAGGATGTATGTTAGAGAGGCTTATCAGCCTGAAGAAGGATGAGATGGCGATTTTTGCATATGTAAATAAGTTTAACGTATTATTAAGGTTTGGGTATAAGCTGGCTAATACCCAGTTCAAAAAGGCGATGAGGTTTGTTGATGGGTTGAATGCACCATTGAGGGAGATGACATTAAACCTCGTACCATATGGAGCTATCTACGAGAATTTGGTCAAGGCTACTTTACTAAATGCAATGAAGTGAGGAAGCTATGGAGCAGCACAAGAAAGAGGTGAACCAAAAACAAGGAAAACGTAAGCCTGAGGATGGTTATGGAATGTAACAACCTGCCTCAAAACATGTCTAATTTTAATCCCAGAAAGACCCATCGAACATTCGACCCATTCCAAAGCTGGTTGTTGGTTAGTAAAATTGATACAATGAACAATACACAGAGCTATCTACTAATGCTATCAAAATCTCACAGTAGAAAGAATAAAAATATAATGTTAGAAATAATACCCATCTTATATAAATTCAAATCTCAAAACAAAACATAACGTCCTAATATTCATAGTACAATATCTCAAAATACAATAACATCTTGCCTAAAATAGGTGCATCCAAGTATATAAACATAAATAGATAGATAACTACCATAAGTCTCCATCTTCGCCTTCATCTCCGAAATTAACATTGTCTTTCCCTAACCTGTGTTGTAATGAGGAGGGAGTCAACAAACAATGTCCGATGAATAAATATCTTAAGTCTTTCCATAATAGTACCTGGGCAGTATAATTTAGATACGAATATGTCTTACGTACCCTAACTATATTTCTTATAAATACCTCTAACTATAAGCCTGAAGGCTCTCCCAGTCTAATCCTATAACTTACACTTTTCTAACCCAACTCTATAACTCATCTTCAACTATAGGCCTAAGGCCATTCTAGTCCCATGCATCTATCGTCAATCATATCCTAACAATGTGAGAGAAAGTACCTATGCCACTTGATGCCTTTTCAATAGGAACTATGTAGACTTTGACCATTTAATAACTATATCTTAGGTAGGTTCTCGTCATTTAATATCTAACCCAAGGTGGACCCCTCTCTGGTAGCATTTAGCTGATATCGCATGGAATCTCATTAGGCCACTTAATACTTCTTTTTGAAAGAGACGGACCCTACAATAGCACTTAATACCTCAAACCCGAAGCAGAAATTTCCCAAGATTTCTATCTACCATGCCTAAACACTATCCCCGACCATTTAATATGTCCTAATTATGGAGGAGGTGGACCCTACAGCAGCCACTTGCTACCCCCGATTCCCAATGGAGGTCCTACGTATTATAAGCTGTAACCTAAACTGTAACATCTCACATTAGTCCGACTATTCTTAGGCACCGACAGCCAGATAACTGGATAGACTTACTCTACATAATTGGGACTAACCCCATGTCCTCCATGGGTACTTATTATATGTGATGTCTCACATTGGACCTAAAGTCACGCTGCTGGTAGCTAGATTAGCTGGGCAGACTTCCATGTGCATTTGGCTGACCTCGCATGCCTATAACTTAGTCATAATTTACACTCCCTTAATAATACTATCACATACCTCACCGCATTCTACTAAGGCTATAAAGAAAGATCCTTTATTCTTGCACTAATCATAACCATCCTTAACTTCCATCCAATGGGGTTTTAACGCTAAGTGTTAACCTATTTATCACGCAATTAATACATGATTAATTATATATTATTTATGCACTAATACACACATACACACATATATAAATACATAACTAAATATTCCTAAGTATACAAAGCTTACATCCTATACTAATCGTTTAAATGTTAAAGCTTCCAATTTATACAAGTTTGATTCCATACCATAATATACAAATTAGCTAATATCCTTAGCCTAATAATAGACTTATATAAGAAGTATAATCAATTACCAAACTTATTTTAAATTAAAATTGTAGAATCATCATCAATATAATTTACAATTCAAATCCTTTTACACTCTACTCAACTTCTGCATATAAAATGAAAAGGCGCATATTTAATTTCTAACTCTTAATCACATCAAAAGAGGAAAGTGAGGAGTGAAATAGAATGTAAAATATTAAAATTCCAGTAACTACACAAATTCTACTATTTGAATATAGAGTAATTGAGATTCCAAAAAATAAGAATTGACATTTCACTTTGGGGGAATTTTGGGGTTTTGGTTTTGTGTTTTCATGAACAAAATTCTCCAAGGTATATATCAAATCCAACCTATACTATACAATTACTAAAATGAGAAAAACTGTGATTTCCACCCACAGATAATTTCCAACTGTTATCCGACCTTTTTGCCCAGCTATATCCGAACAGACTAGATAAGTTAGACTCGAATATCATTAAGATCGACTTGTCACATTAATGGTCATGAACCCTAGAGATTAGGCATAGATGATTTTATGAAGCAGCGGTGAAGCGAAAGCGGAAGATGAACTCAATAGAATGCTAAAAATATGAAAATACACAAGTCCCTGAAAATGTATCGGGTACGATCCATATTCATCAATTATGGATCGTATCGTATCGATTTTACAGCTTAACTTAGCAGAAAACGATCGATAATTCAAAATCTACAAGTCAACTATATATGAACTTTGGGAACATCAATATATTGAAGAGTGGAGCGCGCCATATTGGTCGCATGCCAAAAGGAGCTCACAAAACGATTGGTGCCGATCATTATTACAAGTGATGTGGGACCCATGATCAATACTGTGACTACTTCTGGATCTAGAGACTCCACTGCCGATATTTTAGGAAGATATTTCTCCATCTTCCCCTATAAATATAGACTTGATTGTTCTTTTTTGGGTGCTGGACGCTGCTTGTTGCTTTGTACTCTTTTGTAACTAAAGATTCTAATCTGATCCTTGTTGTACTCAGTTTACAAAGAGATTAATAAATCTATCTTTTCAAAGTGGATGTAGGCAAACAATGCCAAACCACTATGAATTGCCGTGTCTCTGTTATTAGCTTGTTTCTGATTACTTCACTGCTATATTCTCTCTGTTAACATTTATTATTCTTCATTTATTCCTCTACAAAATCTCTATTTGGTATTTGTGCCAATTTTTAGTGTAAACATTTCAGTGCTTTCATTGAGAATTCAAATTCTCAACTCGACTGGATCTCATCATCTACTTGCGGATTCCCACATTCACGAGATAGATCCAGCTTTCTACCAACAAGCTTCCACTCCAACTCAGATTTGAAGAAGAGATCTATAAGGAGACTATCAGCCATGGTTAGGAACACTAGATCTACCGCTCAAAATGCAGAAGGAAACGAGAATGCCAGCATATAGCAAGGAGGCCAGAGCAATCTACTAGTAGATGTTAATGCTACCAATCCAGTTGATGGTCAGAATCCAGCTGATTCCATCATAAGAGATGATTTCCAAAACCTGATGAGAGAGCTCATGGATAGCCGCCGATAGTTGAACCGGTAAATTCAAGCCAATATCGTCTAATGAATCAACTCAGGGATCAACAATGAGAGAAAACTAGGAGGGAGTCAACTCCCTATTCTGCATCGGAGAGCTCAACATCATCAAATGGTCATCACTGGCGCAGAAGCCACAAAAACGACGGATATCATAAAGAAGCATTAGGACATCAACACACAACTAATCTCGGGATGCCAGGACTGATCAGACCCGAACCCTCTATAGGGATCGGGGCCGATCCCTCCTTTAGGGGAGGAGCCTTACCTTTTCTAATGGAACTCGAACTAGAGCTGCTGCGGTTGATCTGAATGCTGGATTTCAAGTTAATGCAGACCAGTTACCTCTCCGAAATGATGATGATGTGAACGAACATAAGAGGATGTTGAGCTAATAAGGCGTGGAACGACCCATGGACATTGACCAGACCATTCACGTGTGGTGAAGCAAGACTACCGCTTGGCTCCAACTATCTAAACACCTTACTTGACGACTATGATCAAGCGGCTAGTTAGGTATAGCCAAGGATTGACTAATGATAATTTGGGGATCTCGAGAAACCATACCCCATTCACAGATAATATTTTACACGTGGAATATCCAAGGAGATTTAACATGTCGTCGATGCCTGCCTACGAGGGAAAACCATCCCTAGGTAACACATCATGAGATATGAATGGATTCCGCATGAGCTAATGATGCCATAAAATGCATATGTTTTCCTATTACTCTCTTTGGCATAGTAATGATGTGGTTTACAAGATTACCCCCACGGTCAATCTCTTGATTTGATGATTTGGAAACAAAATCTATGGAGCGGTTTCGTATGCATTCAACTCGTCCCAAATATGTAATGTCTATTAAGCATGATCCAAGCTCTGGGAGAATCACTGAAAGATTATTTGGAGAGATTTCATATAGCGATCACAGAAGTCAGTAATCCAAATGACCATTCAATATTGATGGTGGTAACAAGAGCGATTGACCCAGAATCTAACTTTGGCGATTGGTTAGCTGGCAAACCGCCCGCAATGTTGGAGCGTTTCTACGCAAAATTAGCTCGGCATTTGAGGAAAAAGGAAGCTAGACGCTCTAGGAAGAAGAATGTTGTAGGACCGAATGGAGAGGGAGTGCATAGTAACATTGTAGTGAAACTGTCCAAGGAGAGTTCCGGAAAAGTTCAAGTAAATGTCCAAAACAAACCGAATTAGCAAAAGAAAGGCAGTGATATGAACCGTGAGCGAAAGAGGGATTTTGGAAGAGGAAAGTAAAGGATTCCAACGTATGATACCAACACACCCCTGAATACATCTCTAGAGAACGTCTACTGGTCTATATGCAATGCCATGCAGTATAAGAAGTCACCTCCGAAAGAATCGACAGAGAAACAAAAGCAGACTGGAAAATACTGCCGATTCCACGAATGCTATGGTCACAACACAAATGAATGTAGGCATCTTCAGGATGTTATCGAGAAACTGATTTGGGAAAGAAAGCTACAGCAGTTTGTTAAAGCCCCGTAGGATGGTGGGAAGGGAATATCCGACCCCAACCGAGGACAAGCGCCGCATAGAGTCATGGAGCCTACATAGACGATGGAGGATTAGTGATCAATACAATAGTTGGAGGACCACATCCAGCTAATAAGAGCTGGCATAAGATGGAACGCTATGCTAGCCCAATCTAGTATATGAATTTTGAGTGTTTTTCAAATACAAAAGATGGGGCTCCGGCCAAACAGCAGTGTACAATGGCAGATGAGACTGTATTTAGAAACAAAGATGCAAATAAGGTTGAGGCACCGACGATCGACCCAATGGTCATTTCGGCCATGATCAGCCCTACCTTAGTGAGGAAGATCTTGATTGACTGTGGTAGCTCAGTAAATATTATCTTCAAAAAGGCATACGACCAGATGAGAATGGAAGCCAATGATCTGAAACAATGTAAGCCTGCATTCATGGTTTTAACGGTGTTGCAAAGGAAGCAGTAGGCTATGTCGAGCTGCCGGTGGAGTTAAGAGAATGCTACCATAGGAGAGTACAGATGTTGCCATTCGTTGTGTTGGATGTGAACTCTTCATATAATATTTTTCTAGGCTGACCGGCCCTTGCTTAATTTCGAGCGGCCATTTTCCTCGGTGTCTTACCTTAAAATTCCCGACTAATAATGGTGTGGAAGTTGTGCATGGAGATCAGGCGACCGGACGTGCCTGCTATGTGGCTGAGTTGAGGGATGCTTTATAGAAGGAGAAAGGTAAGGGTATTGACAAGTCTCTCCACATCCAAACCACCGAAGGTTGAAAACCAATGCCTAGGCCTTGGCTCGGGTGCCACTGTCGATTCTACAAAGACAGATTCAAGGGATGATGTGGAGGAGCCCAAAGAAACCAAAGTTGCACCAGCTGAGCTGATGATTGACATCACGATCAGCCACGACGACCCATTACGGTTCCTAAAGATCGAATCATAGCTCAACCCTCGATGATCCGATGATGAAAGAACTTGCTAGTTTTCTCCGAGCGAATCTTGATGTGTTTGTTTGGACTCATTCTAATAAGTGTGGGATCTCGCCTTCCATTATGAGCCATGCATTAAATATTGACTAGAGGCATGTCCCAGTGAGATAGAAAAGGCATGGTATGATTTCAGAGAGATCTACCGCCCTTAAAGAGGAGGTGGATAGGCTCAAAAGCAATGGGTTTATTTGTGATGCCCTCTACCCGAAATGGGTATCAAATCTTGTACTTGTAAGAAAGGCAAATGGAAAATGGAGGACATGCGTTGACTATTCGGACCTGAATAAGGCATGCCCTAAAGATAGCTTTCCCCTTCTAAGGATTGATCAACTAGTGGACTCAACTATAGGACATGAGTTGCTATCTTTCATGGATGCATAATGTGGATAAAATCAAATCCCGATGCACATACCTGACCAGGAGCACACTGGTCTTATTATCGACGTTGGAAGTACTGCTATGTGGTAATGCCATTCAGATTGAAGAATGCTAGAGCAACTTATCAACGCTTGGTTAACTGAATGTTTAAAGATCAGATTGGAAAGATGATGAAGGTATATGTGGATGATATGCTCATGAAGTTACGACGATCAAGCGACCACATTAGAAACTTAGCAGAAATGTTCGATATCCTCCAATATTACAACATGAAGATCAGTCCTCTAAAATGTTCCTTTGGCATTGCATCGGGAAAATTCTTGGGTTTCATTGTCAATGATCGCGGAATCGAAGTTAATCCGAAGAAGATTCGAGCAATATGAAACATCCAAGCACCAAAGACTATAAAATAAGTATAGAGCCTAAATGGGAAGGTTACCGCCCTGAGCCGATTTTTTTGCAGAGCCACTGATAAATGTATTCCTTTCTTCAACCTAATAAGAAGAGGGAGGAGGAACTTTGAATGGACAAAGGAGTGTGAAGACACATTCTAAGCTTTGGTGAACCACTTAGAGAGATCTACCATCTTGTCAAAGCCGGTGGATCATGAAGACTTGTATATCTACTTGGCTGTGTCAGTACACGCTATAAGTGCCACATTGCTTCGTAAGGAGAATCGAATCCAGAGACCGGTCTATTATGTTAGCAAGTGATTAACATAAGCTGAAAGGAACTATCCAAAGATAGAGAAATTGGCGTACTGCTTATTGATTGTTTCACGAAATCTCCACCCTCATTTTTAGGCTCATTCCATCAACGTTTACACTTATTAGTCGTTATGACAGGTCTTACAGCAACCTGAGGCGTCTGAAAAGTTACTGAAGTGGAACAACGAACTGAGCCAATTCAACATCACTTATCACCCTTGGAGAGCCATCCAGGGACTGGCACTGGCAGACTTTATAACAGAATTCACTACACAAGATGATCTCCCATAGAGCGGTGGAGCCCCTACCATTCGGTGGAAAATGTATATGGATGGAGCATCTAATGATCGTTGTTCTAGAGCTAGAGTCATGCTAGTAACTCCAGAGGATCGATCAATTAGCTACGCTTTAAAGCTTGACTTCCCTATAATGAACAACAAAATTGAGTATGAAACTCTGATTGCTGGACACATACTTGCTAGAGAACTGGGAATAATATCTCCTGAAATCTTTTGTGATTCCTAGTTGGTGGTATACCAAGTCAAGGGAGATTACTAGGCTAAAGGACAACGACATGCTCCATACCTTATCCAAGTCCAAGAGCTATTGACTGACTTTGAGTATTATGACATCATGCACATTCACCAAGATCAAAACAAAGAGGCTGACTCATTGGCAAAATTTGCTAGCACCTGGGATGCACAACGAATAGGCTTGGTTCCAGTCGAAGTACTAGACACTCCAAGCATAAACTAGATGGAAATCAATTGGGTACTAGAGACGGAGCCTAAGAAGGGGTTGTGGATGACTCCAATTAAAGATTATTTGCTATAGGGAGCCCTTCCCGAACGAAGGAATGAAAGACGACAAATCCTCCGCAAAGCTTCACGATGTATCATTAAAGAGTGAGTCATGTATAGAAAGGGTTTTTCCATTCCCCTGCTCTGGTGTATTGCTCATGACGAAATAAAATGAGTCCTAAAGGAAGTTCATGAAGGGAAATGTAGCAATCACACTGGGGGGCAAACCCTAGCAAAAAAATACTCCGTTATGGGTATTACTAGCCAATTATCAACTGAGATGCTACTGATTACGCTACGCGATGTGACAAATGTCAGATGTATGCAAAAATTCCTGGAGCTCCGCCAATGGAAATTACACAAATGGCTTGTCCATGGCCATTTGCCACATGGGCATAAATATTATCAGTTCCTTACCGATCTCTAAAGGTGGTGCGAAGTACATCATCATAGCAGTTGATTACTTCACCAAATGGGCCGAAGCAGAAACTTTAACCATGATCACAAAGAAGAAAGTAATCAACTTCATTGTTTGAAACATCATCTGTCTTTTTGCCTTCCACAAACCATTATGACTGATAATCGAATCCAATTCGACAATACTGAATTCAAAGACTATTGCCATCAGCATCATATTGAAAAGAGATTTGCAGCAGTTGCTCACCCTCAAGCAAATGGACAACTTAAAGCTGTGAACAAAATCATAAAGTCCATTCTAAAGAAATGCTTGGAAATGGCTAGAGGCAAGTGGGTGGATAAACTCCCAACAACATTATGGGCTTACATTACCACCCAAAAGTCCATGATTGGCCATACTCCATTCGCCCTTGCTTACGGCTCCGAAGCCGTCATTCCTGTTGAACTCGAAGTCTCTTCTCATCGAGTGACCTACTACGATCCTAGAACAAATAGAGATCTCCTTTTAAAATCTCTAGGCTTGGTAGATGAGAAGCGCGAAGAGGCTAATTTGAGGTCAGCTGCACATCAATATCAAGTCGCCCTATACTACAACACTAAAGTCTTACCTAAGACCTTTGAAATAGGCGATCTCATCTTGAAATGGATTTTTCCTATCCCGTCTCACATGGATCCTACTTGGGAGGGACTGTACATTATTAAAAAGAGGCTTAAAGAAGGAACTTTCAAGCTAGTGACTGTTGATGGCATCACATTCCCAAGGGCATGAAACATCGAGCATTTACGATGCTATTTCACTTAGTTTATTCCTTTTCATTCAGTTGTATTCAATTTCCAAATTAGCTTTAGCATTTGATTTTCCAGATATGTAGTAAGACAAATTATGTCATTCTTTCCATTTGGTAAATAAAATTTGAAATTTCCTTTATATTTGTGATTACTATAGCATCACATATTAGTTAGGATACCCGACTAACTAATATTGACCTGTCCGAGCAGGTTCCCAGAGTTTGAAACCAACCAATTACACAAGTTAATGATTGGACTAAACAAAATGAATGTGGTCCAACCGTTCATTCAATGATTCATGCTTACAACCTGATGGGCGAAGTACCTAACGGGAAATGGCTGTGACTTGACCATTCGATAATCAAATTAATCCCATCAAGCAATGGGACAGACGTGAATTAAAAAGTGATTTTAACACAACCGATCACTCTCCAAGTTAAACCCTGGGCTTGGAGGCAAGTCAATCGTCAAGGAAATACGACTCAAATTTTTCCAAAATAACTCTAAGTCTCTAGAGCGTGGACTAGAGTATAAACACAAATTGGGTGTGATTCGACCATCCGTCAATGAACTCTTATCCCCAGAGTGCGGATATGAGTATAAACAAATAGATGAGTGTGATTCGACCACTTACTATTCCATTAAATCCGACCTAAAATCGATAAGAGGAGTATTAATTCGCTAAAGATGGAATTTGACCATCCACTATCTAACTCCTTAACCCGAGAACTGAGGGCAGGAGTATAATCACTTAAACTGCTAAATCTGATAGCATAACACTAGGGCTTGAGCCCAGTGTCTAGTATGACTTGATGCAACGAGCGTATGGAGGCCTTAGGATAAAATTAACGGATTATCTCCGAATCAATGAGTGACGAATTACAAGTACATTGAATGTAAAATGTAATAGCTCAACTACTTAAGAAAATTCACACAAAAGTTTGATAAAAGTAAAAGAACATTATTTACATTAGCTTAGAAAGTCAAGAACAAGCATTCATAGTAAAATAATCAAAAAACGGGGGCCGATCCTGTACAAATTCGGCCATCAAAACCCAAAAGACTTAGGAGCATGAGTACACGCAAAGAATCACTTTCTCCTCGGCTTCCTCTTCTTCTTCTTCTTGGAATTGGGAGAAATGTCACTCGAACTTTCCCACTCCTCTTCTCTCCTATCTTCCCACTTCCTTGGCCTTTCACTGAAGCAGTCTGGGTTGACCCAGTAGGTGCACCTTGAGCAGGTTCTGGCCGAGGAGCAGAAGCAAGCATAGTTTCTCTAGGAAAAACAAAGGAAATGAGGGGAACAAGCTCCATTTTCTCTTGCTTGACTTTCGTCTCAAGGGAAATGTTTGCTCCGAGTTTTTGTGCCATTTCTTGCATTAAGGGGCCTGACAAGGATTGGGAAGCTCCAGTAATCATAACGTCGTAATTAGTGGGAATCTCTTGATGCAGATCACTTTCTTCCTTCAACAAAGTGTCCACCAAGTGCTCGTCGATCTCAAAAGCTTCCTCTTTCGGGACATCTTAGGTTGTTGCTGAAGCCGATGTAGTAACAGACTGTGTCGCAAGCACTTGAGGTCCTAGTTGAGATTCTTGAGGAAGAGATGGAACTACAGCTAGAAGACCCAAAGCTGATGAAACATAACTAAAGAATTAGATATATCGATCAGGGACACTCCAGCTTCCTAAAGGACGGGTGAGGTTAATGAAATACTTTATCTAAATTGACCCCTCACGTGAGCCGGAGTGCCACCGGAACCTCTTTCCCTAATTGAGAAGAACCCACTAGATGTATCAATATGTGGCTTCTCCGGATTGTAAGCAGGCTCGATAGAAGAATCTTCAGTGGTGCTAGGAATAGCTTAGGTCACCGGATTCTAGTCATCTGCGACGTTGTGTGACATGAATTTGGAACTTTCACCAGCTTCATGTTGAGAGGTTGTGGTGTGCTTCTTTTGGAGTGCAAGCTGGGCTTCATGTAGAACCTTAAGTTCATCACCCAATAGAATTTGCCTTCTAGCCTCATTAGATCGATTTCTTCAGTGCCGAGAGCCTTTTTCTCCTCCAGAACAAGATGCACCCAAGCACGTACAAGATGGTAAGGGTAGTCACCACAGAGCGACTCCAAGTTTCCGTGCTTTAGGACATTGGCATAGTAAAGAATAAGTAGTGGATCTAGTTCTTCCATAACCTCCTCCCTGGCCTTTTCTTTCGCGGCCTCCACTTCTCGTTTAATGAGGGCATCAATTTCTTTGGCCTTTCCAACAGCTGCGTCTCTTTTAAGCCTGACCGCAACCAATTCATCGCCGGCATCCTGGTCGATTTTTAGCACTTCCTCTTTATCTTTGGATTCACGCTCAAACCTAGTTTTGTATTTAGCCGTGCTTCTTTGGGCCGTATTCCTTTCTAACACCAATTTATGGTTTCGATGATGAAGCGCTTCAACCTCAGTCAAGTGCCTGGTTTTCTCATCCTCAAGTGCCTTGATGGTTGTTTCTGCTTTTTTCTCAGCTTCTACCTATAAGGTCCTTGAAGATTCTGGCCTCTTGGCATTTCAATTTCTCATTCTTTGTCGCTCTCTCCTAAGATACTATAGAAATCCTCTTCGCCGCTCTCATCCACTCATCATACGGCTTGTGGATATCGTTCACACAATCCATAGTTATTTGCTAGACTTTTTTAGGAACTTTCTTAAGATTAGGTACAAAGACCATCGAGACATACATTTGGAAAATTGGACTCAAGTTGGGCCATACGAGCGCTGGCATTGACTTATTGAGTTTCAGTGACAACTTGGGTGTTGGCGGTTTCTTTGCTTACCCTTTATTGGTGATCATCATGCTCACTATAACGCCGACGATCGCTGGGTCACTGAGGATGAGATGGAACAATGGACTATGAAGAAACTAAAGTGGGAGGGGGACCACGAGAGTTGTCAATAAGAGGAACGTCTTCGCGGCGATCTTGTTGCCTTTCAGAACTTTTAGGGGGAGGAGATCTAGACTTGGATTGATGTTTATCATGGTAAAACCTATCTCTTTCAATTTATTCTAGTAATCTCAATCTTGGATAGAGCGATAGCTAGGGTCATATTCACGACTACTATCTTGGCGGTATGGGCCCGAATGAGAACCAGGAGTTTGGCATGATATTTCCTGTAAAGACTGAAACATGTGCTTCTTCCTCACCATTGTTTTTGCAAAGAAAAACAAAGAATGGAGCAGCTCTATGTATTGAAGGATACAAGATAAGTGCAATGCAATATTATGAAGTGTGTGCGAATTTATGTGTCTTTGTGTTCCCCCAATGGACCGGTTATTACAGTTTTACTGGCAGGAGTAACCTCTCCATTAGTGGTAGAAGGGATTCCAGCCCCAGCTCTGGAAGGAGATTCTGATCTGCCGATGCTCATGCCAGTAAAATGAAATGTATCAACGTCATTAAGTATCGGAAGATCAGACAATGCCTTAAATGTTTTGTATAAGTGCTTTGAAGGTTAAGAAGCGGACTGATCCAGAATAACCTTAGGAGTAATGGATAACTTAGGCTGTTTAAAGAGGCGACTCTTAGGGAACCTACAAATGAGTTTTTTTCCTTTTTCGAGAGCGGAGGGTTGTGGTGTTTGCGAGGATCTGACCGCAGCCCCGAAACTAGAACCTGCATCATTACCGCCGGGGTCGTCACCCTCATATCCTGTTGCATCTTTATTGGTAACTTATTGAGCCCCCTCAACCGGGAGCATGACACGGTCAGCTTGATGACCTTTATCATCATCTGCATCCCGTTGCTCAATCACTGTAACTCTAGTAGTGATCGGTAGCCCAATCTACGACCTTTTTCCATATGACAGTAGGTAATGAGGCATTCATCAGTAAGGAGATTCTCAATGTCTATCTTTGGATGGAATCCTTTTGAGCGCCTAGACCGCATCTTTGTATTGTTTACCATCGGGTCGTGGATAAGAGCCCACACAAACCAGAAAAGTAGCTTAGTTCAGGATACAACCTGCATATAAGCACTCAGGGAATTAAGCAAGGATTAATACTTACGTACTTCTAACCACCGTTTGGAAAAGCTAGACAGGCAGCGAATATAGAACCACTCGCTTTTGAAAGCGCTCAACTTGTTCCAAGTACCAGTTATATCTGGCACTTCCTGGCCGACTCGAGAAATGTGAACGAAAGGCTTCCCTTTCGTCGCTTGAAGGTGAAAAGAAATCTAATGTCTTCAAGAGTTGAGGATGGAATAAAAACTCCCTGAATGCCATGTAGGTACAGTTAAGCAAGGAATAGCCTTTTAGATGTAGTTATGCTGGTTCTAACCTCGTATGATGTAGCATCTCTCGGATAAATGAATTGAAGGGTGAGATGCATCCTGCCCAACACATGAACTTGTTGCATGCAGTGAACCCCTCAAGGGGCATATGAGCTCTGTCATTCTGAGTCGAAATTCGCACGTCATCAAATGAAATCTCATGTCTAGCACAAATTCTGCAAAGGGAGGCTTCATTAATTTTCGAAGCTACAGAATCTTCCGGATCTTCCAAAAATATCGCGTCTTTTAAAGTGTCGGGAGCAGTGTCTATTACTTCTGTTGGAAGGACAGGAATGATCGAGAAAAGGTCGAGTAATGGATATGAACTTTTCGGTTATTTAACTTGATGTCCGGGGGAGAGTCTATTGGAAGCAGTTGCGGAGCTCGATTCGATACTTGCATTGTTGTGCTGTGAAGGCTATCTAGAAGACATGGCAGCTAAATGCTCCGAGCATCTAGAACCCATAACTACTAAACTCAGTAGATAATCATCATTAGAAAAATAACTTGTTTCTTCCATGCAAAGTGCATACTAGTGTAGAGCAGTGCAGTGTCATGCAATGTAGTGAAAAATAGTTCAGAATTAAAGACTATAACTGTGACGAGATTCCGGGGTTCGATCGGAGTGACCATCATTAGTGACCATCTTAACCGATTCTCTACGTCACTGGGTAAGGATTTAGTCCAGCATCGGGATCAGTTATTAGCATGTTGAAATTCGAATTGTGCATTTAGAAGTGGACGAGCTTTAAAAATTTGTCCAAGTCCATTTCATATGCAAGTCATATACATCCGTTCAAGCGTTCAAGGCCGAACCTCATCACAAAGTTCTAATTAAGATTTGAGGATTTTAGGTATGTTCATCAAAGTTAAACGAAAACCGATCAAAAATGATGTTACAACTAATCTATCCCAATATGCATGACCGATCTATATACTAAATCCCAACTTCAAATAACCGATCGTTTTTGTATGATCATTTCACAACCAATTGTTTTAGAAACTTCAACTGATCGACATCCCCTATTGATCATTGTGATCAATCCAACCTTCGACTCTAGTTCCATAATTCACTTCAATTCAAAGCCCCAAACACCGATCCAAATAAAAAATGATCGGTCAAGAAGCCATCTACCTCCTCAAACTCCATAGTGCCCGAGATGGTCCATTATACCATAACCATTACACTAACATAAACAACTCCACCCGATCATTACGACTATAACCATGTCCTCCGATTTCACCACCAACCACATCACCATTCCCCCTCTGTTCCGACCGATCGAACCACCACAGCCTGAATCATGCAAACTAGAACGATATCCCATCATCTCATCACTAAATTATTACAAGTAAGAGAAGTTCAACCTACGTATGTCAGAAATTAAAAAGCAAAGCGATTTTGATTCGATTATGAAGCAAGATCTGAGGAGATGGTGGCGGTGATGGCAGATATGGTGAAGATGTTGGTCGGTTTGGAGATGTATGACGTTTGGGAAATGATTTTGGATCCGAGAATTTAGATCGGAAGTGAAGGGGTGGAAGAAGATAGGGTTTATTTTCTTTTTGGTTTGGTTAGTATACTCTTTCTAATAAAATAAAGTGGGAAAATAATCTAAGCGTCTAAGTATATATATGAAGGAAGCAATACAAACCATCGAAGTTTGCAGTTCAATGGAGAATTCAATCGGTAAATGATTGGGTACGATCGTTCTATGATGGTCTTACTCCGATCCATTTTTCTTAACCCGCAACTTAATTAAATGGCCAAACCAAGAAACGATCGGATACGATCGTTCTGTGATGGAGGTATACCGATCCTTCTCTTTTATAGGCAGTGCAATTGGTTCATTCAACATATACTTGGATCATATACGATCCATGTCTAATGGATCTGGACAGATCCATTATTTTCTATAAAAAAAGGAGAGGGGAGAACGATCGAATATGATCCAATCTCAAACAAATTTGACCCGATCCATATTAAAAATGGATCAAGTATGATCCATTCTTGATGGATTCATGCCGATCTATCTAACAAAAAGTGAAACATATGCGGAAACTTGACAACGACCCATGACCGTGCAATCGTGATCGGGAGTTAGGGATGAATACGTATATGTGTTAGTGTACGTACCAAAAATTTTGATTTCTTGAAATCGACAGAAATTGAATTCTCACATGCATTAATTGGAGGAAAATTTAAACAAGACAATCAAGGCCTACTGCCTCACTAAAACAAAGACTTAAATGATCACCATTAGGATTTGATCCAGAATTTATAATATTGGAAATCGACCAATCATCGTGTCAAATAGAAAGAGATGCGACTCTTCAAGGAAAATAATTCATCGAAGAGATAACTACTATTTAGAAAACTGGATGGATTTCTTTCCGACGACACTAACTTGCATCAATTTAAAACACATCATGTTGAAACAAGACGTATTTTGGGGGGATTGTGTTATCTGGTCTTTTTGCCTGGCTATACCCGAACTGACTGGACAAGTTAGACTCGACTGTCATCAAGATCGACACATCAGATTAACGATCATGAACCCTAAAGATCAGGCACAGATGATTATATGAAGCAGCGGTGAAGCAAAAGCGGAAGATGAACTCAATAGAACGCTAAAAATATGAAAATACACAACTCCCTGAAAGTGGATTGGGTACGATCCATATTCATCAATTATGGATCATATCGTATCGATTTTACAGCTCAACTCGGCGAAAAACGATCGATATCTGAAAATCTACAAGTCAACTACACATGAAACTTTGGGAACATCAATATGTTGAAGAGTGGAGCCCACCATATCGATCGCATGCCAAAAAGAGCTTACAAAATGATCAGTGCAAATCGTTATTACAAACGGTGTGGGACCCGCAATTGATATTATGACTTCTTCTGGATCTGGAGACTCCGCTGCCGAAATTTCAGGAAGATATTTCGCCGTCTTCCCCTATAAATATAGACTTGATTATTCATTTCTGGGGGCTAGACGCTGCTTATTGCTTTGTACTCTTTTGTAATTGCGGATTTTAATTCGACCCCTATTGTACTCATTTTATAAAGAGATTAATAAAGTTATCTCTTCAAAGTTGACATAGGCAAACAACATCGAACCACTATAAATTGCCGTGTCTCTGTTATTTGCTTGTTTTAGATTACTTTACTGCTATATTCTCTCAATTTACATTATTATTCTTCATTTATTCCTCTACAAAATCTCTATTGGGTGTTTGTGCCAATTTTTGGTGTAAGCACCAGCTTTCTCCTTTGGATTTGAATACACCTGCTTCTTTTTCCTATTTTCAAACCTCTTTCCTTTGAAATATACAATAATTGGATTGTATATTAGTTAGATATAGAATTTTAGGTATTATAAGAGAATATAATTAGAAATTTAATATTAATATCTAATATCCCTTACCTGAAGACCTTAAGAAACTTTTGAATCGTATGGAAGAAAAAAAAAGATAGAGCTCCGCTTACATTCCCAAATAATTTGTGAATAAAAGTAAGGAGGCTAGACTCTTATTTATAGTGGTTAGAAGTAACTAGAACGGTCATATTATGGTCGGTTTAAAATAATAAAATCCAGGCCATTCTTAGCCTAAAATAACCCTAGCTGCCACCACTATACAATCGACCAACCTTCCTCAAGCAGTCGACCCAAAGAAGGCGGTTAACCGGTAGCTTATATTTGAGATGTTTTTATTTTTACCGTTTAATTTTTATTTAATTTCTTAATTAATATTTATCATTCAATTAATTTTTAACGTTTACGTTTCTTTTAACGTTAACTTAAACCCCAATCCTAATCACCATTAACTTTTGAAATTTCAAATTTAATATCAATTACATTTTGGAATTTGAATTCCATTTGAAATATTTCTAATTCGAAAACTTCAAACGTCAATAACTTTTCAGTTTGAGCTCCGATTTCAAAATTTTATATATGAAAATTAATCAAAAAATCGCTACAAACGCAATGGTACAACTTTCTTGGCCAAATTCCAACATCTACAAAATTTCCATTTTTAGCCTTATTATTAATTAGTTATTTTTTATTATTTAACTTCTTTTTAACTTTTACGGGGTGTTACAATCTCTCCCCTTAAAAAGGATTTTGTCCCGAAAATATCTATGGGAAAGATAGTGTAACGCTCACTAAGAATCCATATTATAAAATCAAGTTATCTGCACAACCATCTACTCAACCAAAACTACAATGTGATTTTGTATATAGACATTCTATAGGTGAGCTCAGTCCTAGCGTGAATGTAAGATCGTGACATATAGATATGTATGCAAACATCCTAAATATGTAGAGAATTTCTATATGAGTGCGAACATGACAGTACAAAGTGTGGCAACCATCCCCTACCGTCTAATCTAACAACCACGATGCAACCAAAGCCTAATTTTGGAGAGAAAAAATTTGCTAGAGAAAAGCTTAGGATAAGAAGTCCTTATTTTCTCTTAGGTTCCCTTATGCTTTCCATCGGATTATCTCCTATTTGTAATCGAACCAGCCTAATTTCTTTGTTGCAGAGCTTCCTAATTATTTGCTTCACTATGTGTGTGGTGGCACGGGGTGTTATCGGCTCCATCTCAATGTCTAATAACTAATCAGGCTCTACTACAATGGCTATGCTATGAAGGCAACTCCTTAAGTGTGAAATGTGAAATACGTCATGGAATCCTGCTAACTTATCTGGTAGCTCTACTCGATATGCAAGTTTCTCTATTCTTACCAAGATCGGGGAAGGCCCAACCAAACCTTGATGCTAACTTCCCTATACCAAATCTCATAACTTTCCTAAGGGAGAAAACTTTAACAAACAACATGTCTTCTACCTCAAACTCCAATTATTTCCTTCACTTGTCCGCATAGGACTTCTAACAATCCTATGTGGCCTTCATTCCTACCTAATCAATTCTATCTGCTCCAAATCACGCGAATCAAATTTTTTCCAAGTAGAACTTTGTTGGTGGTTTCCCACCAATAATTAGGCAATTTGCACGGCCTCCCATATAATGGTTCAAAGGGTGCCTGCCAATTGTCGTTTGGTGACTATTATTGTATGAGAATTCTACTAAAGGTAAGTGATGCTCCCAGTGTCCTCCGAAATGCATGAATCAAGCTCTCAACAAGTCTTGCAAGATCCTATTTACCCTTTCAGTTCGACCGTCGGTTTGTGGGTGGTAAGCAGTGCCAAAATTCAGTGAGGTTCCTAAAGATGACTGCAAACTCCTCCAAAATTCGCTAGTGAATAAAGGGTCCCTATCACTAGCAATGCTAACTGGGATTCCTTGAAGTCGAACCACCTCCTCAATATAAATTTGCGCTAAAGATGTTGAGGTCCTATTACTTCTAACGGGAACAAAATAAGCGCTTTTAGTGAGTCTATCAACTATAAACCAAATAGCTTCATTGGCTTTTTGACTCCTAGGCAACCCATTAATAAAGTCTATTGATATATGCTTCCATTTCCAAGTCAACACCTCCAATGGCAATAACAATCCTTTGGGATTCCTTGTTCAACCTTTATCCTTTAGCACATCAAACATGTAGAGACGAATTCAGCTACCCTCTTCTTCATCACTGGACAATGTAAAATTCGTTTCATATCTCTATACATCTTATCCCTCCTGGGTGAATGGTCATCCTAAAACGACGACATTTTACTAGCACTTCTTCTAAAACATCCTCAACTATAGGGACACAAAGGCATCCATCTCTCCTCAAACATCCTCTTTCATCAATTGCATATCTACCGATATGGTGAAAACGCTTTCCTCTACTTAGCTTGCCCAAAATGTCCACTATCACCGCATCCTTCTTCTGCTCTAACCCAATGCGGTCCATCAATGTTGGCCTAACCTTGATTGCTGCCAAATAGCCTAGAGTGGGTTCGATTGGAGACTGGAAATTGAAATTGGAGAGGAATTCCAATTGCCTCCACTCATATACAACACTTAAAGTAGCATGCCTCTATCTAAGGACGTCGGCGATAACATTCCCATTTTGGGGGTATACTGTATCACAAAGTCATATGATGCTATAAACTCCATCCACCTCTACTACCTAAGATTTAAATATTTTAAGGAAAATAGATATTTAAGTGATTTGTAGTTAGTGAACAACTCAAACCTTTCTCCCAAAAGATAGCGCCTCCACATTTTAAAGGAAAAAACAATAGCCACTAACTCTAAGTCATGAGTTAGGTATGTCCTCTCACGGTCCTTTAATTGTCTACTGGCATAAGCTATCATGCTCCTGTGTTTCATAAGAACAACACCTAATCTCCTACCACATGCATCACCGTAAATGATGAAAGGCTTTGTCCCATCGGGAATAGTTAATACTAGTGCGCTCATAAACAGTTCCTTTAAATTTTCAAATGCTTCTGTGCATTTCTCATCCCATGCAAAAACTAGATTCTTCTTGGTTAAGCAAGTTAGTGGGACTTCTATCTTCGCAAAATCCTTGGTAACTTTCCTATAGTAACCCACTAACCCAAGAAGGCTCCTAACCTCCATGGAATTATTTGAATCTTCCAATCTTGAATAGCTTCCACCATCAGAGGATCTACAAACAAACCATTCTTAAAAATAATATATCCAAGAAATCCCACCTCCTTCTTCCAAAAGTGACATTATGAGAATTTGGCTTTAAGTTGGTTCCTTCTCAGAGTCCCTAATACTTCCCTTAAGTGATTTTTATGCTCACCTTCACTCTTGGAGAATACTAAGATATCATCCACAAATACTACGACGAATTTATTCAACTTTCGCCTAAAAACTTTACTCATCAAATTTACAAAGTATGCAGAGGCATTTATCAATCCAAAAAGCATCACTTCCCATTCATACAATCAATCCGAAGTGTGAAATGTGGTTTCTGCTTGCTATCCTTAGCTATCCACAATTAATGAAATCCAACAGCTAAGTCCAGTTGTTAAAAGATTTTGGCTCCCACAAGCTGATCAAATAAATCATCTATTCTAGTTAGGGGATACCTTTTCTTCTTGGTCAACTTGTTGAGTTCCCTATAATCGACGCATAGCCTTAGAGAGCCATTTTCCTTGGTGGAAAGAACAAAAGGTGCTCCCTATTCATAAATACTTCGACGAATGAATTCTTTCTGCAATAGTTTCGAAATCTGCTTATCTAACTCTCGCCTTTCTTTGAGGAACATGTGTCTTAATGGTAGTTTGATAGGTCTAGCGTCCTTCTACAGATTGATTCTAAACTCAATCTCCCTTCAGGATGGGAGACCTGAGACTTCCTTAAAGACATCGGGAAATTCTCAAACTACAGGTACATATGAGAGCTTATCTTGTGACAAGCTAAATGAATATAAGTAGCATAACTCAACTAAGTTCTAGGGTGTACAACGAACATCTATATCTCGCCCCTTACAACTCCTCAACCACACAATTCTCCTATCGCAATCTAAAATAGCTCCATAATAAGATAACCAATCCATCCCTAGGATAAGTCCATACCTCTTAAAATTAAGAACATACACCTTACATGAAAAATAGATGTTACATATATCCACAAGTAGGGTTTGCAAATTAAAGAAAGATGAGTCGATCCATGGTAGAATTTGATACTACTATCAAGTCAGTAAAAATGATGCTTTTTTGACTCAAGAGTTAAACTACATTTTAGCTATGAATGAATGTAATGCTCCTATGTCAAATAGGGTATGAATAGAATATCCAGAAATAATAGTTGTACCTTCCATTGTAGCTTTTCCTTGATCTCCAAGGGAAGGTTTATTCGAGATAGGAACAACTTCAATATCGTAGGCACTCCCACTCTCCCTTCCTTTGCAAGCTTTGGACCTCAATTCCTGAAGTGCCCCTCTTTATGGCAATGATAGCAATTCCCCTTGAACTCTTCCCTCATCAAACTCACTTTGCAATCCCTAGTGACGTGTCCTCTCTTTTGGCATCTTCGACATGTTATACCCTCCTCTTGAACTTCCCTATGGCATTCTTATTCACCCAAAATCCTCCCTTCTAAGCTCCATCTTGGTTTCACGTCGGTCCTACTTTCTTCTTCTCTTTCTTCTTCTCCTCCGATCCAACCATCTGAAGCAAATCCATCTTAACTAACGTCTTATAAGTAGCATCGGTGGGTAGTTGGGTCCAGAGCAACTCTTTAAGTAGGGAATTCAAGATTTTCACAAACTTCATGACCTTCTTCATAGAGGTATCAATCAGACTCATTTCGAATTTAGCTAGTTCTGTGAACCTACTGATATATTCCTTCAAAGTGGACTCTCCCTATCTAAGTTGCATAAACCTTTCCAATTGCAAATTCACTTCAGCCCTAGACATAAATCGTGACTTAAAGAGGTTTTTGAACTCAGCCCAAGTGATAACTCTCTCAGCATTCTCCTCAACCACAACCGTCCACCAATCTAAGGCCACTCCTTTAAGTTTCCATGCCACCATTCTCCTCTTAATCTGATCCTTCCATCCAAGCTCCCAAATGATACACTCACAATAGTTAATCTAAGTTTTCATCTCTATAGACTATTCTACTTCCGTATACATCTTTCCGTCCATATTCTAGAAATCCTTACACATCTTGGAAAAGTCTATAAGGCGGGGTGCTGCTTCAGCACGCATGGCAGTGCATGTTAGTAGTGAAGCTTGTTGAGGAATGGGAACTTGCCCTACATGCCTCAGGTATCGCTTAAACCATTCAGGCATCTCTCGGATAGTGCTTATCTCTTGGGTAGAGGGGTTCCTAGTCTCAATGGAATGATTTTCAACCATAATTAACTATCTATAGTTTTAAAATTTTAGTTACAATTTCCTAAGATAATATTATATGATGAAATAAAAGATTTGCCTAGTGTGTTTGCGAATGTTCAAAGTAGTACATACATACATACATACATACATACATACATACATACATATATATATATAATAGGGTTTTGGAAAATATTTTTAGAAATGACAAATACGCACTCATATGTATGCTTGTACCCATTGATTGGGCAACTTACAATCTGATACCAAATGTAACAACCCGCCTCAAAACGGGTCTAATTTTCAATGCAGAAAGGCCCATCGAACATTATACTCATTCCACAGTTGGCTGTTGGCTGGTATAATTGATACAATAAATAATACAAAGAGCTTTCTACTAATGCTATTAGAATCTCACTGCGGAAAGGATAAAATATAATATCAGAAATAGTACCCATCTTATAGAAATTCAAATCTCAAAACAAAACATAACATCCCAATATCTGTAGTACAATATCTCAAAATGCAATAACATCATGTTTGAAATGGGTACATCAAAATATATAAACATAAATTATAGATAACCGCCAGAAGACTCTGTCTCCGCCTTCATCTTTGAAATCAGCATCGTTTTTCCCTAACCTGTGTTGTAATGAGGAGAGAGTCAGAACAATAATGTCCTGTGAATAAAAATATCGAGTGTTTCTATAATAGTACTTAGGTAGTATAATTTAAATAGGAATATGTCTTATGTATCCTAACTATATTTCTTATAAGTACCTCTAACTATAAGCCAGAAGGCTCTCCCAGTCCAATCCTATAACTTACACTTTTATAACCAACTCTATAACTCACCTTCAACTGTAGGCTCAAGGTTATTCCAGTCTCACATATCTATCGCTAATCAGGTCGCAACAATGTGAGAGAAAGTACCTAGGCTACTTGATGCCTTTTCAATAGAAATTAGGTATACTCTGACCATTTAATACCTATATCTTGGCAGGTTCCCGTCATTTGATACCTAACCCAAGGCGGACCTCTCTTTGGTACTATCTAGTTGACATCGCATGGAATCTTATCAGGCTCCTTAATACTTCTTTTAGAAGAGGCGACCCTACAATAGCCACTTAAAACCTCAAACTCAAAGCGTACCCTTCCCGAGATTTCCATCTACCATGCCTAAACGTTATCCCCCACCATTTAATACTTCCTAATTAGGGAGAAGGCAGACCCTACAACGGCCACTTACTACCCCTGATCCCCAAAGCAGGTCCTATATATTATGACCTATAACCCAAACTCTGACATCTCATATTAGTCTGACTATTTTTAGGCACTGGTCGCCAAATCAACTAGGCAGACTTACCCTACAGAATTATGACTAACCTCGCGTCCTCCATGGGTAATTATTATAGATGATGTCTCACATCGGCCCTGAAGTCACATTGCTAGTAGCCAGATTAGCTGGGTAGACTTCCATGTGTTTTTGACTGAACTCGCATCCCTGTAACTTACCCATAATTTACACTCTCCTAATCATACAATCACATACCTCACCGCATTCTGCTAAGGCTATAAAGAAAGATCCTTTATTTCTCAACTATCATAATCATCCTTAACTTCCATCCTATGGGGTTTTAATGCTAATTACTAACCTATTTATTATGCAATTAATACATTATTTATGCGCTAATATATATACATATACATATACATATACATATACATATATATATGTATGTATGTATGTATGTATGTATATATATATGTGTGTGTGTGTGTATGTAGCTAAATATTCCTAAGCATATGAAGCTTGTGTCTTATGTTAATCGTTTAAATGTCAAAACTTTCAATTTATACAAGTCTAATTCCACAACATACAAATTTGCTAATATCCCTAGCCTAACAATAGACTTGTATAAGAAAATATGATCAATTACCAAACCTATTCTATATTAAAATAGTACAATCATCATCAATAGAATTTATAATTCAAATCTTTTTACGCTCTATTTAGTTTTGGCATATAAAATGAAAAGAGGTTCATATTTAATTTCTATCCCTTAGTTACATCAAAGGAGGAAAGTGAGAAGTAGAATAGAATATAAAATATTAAAATTGCAATACCTATAAAAATTATACTATTTTAATATAGAATAATTGAGTGTCTAAAACATAAGAATTGACATTTCGTTTTGGAGGAATTTTGGGGGTTTTAGTTTGGTGTTTTCATGAACAAAATTCCCTAATGCGTATATCATATCCAACCTATAATATACAATTATTAAAATGAGAAAAACTAAGATTTCCACTTATATATAATTCTTAGCTTTCTCCTTTGGATTTGAATGTACCTGCTTCCTTTTCCCCTTTTAAGGCCTCTTCCTTTTGAAATATACATAATTATATCATATATAAATTAGACTCAGAATTTCAGGGAATGGAGGAGAATATAATTAGAAATTGAATAATAATTTCTAAAATTCCTTACCTGAAGTCCTTAAGAAATTTTCCAATCGTGCGGAAGAAAGAAATCGATAGAGCTCCCCTACATTCCCAAATAATTTATAAATAAAAATAAGAGGCCCAGGCTCTTATTTATAGTGGTTATAAATCACCAAAATCGTCAGATTTAAGTCGGTTTAAAATAATAAAATCCAGGCCGTTCTTAGCCTAAAATAACCCTAGCTGCCACCACTATACCGATCGACTACCCTTCCCCAAGCGGACGACCGTTTGTAGTCGACCGACCAAAGGAAGACGGTCGATAGGTAGCTTATATTTGGGACATTTTTATTTTTACTGTTTAATTTTTATTTAATTTCTTAGTTAATTTTTAACCTTAACGTTTCTTTTAATGTTTACTTAAAACTTAGTAATAATCATCGTTAACTTTTGAAATTTCAAATTTAAGATTAATTAAATTTTTGAATGTTAATTATATTTAAATTATTTTAAATTCAAAAACTTAAAACGTCAATAACTTTTTTGTTTGAGCTCCGATCTCAAAACTATATATATGGAAATTGATTAGAAAATCGCCATGAACACAGCAACATAACTTTCATCGCCAAATTCCAACATTTACAAATTTTCCATTTTTAGCCTTATTATTAATTAATTATTTCTTATTAATTTTTATATGGTGTCACTTGGAAAGCTATAAGGGAGAAGGTGAAATCAATGTAGGAACAAGGCACATGTAGCAAAGGATTGTAGATTCGACCTCACTAAGGTTAAGTGTTATAATTGCAACCGGTTGGGTCATATAAAATGGGAATGCCTAAGTTTACCAAGAGAGAATTAGATAGTTAAAGCTTATGTACTAAAATCCATCCCAAGTGCTTGTGTGTCACCATCTACTTAGGATAAAGGAAAGCTAATCGCGATGAAAGCTAATCACGATGAAAGCTAATCGCGATTGAAGGTAAGTCGTTAATTTTGAATTATTAAATGTTATGGTCGATAATTATGCTTTAAATCTCACACGGTGTATAAGTCAATTAGTAATGTTGTGTCATGATTGGAAATAATCCTATGGTATTTAGAGTCCTTTAGAGACCCTTAAATATTGAGATTTTGGGTCATAGGTTAAATCTTGAAACAGGACTTGATAACTCATTATAAGGTGATGTTGGATACTAGTGGTATGGTTTGAATTAGGAGTAAAGGACTCACATGATTTTTGTTGTACATCATGATACTGATACTTATGAGATGATGAGTTGATATCTATATATGAAGGAGTCCCATATACCTTCGTTGGAGATTTTAACCTCCCTCACTAAATAAGTTAAACTTAATAGGCCTGTTAACATGTCTTGTTGACATATTATTATGGAATGATGATTGAGACTTTAATGAGAAGTTTCCAAGCTTACAAACAAAAGGGTTATATTTTTGGTTTAAGTTAAGATAATTTAAATTATTTTGCTTAAAACATCACATAAAGGAGACATCGGTAATATAATAAAATTTTGAGTTAAGATGTATATGAAAAAGGTTGGACCGAAGAGATATTTGTATGGTATTAAAAGAATTAAGATGAGGTAAAGTTGACTCAAAAAGTTTGATAGTAAAAGAGAGATAGATGATATTGGAATTCCAATTAATTGGATCTTTTTAGCCAATCGATTGAAAATATTTTAAGATGCAGATGAGTTATTTTGTTTGAAGAGACTAGAGTTTATTTTGGATAGGATCCCGATGACCCAATGATGCTACTATGTGATCTAACTCGGTGATCAGTCCATACTGTAGGAATTTGAATAATTGACATTCACATTCTTTTTTGCTACATCATTGCGGTAATGATCGAGAATGAAAGCAAACGATATTTACGATGCTTTGTTGTTTAATATTGTTGTAAAAGTAGGTTATTTGTGTTGCTCTAGGATTGGGTGTCATTGACCTGATATTGCGAGTAACGTTACACTAATTATGTTATATAGCTTAAATGGATGTTGTTCTCCAAGCAAGTTACTGTTGTTATATAGCTTGGATGGACTTATTTCCAATCGAGTGATTGTTGTTGTATGCCTTGGAAGGACGTTGTTCTCCAAATAAGTGAGTGTTGTTTTATTGTATTCATTTTAGAGATGATAGTTATAGATTGACGATATTTAAGTGATAGTTGGAGCTACAAGTATATGAGTAGGATTGGATGTGACATGAGTTTGATGACATGTTCACTATGCTAGGACATCATTCCTTTTTCCAGATGTTCCTAGATATGTTTTGGGTACAATGTTACAAAGATTGATTAATATTTTGTTGATTTGATTTATATATTGAGATGCCATCACTGTTAAGTTGTCTCGTCTATAGTATGAAGGAAAAGTAGGTTGGTATAAAAATATCTGAGAAATGGTACCATTGGTTAGTTTATATCAGAATGTGATTTAGATATGGAGTTTTGGTTGTGAAGGATATCCCAGATTTAATTAGGTATAAGACTATATGAAGATAAGTATTTTGGTATGCTAGAAGAGTATGTAGAAATATTGAGATATGGATGAGTTTTAAGATCATACGAGTTTGTATTATCTATAAACGAAATGAATTACTTGGAAATGCATGGATATGTATGATATGGAAAGAATAAAGAATTGATTAGAAACATGATCTTTGTTTATAAAGAACATACTAAGTTGGATTGGTGCAGATAATGAATTTCAATAATCGATGTTGATTTTTAAAAAGGATTAACCCAATTTATGAAGTTGAAGAAGGGATGTTCTAGATCAAATGAAATTTTAAAGATTTAGATGTAAATTTGAAATAAGACTAGATAGATTCTTTCCAATCATCCCTTGGATTGAAAAGAGGGTGTCTATTTAAAGAAACTCTTTTGGAGTAGCGACTTAAAGGTGCATAGTTTACATTGTATATGAGGTGCATGTATACAATGTATTCTATAGTCGATCTTTTTAACTTTATCTGTATCTTAGTGTTTGTACCAAAATTGGGCACAACACTCTTCGGAAGTTTTTGAAGAGATTAAATGAAGAAATTAAATGGAAAAAAGTGGATTATCTAACAAAAACTCCAAAAACAGATATGTAAATGATAAAAATGCACAGAAACACAGAGATCTAGAGTGGTTCGGCGTATTGCCTACATCCACTATGAAATTGATCGCTTTATTGATGTTTCTTTGATGATTATAATTGATTGCAATGGGTTACAGCAGTTAACAATGGATTACAGTAGTAAAATTCATTTGCAGCAGTAGTAATGGACTTTAGAATTGAATCCGGCAGAGTCTGGGTGTTGGAGAATTCAAAGATCCCCTTTCTGTAGGCTCTAGGGCTCTATTTATAGGTGTAGGAGGCTGATATTTCGCTCAGATCTCGGGAGACTTCTTCTGGCATGTGAGTGGGCCCACGCGACCAAGCTTGTAAAGTTTCGGCCCGATCCGTGATCGATACAAACGAATTTTGTATCGATCAAGATTGCATCCAATGGAGTCGAAATTTGGTGTGGACATTCTTTAGCATGCACGTAAGCTCCTGTGAAAATTTCATAGCATTTGGACTTGTGGATCTTGAGTTATGATCGATTCGAATTGGAGTTACTCGGCAGGCTGTTTCATTCGAATCGATTATTTCGACTCGATCATTTCGAATCGATGGTTGCGTGTGATCAGGTGGTGACGTGGCGTGCATTCTTCGTATCGATCCACATTCTTCGCCGAGTTGATCGAGTCGTTCTGGAGTTTTCGCCGCGTCTATATCGATGCCATCGTCTCGTTCAAATCGATCATTAGTGCGCTCTTCGCATTGATATGTAGCATACTCAGTTCGAATCTATGAAGACAGTCTAGTTCGAATCGATGGATGTTGGCTTGTTCGTATCGATGAAGGATGCACAGTTCATATCGATGAAAGTTCCTTAGTTCGTATCGATTGTTGTGCTTTGCTTCGCATCGATGGGAGGTATGAATTTCGTATCGATTGGTGATCGATCGACACGAAGTGAGTTTAAGATTGAACAATGCGAAACAGATGCCCATGCTTCTTGCTGATGGATACGAAGTAGGAGTTTTTGGATGGATACGAAGTGGACATTGGATGATCGAGTCGAACTGTGGCTTGCCGATGGATGTGAAGTCGATCGAGTTGAACTGAGGCTTCCTGATGGATGCGAAGTCGATCGAGTTGAACTGAGGCTTGTCGATGGATGCGAAGTCGATCAGTCGAACTGAGGCTTCCCGATGGATGCGAAGTCGATCGAGTCAAACTAAGGCTTGTCGATGGATGCGAAGTCGATCGAGTCGAGATGAGGCTTCCTGATGGATGCGAAGTCGATCGAGTCGAACCGAGGCTTGTCGATGGATGTGAAGTCGATTGAGTCGAACTGAGGCTTCCCGATGGATGCGAAGTCGATCGAGTTGAACCGAGGCTTCCTGATGGATGCGAAGTTGATCGAGTCGAACTGAGGCTCTAGGATGGATGCGAGGTCGCTGCCTTTCTGATCGATACAAAAGTGATGGATTCGAACCGGGGTTCGATGATGGATACGAAAATGGGATTATTTCCTTAATCTTGCATCGATCATAACTTGAGCATACGAACTCGAATTGACTTGAGATTTGAAATGCTGGCTTTTATAGCTTCGCTTGTCGTGTCCCATAAATCGTAGCCTGATCCGGACTAAGGAAAAATTCATCGATATCCATGGTGAACCTGTGCGTACTCGATATTCGTGGTGAGCGTTCCTCGGTTTTTAGTCAGTCCCTTGATATCTCGGCCTTGCCAAAAGGCGGGATAACATTTGCCCCCAAAGTACGTCGTATGGAAACATGATGTGCTTTGAAAAGCTGTAATCTTTATTCTGAACAGTTATCATTTTTTCGCTGAAAGTTGTAACTGTTAACCCGCCTCTTGGGAAGGCCGTAGATTGGCGGACTTAACTAAATTGACTACTCGTTCGTCGAGGTTGGTTCATGATGGATTTAGTTAACTAGATGGATAGACAGTCAGTCAGGGATGGTTCAATATGCATGGCTCGGCCTAGGTAGGTTGATTGGTGGTCGCTCGGCATTTGGGTGGTTCGGCAATTGATGGTGGCCCGACATTTGGATGGTTCAGTCGCAAGTGGCTCGGCATTGGTGGGATGGTTCGGCGTTAGAGGCGGCTCGGATTGGTTTTGGTTGGCAAGGTGATGAGGGTCAGCAACGTACCTCGCTCGGCATTGTACCTCGCTCGGCATTGGAAGTCGCTTGGCATTGGACGTCGTTCGGCATTGTACCTCGTTCGGCATTGAAAGTCACTCGGCATTGGAGGTCGTTCGGCATTGGAAGTCGCTCGGCATTGGACATCGTTCGGCATTGTACCTCATTCGACATTGGAAGTCGCTCGGCATTGGAGGTCGTTCGGCATTGGAAGTCGCTCGGCATTGGACGTCGTTCGGCATTGCACCTCGCTCGGCATTGGAAGTCGCTCGGCATTAGAAGTTGCTCGGCATTGGAGGTCTTTCGGCATTGGTGGTCGTTCGACATCAGTGAGGTATAGGTCGTTCGGCATTGGTGGTCGTTCGGCATCAGGGAGGTATAGGTCGTTCGGCATTGGTGGTCGTTCGGCATCAGGGAGGTATAGGTCGTTCGGCATTTGGGTGAGTGTTACTTTAACTGGAGTTTGGCCTAGGCTTTAGGTCATGTTACTTCGAGTCGCGAAGCATTTCACTTCGGGTCATTACCATGGTTACTTCGGGTCGGCCGATGGACGACTTGGGGTTGGTCGAGGTGAAGGGTGTGAACTCGGCCGAAGTCTTAATGGGCCTGTATCACTTGAGAAGCCCAATTATCTAGTTTTGCCTATAAATACAGCACGTAGGGCTTCTGAAAAAGGGATCTTCTTTCTGCTCTCCTACTTTCTCTTTTCTAAGGCTAAGGCAACTCTGCCATTTGGTAACTGTAATCGATTATTACAGCAATAAAAAGCAAACTTCTAAGTGGACATAGGCCGGAGCTAGCCGAACCACTATAAAATATGTTGTTCTTTACTGCTCTCATTTTAATTTTTACCGTTCTTCATGTTATTACTCTCTACATACACTCTGTCTGTGAGCTCTGACTGGTAGTTGGTGCTATCAACTAGATTTGGGTTTTAGTGACCAATTTTAGTGCTAACACTTTGGTGCTTTCACTGAGAATTGAACTCAGGAATTTTGAATCAAGGAACTTGGATTCTAGGAAGCAATGGTTAGACCATCAGCGAGGAAGCAAGTGACAGAAAGGAGCAATCAGGAGGGAAGTCAAGAGGCTTCCTCTGGAAATGGAGCAGGTCGAGCATCCATCTACATCACCAGAGAGGAGATGGAAGCGATGATGAAATGGCAATAGGAGATGATGCAGGCTCTTCTTAGGCAATTTGGATAATCGGGAACTGCAGGTGCTCAAGGTCTTAGAGCTGGACCAGAGGAACTCAACCAGCAGGCTGATGGAGTGACACAACAGGGGGCAGCCCCCAATCGGCAGATGGCTATCAACCTGGATGGATCTGGACATAGGGGCACACCACCCGGTGATAATGGACCAGTTCATGGAGGAACTCCAGTTAACACCATACAACAAGATGCTGGCAGGAATGCAAGAGCATGTGATGAAGAATACGTGCCAGAATTCCCTCGGGGACTCGGGGGGCAACCCTTGACGGACAACGCTGGATTGGCTGAGATCATCAGGATAACTATGCGTGGAGGTTTGACCAATAGAGATCTGGAAGGAGTAAACAAGAGTCCGTTTACTCATGACGTCAGGATAGCTCGGAATCCACCAGAGTTTAAGCTACCTAACGTGGAGGTATACAATGGCAAGGCTGATCCAACTGATCACTTGATGAGATACACAAGACACATGGAAGTGCTGGGGGCATCAGAGGAAGTTATGGCCCGATGTTTCCCTTTGTACTTAATGGATATAGCTGCTATGTGGTTCAGACAGTTGGAAGAAGGATCTATCGGGACATGGAAAGAATTGGTGGACAGGTTTTTGAAGCAATTTCGGGTTCATATCAAGAGGCCAAAGAATGTAATGACGCTGACATCGATAAAGCAAAGGACGGAGGAATCACTCAGGGCTTTCTTAACTTGGTTCAATGCGGAGGTCGCTTTGGTAGATCGACCGGATCCATCGATGGTCTTAATGGCAGTCATGTCAGGGGTCAGAGAGAATTCAGATTTCAAGGTATCTTTAATACGGGACCCACCAATGGATCTCTGGGAATTCTTTCATGAAGCTGAGAGATTCCTTCGATAGGAAGATGCATGCCCTGATATGAAATTAAAGGAGGTGAACATGGCTGAGGATGGAGGGCCATCCAACAGAGGCTTGGATAAAGATAAAGATAAAGGAAAAAGGAAGCTGGATGATGAGTCTGGAAAAGCTAGGAAGCGGTGGAGGGAGCCAAAATTTTCCACCTACACGGGATTAAACGAGACGTTGGAACGGATATTCATGGAGACACGGAATCGCCTTCCCTACCGAAGGCCAGCGAGGAGGGAACCCTCGGAATGTGAAAGGGCGTCAGGAAGGCACTGTCTTTTTCACGACTTGGACGGGCATGATACCAACATATGCAAGCATCTGAAGGACATAATTGAAGAGCATGCAAGGAAAGGACAGTTGTGACAATATGTTGGAGCTCGGAATGCAGTAGTGGAACAGGAGCGACCACCGTCTGCCTCAAACAACGATGGTGCGAGGCCCAGGAATGATGGTTGATTGGTTATCAATTGACAGGGGTAATATGAAATAAGTAGCAAACTTTGAGCAAATGGCCAAGTCACTTACACATGTACGGGGACAGAGATAGCCCCTAGGCATGCTCTGAGATGATGACAAACCGCGACGCTCTAGTTTGTGAAATTTGCCTTTTCTTTTTCAGTTTGGACATTTCCTTTTTTCCTGGTTTGGTTTGAACTCCTGGTTTTTTTTGTCTTTTGTTTTTTTTTCTTTTGGTTTGGACTTTTATTTGGATGATTGTTTTCTGGTTTGGATATTGGTTTGGATTTTTGATATGGATTTTTTGTTTCCTGATTTGATCTGGATTTCGGATTGGCTTTTGGTTGGATTTTTATCTAGCTTTTGGTAAACGGTCATCAGGTATGGATTATACCTGGCAAGGGGTAAGTCGCTTTGTCCGAGCATGGAAAATCGACTTATTCAGGTCATCGAGTATGGACTATGCTCGGCAGGTGTCTGGAGAGACCAGGATTCGGCCTAGGACTTAGGCCTCAGGTTATCGGTTACTATTTCAGGTCGTCGAGTATGGACAATGCTCGGCAAGGGTCCGGAGCGACCAGGATTCGGCTTAGGACTTAAGCCATGGCATTATTTGATGTTCAGGGACACTGAACCAAGAACACCATGGAATTACTTAACATAGGTCGTCAAGTGTGGATTGTGCTTGGAAAGAACCCGGAGAGGTTACAGATTTGGATATTGGCTATGGACAGCTAAGGATTTGGGCATGGACCCAGAACGGTCCCGGATTTGGACATCGACCCGGAGAGGTCATGGACGTGGTTATTGGTCATTGGATATGGATGGATTGGAACTCGGTTGTCGAGTTCAGATGGATATAGATTTGGCTAAGGATTTAGTTACTGGATTCAGAATTGGATATCGACTCAGAGTAGTCGTAGATCCGGATTAGGATACGGCAATGGCACCTCGATAAAATGGATTGGATTACGGATCGGAAAGTATGGATGTGGATAACATACGGGCTTCGGATATCGGACTTGAGACTATTCAAAACACACCTTTCAAAGAAAGGCATGTTTTGGGGGGTAAGTTTAACCAGCCTCTTGGCAAGGCCGTAGATTGGCGGACTTAACTAAATTGACTACTCGTTCGTCGAGGTTGGTTCATGACGGATTTAGTCAACTGGATGGATAGACAGTCAGTCGGGGATGGTTCAATATGCATGGCTCGGCCTAGGTAGGTTGGTTGGTGGTCGCTCGACATTTGGGTGGTTCGGCAATTGATGGTGGCCCGACATTTGGATGGTTCGGTCGCAGGTGGCTCGGCATTGATGGGATGGTTCGGCGTTAGAGGCGGCACGACATGGTTTGGGTTGGCAAGGTGATGTGGGTCGGCAACGTACCTCGCTCGGCATTGTACCTCGCTCGGCATTGTACCTCGCTCGGCATTAGAAGTCGCTCGGCATTGTACGTTGTTCGGCATTGAACCTCGTTCGGCATTGGAAGTCGCTCGGCATTGGAGGTCGTTCGGCATTGGAAGTCGCTCGGCATTGGACGTCGTTCGGCATTGTACCTCATTCTGCATTGGAAGTCGTTCGGCATTGGAGGTTGTTCGGCATTAGAAGTCGCTCGGCATTGGACGTCGTTCGGCATTGCACCTCGCTCGACATTGGAAGTCGCTCGACATTGGACATCGTTCGACATTGCACCTCGCTCTGCATTGGAAGTCGCTCGGCATTGGAGGTCATTCGACATTGGTGGTCGTTCGGCATCAACGAGGTATAGGTCTTTTGGCATTGGTGGTCGTTCGGCATCAGGGAGGTATAGTTCGTTCGACACTTAGGTGAGTGTTACTTCAACTGGAGTTTGGCCTAGGCTTTAGGTCATGTTACTTCGAGTCGCGGAGCATTTCACTTTAGGTCATTACATTGGTTACTTCGGGTCGGCCGATGGATGACTTGGGGTTGGTTGAGGTGAAGGGTGTGAACTCGGCCGAAGTCTTAATGGGACTGTATCACTTAAGAAGCCCAATTATCTAGTTTTGCCTATAAATATAGCACGTAGGGCTTCTGAAAAAGTGATCTTCTTTCTGCTCTCCTACTTTCTCTTTTCTAAGGCTAAGGCAACTCTACCATTTTGTAACTGTAATCGATTATTACAGTAATAAAAAGCAAACTTCTAAGTGCACGTAGGCCGGAGCTAGCCGAACCACTATAAAATCTGTTGTTCTTTACTGCTCTCATTTTAATTTTTACTGTTCTTCACGTTATTACTCTCTACATACACTCTGTCTGTGAGCTGTGACTGGTAGTTGGAGCTTTCAACTAGGTTTGGGTGTTAGTGACCAATTTTGGCGCTAACAGTAATCTTTGACTGATTTCCTCTATAACATGAACTGTTGATTGTCAACTGTTGTACCCTGTATTGTCGTAACTGATTGCTGCATGCTAGTGATTAGCTGTTTGTTGTTGTAATCGTTATCAGATAAGTATCCAATTCCTGTGAATGTTAAAAATTGAATATTAGTCCGACATATATGCATATATGTTAATCCGACTCACGTTAACGTTGCACGTTCATGAGTCGTTGTCAGTTTATCTCGTATCGAATCCCGTATCGATCCTCTCCTAAACCGATGTGAAATTCGATTTGTAACAACGCTCGATGGTTGTTTTTGAATGTTCCTTTGTAATGATCCTTTTTTGAATCGATGTAAAAGGTTGAAATATTGTCTTTGCATCGGTATACATCGTATTGATGGATATGAAATAAATATTTTGCATCGATGGATGTGAGGTTCGATGGATACGAAACGATCGTTCATATCGATGGAGTTCAATGCCTTCAGAACAGCCTTCGTTGTGTATTTCGAATCGATGGGCCTTTTGTCGTTGGATACGAATAGACAATTCGTATCGATGGGTACTGGCTTTTGGGAGCTGTGATTTGATGGATTCGAACTGCACAATTCATATCGTTGCACTGGAGTCGAAAATGATCAATACAAACAATGGCTTCGTATCGATGGATTTGGGTGGCTCAGAAAAACCTTCGTTTTGAATTTTGCTTCGATAAAGGCTCGAGTTGATGGATTCGAATAGCTTGTTCGAATCGATTCAGTGGTGACATTTTATAACCGGTCGAGTTCACTGGGATGCGAATCATCTTTTACCTTCACATTCGAGTCCATATAAATACTGTGGACTTAAGCCATTTTTTCACTTTTACTTTTTACTCTTGTGCTTGCTTACTTCATTTCTGGCTTTCGTATCGATAGAAGAAACAAAATACAGAACTCGCCTCCATCCCCAAATCGACCCAATTTGCTAACCCCTTACAGCAGCACCTTAATCCAGGTAATTAGTCGATCAAACTTGTGTGAAAACGATGAGATTCGAAATCCTTTGCCGTTCCATTTTCCCCCATGACCAGTTCTGATGAAGTGGTGGCCGGCGATGGGCCAAATCGAGGTCGAGGACGGAGGAAGGAAATGGAGTGATGGCCATTTGGGAAGGAGGAGTGATGGAGGTCGCATAACCCAGTGTTTCGTATCGATGAAGGGAAAGAGAAAACTGGGTTTCGTATCGATGAAGAACTGAATGGTGATACGACGAATTTCGTATCGATCTGGCGTGGTGACTATTCGTATTGATTCGAGACGATCGAGATGAAATCCGAAAGCCAATGATCGATACGAAACTTGTGGTAAATGATCGATACGAACCTCACGGTCGATACGAAACCAACGATCTTCGATCGATATGTAATACCGTATGACCCGATCGATACGAATCCGAGACTTCCTTGATCGATACGAAATGTTGGTTTCGTGATGCGAAGTTCAGGCCTCTGCAAAGAATGATCCAAGTTTGGACTTTGATGGATACGAAACTTCATGCCTATTTGAACACTTGACTCCGATGAGCTTCTGCTTCGCATAGTTGGACTTGATCATTACACTGCATATCTGACCGCCCATCGAAGCTCGTCGATGGAACTGTAAATTAACAAAATTTTAACAAACTTTAACTTGGATCGATTGCTAATATCTAGATGGCATGGTTGTGACGGTGAGCAATGACGGTCATTCCGACTGAATTTCGAAGTCTTATCGTTCACATGCTTTCTCTAACTTTGTAGAACTTTTTCCAAGTAATATACAGCACTGCACTGCACAATACACTTCACACTGCGGGATGCACGTGTTTATTATCTGTTTGATGATTTTTTTATAAGCTAGCTAGTCATGGAACCTTCAAGTTCACAATAGCAGGAAGTTCAAGGTTCAATCCCTCCAATAATCGAGATACCGACCATCGAGGCCGAAGTCATAGATCCAGCTCCGGACGAGTTTCCAGGCACCCGGTTCATTTGCAGTCCACAAGACTCTATGTTGTCCGGCATCTTTGAAGATATGTTGGAACGGATTTTTTTAAGACATGGCTTGTCACTTGACGACGTATTACTGCCAGGGCCAAATGATAGACCACACGCTCCCCCGGAGGGGTTTACTGCTTTCAACCGTCATGCTTGCACAGCAGGGACACTTCCTCTATTTAATCGGTACATAAGGGAAATGCTGTCATTCCTTGGAATCGCTCCATCCCAGCTACACCCCAACGGATACGCCTTGTTGAATAGCACTTTCATCGTCTTTAGGGAAATTCTCTTTCGACCACCAAAGCCGATCGAGATTAGATATCTCTTCAACATTAAGAGCCGCGGAGACAACCCTTCTTTCACATTCTTGGAAGCGGTTAGGAACTGTCAAATAGTAACGGGGTCCTAGGGAAGGCTGAGTTACTTTAAGACAGAATGGTTCTACGTTCGATGCCTCTTGGATTTGCTAGGCGATGGTTGGATAGACGTAAGTGTTGCAGTCTTTCTCATGAATTATCGAGATAACAGTAATCGTTCTCAAACTAAAATACTTCACTTCTTTTACAGCCGCAATATCACGACCTAACGGTGGGTATTTCAGAGAGTTAGTTCGGATCCTTCAAGAAGTTCCGGGTGAAGAGAGGAACATTGACTTGGTTCTAACCGACAGAAACTTGAGAATTGTCGGGTTGATTGAACGGAAACAAAGCATAAGGCTGGAAGGGACACTTAGAACGGTCTCGAAGAAATAGGTGAAACGCAAAGCGCCCGGTGTCGTGATAACCGAAGGGGTTGATCCGGAGAGAACACCCACCGATGAGGAACTTATTGCTGGGCCTTTTGGTAGTTTCCAAGACTCAAGAGGAAGGAGAAAAGGCAAGGCAGTTGCTCATAAGCGTTCTAAATCCATGAGATTGAAATCCGTGGTTATGTCTTTGCCTATTCCTGGAATTAGAATTTTGGAGGCTCCTCCCCCGCAAGTAGAGAATCCTTTCGAAGGGCTTGCTGATATTCTGATTCCGGATTATGTATCGTTTCAACACGACATCGGGATGGAGAAGCTTGACAGTGCTCTTGATCTGAGCGGGTCGCTTGCTATGAGTGCTACCGACATTTCCGGTTGGTCGGGGGTTTCATATACATACATTTCACGGCACTACACGATTTTCTAATCGCAAATTCTCCAACTCAAGAGCACTAACTTTTCTTTTGTTTCTCATTCACAGGTACTATGTCTGGGAGAGGATCAATGTTAGGGAGCCTTCGCTCGGCTCGAAAGTCTTCTTCTTCTTATTATGATTCCCGCAGGAGAGATTCGGATAGAGACCGCGATCGTGGGTACTCTAATCAAGAGAGGTACGAGTAGGACAGGGACAGAGAATATAGACACCGATCTAGGTCTTGCTCTCCACCTCCTAGAATCCCATCTCCACCTCCTGTTTAGACTTCACATCCACGTGAGCCTCCACGACACAGACCATCTTCTCACACTTCTAGGCCCGAAACTCATCTCCAGAGAGTCGAAACCATGCCCCCTATAATTGCAGAGCAGGTACCAACTGAGCCCACGAGGGAAGGGGCTACTAAAATTGCTCAGCTGAGGAAGTAGTTCCCGAACATATGCTTCGACGGCTATGTCTTCCCACCTCACTTAAAAAGAATTCCATCAGGGGTGGAAAACACGGTGCATGATTACGTTCATGATGTCTACACCCAGTATAGAGAGTGGGTAAAGGCTGTAGAGAAAGCTTCCAAGGTGGCCTTTGAGCGAGCCAAAGCAATTGAGAAGAAGGAATCCGAGCTCACTCAAAAAAACCGAATCATACAAGTGCTCAATACTGAGGCCAAGTCTTCTTGGAAATCTAAAATTGAGGCCACCAAAAAAGCTGATGAAGCGACTATGGCGATAGAGAGGTTGAGGCAGACACATGTTACCTTGGTGGAGGAGATGGGATATCGCAATACTACAATTACCGCCGAACGGGATGCGGCGGTCAAGGAACTCAATGAGCTTAAGGCCAAATTCTCCGACATGGCCAAGGAAAGGGATGATGCAAAAAACGCAGCCTAGGAGGCGTGCGAACAGGCTGTTCTACTCCGGGATGAACGTGATGCGGTTGTGGCTAAGGTTTGCAAGGTGGAGACTGAGGTCGAGGAGAAGGTGAAATCGGCTGAGTCCAGGCTCGAAGCTGACATCGAAGATCTTCTCGTTGCTAACAATGCTAACGTGCTGAGGTACAGGGGTCTAGCCTGGCTCGATGATTACCCGACACATTTATATAACGCCTGGGGTCGATTGGTTGAGGAGGAGAAAGCAGTGCATCTGGGTGAGTCTGTTAATGAGTTTGAGCTCGAGAATCGTCTGCTGAACGAAGATGAAAGAAAGGTTCTCCATGAGTCAATGTTTTCTCATGAGAAGGAGAGACTCGGCACCCAGCACCTGGAAATAGGAGAAAGCTCTGGGGTTGAACACCACGATGCGAGTCTTGAACTTCCCGTGTCAACCCAGCCTGAACCCGTGCCTGCGGTTGATCCCCAAGTTGTCCCTGCCTACAATCTGGATCAGTTGCAGACGTCTCCGGTTACAGAGCAAGTTGCTGAAGCTGTTTAGCCGCCTATAAGCCAAACTGGGGAAGGTATTCTAAACATTCCACATATCTATCTTGAGTCGGAATCGTCACTCGAACTAAGTTCTAACAGTTTTCTTATTATATGTCTAGTGATTGACGCTGCACCGGTCGTGCCTCTTGTTACTCAAGAATCACATCACATGCAAGAGGCTATCTTTACTGAAGCGACCGCTGTAACTACAACTGCCCCACTCGATGAAACGCAAGAAAGCACGCTTGTTTTTGATGAGCAGATGATGGAGGAACTCTTTCGCCGTCATAGCAATCGTTTTGCTGACTTGCCATTTTTTATGGGTGGAGGCGCTCCTGTTTCAGGCTCTTCGATACCAACTATTGATGCTCCCAGCGAGGCCCAAGCGATTACTGAAGAGGAGATATTGGCCGAGATCGATGCTGAGATGGAAGCAGCGACTCATGGGGGCAGTTTTGGAGGTGGGATGGCGGCACTTGGACCGGCTCCTCTTAGAATGATATCTCCTGGTGGTACAGTTTTCGAAGCTAGTGTGCCCATTCCACCTTCTACAATTGATCATGTTCCTCCGACTCCACCCGTAGGAAGCATCCCTATTCATTCGAGCTTGGAGGAGGATGTCGAGATCATGCCCTCGCCTGGAGACCGGCCACCGAAAAGTAAAGGCTTAAAGAGGCAAGGTAGTGGCGGCTCCAGCGGGTCTACACCGAAAAGGAAGCCGAGGAAGAACACAAAGTAGACATGCTTTCTCGGTTTATTTTGACTTTCATTTTGTCGGCCGTGTATAGAGGTGGGTTTGGCCCCTGCTATTAGGATTTTTTGGAATAAACTTGTATATGAATTTCTTTCATAAATAGTAGAAATGAAACTCTTCTCCTTTTTTAGCTTCTTGTGTATTTGCCTAAGTGTTTCAATGTTTGAAATGCACTTGTAAAGTTCCAGCTTCCGAGTCAAGTTTGTTTTTATGCGCCAGGTCCGAAGACTGTGGACACGATTCATGACCGAGAAGTTGAATCTTGACGTCGCACTGCTTCAGTCAATGGTCGACACTTAAGTTCTGCCCCCCAGTCTTGGGGGTGAGTTGTAGAACATCAGTCAGCGATTACTCCTCACTTATAACATGTTGAGTCTAGTGCCACTGAACGGATGTCCGAGACAAGCAGAGATTGAGCGATTTAGCCACACTTGCTTGATTATCGATGATCATATCCGCACTCCGGGGATTCTCATTTGTTTTCTGGCGGTTGGTCACACCGGCTTAAGTTTTAATTATATGTCCGCGCTCTGGGGACTTGGAATCGACATTTATACTCCGACTCGCACTCTGGGAATTCGGAGTTGGCGTTTATACTCCAATTCGCACTCTGGAAATTTGGAGTTGATGTTTATACTCCGCTACGCACTCTGGGAATCCAGAGTTGATGTTTATACTCTGCTTCGCACTCTGGGAATCCAGAGTTGATGTTTATACTCCGTTTCACACTCTGGGAATCCGGAGTTGATGTTTATACTCCGTTAAGCACTCTAGGAATCCGGAGTTGATGTTATACTCCGACTCGCACTCTGGGAGTTCGAAGTTGATGTTTATACTCCAATTCTCACTCTGGGAACTTGGAGTTAATGTTTATACTCCGACTCGCACTCTAGGAGTTCGGAGTTGGTAAATAGATGGTCAGTCACATCTGCTGCATGTTTTTGGATTTCGCTCGCACTCTGGGAACGAAAGGTGTACCAGGATCGTGGATGGTCGGATCACATCCACCCTGAGTTAACAAGTGAAGTCGTTAGATGGACGGGCCCACCCTCCTCAAACTTGGTTCAGATACGGACGAAGTCGTTAGGCAGACGGATCCACCCTCTTCGTAGACGTATTTTATACTCAAGTTCGCACTCTGGGAATCTGGAGTTAAGTGAAGGATTGTCGTGTATCAATCCTTTTTTGACTTTGGTGTGATGGCTTGTCCCCGAGCATGGGTTTTGCTTAGTGAGTGGCTGGTTGCATCATAGTCACTCCCTATTTGAATAAATCCCACCGTATGGTGAAACTTAGCTCTCCATGCATGGTGATGTTCATATAAAGTATTTCAAGTAAATCACAGCTCTGGCTCGAAGAGAATGCATTTTATTGCTGAAATAAGAAAATATGGCAAAGTCAGTTACCTTATTACAAATTCTAATTTCGAAATGCAGAAACAAATTGCAAATGGAAAATAAACTAAATGAATAAACATAGCCTGTTATGTGTAGTAGCGACGAAGAATCTCGCTATTCCAGGCTTTTGGCAAAGTAAGACCGTCAACGGTCGATAATTTGAATGTGCCATCTCCGAGCCTTCGTTCAATAACATACGGTCCTTCCCATGTTGGCTTCATATGCGAAGGAATTGGATAAATTCTTTTCAGGACGAGATCGCCGAGTTCAAAGGTTTGTGAGCGGACCTTGGCGTTGTACAATCGGGCGACTCGATTTCGATATGTGGCTGCCCTCAGATCAGCCTCCTCACGCTTCTCATCTAGTAAATCGAGAGATTCAGCAAGTAATATAGCATTTGTCTTTGGATCATAGTATGTCACACGATGAGAAGGTACTTCTAGCTCGACTGGAATAACAGCTTCTGAACCATAAGAGAGAGAGAATGGAGTGTGACCGGTCACGGACTTGTGGGTTGTTCGGTAAGCCCATAAAGCCATAGGAAGTTCATCGACCCACTTGCCCCCGACCTTTTCCAGTCGATTTTTCAGAATGGAATTTATAACTTTGTTAACTGCTTCGACTTGTCCGTTCGCTTGAGAGTGTGCAACTGCAGAGAATTTCTTTTGAATGTGAAACCGTTTAAAGAAATCTTTAAATTCAACGCTGTCGAATTGGGTTCCGTTATCAGTAATGATGGTGTGTGGGAGACCGAATCGACATATAATGTTGCGGACTACAAAGTTGATCAAATTTTTCACCGTTATGGTAGCAAGTGGTTCACCTTCAGCCCACTTTGTAAAGTAATCAACTGCAACGATGGTGTATTTCGCTCCACCTTTTGCCAAAGGTAGAGTTCCGCCATATTGCAAATGACCATGGGCTGACCATTTGCGTTATCTCGGTAGGTGGGGCTCTAGGAATTCGAGCATGCTTTTGACATTTATCACATTTCTTTGCATAATCTGACGCATCGCGATTCACAGTCGGCCAATAATATCCATATCGAAGTACTTTCTTGGAAAGTGCTTGGCCCCCGGTGTGATCGCCACATTCTCCCTCGTGTACATCATGTAATACTCGTTTAATTTCATCGTGAGCGATACACCGGAGTAAAGGAACAGAGTACCATCTTCTGTACATGACTCCATTCTGAATGGTGAATCGTGAGGCCTTCCAAAGGACTTGTCTTTTTTCACTCCTACGCTCCGGCAGGGTTCCGTGCTCAAGGTAATTTCTGTACGGAGTCATCCATGACTCCTTATCGGGAACGGCTTCACATACCCAATCTATTTCTGCCCGGTCAATGCTTGGGGAAGTTAACGTCTCTACGGGAACGAGTCCCATTTGCTGAGCTTCACCTGTGCTGGCTAACTTCGCCAATGAATCGGCTTCCGGATTACGTTCTCGAGGTATGCAATAAATGGCTTAATAATCGAACTAATTCAATATTTCCTGAACTCGAGCTAAGTAAGCAGCGAGCATTCGATCTCTCGCTTGATATTCTCCCCGAACTTGGCACACAGCTAATTGTGAATCACAATAAATTTCCACAGCGATGATTCTCAAACATCTGGCAAGCTTCAATCCAGCTAAGAAAGCTTCATATTCAGCTTCATTATTGGTTGCATGAAAATCGAACTTTAAAGCATAACATATAGATCGGCCTTCGGGGGTTTCAAGTACAACTCCAGCGCCCGAACACCGGCCGTTTGATGCACCATCAGTGTATAGCTTCCAGATGTATTCGGGAGATTCACTGGTTTTAGGCAAGTCCTCTGGGATGGTAAATTCAGCTATGAAATCGGCTAGGACGTGTCCTTGAATGGCCTATCTTGGAGTATAAGTAATATCAAACTGGCTTAGTTCGATGTTCGACACGTGAATACCATGGATGTATTAGTATCGAATTCTGGGGTTCAGAAAGGTAGGTCGTTAAAGCGTGGTATTAGAGCGCAAGGTTAAGTGAGAAACTTGGCTTTGGTGGGGCAACTCATTAAGAGATAAGGTAATGGAATGCCTTATTATGAGTTTGAGTGTGTATATATAAAAGCACATACTTGTTAGCGATATAAAAATGTTTTATATTGTGTTGATTGATTTGTTGAGTGGCTTATGGATTCTGGTTAATACGAGTAGCTAATGTTATTGATAGGGATCTCTAAACACTTGTACAAGCCCATCCGACACAGTATTGTTTTGAAATTGGGTAAATGAAATAATTTAACCTTGGATATATTTTATATATAAAGAATGATTTTCAAAATAGTATAGTATAGTATGGTATAGTTAGTTGAGGTGTTGTTTGTTAGGAGATAATAGTATTCTATTATTATAGATTAGGATTTGTTAGTCATGCTTGTCCAGTTGAGCATTGACTATTGTTAATGTGTGTAGGTAGCTTCCCTTTTTAAGATTTGGGGTGGGTAAATAGAAATAGGTAAAACATTGAAACAGACACCTTGTGAATTAAGTTTCACAATTTGACTATAAGGCATTCAATGTTAATGTTAGGGAAAAATTTGATTTAATAAAAGATGTTTATTAAAAAGTTAGAATATTTTGAAATAAATATTTGAAAAATGGTTTGATAAAAGTTTATATTATATAAAATGAATTTATAAGAAGGTGTCTTTTAATTAAAAATAATTTAAGTTAAAAACTTGAGGACTTAAATCCCGGCGTTTTTGAAAATTGATTTTCAAGGTTTGGAAAGATAATAATAGTATTATTTGAAAATTTGGGTTAAGGAAATTTTGGGAATGAAAATGTAAGAATAGGTGTTTTCTTTGGATTGGTTCAGGAGGAGTGTTGATTTGTTTTGTAATGATGTGAATAATCTTCTAAGTGACGATCAGATAGGCGAACGTTGTGGTGCACTTAGTGAATTATTCTCTTTATCATTGTACAATCGAAACAAGTACAAATCTGAACGAACCCAAAGCAAGTTGGTGGTAAATGTTTTGTTGGAGATATGTAAAGTATTGTTTCAAAAATAAGATTTGAAATAAAAGTAGTATTTTTAAGTTAACTAGTTCAAGTTGCTTGAAAACAACTTAAATTTGGGGAAGAGATGTGTTCGGATGGTAAACACTTCTCTTGAGTATTACCTTTCATTGTAAGGGAGTGTATGATTCTGTTTGGTAGTTCCCAGTTCCTTAGTATCATTTTGGAATTACTTGGGCTATATATACATTTTCTATGATTCAAATATATTGTTTCAATTCAAAAAGTTTTTGAAATAAGACCGGGTATTTGGATCTTGAGTTTTCTTAGGGAAATAAATGCAAAATGGAATAGTTGAATCAAATAGGGGTATATACTCTTAGGATGTAGTGGAGTAGTATCCAAGTTGAACCAAAGTTTAGTTTTATGAAATGTTTTCATAAATATTTTAGTGGAAATAGAATTGGTATTAGGGGGAACCAATTAAAGAAGTGCATAGGTTGGACGTAGATCATCTCTCATTTCCATATAGTTTGATCTAAGATTCAAGCACATGGATTTGAGGTATTTGACACCATTCCAAATAAGGATATATTACTCTATTTTTGACGGCGAGCACTTATGAGGATATTTGGTATGGGACCAAGGTTTTCTATCATTGTACATGACTATGTAAGGAGAACAGAGGTTCTAAATGTTCCTGATCGAAGTCCGTGCTAGAAAATCGGGTGAGCGATAATAGTTCAGAAATGAAGTTATGTATTTGAGTAGAGACCGAATCAAATTTTGCATAAGAATGATCTATTTACATCATACGAACAAATTTCGAGGATGAAATTGTTTTAAAGGAGGAAAGAGTGTAACGACCCAGAATTTCATTGCTTTGATTTGCCAATATTTAAGGAATTTTAAATATTCAAATAATAAGTTCTATAACGATAATAAAACTCTTTTAAATAATAAATATTGATGGTGAAATAGTTTTCAAATTTTGTTTACAAAAATAATTAGTTTGAAGAAAGATTGAAAATGCGACCGGAATTCGTTTTTCGAATTTTTGAATTTTCGTTGACTAAAAGTTGTCGGAAATTTTGTAACATTTTTGTATACACATAACCACATTTATAAATAGCTTTAGACATGTTTGTATGTAAATGCCATGTATGTACATTTAACTATGTACGTATTTCTAAATACGATAAGTTTTTATTTTAAAAAGTATATATAATATAAAGATACCTTATGCAACATAAAGTACAAGTCATAAATACATGTTGCCTTTTATGTGATGGGGAGAGGGACATAAGGGTAGCATGAGGTACATGGTGAGGTGGAGGGTGGTGACATGGCATAAGGGAAATGTTGGGTAGTGTTGGAGGGTTAGTTAAGTAATTTAGCATATTTATTTCGTATAAAACTAAAATTTTACATTGTCCTTTTCATTTTATTTTCATTTCCTATTCTTTCAAACTTCTTAGATCTTCATGGTAACTTTTAATGGCTTCTTTTTAATAGTCTTAAACTTTTAAAAATCAAAAGTTTTAAATTGTTTAAAATGTTTTCAAACTTGTTTTGAATGTCTCCTTCTTCCATTTCAATACTCCACTTCTTCCATTTTTACTCACACGTCATCTGACCATAACTTCATCTAAACTATACCAAATATAGAAATTATTTTTCCAGATTCAAGAGATTTGAGATGGCTACAATTTTCATTTCACCACTTTTCCAAATTTCGATTATTTATGAGCCAAAAATACATTTCTTTCTGACTCATTTTTGGACCTATATTTTCAAGCCCGAAAATAGCACTCCTTCTTTTGACCACATCTCCGTGAAAATGAATCAAAATCAGTGATTCTTTTATGGAAATTATAGAGAAAAGAATTTTCAAGGACTTTTCTTTTGATTACTTTTCTAAATTCCAAGAGCAACATGGCCATAAATTGAGGAGAATATGACCCATTTTCGAGTTGATTTTAGTGGTTTTACAGGCTTTGCAGGTTCTTAAGTATTTCAAGTTTTCAAAAGAGTTTACTTTGAGTTAGGAAGATCCAGTGAGTAAACTTCAAATATTTGGAAAGAATTTATCTTTATATATATGATTGTTATGTGGTTATATATATGATGTTGTTGTTTGGATTATGGTATGGTTTGGATGTATATGTATGTGCTAACTTGTGATTTAGCATTAAACTTTGAATCGATGGTTTAAGAAATGTTAAATTTGTGATATTTGTTCTGTGTTTGGAAGTGATATGGAATGTTAGTTAGAAAACTAGTTAGCAAATGGAAACTAATTAGTAAGTGAGAAGTAAACTAATTAGTAAATTAGAAACTAAACTTGAGAAGTTAAGTTAGGAAGCAACTAGTAAGCTAAAGGTTAGCGAACTAATTAGTTAGTGTTGTGAGTGAACCAAACTAATTAGTAAAGTTAGTGAACTAAACTAGTGAGTGAAGTTAACGTGTAACTTGAGTTGTCAAGTTAGCAAGCTAAACGAGTTTGAAAGTTATGGTATCCATAGCGATAGTCGCTATGGATGTAGTTCGATAAAAAGTCCAATTTTTGTAAATTTAAGTTTTTATATTTTAAAGTGTTTTTGGAATGATTTGAAAACTTAATAGTGATGATTAAGGAAAGTTAATTAAGAATTTAATAATTGTTACCCGGTTCCTGACCCGGCTATATTGAATTGATTGAGCAAGATAGATTCGACTGTTATCAAGGAGGATGACCATGGAGCAATGGCTGTAGGACCCGAAAGTAGAGTTCAGATGGTTATTTGAAGCCAGGATTGAACGAAGTTGGTAAATAGACGATGCAGGATGCTAGAAATATGGAAATTAGCTTGGATAAGCAAGGGATCCGCCAATCTTGGTAATACCCTTGGGATCGGCATAGTTAGTTGGATGAGGGGTCGGCATGAATGAAGTAATGGAGGGTTCGACATAGGTGATGGTGCATGGATCGGCATGACTTGGTGGAACTCCTGGGATTAGTATAGATGGAAATGTATGGTTCGTCATAGTTAGTTAGAAAAGGGGTCGGCACAGTTGAAGCAATGGAGAGATCGGTATAAATAAGTGTGCATGGATTGACATAAGTAAAAGGGAATGGATCGGCATGATTGGATAAGCAAATGGATCGCCACGGCATGTAAGAGGAATCGACAGAGTTTGATAGGTAATAGGGATCAGGATACTTGAGTCAATTATGAGGGATCGACATAATCCATTTAGAAGGGTTTGGTAGAAATAACCTCCAAGTGGATCTGAACCAAAGATCAAACAAAAGAATGAGTTCCACTTATCCAATCAATATGATATTTGAAGTACCAACATGTATAAACATGAAGAAGCCACCATAGGGATCGCTGCCCCAGAATCGACTAATGAAGGGATCGATACTGATCCCTATTTATTGGGATTTGGGCCTATCGACCCCTCTGGTGGGCCCTTATGGATTAAAAGGTCCTATGGCCGAAGTTTCAGAGAGATTGGTGGTCGCCTTCACCTATAAATGCTGGCCTAGGGGATCATTCTGAGGATCTTTACGCTGCTGGTTACATTAGTCTTTATTATAATCAAGTTTTCTCCTAATTTCTTGCTGTTGGCTACTGTAATCAAACTATTCGCGAATCAATAAAGAGAATCTTCAAAGTGGACGTAGGAATACAGCACTGAACCACTATAAATCCTAGTGTTCTTGATTATTGCTTTGATTTGCTTGTTAGTTTATTCTATTCCTCTGTTTTAATTTTACTTTCTTCATTTATTTCACTACATAAATCTATTCTTGGGTGTTTGTGACCAATTTGGTTGCAAACATTTTGGTGCTTTCACCGAGAACTTGATTCTTAGCCTGTTAGGATCCCCTTTGTTGCTACTGGATTGGGCAAATCCCCCGAAGGAGATCCATAACTATCTTCATAAACTTGCTTACACTACTCAGATTTGCAAATATCTAAACAGGAGATTAACAATGGTGAGACATACCAGGTCCACTTCTCAGAATGTTGATGGAAATGAGACTGCTAGTATTTCACAAGGAGGCCCAAGCAATCAACCTGCAAATTTTAATGCCGATCTGGTTGAAATTCAAAACCCTGCTGATTCTATAACTTGAGTTGAATTTCATAATCTGATGAGAGAATTGATGGAAAGCCATCGACAACTAATGAGCAGATTTCGACCAACATTAGCCCGATGAACCAGATCACCCAACAACAACGTGGGAAGGCCAGGAGGGATCCCACCCCCTACTCGGTATCAGAAAGTTCAAGTTCATCGGATGAATACCGAAGGCTTAGGCATCGTAGGCTTGAAGGAGATCACGTAGAAACATCGAAGCGCCGCTTGGCAGACCAATTTTGTCTGCCAAGATCGATCGGTGCAGATCCCTCCTTAGGGAGTACCGATCCCTCCTCTAAAGGAGGGATTCCACCATTACTCATAGGGAATTGTGCTGGAGTTCTTCCTAGAAGCTTGGATGTTGCAGCTCGATCAAATGTCGACCAGGTATCCTGCTGGAATGACAATGAGATAAATGTTCAAGGTGAGCATCAAGAGGATGGTGAACCAAGAAGGCGTGAAACGACACGTAGACATCGACCAAACCGCGCACGTGAGGTGGAGCACGACCACCGCTTGGCACCACCCATCTAGACGCCAAACTTATCAGCAATGGTCAGACAGTTAGTGAGAGAGAATCAAGGCTTGACTAATGATGATTGGGGAATCTCGAGAAGCCATACCCTATTTACTGATAACGTTCTGCATGCAAAATACCCAAGGAGGTTCAACGTGCCATCAATGCCTGCCTACGAGGGATAAACTAACCCCCAGGCAGCATATTACGAGATACAAAATGGTTGATGGATTCTGCGAGAGCTAACGACGCAACCAAGTTGTAACACCCCAGGTTTTTGGTAACATTATTTAGGATATTTAATTAGCTAAATTAAATAAATTAATGTATTGATTAGGGGATTGAGATTTGATTTTAATTAAGGTGTAGTCGTGCCATTTAACAATGAATTAAGAAAGAGTTAAATTGAAATAGAGGAGGGGTAAAATAGGAAAGAGGCCATTCCTATATCCCTACACGTCCATTTAATTTTTATCAAAAAAATTCTAACTAAGGCCGGGCACTATTAACAAGAGAAAGAGGAAGAAGATAGAGAAAAGCTAGGAGGAAGCTTAAGCAAATCAAATCCATTCACATCTCAATCTCTTTAATCTCTAAAGCTAAGATGAATAATGTTTTACATCTCAAATTCTAATTATTTTCGATTTTAAGATGAATTCCGAATATTTTGCATTGATTTTTTATGTTTTTGAATGATGGAATGATTATATATACTTGTTGATGAATTATGGTTGTTCATATTGAATTTATGATATGTTTTGAGGTGAAAACCCTATAACATGACATTCAAATACCTTGCGAATTTTTATGAAGATCCTAAATTATATTTTAGAGATGGGTTTTAATTTTTAGAATTTTCCGAATAATTGTGTAATTTATATGAATTTTCCAGTAAATAAAATGTTAATTTGGGTTAATAATTATTTACGGTTAAATAATGAAAGATTCGGGTCTGAAATTTTTATATGTTGGAAAACATATTAAAAGAGATTTTTTTGGAATTTTTGTAGAATTTTCCTAAGTATTTTAATGGTAATATAAAATTATTTAAGGTATGAGACTTAAATGTTTTATATAATAAATGAAGGAGAAGGGGCTTTTGGCAAATAATTCAAAAAGATTAGTTCTGAAAATTGCAGTACCTTTTATTGGTAAAGAAAGAGGCAACCAATCAAAATTTGACACGTAAAGCAGGTTATATGAAAATAACTATTTGCTACATGTTTTTCACTGCTTTGATGCTTTCGACGCCAGGTTCAACCTCCTCATCTTCACCTCTGACACAGGTGAAACCAATGCACATGGTATCAGGGAATTGGTACGTAGTGAATTGGATGTAGGCGGATGGTATGGAGTCGAAACAAGGGGTTCCGAAGGGTTGAGGCATTACTTTGTTTTTAAATTAAAAAAGCGCCTACTTGCTTTCGACTAAATGGTTTTCGACCTAGTTAGCTTTCGACTAGGTCAAATGGATTTAAAGAAATGGTTTTGATTGGGTTGCACTTTTGTTTTAAATGAGTGCTTTCGACTAAGTCAAAGCCTTTTTACTTCTCCTTTTCCACCTTTCGACTCAGATGGTTTCGAAAAGGTTGTTTACATTGTTTTCTAAAAATTTGTCCACTTCTCCAATGCTTTTGAAGGGATGGTTTCGACACCATCACTTCTTTACTTAGGAAATGGTTTCGAAACAGATGCTTTCGACTTAAATGATTTAAAGACCTTTTTCTATGATTGAAGTAAAACCCAAATGGCTTCTAAAGAGATAGTTTTAAATGGTTTTGAAATAGATGCTTTCAACTTTAATGGGTTTCTGATCCTTTTGCTCTACTTGAAGGCATAATCCAAATGGTTTCGATTGAGACGTTTTTCAAAGGTTTCGAAGGACTAAATTTTCAAATGGTTTCGAAAGCTTTCCACATTTTTTAAATTGAAGCCAAAGTGCTTTCGAAAGTATTGAGTTTTGACTGTTTCGAAAGGTTTTAATGAATTGTTTCGAAAGGGGTTGTTCCCAGGGTTTCGAAAGGGTTGAAAGGAATGGTTTTTCCTATGTTTTCAAAAGAAAATATTTAAAGATTTTAAAGGAGGATGTCTAATGTTTTGAAGCTTTTGGGGAAAAAAGGAAAGGTTTTTCCAGTGTTTTCGAAAGGCTTTTAATGATTTCGAAGGGGTCTTTCAATGATTTTGAAGGGGTTACCTTCAATGGTTTCAAAAGAGTTGTTTAAAGGTTTTAAAGAAAGGTTTCGAATGTATTAAATAGGAAATATAGCCTAAGTATTTTCAAGTTAAAAAGGGTTTTAACTTGTTTTGGAAGGATAGTTAATCCTTATTAAATCTCATCAACATTATTTTGAGTAAAGTATATATATCACGACAAAATATCTTAGAGTAAAGCTAAAAATATATTTTCCTTGTATAAGTATGATTTAGAAGGTTAAATCATTTTGAAAAGGTTTTCAAGGAAAAAGATGAAGGGTAGTTAACTTTAAGAAAATGATTCGGACAGTTAGTCCATTTTGATTCGGACAGTTAGTCCAGTTTGCGGCGGTCAGCCTAGTTTCATGGACATATAGTCCATTTGTTAACATAACGGACCTTGCTATTATGTTGTGGACAGATAGTCCACTTATTACCTGTTTTATGGACAGATAGTCCATTTATTAGCATAATGATATTGCTATTTTAATATAATCAGTTTGATTAACCAGTTTGGTTGCAGAAAAGGATTTGCAAAATATATGTTTTAAAGAGGATATTAGTGAGGGGAAATCCGTTCCGCTAAGCGGCGTGGTCTCACTGAATATCAGTAAACCGTGATGTAACAGAATTATTCACACCAGGGTTTATGTCCAACTTGAAGTTTTTTTGTTTCCCCTTAAACTCTCGGGTAATCAAAATTGATTTGAGTAGGCTAAGGGTTAAGGTTTTTGGGTTTTAGTCTTTTGGCGAAAAAAGCTTCAGAAGGCGAGCAGGTGGCTAATGTATACCTAATTAGGTGTTATAGATTGTTTTGTTTATTTCTGCTATGTGTTAAGTCAGATATGACTATATTGCTTTGATCAACCAAGAGGGCATCATCATATGTCGCTCTTGGCGTATTTTGTAATAATTATAATTAATCTTTATCTTGGAAACGATATGGGATTATGTAACTTGGATATGAATTTGTTTTGAAATGTAATCAGTAAAATATTTTTTTTTGGAAATCTGTGATTTTGTTCATATTCAAGTACTTCTAATATTATGGATACATTATCATTACCGTATTTTGTCACCAGAAGTTAATACCGTGGATGACTGCAGCATCTGTAGCACTTAGCTTTTGGCCTCCAGATACGAGATGTTACAACTTGGTATCAGGGCATGGTTTATGAAAAACTTTAAACTAAAAATGATTTTAAAACATAATCCTTAGGAATTAGATTAAGATTGGGGTATGGGATAACACTATTGTAACGTACTTGTATTTGATATATATAAGTATATGCTTTATCTTTAGTCTCCTATCCTCGTTAGGTTATTTTTCTGTATCTCATAGGGTTTGAATATAGATATGGAAGGTAGAAGAGGAAGAGTTAACCCATGAGGGGAGGGCACCAATGGGAATGCCAGATCTAATGTGAGGAGGACCCAAGGTTAAGTACAAGCAGAGAATGTAGGTGATGGAGTCCCGCAAGTTGGAATGGAAGCTATGTATCAGTTTTCATGAATATGATGCAAGCAGGAGTTTCAGCTGGAGTGTTAGGAGGAGATGCTGCAGGGGCAGGAGTTCCGAAAGTTCCAGTAGTTAACCATTATGCTAAGCTGAACGGAGATTATGCTAAGCTTGGAGGGACGCCTTTACTAGGAACAGAGGATGCTATAGAGGTAGAAAATTGGTTACTGCACTGTGAGAGGGTCTTTGCAGACTTAGGGTTCAATGATGAGCAGAAGAGGAGGTTGGCATCCAGACAACTTCAGGGAGCAACTTTGTTTTGGTGGAACAGTGTGACGGCCGGTGTGGACAAGGAGACTTTGTCATGTGTAGATTTCAAAGGGAGGTTCCAAGAGAGGTTTATATCTGCAATGGCACAATCAGCTCTGATAAGAAAGTTTGCTGAATTAGAACAGTGAGAGATGTCTATTTTGGAGTATGCTAGGAAGTTTGAGGAGTTGGCCTGATATGGGTATGCTTCAGTGGATACAGTGATGAAGAGGAATGATAAGTTTATCAGGGGGTTGAAGCCTGAGTTAGCTAGGGCTACATTACCTCATATTAGAGATCCTTATGACTTTGTATGGAGATGGCTTTAAGGCATGAGGAGATTCTTGATTCTCCAGAGAAGGGTAAGGCTAGAGAAGTCTAGGTTGGGCAGAATCAGAAAAGGAAGTTCTTTCCTAAGAAGGGTGCTCAAAAGAGTGGAGCAGCTAAGAAAGGGAAGTATGAGATTGTTTGCTTTAAGTGAGAAAAGAATAGGCACTTTGCTAATGAGTGTCGTGCTGGGAAGGATAAGGAAGTGGCTGAAAAGAAGAATGTCAGGTGCTTCAACTATGACCAGATTGGCCATTATAAGAGCCAATGCAAGGAGCCCACAAAGATGGAAAGGGTAAAGTGTATGCATTGGAGCATGCTGCTTCGAAGCCAACAGCTTAGGAGAAAGGAAAGGCAGTTTTGGGAGGAACGCTTCAGATTCACGGTATGTCTGTTAGCGTTCTATTTGATATTGGTGCATCGCATTCTTTTATATCTAGATGTTTGATATATAAACTTAACCTAGAACCCACATATTTAGTTACTTTCTTACGGGTCACGAATCCAATAGGAGGGTATGCAACTCTAGGTTGAGATGTGACCAGTTAGAGTTTGGCCTATTAGGTCATACTTTTGTTTGCAGTTTGTATGTACTTGATTTTGTGGGGTTCGGGATTATTCTTGGGATGGATTGGTTAAGTGAGTACGATGCTAGGATATTTTGCTAGGATAAGAAAATATCGCTTAGACACCCTTATTGTAGTGATCGGATTGTTTATATCGTAGAATGTTCTTGCTGTGAAAGTTATGCCTTGATGGGTGTTATGGAATTGGATGATGAGTTGAGTCGAGTTTTTATGGTTAGAGAATTCGCGGATGTTTTTGAGCCTGTGGTTGGATTGCCGTCGAAACGAGCCATTGAGTTTTGGATAGATTTGGTTCTGGGATCAAAACCAGTGAGTAGACTGCCAAGCAGGATGACCCAAACAGAGATGAGGGAGTTGAAGGTGCAGTTGGTGGATTTAGAAGGCAAGATTTTTATTAGGCTGAGTAGTTCGCCTTTGGGAGCAGCCACAGTGTTTTCTAAGAAGCCGGATGGATCGTTAAGGCTATGTATCGATTATCGTAAGTTGAATGAGAGGATGTTAAGGAACCGATATCCATTGCCGAGGATTAACGATTTGTTTGACCAGTTGAGTGGAGCCAAGGTATTCTCGCAGTTGGATTTGGCGATGGATTTCCATCAGCTCAGAGTAGCAGAGAATAGTATACCTTTGACTGCGTTTAGGACCAGATATGGGTTGTACGAATGGTTAGTTATGCCGTTCAGACTGACTAATGTGCCAGCTTTCTTTGTGGATTTGATGAACTGAGTTTTCCAAGAGCACTTGGATAGGTTCGTATTGGTTTTCATAGATGAGATCTTGATATACTCTAAGGATGAAAGAGAGCATGAAGTTCATCTTAGAGTGGTGCTTGAGACGCTGAGGAAGCATCAGCCGAAGGTGAAATTTTCGAAGTGTCATTTCTGGAAGAAGGAAGTGAAGTTTCTTGGTCATGTAGTCTCAAAGGAAGGGTTGTCGGTGGATCCGACTAAGATTGAAGCGGTGAATAGTTGGAAGAGACATGAGACAATAATGGAGATAAAGAGTTTCCTTGGGTTGGCTGGTTATTATCAGAGGTTCATTAAGGATTTTTCATGGATAGCAGCATCGATGACCAAGCTAACAAGAAAGGATGTAAAGTTTGTGTGGACCGGTAAGTGTGAGGAAGCATTCCAGAGTTTGAAACACTTATTGGCCCATGCACTTGTGTTGGTTGTTCTGGAAGGGAATTAGGATTTGGTGGTTTATATTGATGTGTATGGAACAAGATTAGGAGCTATGCTGATGCAGAGAGGTAAAGTGATTGCCTATGCTTCTAGACATCATAGACCGCATGAGGTCAAGTATCCGACGCATGATTTTGAATTGGCTGCAATGATTTTTGCATTGAAGGTGTGGAGACATTACCATTAGGGAGAGAGGTTTGAGTTATATGCAGATCGTAAGTCGTTGAATTATTTGTTCTCTCAGAAAGAGCTGAACATGAGACAGCAGATGTGGTTAGAGTTTATCGCTACTTATGATTTTGGGATTACCAGGAAAAGGCAACAAGGTTGCATATGCACTTAGTAGGAAAATCAGAATGCAGTGTTGGCGATGATTGCTGAGTGGAAAGATTTGGAAGCATTAGAAGATTGCAGAGTGCAGTGGAGATCTAAGGCTGGGTCTAGTGGAGAAACCGTAGTGTTATCTTGTTTGGAAGTTCGACCAGCGATGATCGAAAAGATTGCTTCTAAACAAGAGGAAGATCCAGTATTAAATGAACGGATCAGGAAGTTAAGAGATGGAACCAAGAGCGATGACTTGAAAGATTTCAGTCTTAACCAGAATGTGAGGTTGAGAAAGAAAGGAAGATTATGTGTTCCGAGTGTAGGAAACATAAGAAAAGTAGTCTTAGAGGAATGCCATCGTTCGAAGTTCTCTATTCATCTAGAAGGTACTAAGATGTATCAGGATATGAAGAGATGTTTCTTCTGGGAAGGTATGAAGCAAAATATTGGTTTATGGGTGAAGCAGTGCTTGATTTGCCGATAGACAAAGGCTCAACACCAGAAGCCAAGTGGGTTGCTTCGGCCATTAGATATTCCGGTATGGAAATGGGGTTCTGTTTCTATGGATTTCATTGACGGGTTGCTAAGGTCGAACAAGGGAAATGATAGTATATGGGTTATAGTGGACAGACTGACCAAGAGTGCCCATTTCATTCCAGTTAAGTCAACCGGAATGGCACCTATTTTGGCAAGGTTGTTTATGAAGAATGTGGTTAGACTGCATGGAATTCCTAGTAGCATAATTAGTGATAGAGATTCCTTATTCACTAGTGAGTCCTGGAAGAGTTTGCAGGAAGTATTGGGTACCAAGCTCCTAACGAGTACCGTACCAACCACAAACAAATGGGAAAACAGAAAGAGTTAACAAAACCTTGGAATATTTGTTAAGAGCTTGTGTGTTATATTTCAGGGGATCATGGGAAGACCATCTGCATTTAGTCGAGTTTTCATATAACAATAGTTATCAGACTAGTATTGGGGTGGCAACGTTTGAAGCTTAGTATGAAAGGCCATGCAAATCTCCCGTATGTTGGTTAGAGACCGGTGATAGGTTGGTTCTAGGTACAGATTTGGTTAGGGAAGCTGCAGAAAAGATTGAGGTCATTCGGGCTAGAATGAAGGAGGCTCAGTCTAGGTAGAAGAGTTATGCTGATAGAAGACGTAAAGATTTAGAACTCTCAGTTGGAGACCAGGTTTTTGTCAAAGTGTCACCAATGAAGGGTGTGATAAGATTCGGAAAATCAGGAAAGGTAGCACCGAGATTCAATGGATCTTTTCCTATTGTTGAGAGGATCGAGAAACTCGCATATAGGTTTGAGTTACCGAGCAGTTTGGCAAGAGTTCACGATGTTTTCCATGTTTCTAATCTCAGAAAGTGTGTTAGAGGCCCGGAGACTACTATTGCACCGACTGTGTTAGATGATTTAGTGGCAGAACCGAATTTGACTATAGTGAGGAAGCCTATTCGTATTGTTGCGAGATATGAGAAGAGGCTTAGAACCAAGACGGTCAGATTAGTCAAAGTCCAATGGAGCGATGATGACAGGGACTGTATTTGGGAGATCGAGAGCGGGATTAGAGATACTTATCCTGACTTGTTTGATGGTATATTTTACCTCTTTGATTGATGTGTTGTGTACCTTATCGTAATTTCAAGGACGAAATTCTTTAAGGAGGGGAGTCTGTAACACCCCAGATTTTTGGTAACATTATTTATATCTAATTAGCTAAATTAAATAAAATAATGTGTTGATTAGAGGATTGAGATTTAATTTTAATTAAGGTGTAGCCATGCCATTTAACAATGAATTAAGAAAGAGTTAAATTGAAATAGAGGAGGGGTAAAATAGGAAAGAGGCCATCCCTATACTCCTAAACCCTTGGCCGTGTACCCCCTACATGTCCATTTCATTTTATCAAAAAATTCTAACTAAGGTCTGCCACCATTAACAAGAGAAAGAGGAAGAAGATAGAGAAAAGCTAGGAGGAAGCTTAAGCAAATCAAATCCATTCACATCTCAATCTCTTTAATCTCCAATGCTAAGATGAATAATGTTTTACATCTCAAATTCTAATTATTTTCGATTTTAAGATGAATTCCAAATATTTTGCATTGATTTGCCATGTTTTTGAATGATGGAATGATTATATATACTTGTTGATGAATTATGGTTGTTCATATTGAATTTATGATATGTTTTGAGGTGAATACCCTATAAAATGACATCCAAATGCCTTGTGAATTTTTATGAAGACCCTAAATGATATTTTAGAGATGGGTTTTAATTTTCAGAATTTTCTGAATAATTGTGGAATTTATATGAATATTCTAGTAAAGAAAATGTTAATTGGGGTTAATAATTTACGGTTAAATAATGAAAGATTTGGGTCTGGAATTTTTATGTTGAAAAACATATTAAAAGAGATTTTTTGGAATTTTTGTAGAATTTTCCCAATGTTTTAATGGTTATATAAAATTGTTTAAGGTATGGGATTTAAATGTTTTATATAATAGATGAAGGAGAAGGGGCTTTTTGCAAATAATTCAAAAAGATTAGTTCTGAAAATTGCAGTACATTTTATTGGTAAAGAAAGAGGCAACCAATCAAAATTTGACACATAAAGCAGGTTAGATGAAAAGAACTATTTACTACACGTTTTTCACTGTTTGATGATTTTGACACCAGGTTCCGCCTCATTAGCTTCGCCTCTGACACAGTCAAAACCAATGCGCATGGTATTAGGAAACCGGTACGTAGTGAATTGGATGTAGGTAGAAGGTATGGAGTTGAAACCAGGGGTTCCGAAGGGGTTGAGGAATTACTTTGTTTTTAAATTAAAAACGCACCTGCTTGCTTTTGACTAAATGGTTTTCGACTAAGTAGCTTTCGACCTAGTTAGCTTTCGACTAGGTCAAATGGATTTAAAGAAATGGTTTCGATTGGGTTGCGCTTTTGTTTTAAATGAGTGCTTTCGACTAAGTCAAAGCCTTTTTACTGCCACTTTCTACCTTTCGACTCAGATGGTTCGAAATGGTTGTTTACTTTGTTTTCTAAAAATTGGCCACTTCTCCAATGCTTTCGAATGGATGGTTCTGACACCATCACTTCTTTACTTAGGAAATGGTTTCAAAAGTTTTCACATGTTTTAAATTGAACCCAATGTGTTTTTGAAAGGATTGAGTTTTGACTGTTTCGAAAGGTTTTAATGAATGGTTCGAAAGGGATGGTTCCCTAGGGTTTCGAAAGGGTTGAAAGGAAGGGTTTTTCCTATGTTTTCGAAAGGAAATATTTAAATATTTTAAAGGAGGATGTCTAATGTTTTGAAGCTTTCGGGGGAAAGAAAGGAAAGGTTTTTCCAATTTTTTCGAAAGGCTTTTAATGGTCTCGAAAAGGTCTTGTAATGGTTTCGAAGGGGTTACCTTCAATGCTTTCGAAAGGGTTGTTTAAAGGTTTTAAACAAAGGTTTCGAATGTATTAAGAGATATTTCGTTGAAAGATTATTAGGAGAGATTTCGTACTGTCGCCATGGAGTTCAGTAACCCGAATGATCATGCTATACTCATGGCTGTGACGAGAGTGATTGACCTAGAATCTGAGTTTGGCGACTAGCTGGCTGGAAAACCGCCTGCCACGTTGGAGCACTTCTATTCAAATGCAACTCAGTTTTTGAGGAAGGAGGAGGCCAGGTCCTCCAGGAAAAAGAAAGTCGTAGCACCGAGTGGAGAAGCACTATAGAGTAATATTGCAATAAAATAGTCTGATGACAGTTCCGAGAAAGTTTAGGTGAATGTTCAGAATAAGCCGAATCAACAAAAGAAAGATGAAGACAGGAATCGAGAGAGAAAGAGGGATTTTGGGAGACTAAAGCCTAGGATTCCAATGTATGAAAATTACATGCCTCTAAGTAGGTCCCTGGAGAACATTTATCTATACAATTACAATACTATGCAGTACAGGAAGCCGCAACCAAAAGTGTCGCCAGAGAGATAGAAGCAGGCCGCGAAGTATTGTCAGTTTCACGAATGTTATGGGCACAATAGAAAAATTGATTCGGGAAAAGAAGTTGCAACAGTTTGTGAAAACCCACAGGATTGTGGATAGGGGACATCCGACCCGAATCGAGGACAAGCTCCGCGTAGGGCTGAGGAGCCTGCACGGACCGATGGAAGACTAGTGATTAATACGATAGTTGGGGGACCGCACCCTTCAGACAGGAGTTGGTAAGAGATGGAGCATTATGCTAGCACGATAAGGCACGTAGATTTTGGATGTTGTTCAAATATGGAAGATGGAACTCCAGTAAAACGGCAACGCACCATGGCGGATGATATTGTGTTTAGAAGCAGGGATGCAAACAAAGTAGAGGCTCCAACAATTGACCTGATGGTCATTTCAGCTATGATTGGTCCTACGTTGGTAAGAAGGATTTTGATTGATTCTGGAAGTTCAGTGAATATAATCTTCAAAAAGGCGTATGAGCAGATGAGAATGGAGGCCAAAGACTTGAAACCATCTAAAGCTCGTACTCATGGTTTTAATAGAGTTGCAACTGAGGCTGTAGGATACGTGGAATTATCTGTCGAATTGGGAGAAGGTGAACGAAGGAGAGTGCTAATCTTACCATTTATTGTTTTGGATGTTGGCTCTCTATAAAATGTTTTTCTGGGCCGACCGGCCCTGGCTAAATTTCGAGCAGGTCTTGTCCCATGGTGTTTAACTCTGAAGTTTCCAACGGATAATGGTGTAGGAGTTGTTCATCGCAATCAGGCGACTGGACGTGCCTATTATGTAGCTGAGTTGATGGAAGCTCAGCGTAAGGAGAAAGGAAAGGGTGTAGACAAAGCTGTTCGCATCCAAACCATTGAAGATTGACAACCAACACCTGGGCCTTGGCTCAGGTGCCACAATCAGTTATATAGAGATATAGATCTAAGAGATGATGAAGAGGAGCCCAACGAGACCAAGGCTACACTAGCTGAGCCGACGATTGATATCATGGTCAGCCATGATGATCCATCACGAGTCCTGAAGATTGGGTCACAGCTCAGCCCCCCGATGATGAAAGAACTTGTTGGTTTTCTCCGAGAGAATCTAGATGTATTCACTTGGAATCACTCTGACATGTGTGGAATCTCGCCTACCATTACGAGATATGCATTGAATATTGATCCGAAGTATGTTTCAGTGAAGCAAAAAAGACGAAGCATGGATCCAGAGATATCTGGCTCTCTTAAAGAGGAGGTGGATAAACTAAAAGTTAACGTGTTTATCCACGACGCCCTCTTTACTGAATGGGTATCTAATCCCGTACTTGTGAAGAAGGCAAATGGAAAATGGAGAACGTTCATTGATTATTTAGATATGAACAAAGCATGTCCAAAAGACAGTTTTCCCCTTCTCAGGATTGATCAGCTAGTTGATTCAACTACAGGTCACAAATTGTTATTATTTATGGATGCGTATTTGGGATATAACCAAATCCCGATGCATATCCCCGATCAGGAGCACACCAGTTTTGTTACAGATGTTGGGTTGTATTGTTACGTGGTAATGCTGTTTGGACTGAAGAATGCCGGAGCAACCTATCAGCACTTGGTTAACATGATGTTTATGGATCAGATTGGAAAGACAATGGAAGTGTACGTGGATGATATGCTCGTGAAGTCACGACGATCAAGCGACCACATCAAAGACTTGGCAGAAATGTTTGACATCCTCCAATATTACAAGATGAATATCAATCCTATGAAATGTTCGTTCGGTGTTGTATCAGGAAAGTTTCTGTGCTTTATTGTCCTTGCTCGTGGAATAGAAGCTAAACCAGAGAAGATTCAAGCTATCCGTGATATCCATGCGCCAAGAACCATTAAACAAATTCAAAGTCTGAATGGGAAGGTTGCCGCTTTAAGTCGATTATCTCCAGTGCTACTGACTAATGCATTCCTTTCTTCGATCTAATTAAAAAGGAAAAAAGAAACTTCGAATGGACGCAGGATTGTAAAGACGCATTCCAAGCTCCGATGAATTATTTTGGAGAGACCCCCTATCTTGTCAACGCTAGTAGATCATGAGGAGTTGTCCATTTATTTGGCTGTATCAGCACATGCTATAAGTGCCGCCTTGGTTCATGTGGAAAATCTGATCCAAAGGTCGGTGTATTACGTTAGTAAACGATTGACAGGAACAGAAAGGAATTATCCAAAAATAGAGAAACTGGCGTACTGCTTGCTAGTTGCATCACTGAAGCTTCTTCTGTACTTTCAGGCACATCCAATCAATATTTACACCAACTAGCCGTTACGACAGGTCCTATAGCGACCTAAGACGTCTAGGAGGTTACTCAAGTGGAACATTGAGCTTGGCCAATTCGACATTACTTATCTCCCTCGAAGAGCTATCCAGAGACAGGCTTTGGTGGACTTTATAGCAGAGTTTACTGTGCAGGATGATCTTCCAAAAGGAAGTGAAATCCCTACTTTACGAAAGAAGTTATATACTGATGGAGCGTCTAATGAACATTGCTCTAGAGCTGGGATTGTGCTTACAACTCCTAAAAATCGATTGATTTTTTATGCTCTGAAGCTTGATTTCCCAGCAACAAACAACGAGGCTAAGTATGCAGCTCTGATTGCTAGACTTAAACTCGCTAAAGAACTTGGAGTTAAATCTCTTGGAATCTTTTGTGATTCGCAATTGGTGGTGTATCAAGTTAGAGGAGACTGCCAGGCTAAGGGACAATGGCTTGCCCCTTATCTTATCCGAGTTCAGGAGTTGTTGATAGAATTTGAATACTATGACATTTCACATATTCCACGCGATCAAAACAGAGAGGCTATTTCATTGGCAAAGTTCGCTAGTACAAGCGATGCACAGCATATGGGTTTGGTATCGGTCGAAGTATCAGATACCCCAAGTATAAACATGATGGAAAGCGATCAAGTACTAGAGGCGGAATCTGAAAGGGAATCGTGGATGACTCCAATTATAGACTATTTACTGCACGAGGTCCTGCTTGATAAAACAAATAAAAAGCGATAGATCCTTCGCAAAGCTTCACGATATATTCTACAAGAAGGAATCATGTATAGGAGAGGTTTCTCAGTCCCTCAACTCTGGTGTATCTCTCTTGATGAGATAAAATGTGTTTTGAAAGAAGTTCATGAAGGAGAATGTGGCGATCTCATAGGGAGGCAAACTCTAGCAAAGAAGATACTCCGTTATGGGTATTATTGGCCAACCGTACACAGCTGATTATGTAAGATGATGTGATAAATGCCAAATATATGCAAAAGTTCCGAGAGCTCCACCAATAGAAATCACGCGAATGGTCATCCCATGGCTATTCTCTATGTGGGGTATAGATATTATCGGTTCATTACCAATCTCTAAAGGTAGCGCGAAGTACGCTACTGTGGCAATTGATTACTTTACCGATTGGCCGAGGCAGAACCTTTAGCTACAATCACAACCAAGAAAGTAATCAACTTTATTGTCTGAAACATCATATATCACTTTGGTCTTCCACAGGCCATTGTAACAGATAACGGGACTCAATTTGATAGTATCGAGTTTAAAGACTTCTGTCGAAGGTACCACATTGAAAAGAGATTTGCGGCGGTTGCTTACCCTCAGGCAAATAGATAGGTTGAAGCTATTAATAAAATCATCAAGTCAATTCTGAAGAAGCGCTTGGGGAAGGCTAGAGCAAGTGGGTGGATGAACTCCCTACAGCACTATATGCTTACAGAACCACTCACAAGTCCGCGACTGGCCATACTCCATTTGCCCTCATTTACGGTTCAGAAGCCATTATTCTTATCGAGCTCAAAGTCCCTTCTCGTCGAGTGACTTACTACAATCCCAAAATAATCAAGATCTCCTCTTTGAATCTTTAGACTTTATAGACAAGAAGCGCGAGGAAGTTGATCTGAAGGCAGCCACACACCGACATCGAGTTGCTCGGTATTACAACACTAAAGTTCACCTAAGAACCTTTGAAATTGGCGATCTCGTTCTTAAATGGGTTTTTCCTACCCTGTCACATGTGAATTCTGTTTGGGAAGGACCATATGTCATTGAACAGAGGCTTGGAGAAGGAACTTTCAAGCTAGCGACTGTCGAAGACATTACACTTCCAAGAGCATGGAATAACGAACATCTACGACGCTATTTCACTTAGTTTATTTCCTTTATATTCCAGTTGTATTTATTTTTAGAATTTTCTTTAGCATTTGATTTTCCGAATATTTATTAAGACAGTTTATGTTGTTCCCTTCCATTTAATGAATAGAGTTTAAGGCTTCCTCTGCATTTATGTTTACTATTGCATTGCATGATAATTACATAGCAAAACCGATTGATATCGATGTATATGAACATGTTGCAGAGTTTGGAATCGATCAATCATGCTAACTCCTACTGGGATCAAACAAGATGAGCTCAGTCAACTTGTTCGTTTAATAATTCCTGCCCGTACCGTGGGACTGAAACAGAAATCAAAGCGACCGAAATTCGACCGATTGCTCGCTAAATCAAAACCTCAAATTATGGATGGAAAATTAATCAACCAAAAAAGAGTGCACCTGACCGCTCTCCAAAACAACTCTAAGTCCCTAAAGTGCGGACTGGAGTATAAACATAAATCAGGAAGATACCGACTGCCCGCAAAAAACCTCTAAGTCCCCAGAGTGCGGACTAGAGTATAAACATAAATCGAGCGGATACCGAATGCCCACAAAATAACTCTAAGTCCCAAGAGAGCAGACTGGAGTACAAACATAAATGAATAGATGAGTGGATTTTGACCATTCTTGTAACATCTCTAATTTTCAATAACATTATTCAGGAAATTTAATTAGATAAATTAAATAGAATAATTATGCTAAGGGGATTGAGATTTGGATCAAATATATAAGGTCGTGCTTAATAATAAAATAAATGGGCTTAATTTGGTTTGTAAGCTAATTAATTTACACATGGGCATATTACGTAGCACCTCATCATACTCATGGCTATACACTTTTGTAATTGCCCATTCATGTTTCATTTCTCATTTCTCACAAACGCAAATCAAAAACCTAAATTAGAGCCGGCCATTAACAAGGAGGAAAAGAGGAAAATTAAATCTAGAGCTAAGGATCAAAGCTAGGAAGGATTAATCAACAACAAGTCTCAAATTCCTTATCATATCTAAGGTGAATAATTCATTCCATCTCTATTTTGTTTTTATAATCATATGTTTTTAGATTTAAGATTAAATTCATTTTATGACGTTTTGGATGATGATATGCTCGGGTTATTTATGTTTGATATAAACCAAATCATTTACATATGAAATTGCACGGTTTTAGGGCAAAACCAATTGTTAATGTTTTTAGAATGCCATGGAAAAATTATATGATAGATAAAACATGATTTTAGAGATGGGTTTAATTTTTCATAATTTTTCAAGCTATGGATGATTTATTATGAATTTCTAAAGGAAAATATGCTATATTTGGGTTTGAAATTTATTTTAATCATTTCAGGAAAAAATTGGGTCTGAAATTTTAATATGGTAGATAACATGATGAAATTGAATTTCTACGATTTTTAGGGATTTTTCCAAATTGATTTGCTATGGAAAACAAATTATTTTGAAAGGACTTATTTGCAATATAGGTTTTGCTTAATGGAAGGACTTAAACGTAAATTTTCCTTTGATTTAGATGTTATAAATGTGTCAGTTATTTTGTAAAGTATTTGAAAAGTTTTGTGACAACCAATCGGTTGTTTACAAATGGGCAGGTTAGTTACAAAGCATTTACTAAACTTAGCTTTAATTCAGCCTTTTAAATAAAAAGTTGGTTCCACCTCTTTTGGAAGTGGCCTTCGACTCCATGCTTTCGCTTCAACTCAGTCAAAACTAACCCAGCCGAAACCCACTTAGTCGAAACTAATACGCAAGGTATCACTCAGACGGTACATGGTGGATTGGAGGAAAGACGAAAGCTATACTGTCAAAAGGAATGCTCCCGATGGGGTCGAAACCCTGTTTTATTTTCAAAAGTTAAGTATTTAATTTGTTTTGCTTAGAGCATTCGACCCAGTTGAAATGAATGCTTTCTAAAGGAGTTTATAAATAGCTTTCGAAGAAGGTTGCCGTTTTATGTTTAAAGTATTAGCTTTCGAAAGGGGTTCCTTTTGTTTAAGTGCTTTCAAAAGTATTGGTTTTGACCAAGTCAAAACCCAACTGCTAATTTCCCTTTCGAATGTATTGAAGTCATCAATGCTTTCGAAGGGTTATCATAGTTTTAACCTAAGATAAGCCACTTCCTAAATGTTTTCAAAAGGGGTTGAGGGTTCCGAAGGCAATGGGGTTGAAAGGGGGTTTCGACGCTACCCTTCGAAGTTTTAACTTAAAGGTTTTGAGCTTACGAATTGGTGGTTCCGAAATCTTCTACTTTTCCTCAAAAAATTATATAAGGGGTTTCGAAAGAGATACTTTCGTATATAACCACTTTGACCCAAATGATGTTTTAAGGAGGAAAACCCAATGTTTTCGAAAGGGGTACTTTCATTAGTTTCGAAGCTATTTTCCTAAAGATTATTAAATAAGGTTTTGATGCATTTGAAAGGTATATACTTAGAGTTTTGAAAAGAGGTTTTCTATGCTTTCGAAGGAGGTCATCGAGTAGGTTAAAACATAGTATTTCAAAAAATTATGATGATATGCAAAACAAGTAAATCAAATCTGGATTACCCATCCCCATTCATTCCAACTTTTTGTCTTTATTATAGTTTCTAGGGTTACTATTAACCTGTTAAATGTTTATAGACTATTTGTCCAGTTTTTTAGTTTTCATGGGATTACTAAGAACCTATTGGTAACTCCAATATATTTGTTATTATCCTAGTTTTCATGGGCTAACTAGGAATGTGCACTTTGTTTACGGCTTTAATTTTTTTTCTATATTCTTGTGTTTCTATGTATCAATGTATCTAACATTGCCGTATTTGGTCGCCGAGGATTAATAACTTTGGATGATTATAGCATCCGTAGCTGTTAGTTTTTGGCCTCCATGTAGAGGGATGTTACAAGTTGGTATCAGAGCCAGGTTTATGAAACTTTGTTCGGACGGCTAAGTGTCTATGAACTAGAAAATAGCCGAACAAATTTTATAATAAAATTAACCGCAAGCGCATGGTGTACGAATGTAGCACGTGGCGAATACGGGTCGATCCGTAGGGAATTGATGATTTTAAAATTCTATTTAATCAAATTAAACCAAAGTCGAGTGATTGTTAACTAACTAAAATAAAGTAAAAACAAACTAAAACTAAGGAGAATAAAAATATGAGATTAAAGAGAAATTTAGAGGTAAACCCCCTCTCATTATCACATAAATTAACATAATGAAATTATGATATCTTTTTGGTCATTTGTGAGTTTAGTTGATGCATTTATCATAAGCATGGCCTAATTGTGTTATTAATTAACACACTTAAACCATCAAACTTTAATGCACCCTCTAACCCACTTACTAACTTCAATGACAATGATATGAAATTAAAAGTAGAATCTGTTTTAAGCATGGCTTATTAACTATTGAATTAGAAACATAAACCATCAAATTTTGATTCTAAATCCACTTCCATTACCATGATCATATGTAGATGAAGAGGTAATTAGTGATTCATATGACTAAGCATAACCTATTTGTTTTGAACAACATAAGCTATCAAACTCAATATTAAACACAAAATCACACAAACTTCCAACTTCCATTAAGCACAAAAGAGACATAAATGAGAAATTATGTTGCATCTACATGATTCAAGAGAGCATCATTACCCCTAAATTGTAGGTATTAGCCTCTCATTTGTGTTATTATGTCAACACTAGTAGAAAGCAACATGAAATAAACAAAACAAAAAGAAGAGGAAAATGAAAACTAATGGAAAAGAGAACTACTATTCTAATTGCATAAAATAAAAGAGATCTACACTACAACATGAAAGGAAATAAACAAGAAAAGGAATAGAACATGTATTAAATTGCATAAAAAAGAATTACATAAAAGAAGAAGTAGCCATGAAAAGAAAGAGAGCTTTCATTTTATTTTCCTAAGAGAAGAGAGCCTAAAAGAGAGACTAAGGGAGAGGAAGGTTACATGAAACATAAGGGGATTTTATACATGTGTTAAACCCTAATTCATATTTTTGGGGAATGCCCAAAATACCCTCTTAGGAAGTGTGGAGGCCAAGTAATCATTAGCTTCAAATAATCCTCATTCAAGTGTACATGAAGCCATTAATTCCATAAGAATGTGCATTAGCCTCTAACTTGTACATTAAAGTAGGTGGGTAGGTGGGGTCCTTCATTATCTTCACTTTGAATTATTTCCATCTTCATTTGTTCTCTTCACTCTTATGCATGCATATATCATCATGTAACCACTTGTAAAATTCACCAAATTTCCTACAAAACAACATATAAAATTCCAAGTAAATTTTCACAATTTAATAAACGCATAAAAATGACCATCTTGCCTCTATATGAAGATGAATATGTGACAACTTCAAATAATTTGAATTTTGGTTTAAACAAGTTAAAATACCCGATATAATCATTTATTTAATTTAAATAGATTAAATATGGTGGTAAAAATATGCACATTTACGTGCACATCAAACTTTAAGAGAAACTTGAACCTAAAAGATTTTTCAAAACATAATCCAATGAATCAGATAATAATATCGAGGTTTGGGTTAACGCTATAGTAACGTACTTGTATTTGATATATAGTTATATATATAAGTACGTATTCCCTGCTCTCTTATATTGTTCTTCTGTATCATACTAAGGCTCGTATACAGATTTACGAGAAAGTAGATATGGAAGTAGGAAACGAAAGAGGAAATCTTGGTGAAGGAAGCACCACAACTAATGGAAATGCTCGACCCACTACCAAGAGGAACCCAAGTCGATCGACAAATGCTAATAATCAAAATGTTGATGCCAATGTGGGTGATGGAAATCCACCAGTAGATATGGGGACGATGTATCAGTTTTTCGTCGGTTTGATGCAAGCAGGAGCTGCTACTGGAGTTGCTGAAAATGTTGGAGGAGCTAATCCTGTGGCTCCAGTTGGTAATAACTATGCAAGCTGAATAAATCTACACCAGTTTGGATGGGAAGCCATTATTGGGGACAGAGAGTGCTATAGAGGTTGAGAATTGGTTATTGCATTGTGAGCGTATATTTGCATATTTAGGTCTGAATGATGGGCAAAATAGAAGGTTGTCCTCTAGACAGTTGCAGGGGTCAGTGCTACACTGGTGGAATAGTGTTACTGCCGGAGTTCCGGAAGAGTAGTTGAATTGGGATGATTTGAAAGGAGATTTGAGCAGAAGTTTGGGTCTGAATTTGCTAAATCAGAGCTGATGAGGAAGTTTATGGACCTGGAGCAGGGAGAGATGTCGGTTGTTGAGTATGCCACTAAGTTTGAGGAGCTGTCCCATTATGAACATAATATTATACACACCAACATCAGAAGGAACAAGAGATTGATTAGGGGACTTAGGCCCGATATTGCTCGGGCGAGCCTGCCACATCTCCGTGATCCAAGTAATTTAGTTGTAGAGATGGCCATTCGCCATGAAGAGTTACTTGTTGATTATGCTAAAGAGAAGTTAGTGGAAACTCAGGGTTCTCAAGGGAAGAAGAGAAAGTTCTTTAAGAAGAAGGGAGCCCAAAAGGGAGATATTGCTAAAAAGTCAAAGGCCGAGATAGTTTGCTATAAGTGTGACAAGAAGGGTCACTTTGTAAATGAGTGTCGGTCAGGAAATGGAAAGAAAGCTGCAAGTAAGAAGAATGTGAAGTGCTTCAACTGTGATCAAGTTGGGCAATACAAGAATCAGTGTCCGGAGCCAGCTAGGGAGGACAAAGGAAAGGTTTTCGTTATTGGACCAGCTAGGCCTACTACAGCTGAAAAAGGAAAGACCGTGATGGAAGGTATGTTTTTGATTCAGAGTATACCCGTTAGGATACTTTTTGACATTGGTGCATCACACTCATTTATATCTAAGTGTTTAGCTGATAGATTATCTTTAGAATCCACCTACCTTATTACTTTCTTAAGGGTTGTGAATCTAATAGAAGGGTATGCAACTCTAGGATTAAGGTGCGACCAGTTAGAACTCGATTTGTTAGGTCATAAATTTGCATGCAGTTTGTATGTTATTGATTTCGTAGATTTCGGAATCATCTTGGGTATGGATTGGTTGGGTAAGTATGAAGCTAGAATATTTTGCCGGGATAGGGAGATATCACTAAAACATCCTGATAGTCATAACCGAATAATATTTCCAGTGGAAAACTCTGACCGAAGTATTAGTATTTTTCTTAATGCTATGGAGATAGGGGATGAGTTAAGTCAGGTTCGGGTAGCAAGAGAGTTGGTAGATGTCTTTGAGCTAGTCGCAGGATAACACCGAAACGAGCTGTGGAGTTTAGAATAGATCTTGTACCCGAAGCCGAACTTGTAAGTAAACCACCTAGCAGGATGACACCTACTGAGATGAAGGAATTGATGGTGCAGCTAGTGGATCTTGAAGGAAGGAATTTTATCAGGCCAAGCAGTTCGCCTTAGGGAGCGGTCGCAGTGTCTGTGAAGAAACCAGATGGGTCGTTGAGATTGTGTATCGAATCGTAAATTGAATGAAAGGATGGTTAAAAATAAGTATCCTTTTCCAAGGAAAGATGATATATTTGATCAATTAAATGGAGCCAGAGTCTTTTTCCAGTTGGATTTGGCGATAGGTTTTCATCAATTAAGAGTGGCGGAGGATAGTATTCCTTTGATAGCCTTTCGAATTAGGTATGGTTCTTATGAGTGGTTGGTGGTGCCATTTGGATTAACGAATGCACTTGCTTTCTTCATGGATTTGATGAATCGAGTATTCCGATATTACTTGGATAGGTTTGTTCTAGTGTTTATAGATGACATTTTAGTGTACTCTAAGGATGAAAAGGAGCACGAAGTTCATCTTAGAGTGGTGCTCCAGACGCTAAGATAGAATCAGCTTATGGCGAAGTTTACCAAGTGTCATTTTTGGAAGAAAGAAGTTAAGTTCCTTGTTCACGTGGTTTCAAAGAAAGAGTTGTCAGTCGATCCAAGTAAGATCGAAGCTGTGAATAATTGGAAGAGACCAGAAACAGTGATTGAGATCAGGAGTTTTTTGGACTTGCTGGCTACTACCGGGGATTCATTAAGGACTTCTCGTGGATAGCAACACCTTTGACTAAGTTGGCCAGGAAGGAGGTGAAGTTTGTCTGGTCCGACAAATGTGAGGAATCATTCCTTAAGTTAAAGCATTTGTTGACAAATGCACCAGTTTTAGTGGTTCCAGATGGAAACCAAAGGCTGGTGGTATATACAAATGCATACGGAACTGGATTAGGAGCAGTGTTAATGCAGAATGGTAAAGTTATTGCCTACGCATCATGAAAGTTAAGACTGCATGAAGTTAGATACCCTACTCATGATTTGTAGTTGGCAGTAGTGATCATCGCATTGAAGATTTGGAGACATTATCTCTTTGGGGAGAGGTTTGATCTTTCTACCGATCATAAGTCTTTAAGATACTTATTCTCTAAGAAAGAGTTGAATATGAGACAGCAAAGATGGCTAGAGTTTTTGAATGCTTATGATTTTGGCATAGAATATACACCAGGGAAAGGTAATAAGGTAGTTGATGCTCTTAGCAGAAAACATCAGAATGTGGTGTAAGCTATGTTGGCAGAGTGGAAGGATCCATAAGCATTGTCCAGTTGTGGTGTGCAGTTAAGATCGGCTGCTAGTTCTAGTCAGAGTACTTCCATGTTGTCCTATTTAGACATTCGACCAGTGTTGATCAAAAGGATTGCTTCTAAGCAAAAAGAGGATACAGTGTTAGCTGAGAGGATTAAAAGGCTCAAGATTGGAGATGAGATCGGCGATCTAAAGGACTTTGACCTTGACCAAAGAGGATGGTTAAGAAAGAAGTGAAGGTTGTGTGTTCCGAATGTGGAGGACTTAAGGAAAGAAGTTCTTGGAGAATGTCATCGGTCCAAGTTCACGATTCATCCAAGAGGGACCAAGATGTATCAGGATATGAAGAGGAGTTTCTATTAGGATGGTATGAAGAGGGATGTTGGCTTGTGGGTTAGGCAGTGTGAAAACTGTCAACCAGTGAAAGCTGAACATCAGAAGTTGAGTGGGTTGCTTCAACATTTAGAGATTCTAGTTTGGAAATGGGATTCGATATCAATGGATTTTATGGATGGGTTTCCAAGGTCAAATATGGGAAATGAAAGTATATGGGTCATAGTGGACAGATTGACCAAGAGTTCCCATTTCACTCCAGTAAAGTCAGCCAGGACGACACCTATTTTAGCTAAGTTGTTCATGAAGAACATAGTTAGACTACATGGAGTTCCTAGTAGTATAATTAGTGACAGATATGCCTTGGTCACTAGTGAATTCTAGAAGAGTCTACACGAAGTATTGGGTACCAAGCTTAATATGAGTACTACATATTACCCTCAGATAGATGGGCAGACAGAGAGAGTCAATAAGGTACTCGAGGATTTATTGAGAGCTTGTGTATTGGATTTTGGTGGATCTTGGGAAGATCACCTACATTTGGTTGAGTTTTCCTATAATAATAGCTACCATACTAGCATAGCAATGGAGAATTTTGAAGCTTTGTATGAAAGACCATGAAAATCACCGACATGTTAGTTGGAGACTGGAGATAGATTAGTCTTAGGTCCAGATTTGGTTAGAGAGGCGTCAGAGAAGATTGAGTTGATCCGAGGAAGGATGAAGGAAGCTCGGTCCAAACAGAAGAGTTACATAGATAAAAGGTGTAAGGATCTAGAATTCTCAGTTGGAGATAAGGCTTTCATTAAGGTATCACCTATGAATGATGTGGGGTGATTTTGAAAAATCAAGGAAGTTAGTCCCGAGATATGTAGATCCATTCCCGATTATAGAAAGGATTGGAAAGTTCGCATATAGAGTAGTTGCTGAGCAGTATGGAAGGTGTCCATAATGTATTTCACGTCTCTCATCTTCGTAAGTATGTGCATGATTCAAAGACTACTATTCCTCCGACAGGGTTGGAAGACTTGGTGGTAGAGCCTAATTTGACTTTTGTTAGACAACTAGTTCGGGTTCTAGCGAGGGATGAGAAAAGATTAAGGAACAAGACAGTCAGGTTGGTGAAAATTCAGTGGAGCGACAACGAGGAGGACTGTACTTGGGAGACAAATGACAAGATTAGAGATACTTATCCTGAACTGCTTTGAGGGTATTTCTATATTAGATTTATATAGACAATTACTAGTCATATAGGCTAGTATGTTAGTTAGGAGTTGTTACAGATGATTGTTATGTTTAGTATTTAGTCCTTACTAAGTTTCGAAGACGAATTCTTTAAGGGGGAGCCTGTAACACCCCTAATTTTTAGTAACATTATTCAGGAATTTAATTAGATAAATTAAATAGAACAATGATGATAAGGGGATTGAAGTTTGGATGAAACATATAAGGTCGTGCTTAATAATAAAATAAATGAGCTTAATTTGGTTTGTAAGCTAATTAATATACGCATGGGCATGTTAGTAAATAGCCGCACCTCCTCATACTCATGGCTATACACTTTTGTAATTTCCCATTCACGTTTCATTTCTTATTTCTCACAAATGCAAATCAAAACCCTAAATTAGAGTCGGCCATTAACAAGGAGGAAAAGAGAAAAATTCAATATAGAGCTAAGGATCAAAGCTAGGAAGGATTAATCAACAACAAGTCTCAAATTCCTTATCATATAATAATTCATTCCATCTCTATTTTGTTTTTATAATCATATGTTGTTGGATTTAAGGTTAAATTCGTGTTATGATGTTTTGGATGATGATATGCTCAGGTTATTATATGTTTGATATAAACCAATTCATTTACATAAGAAATTGCACGGTTTTAGGGAAAAACCGATTGTTACTTGATTTAGAATGCCATGGAAAAATTATATGTTAGGTAAAACATGATTTTAGAGATGGGTTTAATTTTTCATAATTCCCAAGCTATGAAGAATTTATTATGAATTTCTAAAGGAAAATATACTATATTTGGGTTTGAAATTTATTTTAATTATTTCAGGAAGAAACTGGGTCTGAAATTTTAATATGTTAGATAACATGATGAAATTGAATTTCTACGATTTTTAGGGATTTTTCCAAATTGATTTGCTATGGAAAATAAATTATTTTAAAGAATGACTTATTTGCAATATGGGTTTTGCATAATAGAAGGACTTAAACGTAAATTTTCCTTTGATTTAGATCTATTAAATGCATCAGTTATTTAGTAAAGTATTTGAAAAGTTTTGTGGCAACTAATCGGGTGTTTACAAATGGGCAGGTTAGTTACAAAGCATTTACTAAACTTAGCTTTAATTCATCCTTTTAAATAAAAAGTTGGTTCCGCCTCTTTTGGAAGTGACCTTCGACTCCATGTTTTCGCTTCAACTCAGTCGAAACCAACCCAGCTGAAACCCACTTAGTCGAAACCAATACATAAGGTATCACTCAGATGGTACGTAGTGGATTGGAGGAAAGGCGGAAGCTATGGTGTCAAAAGGAATGCTTCCGATGGGGTCGAGACCCTGTTTTACTTTCAAAAGTTAACTATTTACTTTGTTTTGCTTAGAGCTTTCGACCCAGTCGAAATAAATGTTTTCGAAAGGAGTTTATAAATAGCTTTCGAAGAAGGTTGCCATTTTATGTTTAGAGTATTAGCTTTCGAAAGGGGTTCCTTTTGTTTAAGTTTTTTTTGAAAGTAATGGTTTTGACCAAGTTGAAACCAAGCCTATAATTTCCCTTCCGAGTGTATTGAAGCCATCAATGCTTTCGAAGGGTTATCTCAGTTTTAACCTAAGCTAAGCCACTTCCTAAATGCTTTCGAAAGGGGTTGAGGTTTCCGAAGGCAATGGGTCGAAAGGGGGTTTCGATGCTACCCTTTGAAGTTTTAACTCAAAGGTTTTGAGCTTACGAATAGGTGGTTCCGACATCTTCTAGTTTTCCTCAAACAATTCTATAAGGGGTTTTGAAAGAGATACTTTCGCATATAACCACTTTGACCCAAAGGCTGTTTTAAGGAGTAAAACCCAACGTTTTCGAAAGGGGTGCTTTCATTAGTTTCGAAGCTATTTTCCTAAAGATTATTAAGTAAGGTTTTGATGCATTCGAAAGATATATACTTAGAGTTTTGAAAAGAGGTTTTCTATGCTTTCGAAGGAGGTCATCCAGTGGTTGCGAAAGTGATGTTTTATGGTTTCAAAACAAATAATCCACTCTCATTTTTAAAAGGAAATACCATGGCATAAATAAAGACTTTTGAGAGTAATACTTCTTCATATATTTATTCACATTGTAATTATCCCATAATGGTACCTTGGGGTAGGGCAGAATAACCAGCTAGGTTGACCCAGTCGTGAATATACTTATGAAATGATAAAATCTTAATTAAAGACATTTGCAGGGGCCAATAGGTTCACAGTAAGCCCATGAAAATTATGTAAAGGGAAATATATTGGCAAGGGCCAATAGGTTTATTGTCAGCCCATGTAAACTATGATTTGATATTTGCAGGGGCTAATAGGTTTATAGTTAGCCCATGAAAACTATATCTGGATTAAGATATTGACAGTTAGTCAATAGATTCCTAGTTAGCCCATGAAAACTAGGATAATAGAAAAGATATTGGAGTTACCAATAGATTATTAGTGATCCCATGAAAACTAAGAAACTGGATAGATGGTCCATAAACATTTAACAAGTTAATAGTAACCCTAGAAACTATAATAGAGACAGATAGTCAGAATGAATGGGATAGGTAATCCAGATTTGATTTACTTGTTTTGCATATCATCATAATGTTTTGAAATACTATGTTTTAACCATTGTGGATGCAAGAGCACAATATATGGTTTATAAATGTTATAGGATACTAGTGAGGGGAAAACTCGTTCCGCTAAGCGGTGTGGTCTCACTAAATATATAAATGATTTGAGATGGTAGGTTATTATTCATACCAGGCTTTATGTCTGACTCGAAGTTTTTGTTTTCCCTTTAAACTATTGGGTACTCAATTGATTTTGAGTAGATTGAGAGCTAAGGTTTCCAGGTGTTCTTTTAGAAGAATAAAACTTCCGAAGATGTGCATGAGAAAACTTGTTATTAGAGTTCTTTTATTTCCGCTATGTGTTTGATTATAAAGGCAAAGTTGATTTAGTGCCTTATTATATACTCTGATCATCCAAGGGGGAAACTTCATATGTCGCTCTTGGCGTATTTTATAATAAGTATATTTTGTCTGAACGCGGTCTGCGCTCTGGGATTATGTAATGAATTTGAAATATTTTGAAATGGAATGTGGACTTTGTTTGCTGCTTTAAATTTTTTTCATATTCATGTGTTTCTATGTATCAATGTATCTAACATTGCCGTATTTGGTCGTCGAGGATTAATAACTATGGATGACCGTAGCATCCGTAACCGTTAGTTTTGGGCCTCCATGTAGGGGGATGTTACAGGTCTCTATTCCACAAACTCCAAGAATAAATGAGTGGATCTCGACCATTCTCTATACCACAAACTCCATGAATAGATGAGTGGATTTCGACCATTCTCTATTCCACAAACTCTAGCCTGAAATTGACAAGAGGAGTATAAACTCGCTAAGGATGGAATTCAACCTTCCGACTTACGGCCTTGCTAAATCAATGCCGAGGGAAGAAGCATAGTTATTCAAAAAACTGTTGAATCCTGCAGCATAAAACTAAGGCCCAAGCTTGATATGACTCGAGGCCACGATAACATGAAGGCCTTGGGATGGAGACGGTGGATTGTTAACAGAATTCACAAGCAACGAATTACAAGTACATTGAATGGAAAGTAACGTTCATATACTTAAATAACAATTCACACGAAGCATGGCAGAAAAAAAAGCTTTTATTTACAAAATAGGTGCCGAAACTTCAGGTACAAATTATTTCAAAAGATCGAGATTCATACCCGTACAACTACAGCTAGTGAAAGTGACGATTATGCCAACTATGTACATTGAGCCGGAGCAGTAACTACTTCTTTGACTTTCTATCTCGTTTGGATTTCTCAGGGGTAGAGCCGCTTATGCTTCTCTTTCGTGACCCTTTACCGCCTTTGGTCGGAGAGCTTGAGGAGGTAGAAGGAAGTTCATCAGGGATTGACCCACCTGGTGGAATAATTTGCAATGGCATGAGATGAGGATCATCGACGTCCACCTCGATGGGCTCAATTTTAACCTTTCTTTTCAATAGTTCCTTCTTTTCGATCTGCTCCCTCATGTTAGTCTTATCAGTGTGTTCCGAGGCACCGAGAATTATCACGTTATCAGATTCGTCGGCCGGGAGTGGATCCTCGATCTTATATTCATCAAGGGCACCGATGATTTGAGCATCGGGTCCCAGAACATTAGCAGCAGCCTGGTCTTCAGCCGTTTCCTCGTGTTGTTACAACAGCCCTACTTACGGGAGTTTGACTAGGACCCTAAAGATCTACAAAAGTTGATAAAACATGGAGATTAGCTCAGATATTTCACGTGAAGAACGAAAATTTTTCATATACTAAGGAGTAAAGAAAAATACCAACGTCTGGTTGACTCTCCATCGTTGCTGGGGAGCCTCCTTCTAAAATGGGAGATAACATTTTGGGTTCGAAGCCGGGCCTGTTCAGATCATAACCGAAATATCGCTCCATATCAAGAGAGGTTGATGTTCCAACTACTTGGGATGAAGAAGGACATTTAAGATTAATCTCTGAAGACTCAGCAATATTCTCTCCTCCTTCGGTAGGTACAGAGGCCTTGAAAAGTTGAAGTTTTGCGACAGCTAGATCTAAAGGCTCGTTCCCGTGAAGAATTTCCCTTACTAATTCTTTCTCGTTGAGATTGGCTTCACTCAGATCATTCTTCTTTATTTCGATGATGTGCTCCCAAGCTTCAGCGAGCGATTCGAGGTAACCCACACCAAGAAAGCTGAAATCGCGATGGATCGGGACTTTGGCATTGTATTCAATAATCAGCGGATCGAACAAGTCCTTAATCTCATTCCTGCCGGACTCGTAGCTTCCACTTAGGAGTTAATTTGTTAGGTCATCTCTCTTCGACCCTCCCTCTAGCTTCTTTTTTAAGAGCTTCGATTCCGGCAAATTGCTTGTCAAGTTTAGCCTTTAAGCTTCTAGCCTCAACAACTTCCTCGTAGTATTTCTACGATTCCTCCCGAGCTTTAATATTTTCCTCCCGTTCTTTCTTTAAAAGTTCTTCAAGTTCCTCGACGAGGCGAGCCAGAGCATCTTTCTTCTTGTGTGGTGAGTCCTTTTCTAAAGCGAGTATCCCACTATGATGAAGTTCCATGTCGAGTTCCTTTTTGTGGGTAGCTTCCAGACGGCTTACTGCCTCTGTCGTTTCCTTGGCATTCTTCTCTGCTTTAGCAAGTTGGGTTTTAAATTCTAGCAATTCAGCATCCTGATGCTTGATTATATCTTTATCGTGTATAGCTTCCAACTTGAGGTGGTCTATCTCGTGTTGTCACTCAATAAAAACTTCAGAGACTTTCTCTGTCAAGTGTATAAATGATTTGTTCTGCACAAATACGTCATACACACGCGCGAGAGAACTTTCCTTGGCATGCCCTGGGATTATATGAATAAAAGGAAGGAATTTAAGGCCATCAAAGAAAATCTTTGGAAAAGTGGCCTTGAGCTTGGCCAACTTCTTTGCTGTGGAAACATCAGGAGTAGTGGCCAACAAAGGTGGTTCGGAAGTAGCAAGAGGATGTTTGCCTGACTGGCGCTCATGAGATTGTCTGGAGCTTGAAGAGCCAAAATGTGGCTCGTGAGACGCGGCGATATGAGGACCACGATAGAAAGGCTGCTCTTTACTTTGGGCAGGACAGTCAGACTGTTCGCCTTATCGAAATGCTTGGGATTGGGATTTTCATTTGGAAGAGGAAGAAGATACCCTTGAATGATAATTCTTATCTCGCCCATCGTCTTTTTCCCTACGCGAGTAGACTCTGAATCCCAGCTTGATTGGTGGTACGTAGAAGAAATTCTAAGGCGATCGAAGGCTCTTGATTGAGACATTGCACCTCTAAAGACCAAATGGGGGCGTATTAGTAATTGTCACACCAAAGATCAATAGAAGTGTATAGTGAAGTGCGTGTGGTTGTTAGTGTCCTAGTGCTCGCCCAACAGACCGGTAACGGTAGCTTTGCTCTTTGGCGTTTTCACTCTTTTGTCCGAAGGTTGGATGCTTTCGCCACTTTTGGTAGGAGAGTTGAGTCCTTCTATGTTAATGTTTGCAAATTTATAGGACATGATGTCATCCATAATTTGAAGACTAGAAAACCCCTTTAACAAGCTTTCCAAGTGCTGAGAGGACGATTCCTCCTCAATCGGAGTAATAACAAACTTTGGGTCCGAGGTAGTTTTTCTTCTGTGAAGCTTGTACGCCAACCTCTTCTTTCTCTTTGTAGGTGTTTGGGATCATTTGGCTTGCGACGGTTCAACCATTGGAGCTTTTCCAAGGCCTGCATCCACATCTCCCGGCTTCTCGGCTTGAGAATCATTAATCTCTCCCTCCTTTGTATCATCTCGAGTCCCCTAAGCGGGGGGCACGATGGTGTTGATAGTATCCCTCTTTTGTTCTGCAACATTCCTTAATAATGTCGCACTCCCAGGAAGTCCAATACTACGGCCATCTTCCAATAGCCCAAATAAGGATAGCAGTTCATCAGTTATAAGAATTTTGATGTCCCTATCCTCAACCGGCGAATAGCAGCAACGGCTCTAGAAAAACCAGCACCTTGAGGACGTGGGCGAACACCTGAGAGAACTTCGGATGTTAGTCGATTCAAAGGAAAAGTTGTGACTTGGATCAGTGAACTTGAGAGAAAAGTGAAAGTAATACTTATGTCCTTTTAACCATCATCTTGCAAACCCAGGAGGGCAACGTACATAGAACCATTGATGCTTAAATAGTGAGAGTTTGTTCCAAGCGCCCATCAGAACTTGACAATTTGGCGAAGGCTCAAGAACGACGTAAGAGGGGCTTCCTGATCGTCGTTTGAAGTTATAGATGAATCTTATGTCTTCGGGAGTAGGTGGATGGAATAGAACATTCATGAATAGCAAGAAGGTTTCATGAATAAAAGCATAACTGTTGGGATGAAGTTGTGTGGGGGCGACCCCAAGATATCTCAACATCTCTCGGACAAACGAATTAAAGGGCGGTACACATCCAGCCTAACACATAAACTTATTGCAAGCTGTATACCCTGCTGGGGGCAAGTGAGATCTATCTTATCTTGAGGGAACCAAAACATCCCCAAATGGAATTCCATGGATAAATCATAACCGACGAAGAGCAGCTTCGTCAATTCGAGAGACTTGTGAATCCACTGGATTACCGAGAAGAATAGCGCCCTCTACAGCATCAGGGGTAGGGCTTATGTCCTCCATTGGAAGGACTGGGACGTCGGAGAAAAGATCAGCTTGTGGATTAGATACTTCTGTTTGCTCCGCATGTTGGCTTGGAGAAGGCATGTCGGATACAGTTGCGGAACTTAATTTCGCTTTAGAACTAATGTGTAATGTCGCCGAATCAGAAGACATGTCAACTGAATTCTTTGAGCGTCGGGGATCTATATCAGCTATACTCAATAGATAATTGATATTAGAAAAATAATCTATTTCCCCCATTCTAAGTGCGAATTAGTGTAGTGTAGTGCTGTATGTAATAGATATAAACAATTTGAAATCAGAAAAGTGAAATAAAACGATGAGATTTGGGAGTTTTGTCCAGATAGACTGTCATCGTTGATCGTCTCGACTGACAAGAAAATTGATCGGCAACGGAAGCTTTGGGATCGACTATCGGCATATTGAATTATGAAGTCTGTTACTTAAGTTCAATAGCAAGTCTGTCGCTTAGTCCATATTGGAAGTTTCGGAAGTTTGGTTGATCAATTTCAAGTATGCATGTTATATTGTTTATTGTCGTCGTATGTTCAAAGTCAGCAAGGCAAACTAGCATTGATTGTTTGAATAAGTTGAGTTGGATTAGTTTGTAAGGCATATGCCGATCCCTAGCATTTAGATACCGATCCCTTTCCCAAGAATTCCTATGTTGATCTCTCGATCAAAGGCCTCGATACTGAACCCTATACCAAAGTAGGGAATGCCAATCCATACATCACTACCAAATACTGATCCCTTTCTCTAAACCCTCCTCATCGATCCCTTTCCATAACTAAAGCGACTGGTCCCTATCATTGCCATGTCAAAGTCTACCGATCCATATGTCACTCAACACCTATCCTTTCCTCTATCAACGTCCTTCGCCGACCCCTTGTTTTCTTTATCCTTCTCCCCTCTCAACTTTGGAATCAACTACCGATCCCTCATCGAGGCCGAACCTACACCCAGAGTCAGCAACACTAATGAATCCTTCATCTCACTACATCCACCTCTTTTTTCCTCAGGATCCCTCACCAAACCCTCATTCTATCTCTTCGTCTCTTCTTCCTATGCATAATTCAACCTACAAAGCCTTTGTTCCAGCAACCATTAACTACTCTGAGATTGGTCGCAACCTTATGCTCACATCGGCAGCTCAAAACTAATAACCTAATCATGTAATTAAAAAATATCACAAATCCATACCTATATTAAAACGTGGAGGTACGAATTAAGTTAGGGACGAGCGTTCGAGGGTAATTGAATCGAAGGAGAAGGAGAGGTGTGTTAGTGGAATGGTTGGAATTGAGGTTGGATTTGAGGTCGAAGTTCAAAAAGCCTGGGTTCGAAAGGGGAGTTTTATGCAAAGGCAAGTAGAATGGAAAAGTGAAGAAGGAAAAGGAGAGAGGCTCGTATTTATATGGATAGGAGGTGGTTCGGCCACGAGAATGTTAAATGAGTAATAAGGGAACAGGGATCGGTATAGGAACCTACCGATCCTTATTTGCCTAGCTTCAACAATGGATCGGCATGTTGAATGTCGATCCCTATAGATGATATAAAAAATGAATGATGATTGAAAAATGAATGATAATAGTGATCATGGAGGTTTGACTGTAAATGCGAACATACAGAATATTATAAAAATTGGCAATGACCCATAAGCGTTCGAACACATCTGGGAGTCAACAATGAAACGTGTATATGAACATACACATGTATGATTTAAAAGTTAAACCTTTTGAAATCAACAGAAATTGAAATCAAACCAGAAACCTTCAAGTTCGAGGCTGGACCAGATAACAGAAAGTTTATAAACCTCGCATATCTAGATTTGTATATGATGACGGAATGTGGCACTGGACTTATATTATTGGAAATCGACCAAGTGTCACAGCATTCAATGGAAGGTTTAATGCCTTAGAAAATGATTCGACAAAGGAATAGCAATCAATCAGGAAGCTAGATGGACTTCTATTCGACAATTTAGATTTGTTTCGATTCAAAACACGTCATGTTACTCACAAGACGTACTTTAGGTGGCAAGTGTTACCCGGTATCCCGACCGGCCATATTGAATTGATTGCGCAAGATACATTCGACTGTTGTCAAGGAGGATGACCACAAAGCAATGGCTGTAGGACCCGAAAGTAGAGTTCAGATGGTTATTTGAAGCTAGGATTGAACGGAGTTGGTAAATAGACGATGCAGGATGCTAGAAATATGGAAATTAGCTTGGCTAAGCAAGGCATCGGCCAAGCTTGGTAATACCCTTGGGATCGGCATATTTAGTTGGATGTGGGGTCGGCATGGATGAAGTAATGGAGGGTTCGACATAGGTGATGCTGCATGGATCGACATGACTTGGTGGAACTCCTAGATCGGTATATATTGAAATGTTTGGTTCGGCATAGTTAGTTGGACAAGGGATCGGCATAGTCGAAGCAATGGAGAGATCGGCATAAATAAGTGTGCATGGATCGACATAAGTAGAAGGGCATGGATCATCATGATTGGATAAGATGATGGATCGCCATAGCATGTAAGAGGGATCGACATAGTTTGATAGGTAATAGGGATCGACATACTTGAGTCAACTATGAGGGATCGACATAATCCATTTAAAAGGGTTCGACAGAAATAACCTTCAAGTGGATCTGAACCAAAGATCAAACAAAAGCATGAGTTCCACTTGTCCAATCAATATGATATTTAAAGTACCAATATGTCTAAACATGAAGAAGCTACCATAGGGATCGCTGCCCTAGAATCGACTAATGAAGGGATCGGTACCGATCCGTATTCATTCGGATTTAGGCCTAGCGATCCCTTTGGTGGGCCCTTATGGATTAGAAGGTCCTATAGTCGAAGTTTCAAAGAGATTGGTGGTCGTCTTCACCTGTAAATACTAGCCTAGGGGGTCATTCTGAGGATCTTTACGCTGCTTGTTACATTAGTCTTTATTGTAATCAAGTTTTCTACTAATTTGTTGTTGTTGGCTACTATAATCAAACTATTCGTGAATCAATAAAGAAAATCTTCAAAGTGGACGTATGCATACAACGTCGAACCACTAGAAATCCTTGTGTTCTTGATTATTGCTTTGATTTTCTTATTAGTTTATTATATTCCACTATTTTAATTTTACTTTCTTCATTTATTTCACTACATAAATCTATTCTTGGGTGTTTGTGACCAATTTGGTTGCAGACAATAATTAATTAATTAGTTTTGATAATTAATAATTAACTAAGTATTAAACAAGGTTTGTTAATTTTAATTAATTAAAGAATAGTACTAACTAATTATCTTTTAAAAGTAAGATTTATTTTAAATAAAATATTGATTAAGGAAGATTAATATTTAATTAATAATGGGTTAAGTATATGATTTATTTTTAACTAATTATTAATTAATTATTGGGTTGATTATTTTTAACTATTAATCAAGTGTTTGATTTACTTTTAATTATAAATTAATTAAGGTTTTAAATTTAAAACTAATTATTTATTTAATTTCTATTATTTCTTAATTATTAATTAAATTAAGTTAAGATTTAATTAAGTTTAATTATGGTTTAATAAAGGGTTAGCTTGTAATTTGTTCTAGAAGGGAGTTTTAAGTTTTAATCCTTGTTTTCCAAGAGTCAAATTGTTTTAAAGGTACTTCTTTTTTCAAAGATGGTTTTGAACACAAGGGATTCAAATGTTGGTACCATTAAGTAGACAAACAATTGTGAATGAGTTATGTAAATGGTTTGATTGTGTGGACATGTGTTAGCAGAATAAATCTCCGTTCTGTTATAAGTTGATTTATTAATTGTTTGGACATCTGTTTGCAGGATAAATCCTCATTCTACTATAATGTAATTGTTTATTGTGTGGACATATGTTTAGTAGAATAAATTCTCATTTTGTTATAAATAGTGAATTGTATGGACATCTATTTAGCAGGACGAATCACCATCCCGCTATTATTTGGACATGTATATGCTAGTTGAGTTGTATTGATATGTTATTCCCTAATTTGGATATGAATTGCATTTACATATATGTTACTTATGTAAATAAATGGTTAAGCGACTTGAAAGTGAAACTGGTATTATATGTTAACTTAAATTACTACCATTGAGATTGCAAAGCCTCTTTTTGAAATTATAAAATATGGTTTTGAATTAACTTCAATTCTTTAATCAATTTGGGGTTAAAGGTTTATGAATGTTTTTTCAAGTTATATTATTATTTTATAAAGGTATTTATAAATAATAACTTGTTTATAAAAATGGGTTTACTAAGTAAAAGGTTTATTTAAAGTGATTTAAAAGGATCATTTGCACAAGATATTATGTAAAGGATTTTTCTTAAAGAAGATTTATCAAAGGAGTTTTAAATAGGGAAAGGTTTTATAAATTATTTTAGAGGTTTGTAAAGAGGTTTTGTAAATTGACCTATAGACTTATAAATGTGTTTTATAAATTGATTTTGGTAATTTATAGAGGTATTTAAATATGAATTGGGCTTTTAAAAGGGAACTTTTGTAAAGGATAAGTGGATCGGTTTATGGTAAGTAATGTTTTCAGAAAGGAATTTTCCAAATGTTTTGATAATATACTTATACCCCTAAGATAAGTATAAATATTTTCCAAGTAAAAAGGGGAATTAAGGGTTTTGGAAATAGTGTTGTGTAAAGATCTTTTGATTAAGTTTTATAAAGTGATTTTATTAATTAAAGGTTAATTAATAAAGGCTCAGTGGACCCCATATGGAATTGAATCAATGTTTAAATGATTGTTCATTTAATAGTCAAATAACCGACTATCAAAAATCTAGACCTAAAGGTAACTTTGGAAATATTTAGGAGAAACACGTGAGTTATATCCATAGTGTGACGACCCACCTTACTGACCACTATCCATGGAATTCATGTGCCGTTGCCCAAGCGTCCGAAAGATAAGTTGTCTTAGGGTAAAATAAAGAACAGAACAAGACAGAATAGATAAACCTCACATCAGAATGGTTACATATAATTTAAAATGATATAGTACAAAAGGTTACTCCTTATAAGGAGTTATCAAAGTTATAAAAGAAGTACAACATCTAACAGATCGACAGTTATACATTCTAACTTTTCATTAATTCGATATAAAATACACCTACATAATCATACAGCGGAAATAAGTAACTAGATAACTAAGGAGCCTTCTACCCGTCCGTCATCTTCAAAGAGCTCCAAAGAAAAACTTGCTATTCTCGGACTACTCAAATATAATTGAGTACCTGAGAGTTTAGGGAAAATAAAAAACTCGGGTCAGACAAAATGTCTGGTATAGGTAAACTATGAAATAAATGGCGTGTATTTAAACAATAACATGCAAGACCATGCCGCCTAACGCGGAATGGGTTTTCTCCCACATAAGCAACAACCAAACATAACAAAAATAGAAATTAAAAATAGAGAACAAATCCAAACATAGATGATGGGCATAATTAGTATAACATTCAGACTTGAAAGAATGTAAATAATCTGAATAAAAATCCAAACTGGACAGAATGGATAAAACAAGACAACATTCCAAACTCGATAGAATGGAAAAAACCAATAATTGAACATCGCGAAGACTGGTTGACTCTTCCTGTTGTAATTAAAGAAAGCAGATTCAAAGGTTCGAATCAAATAAGGAAAATCTCCAACAATGACTAGGAGGGTGCACCCCCTTACCGAAAGTATACCTCTAAAATATATACTTGAGAACTTCGATGGCTCTAAGACGTGTCCAAGCTAGACCCCGCTAACGGTTACCGAGTATCCGAGTAATTCAAATCTTGGTGCACAAATATCCAAACCAAATCTATAGTTGATGTGATAATACCCTAATGGGAGCAAACCCACATAGCTTGGCTTCCACTCGCTCTTTGGGTTTAGTCATTTCCATAAAAGGATAACAAAGCTTAAATGAGCAACGCATCGTCTTAAAATGATGAAAAACAAAGAAGGCTGAGGTAATCGATAGCCAAGAAACCAACTATCGAGAATATAAAATGATCGTATATGGAAATTTAGACTTGTATACTTATCACCACACATCGAATTCCAACTTGTACTATTATTTGGTTAACAATGATACCGGACAAGTCAAGGTAGTGTTACCTTAAAGTCATGTCTCACGATTATTCTTAACTTTCTAAATAGCGACAAGTCTACTTATTCGACGTTTAGTGCTAAGTATACTAATAAATCGTTCCCATATAAGTGAACCGCTTTACGAAAATTAATTCATTTCCATAAACGAATCAAACTTTTTCTTTAAAAAACCCGAATTTATGCTTGGCCTCACATTACATGTATTAGCTTTAAAACACTTTGTTAAAGAGTTCACTAACCTCAAAACATCAATTTAAAAAGGATACAATAACTTGAAACATCCTTATACATTGATTAATTGACTTTAAACTTCATCACACAATTTGATTTTTGAACTTCAAATGTCTTTAAATAATAAAAAGGGTAAACCACTTTTAAACCTTATTAATTCAATTAATTAGTAAAATATGAATTAAATTAATAAATAATTGATTATCATTATTTAAAATGGATAACAAAGTCAAAACATCCTTGTAACTTTGATAAACTCACTTCGAAACTTGATAAATTAAGTTGATTAATTAACTCCAATAACCATTAACTAAAAAGGATAAACCACCTTTAAAACATAATTTATTCAATTAATTAATAAATTTAAATATAATTAATTAAATTAAATAAATAAATAATTAATTATAGTTATTTAAAAATGATTTATTAATTATAAATATCAATAAAGGAAAGATTAATTATAGTTAAAATAAGTTGATAAATTTTAAAAATCATTTATTAAAAAAGAGTTATTAATTTAAAAGCATTATTAACAAATTCATTAATCAACTTTAATTCATCGGTATTGAATGATTAATTATCCTTAAACATCATTAAATAAAATGATTAATTAATATAAACCTCATTAAATAAAATGATTAATTAATTTAAACAATCGTTAACCAGGTAATTAGTTAAATTTAAAACACATCATTAACTAAGTAATTAGTTAACCTTAATCTTTATTAATTAATTAATTAATTTAATAATCATTATTAAAATAATTAATTTTTTTTGAAAACGTCACTAATCAAAAACTTGCTTAACTTGCAAAATAATTCCAAGCACGATAAGAAAACCAAACGGTTTCGACAAAAGGTGATTTTCTGAAAGTGCCGATATAATGGCTATCGCTATACGGACAGTTGGACAAACAAACTTATGACATTAGACATACAACCAAACATCAAATAGCAATTGTTTAAGCACAAGACAAGGTAAATAATGATGATACAACATGTAATAAGTATTTACTAACAATTATATTAACTTTAACTACCAACTTTTTATATAGCTAACCACATGCTTACTAACTTTCAAATGTGACAACTTAAAAGCATGAAACAAACAAACAACCAAACCATCATTTCACATATACAACAAGCATTTATAGGCTATTAACATGGTATAAACTTGTTTTAAGAAGGTGTAGTTTTACTCACCGAAAGCTATCCAAACCCTCGAGAAGTTAGGATATGGCCTAGCACTTCTATTCCTAGGAAAAAGATGGAGTCATGGACTCTTAATGCACTAGGTAGGCTCAACCTAGAAAGAAGAAGGAAGTGAAACTTGTTTTGGTCAGGTGGACTGACTTTGGATAATCATCGAACTCTCAAAAATGAACCCAAAAATATGTCATTTTCCAACTGGTTTTTGGACTATTTACTCTCGGATATTGGAAAAGAGGTAAAGTGGGAAGTTTTAGAAAATTCTTTGCTCTACAATTTTGAAAAAAGGATCACTTAATTTAGATTATTTTTGAAGAAGACATGGTCAAAAGAATAAGGACCATTTTCGGACTTCAAATTCTGGGTCCAAAAACACTCTATAAACAATTGATATATTGATATAGCTATGCTCAAAATTTGAAGAAGTGATCAACAGAAAAGTTGTAGCCACTGGAACTTTAGATGGTTGGGAAAAATAATAACTTCATTTGATCAAGTTATGAGAGAGATCTGATCTGTGAAAAAAGAGGAAAATTTAGAGAGATGAAAGACTATCTATAAGCAAGTGAAAATGTGAATTACCTAAACACCCGTTGTCCCTTGCCCTCCACATTGTTTTGCAACCTCAACACCTCCACCACAAATTCCATTTCATCCTCCACCTTGTCCCCCTCATCATGTCAAAGAAAACATGTTTAAACATGTTTTGTACTCGAGTCGCCAAAGTGTCAAATCGTGTTTCTTAAGGCATCTTTTAGTATATACATGTATATACTTAAGTATATATACCTATGTATATACCAATATATACTAACTAATTTACATTCTTAGCCATTTAAATGTTGTTTCAAATATAATCAAGGCTCGCAACATTTCAAAATTTTTTTATATGAAACGTCAAAAATTTAGAAAACGGTTTCCGGTCACATTTTCTGTTTTTCATCAAACTAATTTTTTTTGTAAACTAAATTTGAAAACTATTTCACCATTATTATTTATTATTTAAAAGAGTTTTATTTTAATTATTAAATCTATTATTTGAATATTTAAAATTAATTAATATTCGAAAATAAATGTGGTGAAATTTCGGGTCGTTACACACAGTCATCCCCAATGATGCTGTACTGTGCATATAAATCTCGTTTTGTTCTTCTAGGGTAAATGATAAGGAAATCCATCCACAAACGGTTAGGAGGTAAACTCCGCTCTTATCTTTTGTTTGCTTATTTCCTAAAGAACCAGGGTTGAGTTTATCGAAAATTATCGAAAGTTGTTTTGAGGAGACCGGGATCAGATATGTTATTCGAAAACCACTTCGATCCAACATAAGCGTTCGAATTGGAATTACTTGGAAGTCATTATCCAAGATGAAGGCTTAAAAGTGCAAGGGCTACTTGCTACTAACCTTGAGGGTGATTCTAAAATGGGTGTAGCGGAGGTGATGCCTTCGGTTCTTTCATCACCTGAACGACTTATATGGACGAATACTGACATTGCATCAATTTTAGCATTCCAAGTCAGCAGTGCTATATGAAAGGTAAAATATAGCCTCAGGCCTCTTCAACCGAGAATGAATAAAACAGGGGAGATGCAGTAGGGCCATGTGGGTCACACCCATTAGGGTATGTCATCACCAAATCTAGATCAATATTTGACCCATTTTTGTATGCATCGATACGGTTGCTGATCCCAACCGTGGTGGTTATGTAATCGATACTATCCAACAAGGGGTAGGCTAGTCCAGTGTTGGGAGGGAATCTAGGCGAGGTTTTAGGTGTGTTTATCTAGAGATGCACTATGGCGGGCGATACCCCAGTCATTGTATGGAAACCCAACTTCTAATAAGTGCCATCGATTTTAGTTGTATACCTATTATGCTAGAATTTAATAATGTAACAATTTTGGCTATGTTATATATTTACTTGAAACTCTAAATATTATGATAATATCACTGGAGTTTCTATAAAAGTTGTTTGGTTATCTTAGGGTAAAAACCCGTCCGTGTTTATATGCGGCGTGCTCTTACGAGATACCATTGATTTTAAAAGTGTTTTAAAAGAAATAATTTAATCATTTGAGTTTACTCACACCAGACCCATGTCCGACTCAGAGTTTTATTTTATTTCCATAAATCTCTTGGGTGCTCAAATTTTATGAGCAGCCAAGTAGTTTAGGTTTCTACGGATGCATTTTAGAAAAGCTTAAAGCATGTAGCTTCATCGAAAGCTAATTATTATGTTGTTCCCGCTGTATCATTGTATTATATAGCTGTTATAACTATCCTAGGGTAGATTTGTATTAGTATGATTCTGATGTATCAATTTGGAAATGACTATGTAAAGCATTATGTTGATTAATATAAATTATTCTATTGCATTATGAGATTCTTTGATCGTTTAGTTTCTTCTTATCTTCTATCTCCTTTCTTTCCCCTAACAATCTGTCTTTTCGACACTTAGCTGTTTGGCACGTGAATATTGTGGATGTATTAGTGTCGACTTATAGGGTTCGGAAAGGCGGATCGTCACACACACACATATATATAATATATATTTTAGATCAGATCTTTTAATTTATTTCTATAATATATATATTCTTTAATCACTCAAAATCTATAGTGAGCTACAGGCTGTTGCTCCCTTTGCATGCTTCGTGTGTATTGGCATTTTCCATTACGTTGTGTGTTGCTCTTTTAACTTGTTCTTGTTTTGGTTAATTGATGGATTTGAGTTTTGAATTATCAAGTTCTTTTGCCTTCCCATTTGGTATTGTTGAGTTGCTCTTGCATTACATTGTTTTGGTGATTTCTGATGTAGTTTGCTGACTTGTTTGGCCATTATTTCTTTGATCATTTCTGAAGTGCAACATTGCACTATATTCTGGTATTCTTTTAATGGTTAAAATTATTAGAAAAGATATATGGATATATTAACATTTTGGCAATGTATTTTATAAAGCAGTTGACATTCATTTATTTATGGAAAAATCAATATAGGTAACTTTGTGCATCTAGTTTTAGATCAGGTTTTCAATTTAGTATTGCAACATATGTACATATTCTCATTTTAGTAAATGATCTATGCATGGGTTTTAAAAAGTTTATATATATATAAGTAAGTGTGGGTACTTGATAAATTGTTTTATAATCTCCGAAATATCGTTTGGTTATGAGCAACCATATATATGTATGTATACAATTCTTTTATGACAAGACTAAGTATATACTAGAAAAAAAATTTACAAAAAGAAAAAGGACGTTTTAAGTATATTGAAAATAAAGGTATTGTTTCCAAATTACTTCTAATAGGTAAATTACTTTCCATGAAGCTTTATATAAATATGTTCCTATTCAATTAGGTATTAATTTAGATTTATAGTTCACCTTATCTATATATTAAATATCTATATAACTAAGTAACAATGGTTTTTATGGAATTAAGAATATGGTTTTGGAAATATAAACTTAGGTTGTTTCTAAACAAATGGTTAAATATCAATATGGATTTGAATAGGAGTATTTATATTTTCATAAACAAATGTTAATTATTTATGCGCCCTTTGGAATATGGTTTTTTGACTATATATCTTTTTAAAGAGAATTTGGAACAAATATATAAATATATATATATATATATATAGATATATATATATAAGTGTATTTTAGAACAATTCAGGTTTATAGAATATTTTATCAGGTGATGAATAAATAAATATATATAGTTGAATAAAAAATGAGTTTATGGATTTTAAAAATGTGGAATTTGTAAGTAAGTATATATATAGTATTTTAGAAATCATTTCCTATACGGTAAAATAATATTTATTGCTTTCAAAACTACAAACTCTTATTCTATTTTATTGAACTTAACCTTTGGCTATTTATATGCTATTTAGGCATTCTCGCATGATTATTGGATTTATTGCTTTCTTCCAATTTCTACCTTTATTTGAATGTGAAATTTAAGCAATACAAGTGGTATGAAACATTTGTATACTTTATCGGTTAATTACTAGACTTGTTCGATTGAATATTTTTGTCGAGTATTATTTACTATCGTTTAGTAAAAATTTAAGTATTGCATAGTGGTTATGAAACATTAGGCGATACTCATTTGATTACTAATTGAAAGTATATTACATTTATCAAGTGGAGTATACTGACTTATAGTAAATATTTGAGTAAACCCAAGTGATTATGCGACATGCGTTCATTACTCGAATGATTAATATTAGAAAGTGTATGTAACATCCCGCCTTTTTGTACGCTTTAAGCAGACACGCATGCCAACTCAAACCATACAGAAGGGCGGATTGTTATTGGGGTGAATAAGAAAAAGCAGAGAAAGAAAGAAAAAAAAACAAAAATAGAATCTCGCAGCGGAATGACAAAATATAATAATCAAATAACAGTTCATGAAGTTATTTACAAAAAAAATTGATTATACTTATACAATACAGAATTAGAGTTACAGACAACAGGAATAAATAAATAAATGCAGCGGAACAACATATGCAGTGGAATAAATATAATAATAATAATACAACTCTTCGTCTTCGTCCTCCAGAAATAAGGTCTTCAATCCCTGAAATGTGATGCAGCTCAGGATGAAGGTCTAAGTCGTACACGACTTAAGGGACTAAGTCGCACACGACTTAAAGAAGTACCTATAGGTCGTCTTCGACCTAAGGAAGCATGTGAGCAGGAGCTACGACTTAACTGGAGACCAGGGGAAGGAGTTAACTCGAGTTTACGACCTAAGGAGAAGGTTCTGGGTTGTCTACGACCTAACGAGATACTGGAACGACCTAACTTGTTTTTAGGTCGCATACGAGCTAACAAGTTAAGGTATAGGTCGTGGGAACGACTTAACATATCACCGGGGAAAGAACTACGACCTAACGGGTTGGGGGATGCCGAGTTAAAACAAGGAGATAGGTCGCTGGAACGAGCTGAGAAGGTGCTACGACCTAACAAATCACGACCTATGATAGGTCGCAAGAAAACGGAACGAGCTAAGTTAGGTCGCAAAGTCTTGGGTCGCGGAGACTTAGGTCGCGAAGAATTTCTGAAGCCGCTTCTGTTAGGTCGCAAACGAAAGGATGCCGTTCATTCTTAGGTCGCAAAGCTCCGGATGCCATTGATTTCCTTAAGTCATTGAGTTGGGATACCGCAAAGTTCTTAAGTCGCAAAGCTCTGGAGGTCATTGATTCTTATGCCGCGTGGATCTCTGCCGTTGATTGTTAAGTCGTCAAGTCAGTGTGTTGTAACTGTTTGTTGTTAGGTCGCTGCCGACCTATGCTAAGTCGCGTATATTCTTAGGTCGAACCATTTTAGGTCGTAGGTCGCTCACGACCTAAGTACTTGTAAAATTTTTGAATTTTTCTGTTGTGTTGAGTTGTAGCCTATAAATAGGCATGTATGGTCATTTGTAAAAGGTTGTTGAATATTGAATAAAATTCTCTTTTGTTAGCTTTGTGCTTTCAATTCAAATTGGTAGTTGAGTGTAATCTCCTATCTCCTCTTTCGGATAATCGAGTGCGCTCGATTCAACGATTGCAGAAGCCAATTCGCGGAATCAAGTGCGCTTGATCAACGCTTGAAGAATTGAAGATCTTTGAACCCGGTATCGTGCGCGATCAACGAGTTCGAGATAGCTAGAGTTCGGTATCTTCGGATCAACGAATTCGGGCATTACAGTATTCATCAATCCATCTATTGCTATTTTCATCGGTTGAAGATCGTTTTGATTAATCCGCTGCATCAGTTTTGGTATCAGAGCTTGTTCTAGCCAATCATAGCTAGATCGAGACTTGGAGCCTATTCATTTAGAAGTTTGAAGTTGTTTGCCCGAGAAGCTTGAAGAGTGAGCCGTGAGCAAGTAGGAGTGTTCATCATTGTTCGAAGTTGTTTGATCGGATTTGAATTGGAGGCCGAAACTTTGTCCATCGTGTTCATCGCGATTTGCTACAAAGTGGAAGTTTTCGATCCATTTCATTTTGGATCAATGTCGGAAAAGTGTTTGAATTTTGAAGTGTTGAAAGATTTCAAGTATGCCGCCAAGAAGAGCTAATCGCCACCAAAACGTAGAAGCTTTGTATCGAAGAGAAGAGGCTGATGAGATGGAGCAAAGAATCAATGAAAACTTTAGTGAAAAGCTTAACGAAGGAATTAGCCGGTTAGAGAAGCTTATGACAGAGATGAATCAAAATCGGAGAAGGGTTTCACCTGAATCTAACCATGGGGGTATTAGAGTCTCGCCACATTCCAATCGAGACAGAAGTGTTGAAAATGATCAAGGGCGTGGGAGGAACGTGAATGATCGTGAACGGAGGAATGTAGATAGAAGGGATGATGGTGGAAGACGTAATGGTAGTAGAGATGTGGGTGGATGAGATAGACAACGATATACATCTGATTTTGAAGAGGAGTATGATGGTGGTAGTGTTCAAGGACAAGGACGAGGACAAGGAAGAAATCACTTTGAGTATGATCACAAATTTGAGTCGGGGATGAAGACTGAAATTCCTGAATTCAAAGGTGGTATGCAAGCAGAGGATTTTCTAGATTGGGTGGCTAATGTCGAGGAAATTTTTGACTTCAAAGAAGTTCCAGAACAGCGTAGAGTGAAGTTGGTTGCTACGAGGATGAGGGGTAGAGCTTTGGCATGGTGGCAACAAACCAAGCTTACACGTGAACGAATGGGAAAGTCAAAAGTTGAATCTTGGGAGAAGTTGAAGAAATTGATGAAAGCAACGTTCTTACCATACAATTATCAATCTTTGATGTATCAACGTTTGCAGAACTTGAGGCAGGGCACGAAGACAGTTAATGACTATGCTGATGAATTTTACCAACTGATTGCTCGAAATGATATTATGGAGAAGGAAGAACAACTGACAGCTAGATTTGTTGGGAGACTACGAATGCAGATCCAGGATATGGTTAATATGTTTGATCCAAGATCTGTAGCGGAAGCACATCAGAAAGCGTTGGCTTGGGAGAAACAGGGACGACGAGGAAGTGGTGTGTTTACTAATTCTAACAATCAAGTGAAGGGTGTTGGTGGAAGTTCTAATGTTTCTAAACCTATCAGTAGACCAGTAGTGAAGGAGGCTGAGAAGGCAAGGGTTAACAATGGTTTCAAATGTTACAATTGTCAGGAATTGGGTCACAAAAGTAATGAATGTCCAAAGCCGAAGAAGAGAGCTATGATAGCTGAGGTTGAGGATGAGGATGAAGAAGTTGAATGCTCTAATTCTTTACCAGTTGAGGAGGAAGACTTACTGTCAGGAGATGACGGGTACACATTGATGATGAGGAGAAGTTGTTTAACACCGAAGCAAGAGGAGGAAAGTAGTTGGTTGAGGAACAATATCTTTCAATCTACATGCACTATTCTGGGAAGAGTTTGTAAATTTGTTATTGATGCTGGGAGTTGTGATAATATTATCTCTACAGAAGCGGTGAAGAAGTTGGAATTGAAAACCGAGAAACATCCTAAACCGTACAAGTTAGCTTGGTTGAGGAAGGGTGGTGAAGTGAAAGTTGGACGTAGAGCTTGTGTGAAGTTTTCAATTGGGAAGAAATACAAAGATGAAATCTGGTGTGATGTCGTAGATATGGACGTTTGTCATTTGTTGCTGGGGAGACCGTGGCAGTATGATCGAGCTGTGCAACATGATGGGCGTACCAACAGTTACAGTTTCATGTTTGAAGGGACGAAGATTACTCTAGTTCTGAAGAAACAACAACAGAAGGAGAGTAAGTTGGAGGAGATTGAAGAGCTCAAAACTTTGTTATCGTTGAAGGAGTTTGTGAAGGAAGTAGAGGAGGAACCTGAAGTGTTTTTGTTAATTGGGCGAGAGAGCAGTGAAGAAGTTGAAATTCCAGAAGAAGTTAAACCAGTGTTGAAAGAATTTGACGATGTATTTCCAGAGGAGTTACCAACGGAGTTGCCACCGTTGAGAGATATACAACATCAGATAGATCTTGTTCCAGGTGCTGTGTTGCCACACAGACCACATTATCGAATGAGTCCGAAGGAACATGAAGAGTTGCGGAGGCAGGTAGAGGAATTGCTTGAACAGGGGCGTGTGCAGGAGAGTTTAAGTCCTTGTGCTGTACCAGCTTTATTGGTACCCAAAAAGGATGGAACGTGGAGGATGTGCACTGATAGTCGAGCATTGAATAAGATTACTGTGAGATATAGATTTCCAATGCCGAGGTTGGATGATTTGCTAGATCAAATAAGCGGAGCTACTATATTTTCGAAGATTGATTTGAAGAGCGGATATCATCAAATTCGTATTAGACCTGGTGATGAGTGGAAGACTGCTTTTAAAACCAGGGAGGGTCTATACGAATGGTTGGTTATGCCATTTGGCTTATCAAATGCACCGAGTACTTTCATGAGGGTGATGAATCAGATTTTTCGACCATTCATTGGGAAATTTGTGGTGGTGTATTTCGATGATATTCTAATTTACAGTGGGAGTCCAGAGGAACATTTGAATCATCTTAGAGAAGTGCTGATGGTATTGCGACAAGAACAATTTTATGCTGCAACAAAGAAATGCGTGTTCATGACGCATAGCGTTTTATTTCTGGGGTATGTTGTGTCGGAAAAAGGAATACAGGTTGACCAAAGTAAAGTTGAAGCGATTAGAGATTGGCCGCAGCCCAAGACGATAACGGAAGTTCATAGTTTTCACGGGTTGGCTTCATTTTATCGAAGGTTTATTCCACACTTTAGTAGTGTGATGGCACCTGTGACTGATTGTATGAAGGGTAAACAGTTTACATGGACGGAGGAAGCAGGAGTTGCTTTTGAACGAATCAAGGAGTTGTTGACGACAGCACCAATCCTAGCATTACCTGATTTTCAGTTGTTGTTTGAATTACATACTGATGCGTCAAAGGTTGGGATTGGAGGAGTGTTGAGTCAAAGGGGTCGTCCTATTGCATATTTCAGTGAGAAGTTGTCAGGAGCAAAGATGAGATACAGTACATATGATGTGGAATTCTATGCTGTTGTGCAAGCTATTAAACACTGGAGACATTATCTATTTCAGAAAGAGTTTGTTCTGTATATTGATCTTGAAGCATTGAAACATTTGCAAGGGCAAGACAAGATTTCAGCGAGACATGCATCGTGGATTGCATATCTGCAACAATTTACATTTGTTGTGAAACACAAGTCGGGAGTGACGAATCGTGTTGCGGATGCGTTGAGTAGAAGAAATCACTTGTTAACTACATTGAAGGTTGAAGTGACGGGGTTTGAAATATTGCCAGAATTATTTACCGATGATCCTTACTTTGCAAAATTTGTTGATAAAGTCAAGGAGGGAGAGACGGATGAGTTCGTGATGGTAGATGATTTTCTTTTTAAAGGAAATCGATTGTGCATACCGGAGGGTAGTCTGAGAATGAAGATTATCAAGGAGTTACACGAAGAGGGACATGTTGGGAGAGACCGTACCTTACAGTTGATTTCACAGTCCTACTTTTGGCCATCGATGAGGAAAGAGGTGGAGAGGTTTGTGGAGCGTTGTCATATTTGTCAAGTTTCGAAAGGAACTGCGACTAATGCTGGTTTATATATGCCGTTACCCGTGCCTGTAAAACCATGGGTGGATATCAGTATGGACTTTGTGTTGGGATTACCGAGGACACAACGTGGTAACGATTCCATTTATGTGGTGGTTGATCGATTTTCGAAAATGGCACATTTTATTGCTTGTAAGAAGACGGCGGATGCTGTTCATGTTGCTCAATTGTTTTTCAAGGAGATCTATCGACTTCATGGATTGCCAGAATCTATTGTGTCGGATAGAGATACTCGGTTTCTGAGTCACTTTTGGTTGAGTTTGTGGAAAATGGTGGGAACGAAGCTGAAGTTTAGTAGTGCTTATCACCCGCAAACGAATGGACAGACCGAGGTTGTGAACAGATCGTTGGGAAACTTGTTGAGGTGTCTTGTTCAAGATAATCTGAAGAGTTGGGATATGAAGTTATGCCAGGCAGAGTTTGCCCATAATCATGCTGTGAATCGAAGTACTGGGTTCAGTCCATTCCAGATTGTTTATTCAAGCTTACCAAAGGGACCGTTGGATTTAACGATAGTGCCACAATCAAAGAAGACAGTTAAGAAAGCTGCTGATTTTGTTGAAGGGCTGACGGAATGTCATAAAATCGTTCAAGAACGATTAGAGAAAGCAAATGTGAAGTATAAACAATCTGCAGATTTGAAACGACGAAATGTTGAATTTCATGAAGGTGATTTGGTTTATGCAGTGTTAACAAAAGATCGTTTTCCAGTAGGCGCTTATAACAAATTGAAAGCAAGAAAAATTGGTCCTTTGGAAGTCGTAAAACGAATTAATGAAAATGCGTGTAAATTGAAGCTGCCAGATGATGTGTATACGTCTGACGTATTCAATGTTAAGCATCTCGTACCATATCATGGGGATGAGTTTTTTGTGGTGAATGCAGAAAGTGCAAATTCGAGGTCGAATTTTTCTCAACCTGGGGAGGATGATGCAGCTCAGGATGAAGGTCTAAGTCGTACACGACTTAAGGGACTAAGTCGCACACGACTTAAAGAAGTACCTATAGGTCGTCTTCGACCTAAGGAAGCATGTGAGCAGGAGCTACGACTTAATTAGAGACCAGGGGAAGGAGTTAACTCGAGTTTACGACCTAAGGAGAAGGTTCTGGGTTGTCTACGACCTAACGAGATACTGGAACGACCTAACTTGTTTTTAGGTCGCATACGAGCTAACAAGTTAAGGTATAGGTCGTGGGAACGACTTAACATATCACCGGGGAAAGAACTACGACCTAACGGGTTGGGGGATGCCGAGTTAAAACAAGGAGATAGGTCGCTGGAACGAGCTGAGAAGGTGCTACGACCTAACAAATCACGACCTATGATAGGTCGCAAGAAAACGGAACGAGCTAAGTTAGGTCGCAAAGTCTTGGGTCGCGGAGACTTAGGTCGCGAGGCCTTAGGTCGCGAAGAATTTCTGAAGCCGCTTCTGTTAGGTCACAAACGAAAGGATGCCGTTCATTCTTAGGTCGCAAAGCTCTGGATGCCACTGATTTCCTTAAGTCGTTGAGTTGGGATACCGCAAAGTTCTTAAGTCGCAAAGCTCTGGAGGTCATTGATTCTTATGCCACGTGGATCTCTGCCGTTGATTGTTAAGTCGTCAAGTCAGTGTGTTGTAACTGTTTGTTGTTAGGTCGCTGCCGACCTATGCTAAGTCGCGTATATTCTTAGGTCGAACCATTTTAGGTCGTAGGTCGCTCACGACCTAAGTACTTGTAAAATTTTTGAATTTTTCTATTGTGTTGAGTTGTAGCCTATAAATAGGCATGTATGGTCATTTGTAAAAGGTTGTTGAATATTGAATAAAATTCTCTTTTGTTAGCTTTGTGCTTTCAATTCAAATTGGTAGTTGAGTGTAATCTCCTATCTCCTCTTTCGGATAATCGAGTGCGCTCGATTCAACGATTGCAGAAGCCGATTCGCAGAATCAAGTGCGCTTGATCAACGCTTGAAGAATTGAAGATCTTTGAACCCGGTATCGTGTGCGCGATCAACGAGTTCGAGATAGCTAGAGTTCGGTATCTTCGGATCAACGAATTCGGGCATTACAGTATTCATCAATCCATCTATTGCTATTTTCATCGGTTGAAGATCATTTTGATTAATCCGCTGCATCAAAATGCTCAAGCTGACCCGAGCGAATTGAAAAGACAAAACACTCGAGTCAGAACTAAAAGATCTTATGTGAGTCAAATCAACGGTAAAAAAATATGAGTGTAAATGGCGTCAGAGATGTTTACGGGGTTTGACATCTCCTATCCAGTGTCTAACGTGAGTGCAGTAACTTAAGAGATGTTCGAGATTCACATCTCCTAAGGATACGTTAAACTATCTACTATGTAGTATAATACGCTATTATAATAGTGTCTACAATAAAGTAAAGTATTAAAATAACGTTAAGGCATTACCCATATCCCCCTTAACACATTTTATATATTCTCATAAGTCTATACAGTACCGTAACTCCCCCCGTAAACTGGAAGGCTATCAGAGGGCACTCCATAGGTATGGTACAAAACAAACTCATAGAAGGCGTGCTAGGGCATGTGAACACGGCACACGAGGAAATGCCAGGGTAGATATACCGTTTGCGTATCCAGACTGGTGGTAACGCATAGCCGCAACTACCGTCCACCTCCTACACACTCCCATATCAAAAATCGAGGGGTGGCCACCAAACAATCACAAAATCAAAATATAATATCGAAGAAATGTGACGACCCTGAATTTTTGACATTGGAAATCAGGATATTTAATTGATTTTACATATCTGGAAGTTAGTTTAATTTGAAATTCAAATATCAGAATGAATTTGGCAATTTAATTATTGAGTTTAATTTATTGGAAGTTGGGTAAAAATATTGAATCTTCAGTTTTTAAGCTGATTAAAAATATTTTCAAGGCTTGTAAAATTTATATTAATAGTTCTGAAGGTAATAGAACTTTTAAAATTGAATTTAAAAGTGATTCGTTTAGTTTTCAATTTTTATCGTTTAAATCGATATTTAAAAATAGCCTTCCGGTGCACGGTCTCGGATTTCGACGAAACCAAGTCCATTGGATCCGTAATATTGTATTATTATCGGATTTCACATTTCGGAGTGTCTGGAGTTGTCGTGTGATTGTACGACATATAAACGCGCTGAAATAATATAACGAGATATTTTTGAATATAAAAATATAAATTTTTAATCAACAACCACGCCTCCTTTCTTTCACTTCAGTTAAGTCACGTCCTCTTTATTTTAAATCATCGTCTTTCTCTTCTCCCCCATCGATACAAATCAGAGAGATTCAGCCCCTTTATTTTAAATCTTGAGTATCCATTCCTCTACTGTCCTCATCTTCAAAGCAGGTCGAAATCGAGCAGAAAAATTTATGTCTTCCCTCCTATCTTCTCCTGTTCGAAGGATTCGTTCGACAATAAAAAAAAATCGAACGAGATCGAAAATCTCATATGGGGAGATGTCGCGACCGAAGCTCTCCGAGCACGCGATTTGAAATTGCGATACATACGGCCGCCGTTGAGGATTCATCGAGCACTATTGGGGCGATCGCAGTAGCGAGCGCAGCAGGGGAAAGGAGGTCGAGCTAGGCCATCGGCATCGCGGTAGTGGCATGCGCGTTCGTGTTCGAGGTCGAGGCATGTACGTGTGGGCAAGGCGCGTGGGAATTCGAAGGCGAAGCAAGGTCGGTCCGAGATGGGTTTGGGATTTTTGGTGGTTTCAATCTCGATCGGTTGCTGGTCTAAGACAGTGAAGGTATAAATTTATTTTAATTTAAAAATATGTATATATATATAAAGATTGGGATTTTTTATACTGGCAGAAGAAAAAAAAAGAAAAAAACATGAGAAAAATTTAAAGTTCAAAACAGAAATTATTTTATATATATGAAATCAGAAATAAAAATATATAGGAATTAGATTTTTATCTATATTAGTATATGTAAGAAATAAAATAAATATACATTTACATATTTTTAAATTGCTAGTATTTTTAATATAATGGGTTTGGTGAATAAATTGTTAAATTAACTTATTTAGTTATTTTAGTTACCAAAGATTATTAAAAAAGGAAATTTTGTTTTAAATTTGATTTTTTGTTAAGTAAATTTATTAAGGGAGGAATTTGTTTAAATAAAAACTATTAGTTAATTAAACTATCAAAACGAAAATTGATTTTTTGCTTATTTCGAATATTAATAAATTGTATAATTGTTTATACAAGGTTTAATACTGTGAAGACAAAATCGGGATTGGAAATGGTTTGCAAAATAAATCAAAGGTGAGATCTTCTCACTCAAAAAAAAATTAAAACTGGAATTGCAGTTATTGATTGATTGTTTGGATGTGGTAGTATATATAGTAGTATATATATATATTGGTGATTGATTTCCCGCATTATATAGCGAATGAGACCGTATGCACCACATAATAGCGGATAATATTTTATGAATCCCATATACCGTGATATTCCCTCTCAAAGTGGAATGGGTATTTAATTGTTGTGCTAACATCTGTGGATGCAGGGAAACAGGTTGGAGGGATCCAACTGGATTCCTCAAACACTTGAATTTGTTTTAATGTTGTGTGTTAATTTATTTATAATCTGGGTATGATTATATTTGTGATTGAAATTGTTGAAGGCTATAGTTTAGCCGAATATATTTTTGGTATCTTTGGATACCAGAAATAAATAAAATTGGATTTTCGAAATTAAAGTAGGAAATTTTAAGTAAATTCCTTTTGAAAGAATTGGGTGAATTTAAAAGAAGGAATTTAAAAGCATAAAGTTGATTTTTGGAATCTTATCGAATTATTTCCAAAATATAGGAAAGGATTTTAATAAATGGATTTTGAGAAATATTGTTTAAAAGTTGAAGAATTTATTTAAAATTGGATTTTCCATAGTTGGAAAGAATAAAGGAATTTATTTAAAAGGTGATAAATTTCTAGAAATCAATTTGATAATTGATTTGGTATTTGAAAATAAAACTTTGGGAAATCGATATGAAAATTTATTTGGTGTTGAATGAAAATGGATTTTGTGTTGAAATAAATTTGGAAATCGATTTGTAAAATGATTTATTATTTGGAAATAAATTCAGAAATAAATTTGCAAATGGTTTGTTATTTGGAAATAAACTTAGAAATCAATTTGCAAATGTTCTGTTCTATTGAAAATAGACTTGGGGATCAATTTGTAAAATTGATTTGGTATTTGAAATAAATGGAAGAGTCAATTTGAAATTTGATTTGGGGGTTGAAAGTGAATATTTGAAAAATCATATATAAGTGGATATTTGAAAATTTAAATTGACAATGGAATTTATAAAGAAAACGTGAAAATAAATAATATCGGGAATTTTATTCCGCAAGTGAAAGGTGATTTGAAATTGGTTTTCAAAGTGATGAAGTATGGAAATATATATCTTGCAAAGATATTTTGAAATTTAATAATTTAGAAAAATTATTTAGATTGGATGATTGTTGTGAATGTTGTTTGATAGTTAAATAACCGACTATCAATATTTGCCTTCGAAATGGCACTTGAATTTGTTTTTAAAACAAGCGCTCATTATTCGGTTAAGCCGGGAGAGGACTTTGTGTCATATAACCCATTCCTAATAGTGATACGATGTAAATGGATAGCATTTGAAGACCGGTGTTGAAGACCGGGTATTTGCGAGAACGATAGGATAACCTATCGATTGTCTCTGCACTGAGTAGCTACGGTATAGAGATTCCTTAAGTGATGGGAAGTCCGATCGGGATTGTGAATACCCGGATTGCAAGGGCTTCTTTGGAAGTGCCTTCGGTTCTGTTCGAACCCGGAATAGATTTGTATGGTTGTATGTCTGACATTACACTTTGAGATATAAAGCAGATTTCTTTCAAATACATATCTATTGGTGGTGGAGAATTTATTCTCTTAGCTTAACACCCTTCTCTGAGACGTACGAGCTCAGAGGTTATGTAGTTGAAGGTTATCAGTGATATACTCCCAATTTGGTAATGTGGCATGCTAAGTGCTGCTGTGTGTTGATGGTCACTTATTGATCATTCGTGATCAAAGCATGGCTTTCTTGTAAAGCGTAGCTTTATGGACTAAACCTCATCGAACCTTACACCCCAGAAATGGTCGAAGCAGGAAAGATGCGGCAAGGTTATGAGGGTTGCTCCCTTTAGGGTATGTCATTTCCTTTTGGAAAAAGGTGGTATCATGGTATGGAGCCAAGATATTTTACCTGTGTGGTTGCTCCAATCTCATTTACTGTGTGATTGTTGCTTTGTGATCGAGGGCCCTCGGATAAAGGTCGCAAACGACCGAGGGGTAGCATACTCGTGTAGTAGTTACCTAGTAAGAGGTAACCCGGCCTTGTGTTGGCAGAGAGCTGGTTAAGTTCTCGGGGCGTTCCTCCAGAGGCGTACCCATGTGGCATAGAAAGTTCCTTAGCCTGACCATTTGTTGGAAAATCCAAAGAAACAATACGAACCTTGTACGGTTTTAGTTGTATAACCTGCTATGGAATGTGGCGGTAACCTGTTATTGAACATAGTAGCTATAGTAGGCATACAATAATGGTTGTATGTTGGCTAAGATTAATATTATACTTTCGAAATGGTTTTCACACTAGGCACTAATGATAATATTAAAAAGATTTTGCGTATCAAGCATGTTTGACTATCATAAGGAGAAATCTTCTCCAATTCTGCGTTTGCATTGTGTGTGTGGCGGGAGGCCTTATGGTAGTTTCATTTTCCAAAAGCATTGCGAATTTCTTTTTTTTTCTTTGTGAAAATAATTGTTTTTAAGATCTCACACCAGTCCCATGACTGACTTGGAGTTTATTGTTCACTTTCTAAACTCTGGGTGCCCATAATTTTCCACACGTGCAGCCTAGAGTCAGGTTATCATTTGGATCTGGATGGATTGTTGTGGAGCTCAAGAGGCGAGCTGGATGGCAAGGCGTATCACTTATATTATTATTCTGCTGTGTATTCTGTTATGTGGACAAGTTTATATAACTGTCCAATGATGTGTGTTTTTGTAAACTTTTATGATGTATTGTATAAACTGATATAGTTCTTTGTTATAAAGATTATTCATTCATCTATTATATATTGTTCCGCTGCGAATGTGAGATTCTGTTTGTTTCTGTTTCTTCTTCTTTATTCTTCTATATGTTTTCTTCTACCTCTTCTTTTTAACCCTGATGGTTCGTATTTTCGTTCTTCTTGAGTTGATTTGTTGGAAATTGATGTCAATTTAAGGGGACGGATTTGCGAGTCATCACAAGAAATGTGTCCGATAGGAGGAATGACCTCACTTGGCCCGGTGTGGCTCCTGATTTTAGTTACATCTAAACTGACTCACGGGAGTCAGGCTCACATCATACCTTATATAGGAATCGTTCACCAAACCATCCTACTTCATTTCTGGAATCTCCACCACGTACATAGTTGTTAAAGTGGTTTTCGTTATTGGTAGAGAGTATGGCAATATCTGATCCCGGTCTCTTTAACAACCAATCGCTTATTTCACACCGGATGGTTCTTTTACATTTCAAAAGTCAATTTATAATTTATATCAAAATATCATATTCAATTTCAAATCATATCGTTTCCAAAATCATAATTTCTTCAAAAGTCATATTTCTAATAACGTTAAATTTCTTGCTTCAAAATCATCATATTCAATCAAATACAACATTTAAATCCCAAATGAGGTTATAATATCACTTAACCAAATTTACTGAAAAATCGAGAATTTGAATATATACCCGTCCATTTTACTTAGTTTGGAATTTAGAAGAAAATAGTTTTAAATGGTTATAAATAGTTAATATAGATTTAAAAATAGATTAAATATAGTGGAAATTAAGGAGGCATCCCTATCATACTTTCATATTGTAAAGCGGGTCCCTGTCAAAGTTTCATTGTAAAGCGGGTCCCTGTTTTCTGGAAACGAAGAAAAATTATTGCTGAAATGTTAGCAACTTTTATAAATAAGTGCTGATATTTCAGCAACTATCTGTGTCAAAGTTTTATTGTAAAAACAAAGAAAAATTATTGCTGAAATGTTAGCAACTTTTATAAATAAGTGCTGATATTTCAGCAACTATCCGTGTCAAAGTTTTATTGTAAAAACAAAGAAAAATTATTGCTGAAATGTCAGCAACTTTTATAAATAAGTGCTGATATTTCAGCAACTTTCATAAACTGTGTTCACAGTATACATAAATGTTGCCGAAATATCAACAACTTTTATAAATAAGTGTTGATATTTCAGCAACTTTCATACACTATGTTCACAGTGTACAGAAATGTTGCGGAAATGTCAGCAACTTTTATGAAATGTTGCATCATGTTCTGCAATAATCGTGAATAAAAAACAGGGACCTAATTTACACTGAAATTTAGTGAAGGACTTTTCTTGAATTTCGAAACTTAATAAGGACCTGTGCCAAAAGTACCCTTAAATATAATTAAAATAGATTAAGTAGCTTTAAAATAGATTAATTAGATTTAAAATAAGTTTAAATGGGTTAATTAGTTTAAAAGTTGAAAATATTAATAAATAAAATCTTTAAAATAATATATTTTTAAAACAGTTTATATAAAAATATGAATTTGAAATTTATATCAATTTAAACTATTTGTTTCATTCCAATACATTTGGACCATTTCAATATCCCAAAACCCAATTTCAAAATTTCCAATTCTCAATAAAATATTTAATTCAATATCGTCTTCAATCCATGTTTGAAATATCAATTTAAATTACTCCAAATTCAATATATTTCAAAGTTATAATTCAAACAATTTAAAATAATTTAATTCTGAAAATTTTCACTTTTTATTCCAAATTCAACTTTGAAATGTCAATTTAATTTCTTTAAACAATTCCTTTCTACCAATTCAAATTTCAACATAAACTTGATTTAAATAATAATTCAATTTTATATAAATCAAATTTTTATTTCAAAAATATCATTTAATTCAATTCAAAATTTAAGGATTCAAACATCATTAAATTTAACCAATCCAATGTCCGTATATAATTCTCTACCCTAGGGTCAAGTGATACGGATATCTATCATTTCAATCCTCAATTTAAAAATTTTATATTTACGGATATATATCATTTCAATCCGCAATCCCGAAAATATAAACATCCATAAATCGCTCGAGTCGATCATTTCAACCTGTAACGACCCGTATTTTCACGGATCGAAACATCGTAAAATAGTTGACCTTTGGTTGCATTGCTGTTAAGTCGTTTCAGATTTTAGCAGAATTTTTTTCTAAGTCTTAAGTTGTAGCCGACTTAGGAGGTTTGGACGAGTTAAGAAATATGTCTGGACGAGTTAATGACTAAGGGGTAGGTCGGCGACGACCTAAGGAAGATAGGGGAGTGGTTTAAGTCGGTTGATAGTTTGGGACGACCTAAGAAATTAACCGGGTTAAGGAAGTTAAGTCATAGGGTGGCTTAGGTCGAGTGACCGACTTAAGGGAGTAGCCTATCTAAGAAGTTGACCGACTTATAGTATTAACCGACTTAAGGATAGTGGTGAGTTAAGTTGTTACCGAGTTAAGGAATCAGCGAGTTAGCGAGTTAAGGTGGTAAGTCATGGACGACCTAGGGTATGATATAGGTCGTATGCGACTTAGTATGTTTGTCTTTTCGGTCCTATTTGTTTAAGTCCTAGGTCGTAAACGACCTAAGAGATAAGTCGTGACCGACTTAGAGGTTAGCGACTTAGGAGATAGGCAGGTTTGTGGCCTTATAGTTAGGTCGCACCTGTTGATGAGTTGTTAGGTCGTAAGTCGTATGGCCTGTTAGATCGGAGACTGTTATGTCGCGCAGAGTGAAGTTTTGGTAGGTCGTAAGTGCTAAGTCGTAAGTCGGAGGTAGTTAAGTCGGCAACGACTTATAGGGGCGGACGACTTAGTGAAATTTCAGCTATAAATAGAAGGGGGTTGGCTTCATTTTTGGGATCTGGATTTTGAAGCGACGAAGTGCTGCCATTTTGAGAGCTCGACTTCTACACTTCTTCACTTCTTTTCTCCACTCTAATCTAGTGCTTCCATCCATCCAAATCGAAGATCAAGATTGAAGATCCAAGAGCTAAAGTTGAAGATCTTCATCCGTTGAAGTGAGATTTCTTCGTTTGAAGCGGATTTGTGATAGATCAAGCTTGATCCTTCGCTGTCCAGATCTGAAGCGTGTTGATTTGAGGTTGTTTAGGTGATTTGGTGAGTGGTGATTATCTCTCACACGGATCCAAAGGAGTATATCGGATTGTTGGCTCGATTTGGTGTTAAAATAGTGATTTCCATGCATTTTCTTCATCCTAAGTGTAGATCCATGTAGATCCATTGTTCATGATGATTTGACAACCATTTTACTAAGTGTTAACCTATGCAAGTTCATTCATAAAGATTGTAGAGATAATTCTCATGATTTCATGCTTATTAGACTTTCAACTCTTTAATTACGAAAATGCCATTATTGTTATAATTGTCCATTTTGCTTATATTTGAATGCTTGGTTACTTGGATTGATGTTTGACATGATTGATTGCTGTGAATTAGATGATTGTTGATTGGTTTTAGACCGAAGATGATTCAAAAGCTAAGGGAAAGGCTCTTGAATTGGGAAAGCTGCTCGTGGCATATGTAGCGGGATGATGAAGCTCTTATGCATAGACTTGATGATGTGATGTTGAGATGAGGCTTTGCGAGGATGTGATGAAGCGAGGCAATCATGTGATGAAGACTTGGTATAATCCAGACGGGATCATTCCAAGCATGTTGATAACTCGGTGATATGATTCGAGTTGAGGATAATGAATGGATATGAGAATAGTCATCGAGGAGGATGACTAGGAGGCTTGGATAGCATCGTTGTTGAAGGTTCTAGCATGCTCTAAGCAAGAGTACGTTTGGGCACATTCGATAGTCCCAATGACTAACTGTTGATGGTCGAGTACTCTGGGCAGATTCGATAGTCCTAGGCACGGGCTGCGACGACGTGCGGGAGTTATGTCTAGAACCGGGGTTTCCATTAGCCCTTGACGGACGGCTGAAAGAATGTGCCGGTCATTCAATTAACGGTGATATCGAAGCAGTGATAACAGTGATAGCCAGAGTCATGGATGTTTGGTTGTATCGTCGTTCGGACTCAAGAGCGGTATTTTCCGGGTGCTTATCTGATTTAGGCCTTGGTACTTGGAAAACATCGCCCTTGACTCGAATGATTATTACTTTACTTTAAATGGTATGCTCTGCTATGTTGCTTCTGCTTAGTGTGTATCTGGGGGCTATCACTGTAGAAAGAGGTGGAGTGGGAGGGTTGTATTCCTATTCCTTTTCCTTTATGCTCTTTTGGTATGTTGTTAGTTAATTTACTGCTCACTAAAACTGTTGTCTGACTCAAGGCTTTATGTTTTAATTCTTATTGCCTTGGGCTGTTCGTCCATTTTGGGACGGGCAGACTAGGTAACAGGTGACAGGTGCTGTTCTCTTCTCACGATGCTGATATCGAAGACGAGCTGGAGGGTTGCATATTATCTTCTTATTATATGTACTGGATGTTCCGCTGTTTTGTATTCTCTGAGTGTCATGTAGTGAGGCTTGATGTATTGGCTATTTGGATGCTTGTATTCAACTATTATGGAGTTTTATATGATGTCATTTTGTTCTGTAAAGCTTCACTATACATATGTTCTATTGTATTTTGCCCATGCGCTGTGAGTAATACGATAGATTCTGTTGTTTTAAATTTTACCTTGACAATCAGCCATGGTCGCCTGGCACTCTTTACAGCGCACTTTCTCTAGATTCGGTGCAGGGGTCATGGGCGGTCGTTTCATTTGGTATCAGAGCATTGGTTAATCGATTTTACCCAACGCTCGCTGACGTAACTACGTATGAGAGACGTAATTGTATTTTGATGGATGAATACTATATATAATATAGTAGCTTAGTAGAGTTGAGTCCTTTATGCAGTTGTTTCTCTAGAAGTTCTAATCATTTCTTTTTATAGATATTGAGAATGAGTCGAAGAGGGAGACCAGCTGCTAGGGAAGGCCGTGCTACTGAGGGGACTGCTGATTATGCAGCTATGTTCGAAGCTATGATGACTTCGATCATGAGAAGGATACCCGTTCCGGGGGCAGCAGTAGATGTTGGAGTTCAAGTCCAAACTCCGAAACCAGTGGATTTTGCTAAGTTGTGCAAGGATTATACTGCTCTTGGAGGGAAGGTTTTCTTGGGAACAGAATCTACTATCGAAGTCCAGAGATGGATAGATGCTTGTAGAAGGATTTTTGGTGATTTGGGAATTGATGATGCAACTAAGAGGAAGTTGGCATCAAGGCAGCTTCAAGGGAGAGCTTCTGATTGGTGGAACTCTATTACCATCAATACTTCGGAGGAAGAGATTACTTGGGAGCAATTCCAAGTTAGATTTGAAGCTAAGTTCATTTCTACAGCTCAGAAGTCAGTTCTGTTCAAGAGGTTTGTGGAGCTCAAGCAAGGTGGGAGACCAGTTCTTGAGTATGTTTCTGAGTTCGAATCTTTGTCCAAGTATGCCCGGTCATATATTGAGTCTGCTTATCAGAAGAATGAGAAGTTTGTGACAGGCTTGGACAGTTATCTTGGGAGACAGTTGGTGGATCATTTGGACGATTCATTTGAGAAGCTTGTGGAGAAAGCTCTTAGGCATGAGAGTCTGTTTCCTAAGGAAGGATATGTTGTTGCTGTGACCAGGGAAGAGTCTAAACCCCAGCAGGGTGGAAACAAGAAGAGGAAGCAGCAGCAGCAGAAGGGTAAGGATGGTCAGAAGAAGCCGAAAGGCGAGGTGACTTGCTACAACTGTCAGCAGAAAGGCCATCTCTCCAGGGATTGCAAGAACCCGAAAGCGTCGGCGAAGTGCCACAACTGTGACAAGCCGGGGCATTTCAGGAAGAATTGTCCAGAACCGAGGAGGGACAAGCAGATTGTGCAAGCTTATGCTTTGGGAGATGTTCCTTCGTCTTCAAAAGCTCCTACCCCTGAAGAGAAGGGAAAGAGTGTGGTGGTTCAAGGTACTCTTTTCCTATGTGGTGTTCCAGTTAGAGTTCTATTTGATACTGGAGCGTCGCATTCGTTTGTTTGTAGTGAACTTGTAGGCCGGTTAGGTTTGGAACCGGATATTGTTGATAGGCCATTGGTTGTGACTAATCCAGTTGGGGGTTCGTCTTGATTGTGTATGTTATGCCGTGGTCTGATTGTGTCGAGTCATGGTTGCTCTTTTGTTTGTGATTGTTTTGTTCTGAACTTTGCGGGGTTCGGAATTATTTTGGGTATGGACTGGCTTAGGAAGTATGCGGCAAAGGTTGATTGCGAGAGGTTGGAAGTGACAGTCGAGAATGTGGAGGGGCGAAAGGTTGTGATACGATGTAAGCATGAGGAAGGCGTCTTCATGAGCTTCATGTATTCGCTGGTTGTTCCACGGGATGGACTGTCATCAGTGCCGATCGCTAATGGATTCGAGGATGTCTTTGACGAAGTCAAAGGGTTGCCGCCGCATAGAGAGATCGAGTTTCGTATAGATCTAGTTGAAGGAGCCAGACCTGTTGTGATGCCTCTTAGGCGGATGGCGCCTAGGGAACAGCAAGAGTTGAGGGTGCAAGTTGATGATCTTTTGCAGAAAGGATTCATTCGGCGTAGTGTGTCCGAGTGGGGTGCACCAGTTGTGTTTGCAACCAAGGCAGATGGGTCGTTGAGATTGTGCGTCGATTATCGTGAGCTGAATAAGGTGACTAAGAAGAACAAGTATCCATTGCCGAGAATAGATGACTTGTTTGATCAGCTTCACGAAGCTAAGGTGTTTTCTCAGATGGATTTGGCAACGGGATTTCACCAGTTGAGAGTGGCTAAGGATAGTGTGCCGAAGACTGCTTTTAGGACACCATCCGGTTTCTTTGAGTGGTTGATAATGCCGTTTGGATTAACTAACGCGCCAGCATATTTTGTGGATCTTATGAATAGAGTGTTCAGAGATCAGTTGAACAAGTTCGTACTTGTGTTCGTGGATGATATTCTAATTTATTCCAGAACGGAAGAAGAGCACAAGACGCACTTGCGTATTGTTTTGGAAATCTTGCGGAAACATCAGCTGAAGGCTAAGTTTCGAAGTGTCACTTCTGGAAGAGTGAAGTGAGGTTCTTAGGCCATGTGATTTCTGGAAATGGAATAGCGGTTGATCCCGCCAAGGTGGCAGCAATCCAGGATTGGGTTAGACCTAAGAATGCATCTGATGTGAGAATTTTTCTTGGATTAGCAGGATATTATCGACGGTTTATCAAAGACTTCTCCAAGGTAGCTGCACCGTTAACAGGATTGACAAAGAAGAACCTAGCGTTCAGATGGGATGCTAGGTGTGAGCAAGCTTTCGGAATCCTGAAAGAGAGATTGACGAGTGCTCCTGTTCTGACTATTCCTAGTGGGAATGATGAAATGGTGGTTTACACCGATGCATGTGGTACTGGACTTGGAGCAGTGCTGATGCAGAGGGATAAAGTTGTTGCGTATGCCAGTCGACAACTGAAGCCGCATGAAAGGAATTACCCAACTCATGATTTGGAGTTAGCGGCGATTGTATTTGCTCTGAAGATGTGGAGACATTATCTATTGGGAGTTCGATTCGAGTTGTTTACGGATCACAAGTCGTTGAAGTATCTTTTCTCCCAAAAGGATTTGAATCTTCGGCAGCAACGTTGGCTAGAGTTTTTGGCATCATATGATTTTGGTATAGCTTATACTCCGGGAAAAGGTAACGCAGTGGCAGATGCGTTGAGTCGAAGACATGCAGGATTGGGAGCCATGTTTTCAGAATGGAAGAATCTCGAGTATTTAGCTGGATTTGACTTCAGGCCTAGATGCGGATTGGAACCTGAGATGTTGGCAAACTTATCGATAAGACCTTCTCTTGTGGAAAGGATTGGCGAGAGCCAAAAGCGAGACGATAAGCTTGTCAAGATTATCCGGGATTTGGAATCTGGATTGGAACCAGAAAAGGATAAAGGATTCGAGGTCGATCGAGAGGGTTGGCTTCGGAAGCAAGGACGACTAGTTGTTCCCGATATAGATGAATTGAGGAATGAAGTTCTGAAGGAAAGTCATCACTCGAAGTTGACAATTCATCCAGGTGGAAATAAGATGTATCGGGATATGAAGAGAACCTACTACTGGGAAGGCATGAAGAAGGATGTTGGAAATTTTATTTCCAAGTGCATGAACTGCCAGTTGGTAAAAGCCGAACAGAAGAAGCCAAGTGGATTGCTTTAGCCATTAGAAGTTCCTACATGGAAGTGGGAGCAGATATCTATGGATTTTATTGATGGACTACCTAGAACAAGAACGGGAAATGAAGGGATTTGGGTCATTGTAGATCGTCTGACCAAGAGTGCGAGGTTCATTCCTGTTCGATCGACTAGGACTGCATCAAAGTTGGCTGAGTTGTATGTGAAGTGGATAGTTCGATTCCATGGTATTCCGAAGAGTATAGTGAGCGATCGAGATCCGTTGTTCACTAGTGGATTTTGGAAGAGCTTCCAGGAAGTTTTGGGAACCGAGTTGTGTTTGAGTACAGCTTATCACCCTCAAACAGATGGTCAGACCAAGAGAGTCAACCGAGTTTTGGAAGATCTTCTTAGAGCATGTGTTTTGGACTTCGGAGGATCATGGGAAGATCACCTTCATTTGGTGGAGTTTGCATACAACAGTTACCAGTCAAGCATTGGTATGGCACCATATGAGGCATTGTATGGAAGACCGTGTAACTCCCCGACATGTTGGTTGGAAACTGGAGAAAAGCTGATACTTGGGCCAGAGATGATTCGGCAGACTTCAGATTGTATAGAGATCATTCGGCAACGAATGAAGGCAGCCCAAGACCGTCAGAAGAGTTATGCTGATAAGCGTCGTAAGGATTTGGAGTTCGACGTTGTTGATATGGTTTTTGTGAAGACTTCTCCACTTAAGAATGTTATCCGATTCGGGAAGAAAGGAAAATTGACTCCGAGATTTGTTGGACCATTCCCGATCATCGAGCGAATTGGAAAGCTCGCCTACAGATTGGAGTTACCAGAGAAGATGTCGGGTGTGCACAATGTTTTTCACATATCATATCTACGGAAGTATGTGCACGACTCGAATACAGTGGTTTCTGCTGATAGCTGTGAAGATTTCGAAGTTGATCCAGTCGATAGAAGACCTCGTAAGCCGCTTCGTGTTGTTGAAACCGACACGAAACAGCTTAGGAGGAAGGTAGTTAAGTTGCTCAAGGTACAATGGAGTGATGATGATAACGACTGTACGTGGGAGGTGGAAGAGAGGATGAAGGCAGCTCATCCTGAACTCTTCAAGGTATGGCCCTAAGGTGTCGTGTCATCTCACAATATTGTAACTTGTTCTAAGTTTTAGAATTCTGTACGCTAAGCTAGAATTGGATGCATGGTTTGTTGATTGCTATGGATGATAGGCGTGCAGAATAGTCTTTGATTGCTTTGTTTGTTTGGAATTTCGGGGGCGAAATTCCTAAGGGGGAGAGAATGTAACGACCCGTATTTTCACGGATCGAAACATCGTAAAATAGTTGACCTTTGGTTGCATTACTGTTAAGTCGTTTTAGATTTTAGCAGAATTTTTTTCTAAGTCTTAAGTTGTAGCCGACTTAGGAGGTTTGGACGAGTTAAGAAATAGGTCTGGACGAGTTAATGACTAAGGGGTAGGTCGGCGACGACCTAAGGAAGATAGGGGAGTGGTTTAAGTCGGTTGATAGTTTGGGACGACCTAAGAAATTAACCGGGTTAAGGAAGTTAAGTCATAGGGTGGCTTAGGTCGAGTGACCGACTTAAGGGAGTAGCCTATCTAAGAAGTTGACCGACTTATAGTATTAACTGACTTAAGGATAGTGGTGAGTTAAGTTGTTACCGAGTTAAGGAATCAGTGAGTTAGCGAGTTAAGGTGGTAAGTCATGGACGACCTAGGGTATGATATAGGTCGTATGCGACTTAGTATGTTTGTCTTTTCGGTCCTATTTGTTTAAGTCCTAGGTCGTAAACGACCTAAGAGATAAGTCGTGACCGACTTAGAGGTTAGCGACTTAGGAGATAGGCAGGTTTGTGGCCTTATAGTTAGGTCGCACCTGTTGATGAGTTGTTAGGTCGTAAGTCGTATGGCCTGTTAGATCGGAGACTGTTATGTCGCGCAGAGTGAAGTTTTGGTAGGTCGTAAGTGCTAAGTCGTAAGTCGGAGGTAGTTAAGTCGGCAACGACTTATAGGGGCGGACGACTTAGTGAAATTTCAGCTATAAATAGAAGGGGGTTGGCTTCATTTTTGGGATCCGGATTTTGAAGCGACGAAGTGCTGCCATTTTGAGAGCTCGACTTCTACACTTCTTCACTTCTTTTCTCCACTCTAATCTAGTGCTTCCATCCATCCAAATCGAAGATCAAGATTGAAGATCCAAGAGCCAAGAGCTAAAGTTGTAGATCCAAGAGCTAAAGTTGAAGATCTTCATCCGTTGAAGTGAGATTTCTTCGTTTGAAGCGGATTTGTGATAGATCAAGCTTGATCCTTCGCTGTCCAGATCTGAAGCGTGTTGATTTGAGGTTGTTTAGGTGATTTGGTGAGTGGTGATTATCTCTCACACGGATCCAAAGGAGTATATCGGATTGTTGGCTCGATTTGGTGTTAAAATAGTGATTTCCATGCATTTTCTTCATCCTAAGTGTAGATCCATGTAGATCCATTGTTCATGATGATTTGACAACCATTTTACTAAGTGTTAACCTATGCAAGTTCATTCATAAAGATTGTAGAGATAATTCTCATGATTTCATGCTTATTAGACTTTCAACTCTTTAATTACGAAAATGCCATTATTGTTATAATTGTCCATTTTGCTTATATTTGAATGCTTGGTTACTTGGATTGATGTTTGACATGATTGATTGCTGTGAATTAGATGATTGTTGATTGGTTTTAGACCGAAGATGATTCAAAAGCTAAGGGAAAGGCTCTTGAATTGGGAAAGCTGCTCGTGGCATATGTAGCGGGATGATGAAGCTCTTATGCATAGACTTGATGATGTGATGTTGAGATGAGGCTTTGCGAGGATGTGATGAAGCGAGGCAATCATGTGATGAAGACTTGGTATAATCCAGATGGGATCAATCCAAGCATGTTGATAACTCGGTGATATGATTCGAGTTGAGGATAATGAATGGATATGAGAATAGTCGTCGAGGAGGATGACTAGGAGGCTTGGATAGCATCGTTGTTGAAGGGTCTAGCATGCTCTAAGCAAGAGTACGTTTGGGCAGATTCGATAGTCCCAACGACTAACTGTTGATGGTCGAGTACTCTGGGAAGATTCGATAGTCCTAGGCACGGGCTGCGACGACGTGCGGGAGTTATGTCTAGAACCGGGGTTTCCATTAGCCCTTGACGGACGGCTGAAAGAATGTGCCGGTCATTCAATTAACGGTGATATCGAAGCAGTGATAACAGTGATAGCCAGAGTCATGGATGTTTGGTTGTATCGTCGTTCGGACTCAAGAGCGGTATTTTCCGGGTGCTTATCTGATTTAGGCCTTGGTACTTGGAAAACATCGCCCTTGACTCGAATGATTATTACTTTACTTTAAATGGTATGCTCTGCTATGTTGCTTCTGCTTAGTGTGTGTCTGGGGGCTATCACTGTAGAAAGAGGTGGAGTGGGAGGGTTGTATTCCTATTCCTTTTCCTTTATGGTCTTTTGGTATGTTGTTAGTTAATTTACTGCTCACTAAGACTGTTGTCTGACTCAAGGATTTATGTTTTAATTCTTATTGCCTTGGGCTGTTCGTCCATTTTGGGACGGGCAGACTAGGTAGCAGGTGACAGGTGCTGTTCTCTTCTCACGATGCTGATATCGAAGACGAGCTGGAGGGTTGCATATTATCTTCTTATTATATGTACTGGATGTTCCACTGTTTTGTATTCTCTGCTGTCATGTAGTGAGGCTTGATGTATTGGCTATTTGGATGCTTGTATTCAACTATTATGGAGTTTTATATGATGTCATTTTGTTCTGTAAAGCTTCACTATACATATGTTCTATTGTATTTTGTCCATGCGCTGTGAGTAATACGATAGATTCTGTTGTTTTAAATTTTACCTTGACAATCGTCCATGGTCGCCTGGCACTCTTTACAGCGCACTTTCTCTAGATTCGGTGCAGGGGTCATGGGCGGTCGTTTCACAACCCATAACGATTTTTTCTTAATCTATTGATCATTCGGGTATGTATCATTTCAATCCATAGTGAACTAGCAGTTTATACGATATAAAATAAAACATCTATTCATCCAATATTCAACAATCAACATCCATTACAAACATCATCCAAATCAATCAATAAATATCAATATAGAACTGATAATCAATAACAGGTATTTAACTGGAAATTTATATTCAATAATAAATTAAATAACGATTTAATTCAAATAATTCAAATTAACTGAGATGATGATTTAAAATATACCCAACAGACATAAATAAATTTCTAATCACACATAAATTTAATTTAAAAAACATAAGAAATTTTAAAAGTTATGAGTGGGTTAAAACACTCACCTTTGATTTTATCCTATAAAAATCCAAACAGAAGCGAAAAACTCAACAGTCTCCAAATTCAACTAAAATCAATTTCATGCTGTGTGGAATTTAAATATGAATCCAACAAAAGAAATCGTGCATGAATCGAAGTTTATATGCAAAAGATATTCATGTTATAAGAAATATTATTAAAATAATAATTAGTACGCAAAAAAATAAACAAATTTTAATACTTACGTTTTTCTCAAGATGAGGCTTTAGGAAAAGATTGAAGAACAACTATGATGAGGACAGGACGTGTACGGAAAAATGAAAAAAAAATCATGTTTCATAAAAGAAAGCTTTTGGATTAGGAAGAATAAGAGCTTTTGAATATGAGGTGTCAGGAGAAACAAAACACAAATGAAGGAATAAGCTGCAGGTTATTTATAATTAGGAAATGAAGATGGAGGGACAAAAATAAATGTCACAATTTATTTTGAAAGCTTCAGGCATTAATAATGCATAAGGAAATGTACGTAGGAATGGAAAAGTTTGCAAACCAAAGGAAAGTAAAATTTTGTATACGTGAAAATGAGGTGGAAAGAATTAAATACAACCTAAAAGACTAGGTTCAGGTATTAAACAGAAGGGGAAATGAATATATTAAGTATTAATAACAAGGTAACTATTTTAAAACGTTCATGCAATAATTAATAACAAAAGAAATGAAGGGACCATGTACATCGCTCAACCTTTTGAAATTCAATTTTTCTGAAACGTAACCAAATTAACTTTATTAACTCAAATAATATTCAAATTTGTACGCATTTAGGTTTTTATCTACGCATAAAAAAACTCACCTTAAAATGAAAACTTCCAATTTGGTTTTCCCAAAATGATCTCTTATTTCCATTAAAATACCCTTTTTGTTTAACACAAAACGTGTGTTTCTTTTATTAAATCTATTAATTGCAATCACCGTTTTCTTTCCTTTTAATTGAAACATTTGAATTACATTAATTGCAATTACTTACAAAGTTAAATTTTAAAATAGACAACTAAAATGGATGAAAAATAGAACAATTGTTTATTTAAACACGTATATAAATTTGTTGTTTACACACAAGAGTAATAAATAACTTACTAAAAAAATTATTGTCCTATTTTTGTAATCAATCTGTAAGCTAAAACACAGTTCAAATAAACATATATTTCTTCCTTTAAAATCAATCATTCTATTCTTTATTTTAATGAAATTAAACCTACATTCACAAATGAAACGTTCATTTTATTTGATGTAAATGTTCCTTTCATTAAATCAAACTTTCCTTATAATTTCACAAAACATAAGCTGCTTTTAATTACACCTATTAATTTATAATTAGTATTCTCTATCTTATTAATTGAAAATTTTCAATTACATTAATTTCAGTTGATTTAAGTTCCAAAATGGACTAAATGAATTTAATGAGAAGTAGAACAATTTTTCCTATCTAATAGTAATTTAAACATATTTACACTATTGGATACAAACAGTAATTACACATTTCTCACTAAATAATAGTTTCTCATCTCTACAATCAAATAAATAAACATATGTTTACTCTTTTACAAAACTTATTCATTTTTATTCTTTTATTTTTGATTTACACTCCTTACTATTAAAGCAATCATTACATTATGAATACAATTAACATTTCTATTTCTTTTTATTACGTTCACACTACAGTTATGGTCTTATTCCATATTAATGTAATATTTTGTTGAGATTTATTTGAAATTGATCAGTTAAATTGGTAACAACACCAATTGTCACCATTATACATTTTATAATATTTGTAAGTTAATTCTTTACAAACAATTATTACAATAACTCTCATTACACTACACTTATTCCATTTCCATCCATTACATATTGTTTTATTAATAAATCAACCTTTAAATTATTAATTACCTTTTATATCCTACTATAAATCAATGCACCCATTTATCAAAATTTATACTCCCAATTTATTTATTCATCTTGATTTCATTCTTTTTATTAAATCCATTATTACTCTATGAATAAAATTTACATTATTACCAAATATTACCTAAATTTACATTAACGTGATACTAAATTACATTTATTGCAATTGGTTTCAAATTTAATATAAAGGGCTAATGAAATAGGTAACGTATATTAATTGTTACCATTAACTTTAAATTACACTTATAAATTCATTATTTATACACACAAATGTTATAATTTTTTACTTAACCCAAATTTTATTAAATGGTCATTTATTTCATACTATTTCATTTATTAATTCAATGTTTACATTTGTCTTCTTATATTCAATTTTATAACCAAGTATAACAATTTACATTATTTCATCATTGGAATTTCATTTCAATTGTTAACAATTAACTTACATTTATATTGTTACGGTTCATTCTAGTTATTATTTCCATTAACAATTCACTAATTTTAATTTTCTTCAATATTAAATTACCAAAATCTTATTAAATTAACAAATTTAATTATCGAAAATTTATGGGTCGTTATAGTGTATAACACTTATTTTGTTGAGTTTTCATACTCATCCTTAGGTGATCCGTTTTATGCGGATTATATGGGTTTTCAGGCCGATCTTAGGATACTCGTTTACAAACGAGTTTAGACTTGCGAAGTGCTTGTCTCTTAGGTTGGTGCACAAAGTGTGTGTCTCTTTTGATGATTTGCGAAGTGCTTATCTGTATTGCTAGATTATGAATTTGACTTGCGATGTGCTTGTCCTATTCGATGTGTGAAATGCATGTCAACCTGTGTTAACATGTGAAGTGCGTATCCATTATTATAACTTGCGAAGTTCTTGCTTTTTGTTTGATTTGCGATATGCTTATCTTTGTAGTTTATGATTTGTAACTTACTTTTATGATAAGTTATTTGGGTTTTGACTTGCTTTTAAGCGGTCTCATATTTTCTAGTGTTGACTTGCCTTACATAAGCTCTTGTGTTCTTGAGTTTTCAAAGTGAGTATTCCTTATCACCATATTTGAGATGATTGTCGTTGATGGGCATCAGAGTATTTGATGACATGGTGATTTGGTATTGATGCTTCTTATTTGCATATGGCATATATTATATAGTTTATTTTATGCCTTATGATTTATGCAAACTTACTAGTGAATGATTCCATTGTGAGACCTTTTGATGTTTAGTGTGATACACTATTTGGGTTTATATATCTTTGATGTTACGCATGCTTATTATTATATGGTCTCACCTTTTTGGATATTGAGAGATAGTCCGACTCTTTATCTTATAATACTCCGGTTGGACTGAGACTTGACAGGTACAGGGATTCAGTATCTTTTGATTTGTGCTAGCTAGAGTAGCTATATGAAGTATTAGCTATGTGATAGAGTTCCTTTTGAGATGTTGATATTATTTGTATACTTGTGTATATTGGATTGCTGTATTGACCTGAGTAGTCATGTATATATTTAAACCCATCATAGTTTATACAAGTATATGTATTTGTAAGTTTAGTGTTTCATTTGTAGACTTACACTTTTAAAAAGTAATCGATGTTTTATATTTCCATTATGATATTGGATTCTGTGTTGTATTATTATGTGATATATTGTTCTAAATTATATTAAACTATTGTATTATTGTTTTGCACCTAGATCAGATATGTCGAATTACCTCTTGTTAGAAAATAAACTAAAATCTAGTCACATGATTCGACGTATTGATACTTGTCCAAAGCAATAATATAGATGGTTGCTCCTAAACAGCCTTATTCTGCATATTATTCGACAATAACTTGATATATTCTTAGGTAATATGGGCATAAAGGTAGGGCTTTACAATTTGGTATCAGAGTTGAGTCAGAACATTATAACATATAATATCATAGATCCGAGACCTAGTGAGACTTAGAGTCATGTCCGTTGGGATGTGTGGTAGATAGTTATAGTAATTATCTATATAGGAATAGGAATATAAATTGATTATAGGGATAATCAATTGGGATGTATTTTTAATTTAAAGTTTTAATTTGATAAACTAGGATTTGTTATATTTAAACATTTGGAAAGTAATGTGTTAAAATCCTATAGAGTTTGGTAATTTATTTTTCGAATTATGGGGAAATTAATTTTAAAAGAGATAAACTAGAGTGAAGTAATTTAGAAAATTTGTGTAAATGGATTTAGAAATTTTAAATGATCTAGGATTAATCAGAGTTGCGCAGCGAAATTTTAGAAATTTAAATTGTTCTGCTGGAGGTGACTATTTAGTTTTGGTTGATTGGCTATTGGGAATCAATTGCTTGGTTGTATTTATTTATATTGGATGCATGGATGCTAATGATAATAAAATAAATATAAATAAGGAAAACTTGTGATATTTATTGTATTAGCTTGTCCAGAAAATGTTTAAGGATTCTGATCGATGTGTGGGACACCATGTTATCGGTAGGAGTTCCTAAACATTGGACGAGACATTTTAACATGGGAAATAATTAATTTAGAAATTTGGAAAATAATTGAGTTTAAAATAATTTAAAATGACATTTTAGCCATTGAATAAATTATGAGAAGTGAAGAGCATGGCGTGACAATGTTGATGGCTTAATATTATTTTATAAGGTGAGATAAGTTAGGAAAATATTTTAACTTTTGGAATTGGTTTATATTAAAATTAAATTGAATTAATGGGAAACTTTTGAAAAAATAGAATAATTAATAATCTACTTCCATTTATTAATTTGACTTTCAAATTCTTTGATTATGTTTTGTGAATTAATTATAAAGGATTAATTATAAAGGAATTAGATTAGAATAATTTCTTTAGTTACTGAAGTATTGAATTAAATGGAATTGAGTTAAATATGATAATCTCTTTAAATGGGAGTTGTAAGATTGTGAAATATTATCTTTTATATTATGGGAAATTTGGTTTTGAGCTGAAAATTTAAAATTTGTCAAATGATAAACTTTTTGGATAGTGTAAATAGTAGTAAAGGTTATAGTAAGGGATAGGTTTAAAAATTTACAGAAACTATTATTAATAAAGACTTTTGCTCTAAAAAATTTAGAAATTATATAAATTTACTGAAACTATTAGTAATAAAGACTTTTGCTAAAGAAAATTTAGAAATTATATTATGGATTTTTTTCATTAAGAAAATTGCGGGACACAGTTTCTTTAAGAAAGGAAGTCTGTAACTACCCTGTTCTTTTCGTTAATTAAAATAAAATAAATAATGATTTAATTTGGAGAATTTAAATCATTAGTTTGGAATTTGTAGTCTTATAATAAAAGATAGATTCTTTTGGAATGATTAATTCTATATTATTACTTAAAATTTAAAAGAAATATTAGGAAGTAAAATAATGATTAATAGTAATGACATTGAAGTATATCTTTACTATAAAATAAGGTGGAAATTAATTTTGATTTAATAGAATTGCATTGATAAAGAAATGTTCTTCTTAACAAATAGGGATTTTATATCATTGGTAAGCTAGTAGTAGTAATTGTTTATATTTTTGGATGGGCTAATATAAAGCCCATGACTATACTTAAACAAATTAAGAAGCTTTCTATGCACTCATAAAAACATTTCCTGAACATATGAAGTATTCAAAGAAGAAAACTAGGGTTCCTTTCTCTTGCAATTCAATCAAAATGGAAAATTTAAATTACAAATAAATGTTTAGAAATTCTAAAATTCAAGGGTGCATGAAATAGAGAAGGCTAAAGAATTTTGGTTGCAATTAACTGCTTGATTAGAGAATAAAGGTGAATAACCCTCACACAATCTCTCTCAAAATCCAAGTACATGTTAATATGATTGAATCACGTTGAAGTTTCTGTCAATGAATGAGTGGTTGTTGGTTTGAATCTTTGTTTGTTAGGATATTAAGTCCAACATATATACATTTACTTGCTAGTTGAATTGCATTGAATCAGTAAGTTAAAACATAGTAGCTTAACAAACTATGTTTATATGTATTTATCTTTCTTTAATAGTATAATCTAGGTGATATATCAATGCCTGTAGCGAAATAGTAGTCGGCCAGAGATTAATCTGGAGCCTCATCGGCTCCAGAAATTGTCACTGCCAATGCACCGGTAGTGCCCTACCGGTCCATCAGTGGATGAACTGCTATAGCAAGCTTGTCTCTAGGAGTTTGTTTACCTTGTCGTTGTCTTTGTGGATTGCATGCTCTTCCTTTTTTTGCTTATATGTGATGATGTCTGACAAATATATTGCAATAGAACTTTCAACCTTGTAGTATCCTTAGCCATCTAGTTGTATAAATGATATGTGAATGAATATTTGATAAATTGCCTTACAATCTATTGAACTCTCTTGTTTTATGAGCACCACATACATGTATATATATTATACTTCATTTTAAATCAGATCTTTTAATTTAGTTCTATAATATATATATATATATATATTCTTTAAGCATTCAAAATCTGTAATGAGCTATAGGTTGTTGCTCCCTTTGCACGCTTCATGTGTTTTGGCATTTGCTGTTACGTTGTATGTTGCTCTTTCCGCTTGTCCTTGTTTTGGTTAATTGATGGATTGGAGTTTTGAATGATAAAGTTCTTTTGTCTTCCCATCTCACATTTTTGAGATGCTTTTGCATTACATTGTTTTGGTGATTTCAGATGTAGTTTGTTGACTCGTTTGGCTATCATTTCTTTGACCATTTCTGAAATTTATGAAGTGCTATATTGCACTATATTCTAGTATTCTTTTCATGCTTAAAATTATTAAAAAAGATATATGGATATATTAACATTTTGGCAATGTATTTTATAAAGCAGTTGACATTCATTTATTTACAGCAAAATCAATATATATGTACCTTCGTACATCTAGTTTCAGATTGGGGTTTCAATTTATTATAGCAACATACATATATACATACATATATATATACATATATATATATATATTCCCATTTTATTAAATGATCTATGCATGGGTTTTAAGGAGGTTTTTATATATCAATAAGTGTGGGTACTTGACAAATTGTTTTATAATATTTGGAATATGTTTGGTTATAAGCAATGTAACAACCGCAAATTTATCACTTTGATAAATTTTATTTATTTGTAAAATATTCAAATAAAAGGTTAATAATACAAATAATATTTTTTTGAGTAATAATAAATAATGATAATCTTGTTTTGAATAATGAATAATAATGGTAATCTTATTTTGAATGGGTATTCACAAATATATCTTTCTCGAGATTTAAATCGATAAAATAGCCGAAAATCGTTTTATCCATAAACGGATCTATAATTATATATCCAAAGTCGTGAATGGAACTAGATACATACACCCATTTTTATATATAAACAAGAATATGAAATAAAATAATTTATTTTATTTTTGAAAAATAATGTATTTATAACATCATCAGTAATGTCATTATAATTAATAATTAACTAATGATTTTAAGTCAAGATTAAATAATTTCTTAATTATTATAATTATCCACAATTTTTTTTAAAATGATAATAATTCATTTGTAATATAAATAAAGTGATAATAAATCAAATGTGATAGTTTTATAAATTTACAAATAAGATTTGAAATTATAAGGAAAATCGATATCGGTTTATCAATATAATAACAGTTTTTGTAAACAATCATTTAATATTGATTTATATGGTTTTATAACTCATATATGATGATTTTAATTCATGAATAATAATGAGAAAATAGTTTCAAAACTTTGTTTACAAATATATATACGTTAATTAATAAATCAAAATATGACCGAAGATCGGATTCCAAATTCGTAATGGTTTAACGTATATAAATTCTACGACGTTGTTCAAATGACTTGAACGCATTTGTGACATGCACACACACACATTAACATATACATATATGCATGATAAGAGTAGAAAGTAAATATATGTTTACCAATGGTAAAAGAATAAAATATCTAAAGTAATAATTATTTTAAAAAGCAAACATCAAATCAATCTTACACCACATCACATCACCACCTTCACCTCATCGCCACCATCACCTATACCTCATCACCACATGGTGGGGAGTGCAACTCAAGGGGTGGAGGGTGGAAGTGTTTGCTTGGGTAGGTAAGGGTATGGTGGTAATTTCACTTCGAAGACATTTTCTTATTTTTTCATATAAATACCACCCCTTCTTCTCACTTATTCTTCGCATTCTTTTTTTTCTTCATTCTTGAGCACTCTTGTGCTCTTTAATAGCTTCCATGGAAGTCTATGCTCTTTCTAAAAAACTTGAGAAAAAGTAGGAGGGTTAAAAATAGTGGAAGTGCTTAAGCACTAATCCACAGATTACTCTCTAACCTTTTCAATAGTTAACCAAATCTTCTCTAATCTCTTCTAAACTGTAGTATTAAGTCTAAGTTATCATGGAAAGCATGATTTGCAAGTGGAAGGAGGCATGGCTGTAGGCTTTGGATGTTTAGAAGATGTTTAGTGAAGCGTTGATTTGTTTGAAGGTTGATAGGAAGTATTAGTTTGGATTAAGGTGAGAAACTCTATATTTATATATATTATATATTGGACGATATAATATGGTTTGCTATGTTTTGTTGTGATGATTGTTAATCATGTTTGGTTGCTTCTTTATACTTTGATCATCAAGTATTGATTGTTTAATATGGTTGTTTTAACAAGTCATGTAACAACCCGTAATTTTAACAAATATTCTTAATTGAAATTTATTTGAAACTTAGATTTTAAATCATTTAAAAATTGAAAATTTGGAATATTAAAATGTGTTTTTGGGATTTGTTGTGAATTATTTTTCCAAATATATTAAAATAAAGATTTTTCTGAAATTTAAATTTTTGGTCAACTTTGGTCAAAGTTTGACTTGCGGTTGAAAATTTTAAATTTTAAATTTAATTTTTTATTCTTTTTCTTTGAAGCTGAATTTGATTCTAAAATTCTCTCTGCTTTTCGTTTCGTCAAATTCTGATTTATACCTTTTCAAATCTGTAAAGTTTCAGCGTTTTACATGTAATTATATCCGTATTTTATTTTTTCCTATTTTTAATTGGGTTTTGGGCTAGTTTTGGTTTGGAAATTAGCTTGTTATTTGTAGATGGGCTTTGGCTAATGGGCTAGACCATCCAATAGTCACCAGTTGTCTGTTCATTTTGAAAAGACGCCTTTTGAGAAACAAATACGTACAAAATTTCCTTCTGACTTCTCATCTCTTCCTCATTTCATCTTCCTACTCAGAAACATTGTTGTAAGTTCTCTTCTCTTTTTTTTCATATATTTTCCATTTGTTTCCTCCTTTTCTTATCAATATTTTTCGGCCACAACCCTTACCATCACCTTCCCCTTCTCCTTGCCTTCACCACCTAGTTGATAGGCCATCATCCCCATTTACCATAGCCGTGACCTACCCATGGCCGAACCACCACAATTCTTTCCAAAACTCTAGGTTGGACCTTCACATCATCATCCCATCTCCATAGCCGACCATCACCTCTTGCCTTGACCAAAAACTCCATAAGGCCGAACCCAAAGCTTGCTTAGCCGTAACCATCCTCATCCATAGCCGTGACTCCATAGTGCCTTGACCCAAAATCACAACATGGCCCAACCAATCCTATAGTGGCCGAACCCAAATGACCATGGCCGAACCCAAAGTACAATGTTCCCCTTGTCGTTTTGCCTTCCATGCCTTGCCATCCCCTTATACTCACCATTGCCGAGCCTAGTTGCCTTCATCACCATCATAGCCGTACCTATTCACGAAGTGGTTGAGCCAAACCATGATGTCCGAGCCTATTACTCAAGTGGCCGAGCCCACTTGCATTTGGACTAGCCCATTTCTTTTGATATTTTATTTATTTTTCATGTATAAATCATTTGCTTATATACATTTTATTTTATTTGTTTCTAAGATTTGGATTTGGGTTCTACTTCCACTCAAGTTTGATTCGTGCTTTGTCGTGCCTTTTCGGAAGTTGTCTTGTGTCTTGAATTGTCATCTCTAGCCAAAGAAGGTGAGTTTATCACTCTCGACTTCGTACTTATAATCTAGTGAATCGATGACTTGTGAATTGTAATAGTGATATGCCATGTTGATAGTAGTTTCGTATATGCCTTGAGCGATTTTTATTTGACTTGGGATTGCGGGTTTGAAATGATCAAACTCGGGATTTTATATTTCTGATTAAATGATATATATCTGTATCACTTGACCTAGATTAGAAAATATTATACAGACCTGTGGTTAAATTTTTAATAATATATATATTTTCAAAACTTTTTTAAGTATTTTTGAATTTTTAATTATGAAAATTTAACTTAAAATTTGATTTAAATGATTTAAATATATATATATACTGATTTTTCTATAGGTTAAAATTCTATAAGTTAATAAATGGTTTAAAATGTATTTTTAACTTATTATGAGAAAATACAGTTTTAATTGGATATTTTAGTAATAAATTTTATTTAACTAAAATCATAGTTTAGTTAATATCCAAATAAATAAGTTTGTAAAGTAAAATTGATCTTATATAATAACTATGATAAAAATATAAGATATGATGTTTTAAATATGTTAAAGTAGATAATATAATAGAAATTGCAGCATTTCTAAAATGCTATGGTTTTTAAGGTTGAGTTTTATTTATAAAAAGGGAACATTTTCAAAATGCTACTATATAAGGGTCACATTTTTAAAGTGTTATGGTTTCTAAAATATCACATTTTAAAGGTGTTATGGTTTCTAAAAATATCACATTTGAAAAGTGTTATGGTTTCTAAAATATCACATTTGAAAAGTGTTATGGTTTCTAAACATTACATTTTTGAAGTGTTATAATTAGGTGAATAAATTTGGAAGTGTTACAACTTTGGAAAATAAATATTATTTTTCAAAGAATAATGACATCGGATTTTATTTGTTTTGAAATAAATATGTTTTGATTTGAAATGTTAACCATTTGAAATAAATAACCACGGGTTATAATAACGGTTGGTTGTTAAAGAGACCGGGATCGGATATGGGCATACTCTCTGTCGATACCGAAAACCACTTTAACAACTGTGTACGTGGTGGAGATTCCAGAATGAAGTAGGATGGTGGCGACGATCCTAAGGTATATTTACGTGGACCCAACTCCCATGAGTTGGCATAAGGTGGCTAAAATAGGAGCGATTCCGGGCCAATGAGGTAGCTCCTCTTATCGGACACACTCCATCGTATACCATTATATTACTTTGTGATTGTTTGGTCGGGAGTGTGGATCGAGTTGGGCGATTGATGCGGCTTTGCGTTACCAATAGTCCGGATGCGTAATTGGTATATCTACCCTGGCATTGCCTAGTTGTGCCGTGTCACCTACCGTAGCACGCCTTTTACGAGTTTGTTTTGTACCATACCTATGGAGTGCCCTCTGACGACGCCCATTACGGCGGAGATTACGGTACTATATAGACCATGGGAATTTATAAAATCTGTTAAGGTGGAAAATGTAAAGCCTTAACGCTATTTTGATAGTTTACTTTACTTTAGACATTATTATAATAGCGTATATTACTACATAGTAGATAATTTAACAGATCCTTAAAGGATGGGCGATCCCAAGCATCCTTTAAGTTATTGATGCATTTCTATTACAGTACACTTAAGTTGATTTACATTGTATAAGTATGTATGTCCTTACTCGAGTGTTTTGTGTTTTGCTTTAAGCTCGGGTCAGCCTGAGTATCACAGCTTTGGATTCATCTTTGGTGCTAGAGATTTGCTTGAGATTGATCTATCTATCTAGTTGTCTATCTACTTCTATTTCAGTTATTTCCATTCAGCCTTATTTATGTATTAGTGAACTTATGTATTTGGATTTCCAGTTGTATTTGCTTTCAGACTCTAGTATTATGTATTTGTTTTGAGACTATGTATTATAGTAGCTTCATGAACTACTATGTTATTTTGTTCCGCTGTGAGTTATTCTGATATTCTATGTCTGTGATTCTGTGATTGATTTTATTTGCTCCAAATTTATTTACAATCTATTGTTTTGAATTATTCAAGTCCGACATGTGTGGTTTTATTGTCGATTTGAATGGTCCGAAATAGTGGGTCGTTACATTTGGTACCAGTGCTTTGGTTTTAGGCAAACCTTAGCCTACGGAGCAAAAACTCATTAGAGATAGGGTAGGAATACCCTAGAATGAGTGAAATCAATCTTAGAATCATTTCTTTGTGAGAGAACGTATTTTTAAGTATAAAATGATTTCCAAATGATTTTAAAGGATTTTAAAGGATATAAAATTTTCTTGTTTTAAAATCTCATTTTCTTAACTTCATTCTTTTCGAATCCACCTTGTTTATTAGAATTCTTTGATTAGGATTTCCACTCTAGTTGAATCTCATCTTTGTCTTTCTATTTTACCTTTGGCCTAAAATTCATTTTTGATTTTTCTAGGATGAATCGTAGGAATGTCAGAGGTAGGGGTCGTGGTGTTGCCCCAGTTCCTGAGCCAATTGCACCCATTAGGTTCACCACTCTCTGTAAGGAGTTCACTCAGCTTGGTGGTACCAAGTTTATCGGATCTGAGAGTATCATTGAGGCTTAGTAGTGGCTGAGGAGTTTAGAGAGGACTTTTACTGGTTTGGAGATTACTGATGCTCAGAAGCGTCAATTGGCAGCTGTTTGTACCAAAATTGGGCACAATACTCTTCGGAAGTTTTTGAAGAGATACAGTGAAGAAATTAAATGGAAAAGGAGGATTGTCTAACAAAAACTCTAAATTTCAGATATGAAATTAATTAAAATGCAAGGAGACACAAGAATTTAGAGTAGTTCGGCGTATCGCCTACGTCCACTATGAAGTTGATAGCTTTATTGAACTTTCTTTGAAGATTACAAGTGAATTCAGTGAGTTACAACAGATAATTATGATTTGCAGCAGTGAATTTCGTTATTGGCAGCAGCAAGAGAATTTAGATCTGGATCCGGCAAAGTTTGGGCGTTGGAGCATTGAAAGAGGAAGAAGACCCCTTTTCTGTATGCCCTGGGGCTTTATTTATAGGTGTAGGAGGCTGATATTTCGCTCAGATCTGGGGAGGCTCCTTCTGGCACGTGACCAGGTCCGCGCGCCCAAGCCCGCGAAGTTTCGGTCCGATCCGTGATCGATGCGAACGGATTTCGTATCGATCAAGATTGCGTTCGATGGAGTCGAAATTTGGCGTGGACATTCTTTATCATGTACACATGCTTCTGTGAAAATTTCATAGCATTTGGACTTGTAGATTAGGAGATATGATTGATACGAATTAGGATCTTCGGTTTGCTGTTTCGTTCGACTCCCTCATTTCGACTCGATCCTATTCGACTCGATGACGTGGCACTTTAATCTATGGATTACTCCGCCTTTGATGCAGAGTTGGCCGAGTCATTCTTGGACCTTGCCTTGTTCGTATCGAAGTCCATTGCCCAGTTCAAATCGATCAATAGCTTGTTCCTTCGCATCGATCTATATCATGCCTTGTTCGAATCGATGGAGGTGGTTCGTTCGTATCGATGATGGTGACTCTGTTCGCATTGATGAAAGGGGCACAGTTCGCATCGATGGCTATGCTCTGTTATATGGATACGAAGTTGACATTGGATGATCGAGTCGAACAGATGCTCTCTGATGGATGCGAAGTGGAGCGAGTCGAACATATGCTCTCTGATGGATGCGAAGTGGAGCAAGTCGAACAGATGCTCTCTGATGGATGTGAAGCGGAACGAGTCGAACAGATGCACTTTGATGGATGCGAAGCGAAGCGAGTCGAACAGAGGCTCTCTGATGGATGCGAAGTGGAGCGAGTCGAACAGATGCTCTCTGATGGATGCGAAGCGGAGCGAGTCGAACAGAGGCTATTCAATGGATTCGAACGCGAGGCTATTTTTAGTCAATTTTGCATCGATCGTAACTTGAGCATACGAACTCGGATTGACTTGAAATTTGGAACGTTGGCTCTCATAACTTCGGTTGTCGTGTCATATCAATTTTAGCTTGATCCAGACTCGGACAAAATTTGCTGATACCCATAGGGAGCCTGTGTATAACCGATCTCTAAGACGACCCGTCATTGGTTACTAGTCAATTCCTTGGTGTCACGGCCTTGCCAAAAGGCGGGATAACAGCAGCTTGGCAGTTGCAGGAGGTAGCCCAGGTTTGGTGGGAGTCTGTTATAGCTCAGACTATTGAGGCTAATATTTCTTGGGAGCAGTTTAGGTATCTTCTTGTGTTGGTTTTGAATTTGGTTCAGTTTTCTCTCTTTGGAATCTTTCTTAAGTTTGGATATCTTATTTCAGGGAGGCTTTTGTGGCAAAGTGGATGCCCGAAGCCGGGAAGTCCCAGCTATACAGGGAGTTTATGGATCTTAAGCAGGGGAGCATGTCCTTTTCTGAGTATGAGCGGAAGTTCAATGAACTTTCCAAGTTTGGTCCTTGCCTGATTGACACCTCTCTTAAGAAGAATGAGAAATTTATAGCTGGAGCTCGCCCAGAGTATTATGATCGTCTCATTTCTCATGTGCATGGCACCTTCACGGAGTTGATGGACATGGCCATTAGATATGAGAACCCCACTTCTAAGGAAGCTTTTGTTCCTCGTGCTTCTCCATCTCAGCCTGGTTCTGGCAACTCTAAGAAGAGAAAGCCTAACTTTCATCAGCAGAAGCAGAATTGGCTTAAGAATCCTGGTTTAGGATCTACTCCTCGGAAGCATCCTATCGACCTATCTTCCATCACCTACTTCAAGTGTGATCAGAAGGGACACTATGCCAACAGTTGCCCTACTTTAGTTGGTGCTGCTGTTCCTCCACCTCAGGATACCAGGAACAACCTCTGTCATGTCTGTTTGTAGCCTGGCCATTTCAAGAAGGATTGCCCGTTGTATCAGAAGGGCAAGACGTCTGGAGTCTTTGCCATGACTTCTTCCACTCATGCTCCGCCTACTCTACCTACTCCTAGCGATACCCAAGGTACTCTCCAAGGCACATTTTCTCTGTTTAATTTTCCTGTTTGTGTTTTATTTGATACTGGAGCTTCCCATAGTTTTATTTATGTGGATCTTTGTGATAAGTTTGAGCATCTCCTTTCACCCAAGTTTGCAGCTGTACCTTTGTGTGTTACTAATCCTATTGGGGGTCCCACGAACCTTAGTAGGACTTGTAACCAAGTGAAACTTCTATATTTTGAACAACGTTTTTCTGGTGATTTCTATGTTCTGGGTTTCGATGCTTTTGATTTGTTACTTGGAGGTGATTGGCTGAAGAGGCATGAAGTCGTTATCTCTTGTAAAACCCGAACTGTTTCTCTTGTTGGTGATAAGGGTGATCCTTTGGTGATTCAGTGCCATATGCCTCAGGATTATGCTGGCAGTTTTATTTATTCTCTTGATTCTTCTCCTGGTGATCTTAATTCAACTCCTGTGGTTAAACTCTATCCTGATGTATTTAGTGAAGTCGCTTCTTTACCTCCTAAGTGGGAAATCGATTTCCGTATTGATCTTATTCCTAGAGCTCGACCTGTAGTTCTTCCTTCCAGAAGAATGGCACCCCGCGAGAAGGTTGAGTTGAGGAAGAAAATTGAGGACTTATTCTCCAAGGGTCTGATCAGACCTAGTCATTCCGAATGGGGAGCAGCGGTGGTTTTCGTCACTAAGTCCGATGGTTCTTTGAGGATGTGTGTTGATTATAAGGAGCTGAACAAGCTCACTATGAAAAACAGATATTCTATGCCTCGTATCAATGATATGTTCAATCAGCTTTATGGAGCTATTGTATTCTCTCAGCTTGATCTTGCCATAGGTTTCCACCAGCTCAGAGTTGCCAAGGAAAGTATTCCTAAGACTGCTTTCCATACTGAGAATGGTTTCTATGAATGGTTAGTTATGCCTTTTGGTTTGACTAATGCCCCAGCTTTCTTTGTTGATCTGATGAATCGTGTTTTTCGTGATGTTCTTAACAAGTTTGTTCTAGTCTTCGTCGATGATATTCTTGTCTTCTCTAAGTCAGAGGAGGAGCATAGGGTCCATTTGAATTCTGTTCTGGAGACTCTTAGGAGTCACCAATTAAAAGCTAAATTATCTAAATGCCATTTCTGGAAGGATGAAGTCCGATTTCTTGGACATATTGTTTCTAGTAATGGAGTTTCCATTGATCCAGTTAAGATCGCTGCGATCAATGTAAGTCTACCTTCTCTCATTCTTCTTTTGTAATCTAATCATTCTATCTTTCTTTGTAGTTCTTATTTTTCCCTATTCTATTTCAGGATTGGGAAATTCCTAGGACTCCATCTGATATCCATAGTTTTCTGGGCCTTGCCGGTTATTATCGGAGATTCATTGAGAATTTTGCTCGGATTGCTGCACCTCTCACTGCTTTGACTCGAAAGAATGCTAAGTTTATGTGGAATGATAAGTGTGAAGCTGCATTCAATGAGTTAAAGCGCAAGCTTACCTCCACGCCAGTTCTTACCATTCCAAATGGAAATGAGGGATTAACGGTATACACTGATGCTAGTCGTGAAGGTTTGGGAGCTGTTCTTATGCAGGATGGGAAGGTCATTGCTTATGCCAGTCGTCAGTTGAAGACCCATGAAGCCAATTATGCTGCTCATGATTTGGAATTGCTTTCCGTGGTTTTTGCTTTGAAGCTTTGGAGGCATCATCTTTTGGGAACTAAGTTTGAGCTTTTTACGGATCATCAGTCCTTGAGGTATATTTTCACCCAGAAGGATTTGAATCAGAGACAAGTTAGGTGGCTTGAGTTCCTTGCTTCTTATGACCTTGGCATCACCTATACCCCTGGCAAAGCTAATGTTGTGGCCGATGCTTTGAGTCGGAAGAAGGCGATGTTGTGTCAGCTTGTTGTTTCTTCTTCTCCTCTTATGGATCGTATCATTGCTAAGAAGGATGAGGATCAGATGCTTAGGCTTATTAAGGAGAATGTTCATAGTAGGGTTGGTGGTAGTAGTCTTGATGTTAGTGGAGCTCAGATCGATGATAGAGGGATTTTGAGGATTAATAATCGGATTTGTGTCCTGAATGTAGATGGATTGAGGCAAGAGTTACTTTGGGAAAATCATTGATCCAGACTTTCTATTCATCCTGGCATGACGAAGATGTATCAGGATATGAAGAAGCTGTATTGGTGGAGAGGTATGAAGCGTGATATTTCCATTTTTGTTAGTAGGTGTGCGACTTGTCAGCAAGTCAAGGCCGATCATCAGAAGACCCCTGGTCTATTGCAGCCCCTCGAGGTTCCCAATTGGAAATGGGAACAGGTTTCTATGGATTTTATTGATGGATTACCGAGGACTGGGAGGGGTAATGAGAGTATTTGGGTTATTGTGGATAGATTGACCAAGTCAGCTCATTTCATTCCGGTCAAGTCTACCCGTTCTGCTTCAAGTTTGGCTGAGATTTATATGAGAGAGATTGTCCGTCTTCATGGTGTTCCTGTCAGTATTGTTTGTGATCGAGATCCCATCTTTACCAGCCAGTTTTGGAAAGCTTTTCAGGAATCTTTGGGTACTCATCTAAATCTGAGCACTGCTTACCATCCGCAGACCGACGGTCAAATGGAAAGAGTGAATCAGATTCTAGAGGATCTTCTTCGTGCTTGTGTTCTTGATTATGGAGGGTCTTGGGAAGATCATCTCCATCTTGTCAAATTCACCTATAACAACAGTTATCAGGTATAATCTCAAATCTTCTATTTTAATCTTATCTTAATCCTTTATCTATCTCATTTCATCTTTTGAATTCAGGCTAGTATTGCAATGTCTCCGTTTGCTGCTCTTTACGGATGACCTTGCAGATCCCCATCTTGCTGGATTGAATCCGGTAATCGTTTGGTTCTTGGTCCTGATATGATTTTGGAGGCTTCTGAGAGAGTTGAGGAGATTAAGAGGAAGATGAGGAGTGCTCAGGATAGGCAGAAGAAGTACGCTGATTGGTGCAGGAGGAGTTTGGAGTTTTCTATTGGTGATCTGGTTTTCCTTAAGGTCTCTCCCTTAAGGAATATGATTCGGTTTGGTCGGAGAGGGAAGCTTGCTCCTAGGTTCATTGTCCCTTCCGCATCTTAGAGAGAGTTGGTTCTTTAGCTTATTGTCAGGATTTGCTTGAGAAGTTTTCTGGATTGCATAATGTATTCCATGTTTCGCATCTTCGTAGGTATCTACATGATCCATCTTTGATTGTCAAGCCTTCTGCTCTCGAGAGTTTGGATATTGAGCCAAACCTTACTGTCGAGAGGAAGCCACTTCGTATTGTCGATAGAGGTACGAAGCAGCTTAGAAGAAAATCTGTTAACCTGGTCAAGGTGCAGTGGAGTACTGATGATCGGGATTGTACCTGGGAGACGGAGGAGAGAATGTGTGCTTCGAATCCGGAATTGTTTGTTTCAGGTACTATTCATTATTCTATCTTATCCTATCCTTCTTTGTTTTCTGTGTCTCGTTCCTTTTCGAGGACGAAAAGCTTTGAGTGAGGAAGAGTGTAACAACCCGTAATTTTAACAAATATTTTTAATTGAATTTTATTTGAAACTTTGATTTTAAATCATTTAAAAATTGAAAATTTGGAATTTTACAATGTATTTTTGGGATTTGTTGTGAATTATTTTTCCAAATATATTAAAATAAAGATTTTTTTGAAATTTATTTTTTGGTCAACTTTGGTCAAAGTTTGACTTTCGGTTGAAAATTTTAAATTTGAATTTTAAATTTTTATTCTTTTTCGTTGTAGCTGAATTTGATTCTAATATTCTCCCTGCTTTTCGTTTTGTCAAATTCTAATTTATACCTTTTCAAATCTGCAAAGTTTCAGCGTTTTACACGTAATTATTTCCGCATTTTATTTTTTCCTATTTTTAGTTTGGTTTTGGGCTAGTTTTGGTTTGGAATTTGGCTTGTTATTTGTAGATGTGCTTTGGCTAATAGGCTAGACCATCCAATAGTCACTAGTTGTCTATTCATTTTGAAAAGATGCCTTTTGAGAAACAAATACGTACAAAATTTCCTTCTAACTTCTAATCTCTTCCTCATTTCATCTTCTTGCTCAGAAACTTTGCTGTAAGTTCTCTTCTCTTTTTTTCAAATATTTTCCATTTGTTTCCTCCTCTTCTTATCAATATTTTTCGTCCACAACCCTTACCATCACCTTCCCCTTCTCCTTGCCTTCACCACCTAGTTGATCGGCCATCATCCCCATTTACCATACCATGACCTACCCATGACCGAACCACCACAATCCTTGCTAAAACTCTAGGTCGGACCTTCACATCATCATCCCATCTCTATAGCCGACCATCACCTCTTGCCTTGACCAAAAACTCCACAAGCCCTAACCCAAAGCTTGCTTAGCCGTGACCATCCTCAACCATAGCCGTGACTCCATAGTGCCTTGACCCAAAATCACAACATGGCCGAACCAATCCTATAGTGGTCGAACCCAAATGACCATGGCCGAACCCAAAGTACAATATTCCCCTTGCCTTTTTGCCTTCCATGCCTTGCCATCCCTTTTTATTCACCATTGCCGAGCCTAGTTTCCTTTATCACCATCATAGCCGTACCTATTCACAAAGTGGTTGAGCCAAACCATGATGGCCGAGCCTATTACTCAAGTGGCCGAGCCCATTTGCATTTGGACTAGCCCCTTTCTTTTGATATTTTATTTATTTTTCATGCGTAAATCATTTGCTTATATACATTTTATTTTATTTTTTTCTAAGATTTGGATTTGGGTTCTACTTCCACTCAAGTTTGATTCGTGCTTTGTCGTACCTTTTCGGAAGTTGTCTTGTGTCTTGAATTGTCATCTCTAGCCAAAGAAGGTGAGTTTATCACTCTCGACTTCGTACTTATAATCTAGTGAATCGATGACTTGTGAATTGTAATAGTGATATGCCATGTTGATGGTAGTTTCATATATGCCCGTGATATGATATTTTATGATGTTATAACCTGATGCTATACCTGTTTCATCACCTGATATGATATGCTATGCTATACTGTTCATTTTATATTCTGTTTCTCACACTGCAATTTCCCTCACTATGGGTTGAAATGATACATACCCGAATGGACTTTAGAATAGGGAAAAATCGTTATGAGCTGAAATTAGGCTTGAGCGATTTTTATTTGACTTGGGATTGCGGGTTTGAAATGATCATACCCGGGATTTTATATTTTGGATTGAAATGATATATATCCGTATCACTTGACCTAAGTTAGAAAATATTATGCAGACCTATGGTTAAATTTTTAATAATATATATATATATATATTTTATGGAAAATTTTAAGTATTTTTGAATTTTTAATTATGAAATTTTAACTTAAAATTTGATTTAAATGATTTAAAAATATATATACTGATTTTCTATAAGTTAAAATTTTATAAGCTAACAAATGGTTTAAAATGTATTTTTAACTTAATATGAGAAAATACAGTTTTAATTGGATATGTTAGTAATAAATTTTATTTAACTAAAATCAAAGTTCAATTAATATCCAAATAAGTAAGTTTGTAAAGTAAAATGGATCTTATATAATAACTATGATAAAAATATAAGATATGATGTTTTAAATATGTTATAGTAGATAATATAATAGAAATTGCAGCATTTCTAAAATGCTATGGTTTTTAAGGTTATGTTTTATTTCTAAAAAGGTAACATTTTCAAAATGCTACTATATAAGGGTCACAATTTTAAAGTGTTAGGGTTTCTAAAATATCACATTCTTAAAGTGTTATGGTTTCTAAAAATATCACATTTTAAAGGTGTTATGGTTTCTAAAATATCACATTTGAAAAGTGTTATGGTTTCTAAACATTACATTTTTGAAGTGTTATAATTAAGTGAATAAATTTGGAAGTGTTACAACTTTGGAAAATAAATAATATTTTTGAAAGAATAATGACATCGGATTTTATTGGTTTTGAAATAACTATGTTTTGATTTGAAATGTTAACCATCTGAAATAAATAACCATGGGTTATAATAACGGTTGGTTGTTAAAGAGACCGGGATCGGATATGGGCATACTCTCTGTCGATACCGAAAACCACTTTAACAACTGTGCACGTGGTGGAGATTCCAGAATGAAGTAGGATGGTGGCGACGATCCTAAGGTATATTTACGTGGACCCAACTCCCTTGAGTTGGCATAAGGTAGCTAAAACTGGAGCGATTCCGGGCCAATGAGGTAGCTCCTCTTATCAGACACACTCCATCGTATATCATTCTATTACTTTGTGATTGTTTGGGTGCACCCTTTGATTCAGGAGTGTGGCTCGAGTTGGGCGATTGCTGCGGCTTTGCTTTACCAACAGTCCGGATGCGTAATTGGTATATCTACCCTGGCATTGCCTAGTTGTGCCATGTCACCTACCCTAGCGCGCCTTTTACGAGTTTGTTTTGTACCATATCTATGGAGTGCCCTCTGACGACGCCCATTACGGAGGAGATTACAGTACTGTATAGACTATGGGAATTTATAAAATGTGTTAAGGTGGAAAATATAAAGCCTTAACGCTATTTTGATAGTTTACTTTACTTTAGACATTATTATAATAGCGTATATCACTACATAGTAGATAGTTTAACGGATCCTTAAAGGATGGGTGATCCCAAGCATCCTTTAAGTTATTGATGCATTTCTATTACAGTACACTTGAGTTGATTTACATTGTATAAGTATGTATGTCCTGACTCGAGTGTTTTGTGTTTTGCTTTACGCTCGGGTCAGCCTGAGTATCACAGCTTTGGATTCATCTTTGGAGCTAGAGATTTGCTGGAGATTGATCTATCCATTTAGTTGTCTGTCTACTTCTATTTCAGTTATTTCCATTCAACCTTACTTATGTATTAGTGAACTTATGTATTTGGATTTCCAATTGTATTTGCTTTCACTCTGGTATTATGTATTTGTTTAGAGACTATGTATTGTAGTAGCTTCATGAACTACTATGTTATTTTATTCCGCTGCGAGTTATTCTGATATTCTGTGTCTGTGATTCTGTGATTGATTTTATTTGCTCCAAATTTATTTACAATCTATTGTTTTGAATTATTCAAGTCCGACATGTGTGGTTTTATTGTCGATTTGAATGGTCCAAAATTGTGGGTCGTTACAAGTCATGTTAAATACACGTCGATATTACACAAGGAAATCATTTTCCAAATCAAATTTTAAAAGTAACATGGAACCATTAAAAATATTTTAAATGGTTTTAAAATGGTTTAAATATTTTTTATAAATAATAAAAATAAATTTGATGGAGTTTGAATAAGAAATGAAAAACGAGTCTAAACTATGCGCGTCGCGTAATGGTAATACGCGATTTCGCACCGCAAAAGTTAAATGAGTATATAAGTGGAATATAGCTCAAAATTCTTTATAATTTTTCCAAACTATTATATCCATAGTTTTCAAACAAAGGAAAAAAGAATAAATATTTCATCTTGTAGATTTTGAAATATAAGTAAAAAAGGTTTTCGAAATAATCGTGGTTTTGCAATTCGAAATCCAAAAAATGATTTCTTAAAATTTAATATTTTTAAATGTTTTAAAAATATGGAAAAATCTTTATAAATCTTTTAAAATGTTTTAAAAGATGTTTGAGTTATATAAATAAATTTTCGAATTATAGAAAACTCGTTTTGGTCAATATAACTTCTAAAACACTATTTGTAGCACTTTTTGCAGCGGTTTTTAAAAACTTTTAAAATAAAACTTTAAAAGTAACAATTCTTTTTCAAATCTTTTATAAATGTTTTTAAATGAATAATTAATTGTTTTAAAAATGATTTGAAGATTTTATAATTTATTTAAAAGAGTTTAAAATAAATGATTTAAAGAAGGGCTGTTATAAGCAACTATTTTAATCTTCGCTCTAATAAGCCGACGAGTACACCTAATTTTCTATTTGTAATATCTGGGTGAGGTGCTTAAACTAAGGAGTTGTTTAGGAGCATCAGTGCCCTAGCTCACCTGGCCTCACCCAGGCGAGGGATAGATAAGGTCGAAATATCAGAAATGAGTTAAGTATAAAAGATTAAATTTTCCAAATTTAAACAATTTGGATTTACCATCTTAGATAACATGGTTTCAACTTATTAAAAAGTTATGTTTTGGGATTGAAAAATCTTTGTTAAAATTTAAGTAAAACAATTTAGAATTATTCTAAGTTTTAAAAAGGGTTTAAAGAAACCGAATAATTTAATAAAGAGAGTTTTAATGAATTCCATATATACTGAAAATAAATGGTTTTCAAAAAATAATATCTCTAAAAGATATTTTGGATAAAAGGATATTAATTAGTGGAAAATCAATCACCTATTTATAAACCATCTTTTCATCGATTATTGGTTTGAAGGAACTAGGGTCGGATTTGGGTAATTCCTACCCGAAAATCACTTCAAACCAATTTACATTTCGAATGTGAAGAAATATATATTGAAGACCTTAATTTTGAAGGTGGGGATCTTCATAACAGAAGGACTGCATGTTGACAATATTCAGATTTACTCCTGAGATAAATAAATAGCAGTGGTCACTTCGTTCTGGGGTCTTCGTATGCAAGGACTAACTCGCTACTAATCCTATAGGGATAATGCCCGAAAGGATGTGGTAGTAGAGTGCCTTCGGTTTGTCCTGTTCCTAGACAACTTGTGTGGATGAATGTTTGATGTTGCAATACTAGATTATATTGATTGATCTCTATGAATGTGTCATCTTTTTGGTGGCGGAGAAGGCCACTTCTCTTAGCTTAACACCTTTCCTGAGATGTATAAGCTGAGGAGTTATATGTTTATAGAATCAGTTGTGTGATTGTGAAATGACAAAGTGGCATTCAAATTGGAAGTTGTGCTATATAAAAGGTAATTGTTACCTCAAAGCCTCGCATTTAGGAATAGTAAAACTGGGGTTGCGTTAAGGGTAAAGTGGGTCGCAACCAATTAAGGCATGAAATCACCTTCTAGATGGATAAAAATTTTACCCGCTATAATTTCAGGTGTATATTAATTGGTGTATGCTATGAGATATCTCAGATAGGTCGGGAACGACTGGGTGATGTAATACTCGATGCTATTCGTATATTATATTTTCGGATAGATCGGTCTTAATTTGCATGAGGACCAACATGGGCCTCGAGTGAAGTCCTCTAGAAATGCACTGTACGGGAGGTAGTCCCTTACCTTGCTAATCAGTTGGAAATCCAATATCCAATAAGTGCCGCACGAACTTAGTTGTGCAACATATTGAAATGTGAGATGCAAGCATTTCAGCTAAGATTTATAAGTTTATTTGCAAATGTTTTCAAAAGAATGCCGTTAAAAATAATATTACCAAATTTCCAAGTGAAAATGTTTTGGTTATCATAAGGTAAAAATCCATTCCGTGTTTATGTGATGTGTGGTCGTATGTGATAACTTTTGTTTTCAAAACCCATATTTTGTGTTTCTCACACTAGTCCTAAGACTGATCCGGAGTTTATTTCCTTTGCCTTAAACTCTAGATGCTATATTTTTTCGAGCAGCCTAGTAGTCAGGTTTAGTTAGAAGAAATCTGGAAGAGCTCGGAGCATGGAGTTAGAAGATTCTTCAATAGACTATTACCTTCTTCCCACCCATTTATGTACTATTGTATTCCACTTTTGTTCGAATAGTGATTTATAACTGTTCATGTTTAACTCTAATAAATGTAATTAAAATTCCACTATAAAGATTTTATTTATTGAAATAATATATGTTATTCCATTCGTGTAAGATTCTGTCATGTCTTCTTTTCTCCTTTTACCCTTAACGAATCGCCTCTTCGGTGCTTGGATTTGCAGTATGTGAATACCAAAGACGTATTAGTGTCAATTTCCAAGGGCTGAAGATACCGGTCGTTACAAGCAACCACATATATATATATATGTATGTGTACAATTCTTTTATGAAAAGATTAAACATATATTAGAAAAAGGTTATACAAAAAGAAAAAGGAGGTTTCAAGTATATTGAAATAAAGGTATAATTACTTCTAATAGGTAAATCACTTTCCATAAAGCTTTGTATAATTATGTACCTATTCATTTAGGTATTAATTTATATTTATAGTTCACCTTACCTAAATATTAAATATCTATATAGTTAAGTAAGAACGGTTTTTATGGAATTAAGAATATGGTTTTGGAAATATAAACTTAGGTTGTTTCTAAACAAATGATTAAATATCAATATGGATTTGAATAGGAGTATTTCTATTTTGATAAATAAATGTTAATTATTTATGTGACTTTTGGAATACGGTTTGTTAACTATATGTCTTTTTAAAGAGAATTTGGAACACACACACACACACACACACATATATATATAAGTGTATTTTAGAACGATTCAAATTTATAAAATATTTTATCAAGTGACGAATATATATATATATATATATATATATAGTTGAATAACAAATGAGTTTATAGATTTTAAAAATGAGAAATTTTAAAGAAGTATTTATATATATAGTTTTTAGAAATCATTTCCTATACGGTAAAATGATATTAATTGCTTTCAAAACTACAAACTCATATTGGATTTTATTGAACATTATTGGCTATTTATATGCTATTTGGGCACTCTCGCGTGATTTTTTGGTTTATTTCTTTCTTACAATGTCTACCATTATTTGAATGAGAAATTTAATTAAACGATTTAGCAATACAAGTGGTATGGAAAGTTTGTACTACTCGATTGATTACTGAACTTGTTCGATTGAATATTTTAGTCGAGTCGGATTTATTATCGTTTAGTAAATATTTAAGTATTGCATAGTGGTTCTAGGACATTGGCCGATACGTATTTGATTAGTAATTTAAAGTATATTACACTTATCGAGTAGAGTTTACTAACTTATAGTAAATATTTGAGTAAACCCAAGTGGTTATGGGACATGCGGTCATTACTCGATGATTACTATTTAGAAGTATATAATACTTATTTTATCGAGTTTTAATACTCATCCTTGGGTGATCCATTTTATGTGGATTATATGGGTTTTCAGGCATGTCTTAGGATACTCATTTACAAATGAGTTTAGACTTGCAAAGTGCTTGTCTCTTTGGTTGGCGCACGAAGTGTGTGTCTCTTGTGATGATTTGCGAAGTACTTATCTAGCTTATGAATTTGACTTGCGATGTGCTTGTCCTATTCGATGTTTGAAGTGCACTTCAATCTATGTTAATATGCGAAGTGCATGTCTATTATTATAGCTTGCGAAGTGCTTGCTTTTGGTTTGATTTGCGATGTACTTATCTTTATGGTTTATGATTTTTGACTTTCTTTTGTGATTAGTTATTTGGGTTTTGACTTGCTTTCAAGCGATCTCATAATTTCTAGTGCCGATTTGCCTTATGCAAGCTCTTTCTTCTTGAGTTTTCGAAGTGAGTTTTCCTTATCACCATATTTGTGATGATTGTCGTTGATGGGCATGAGAGTGTTTGATGACATGGTAATTTGGTATTGATATATTATATAGTTTATTTTATGCGTTTTGTTTTATGCAAGCTAACTAGTGAATGATTTCATGGTGAAACCTTTCAATGTTTAATGTGATACACTATTTGAGTTTATATATCTTTGATGTTATGCATGTTTATTATTATATGTTCTTAACTTTTTGGATATTTAGATATAGTCTAACCCTTTTATTTTATAATACTCGGGTTGGACCGAGACTTGCCAGGTACAGGGACTCAATGACTTTGGATTTGTACAAACTAGAGTAGCTATATGAAGTATTAGCTATGTGATAGAGTATCCTTTTGAGATGGTGATACTTTTTGTATACTTGTATATATTGGATTGTTATATTGACCTGAGTAGTCATGTATATATTTAAACCTGTCATAATTTATACAAGTATATTGATATGTAAGTTTAGTATTTCATTTTGTAGACTTACACTTTTAAGAAGTAATTGATGTCTTATATTTCCGTTGCGATATTCAATTCTGTGCTGTATTATTATGTGATATTTTTTTTGATTTATATTAAATCATTATATTATTGTTTTGCACCTGGATCAGATATGTTAAATTACCTCTTGTTAGAAAATAAACAAAAATTTAGTCACAGGATTCGACGTATCGATACTCGTCCAAAGTAATATTAGGGATGGTCACTCCTAACCAGCCTTATAATCAATATTATTCAACAATATTACTTGTACTATTCTTGGGTAATATGGGCATAAAGGTAGGGCATTACAGAAAAATCAGTACATAGTTCAATATAGAGTACATTGTTAGCACCAAAATTGGTCACTAACCTCGTGGAGAAAGATTATGTAAAGAAATAAGTGATGAAGGTAAATTAAACAGAGAAGACAATGCTAATTTAAATGCAGAAAGTAAGAACACCAAATTTATAGTGGTTCAGCGTAATTGCCTACGTCCACTTTGAGGTTAAACTTTATTGATCTTCTTAATGATTGATTACAAATACAATTCGTAGATCAAATGCTTGAATGAAGTTGTTAAGTAAAGAAGATGAGTCTGGAAAATGGCAGAGTCTCCCCAGTGTTCTCCCAAAAAGGTCCCTTTTCACTGTGACCCTGCCCCTCTATTTATAGACAAAGATGGGCTGGACTTCCCAGGTGGGCTCGGTAGCCGAACACTATAGCCCAAGTATAGTGGTCGCTGCATGCCGAACCGGGTAGGCCGAACACAATGACGCCGAACCACCCTTTCTATGCCGAATGGTATGTTTGATGTGTGGGAAGTGCAAAATGGTTGTCAGTCGAAGCCGAACGTGCCTCTGTCCGAAGTGCTTGACCGAACAATGCTCTCTGGCCGAACGATGCATTCTGACCGAACAATCCCTTTGGCCGAACGATCCTCCTTGGCCTAACGATGCATTCTGGTCGAACGGTACTGTCATGTCGAGTAGTCATATACGCCGAACGCCTTCTAATGCCGAGTACTCCTGGATGCCAAGTACTACGCCGAGTACTCCTATTGCCGAGTACTCCTAGATGCCGAGTACTACGCTGAGCACTCCTGTTGCCGAGTTCCACTGGATGTCGAGTACTATGCCGAGCACTTCCAGATGTCGAGTACTATCTGATGCCGAGTACTAGTTGCCTGGTCAAATCTCCAGGAAACACTTGCCCCCTAAAGTGTATCGCGTGGCCGAATCGTGGTACGCTTTGAATCATGTAACCTTTTCGTCTCGTCTTAAACTCTTGACTAACCTCGAACAGAGATGTCTTTTTGAGAATTCCAGTGGTTTAGTTGTGTGCCGAACGTTTCCCAGATGCCGAACGAGGCATTCGTAACCGCACGTGCCTCTGTCCGAATGAACCTTCAGTGCCGGACACTCTTATACGCCGATGCCGAACGTCATGACCTTGACCGGTTCCACCGGATGTAGCCTTTTTGACTTCTTCTGTTTCCCTATAAAAGCCATCACCTCTATCCTTCTTTTCCTTTTCACACTTCCAATACCTCTGCCTTGCCTCTGCCAAACCTATCAGCATATAACTCACCGATTCTTCCTAAGTTTCTTCCTTACCAACTAGGTACCGATCCTTTCATCTCAATACAGCCTTTATGCTCAAACTCCCTTAATTGATGGGATAAATCGAGCCTTGGACAAAATGTCGAGTCACGCGACGAGTGGTAGTAGGAAGTGTAAATAGAGATGAGTTTTTTCCAGAAATCAATGATAGACACACGGTGGTTCGGCATAGGTATTTTATGCCGGACCAGATTGGTGGAAGTAGAAACATGGAGTAAGTAGGAGATGACTAGGGGCATCGAGCGGTCTGGTCTGGTATGACTTGCCGAACGATTCGCCCTCGTGGTTCGGTGTGGATGGAGGAAGAGACGAGGCCAATGTTGAAGACAACGTGCCGATGGTCATTTCAGCCGAACAGTCACAAACACTGTACCATACTCAGGCTAAAACACGCCGAACAAAACAAGGCTGAACGATCCCTTTAGCCGAACAATGCTTTAGCCGAACAATGACTTTAGCCGAACAATGCTTTAGCCGAACAATGACTTTAGCCGAACAATGCTTTAGCCGAACAATGACTTTAGCTGGACTAGGACTTAGCCGAACAATGACTTTAGCCGAATAATGACTCGGCCGAACAAAGACTTAGCCGAACCAAAATTTAGCCGAACACTCATTAACTATATCTACCCGTAAAGCAAAACAATAAACAGGGCCCAAGCATTCTAGCATACGTGAAGCCGGCCCGGATCGCTAACTTCTTAGCTTCAGTAAACGTAAATCTGAACTTAGATTATCATACGTTTTCTGGATCTGGAATTGCAGTCGCCAAAAGGCAGGCTTCTGGGGACGGTCAGTGATGACGGTCTCCGAGGGCGATGACTTGATGCTCAGTTTCATAGCAACAACTTTGCGACCTTCAAACTTTCAACGCTTTTACACGATTGCTTGCACTAGATCACACACCACACGGGGGGAATATTCGTGTTGTTAACTCTAACGTTCAACGTTTTTTCAAGTATAGTTTTCGCAGGCACTTAAACAGATTCATTATTTATTGGGGATGTCTATGAAGTCTAGCTCCGCCACCATATCTGACAGGCCTGGGCCGTCATCAAGGCAAGAAGCCGCTGATACTTTAAATCCGTCGACTTCCCCTGCCCATAACTTAGCACCCGATGCCTTGGAGGCAACAATTCTTTTAGACAACCCGATCGATTCACAAGCTTCGAAGATCAATGAAGCCGCACTTCGACGGATATGCTCCATTCACGGGATTCCTTTCACCGATGTGTTAGTCCCCTCGCGACACGATCGTCCTCACCTGCCCCTAGTCGGATATACCACATGCAACAAGTTCATGTGTTGGATGGGCATCGTGCCTCCGTTTAATTTATTCCTCCGGGACGTGTTGCAGTACACCGACATTGCTCCGTCGCAGCTGCATCCGAACGGTCACGCGTTTCTATATGGGACCTATCTACTCTTTATGGCCGTCTTCTCTAGACCTCCAACCTCTGGCGACATCAGATACATTTATATGATCAAGAAACGGAAAGAAAGCCCTTCCTTCATGTTCCTCGAGCCGTACCACAAATGCCAAATCTTGACAGGAGCATGCAGTAAATTCGCCCTGTACAAACAGGAATGGTTCTACGTGCGTTGCCCTCCTGGTTTTGCGAGGAGATGGGTTGAAGGCAGTGAGTCTCTTTGCTGAGTCATCATTCGCGTTTAATTGGAGTCATGCTTTTTCTAACTCCTCGTTTCATCTTTTCAGGTATCAACCCGCGTCCGGAGGGTCGAGAATATTCTAGGGCTGTTGAGGCCATTAGAGCTCTTCCTGCCGAGGAACGAGACATCCGAACCATCATTTCGAATGAATCATTATCAAGGTTCGGCTTGCTAGCCCTAGGTCGTCGGATTAGCCTCCCGGAGGGCGTCTCCATTCCCAAGCCAGCATCCGATAAAGGGAAAAAACAGGCCGGATCGTCATCACGCCGCACTCCCGATACGCACGAAGAAGGTGAGCGCAAAGAGGACGAAGCTCCTGAAACCCAAGGCGAGAATGTGGGCTCCGCTTGGAATCCGGCGGTCGAAGTTCATGACATTGAAACGTCATCCTCCCCTTCGAAGGGAAAGAAGAGGTTAAAATACAATATTCGGAAGGAGAAAGTTGGCGGCACTTTAAAAAATATGCCTATCCCGCCAGAGAAAGAGGCTTCCTCACAGCACCTGGAGAGTTCTCTAAGGGGTTTGTCGAATCTTTCTATCCCCGACGATATACTTAATTATGGGTTTGACGATCCTGAAGCCCTCAAGTTTTCTTCGCCCGCTAGAGGCAATGCGGGAGTTCAACTCCCAGTCCAGGGAGACAATACTCCGATTAGTAAAGACAAAAGAACTGGTCCGCCGGGGGGAACACTGGGACAAACACGAACATATGCATTCCATCATACACTTTAAGTTTTTTCTTGTTTCCCGGATCTTTCTTAACTCGTTGTTATCTCTATCCTTTGTAGGTGACATGGGGCGCTCTCACGGATTTGATCTCCTTCATGGCTCTTTCATATTTCATCATTCCGGACGGGATTCAGGTTCGGGCAGACGCAGGGACAGCGATGATTATGAAGATAGAGACAACCGTCCCCACGATTCGTCTCATCGTAAGAAGGCATATTCCCAATCTTCTCAGTCCCATGATCCTCTTCCTCCAACTGAGCCGGATAGAGAGAAGACTTTACAGAAGGGGTCCCAACCCGATGCTCCTCGAGAACAACACTCTGGTTCGTCGAGTACGAGGCAAATTCGGGAGCAACGAAAAAGAGCAGAACTTCCAAGGCCTCCTCCCCCTACTCCCGCGGTTGACCCAACTGTAGCAGAAAAGATGGTCGATCTTAAGGCCAAATTTCCAAAAATTTGCTTTGACGGTCTGAAATTCCTCCCAGCTATCTATCATATTCCTGGGGACGTGAAGCAGAGTGCCATTGCCTGTAACAATGACGTCTATGTTCAACATGACGCGTTTGTTCACTTGGTTGAAAAGATCTCGGAGGTGTCTGTTGAGCGACAATATGAGATTGATCGTCTGAAATTGGAGGCTGGCTGTGACAAGAACATCATCAAGCACCAAGACGAGGAGCTCGCTTCGTACAAGTCGAAGCTGGAAGCCGCTGAGCAAAGCGCAAAAGATACTGCTGAGGCAGTCGCTCGTTTAAAGGTGGCTCACAAGAAGGAACTTGATGAAGCAGTCCAGCGTAGCGGTGCCCTTGCCCTAGAAAAAGATTCCATCCAAAAAGAAAGGGACGCGCTCGCTATACAAGTCAAAGAGTTGAAAGAATTACTTTCCAAGGAGAAAGAGGACAAAGTAGCTGCTCAAGAAGAGTCACAACAATATTGTGATGAAATCGTTGCTACTCGGCTCCTGAAAACGAAGCTCGATGACGAACTTGTTGGGGTTGAAAAAATGAAGGACGAAGCCCGTGAGGAGGGCAAAAGAAAAGCTACGGAGGAGATTGATTCTCGCCTCAAGGCGGCCGCAGAAGCCGGCAGGGAAGAGGTCAAGTGCATGTTTGACCCGTTGATTGCTGAGTATGGAGCCCGCATCCTTATGCACCGTGACTCGACATTCTTGGGCGATGGCTATCTCGAATCCCTAGCTAAGGCCTGGGAAACTTTGGTGAAGATTAGCAAAATCAAGTCGGGCTCTGAAGAGGTCGACGAGGATGCCTTGGTGAAGGAGTTTCTTAGGGGGAATGAGCCAGCGGATTTATCCGCAGCTTTGGTACTTTATAACAAAGGCTCTCCCCTTCCAAAAGAGAAAAGTGATGAAGCCGGCCCGTCTGGGGCTGAGACTACAGCTCTTCATATTGCTGCTCCTCCCGCTGCTCAACCGGCCGGTCGACCGACACTTGACCCGTTCGAGCAGCATGCCGGCTATGATCCTAAAGATCCCGGGCTTGGCGTTCACGTGCTATCTCATATTCTGGAGGGTGAAACCCCACGCGCAACCGATAGCTAACCAGAACCCGGTAGGAAACTCTCCTTTTCTAGAAGTCAAAAGAACTTGTTATTTTCCGGCATCTATTCGTTCTAATGTTCATTTTTTATGTTTTCATGCAGGATGCTCTGATCCCGAGCCAACTCCGAGGAGCGATGACGCCAAGGAGGAGGCAGAGAAAACAAGCGATGTTGCTCACGCGGGAGTAACTCCTGGCCCTGACGCTCAAGTGATCGGGGCGCTAGATGATGACAAGCTTGACACTTCGTCTCCTGCCGAAGGGAGCGATGAAATCGAAATCACCGGCGTCTCTGATCATACCTCAAAGATGAGCATGAAGGAATGCCTCACCGAAGAGGGGAAGAAAAAGGTCAAGGTCAAAGTTGAACCTGAAATACTGGAACTTACCGACCCATGGAACAGACCTTTGAAAATCATTCTCCCGGGCAGGTCCAAACCACTAGATGTTCCGTCTCCTACTCCTGACTCCGCTTCTTTAGCAAGCAAGAAATCCAAGAAAAAGCTTGAAGGAGAGGAGTCGTCGGAAAAAACAAAGGAAGACAAGAAGAAGAAACCGAAGAAATAATCGATACACTCGTTCAACGAGCTTCTTGCTTAAGTCTTGTAGTTGCTTTTATCTTTTGTAGCTTGTAGTTTGTATAGATAGGTTCTTAACTCTGAGTTTTGTAGGAGTAACTGTGTAACCCCATTTTGAACTATTGAATGAAGTTTAGTTTCTTTTTCGTTTGAATGATTCTCTTGCTTTTCTTTGGTTTGCTCACTAACTATAGTCATAACTCAAGTTCTTATGAGTTGCATTATCTCCCAGTCCATTCTCGTGTTGTTCAAACATTTCCAGACGTGGCATACTTCTTGTTCCACATTTCTCGAGTACTTGGACTTTTTTCTAAATCTGCGCTCCGGGGATTTAGAGTAAGTTGATCTGCGTTCAGGGGATTCGGAGGTTCGCATCGTTTATACTCTAGTCCGCACTCTGGGGACTTAGAGTACTCCGATCCGTGCTCTGGGGATTCGGAGATTTGAAATCGTTTATACTCTAGTCCGCACTCTGGGGACTTAGAGTACTCCGATCCGTGCTATGGGGATTCGGAGATTTGAAATCGTTTATACTCTAGTCCGCACTCTGGAGACTTAGAGTACTCCGATCCGCGCTCTGGGATTCGGAGATTTGAAATCGTGTATACTATAGTCCGCACTCTGGGGACTTAGAGTACTCCGATCCGCGCTCTGGGGATTCAGAGATTTGAAATCGTTTATACTCTAGTCCGCACTCTGGGGACTAAGAGTACTCCGATCTGCGCTCTGGGGATTCGGAGATTTGAAATCGTTTATACTCTAGTCCGCACTCTGGGGACTTAGAGTACTCCGATCCGCGCTCTGGGGATTCGGAGATTTGAAATCATTTATACTCTAGTCCGTGCTCTGAGGACTTAGAGTACTCTGATCCGCGCTCTGGGGATTCAGAGATTTGAGATTGTTTATACTCTAGTCCGCACTCTGGGGACTTAGAGTACTCCGATCCGCGCTCTGGGGATTCGGAGATTTGAAATCGTTTATACTCTAGTCTGCACTATGGGGACTTAGAGTACTCCGATCCGCGCTTTGGGGATTCAGAGATTTGAAATCGTTTATACGAGTTCGTGCATCGTACAGGATAATGTAGTTCTAGTAACTCATCACCCGACTATGAGATATAGAAACATTAGTAATTCGTGGAAAATAGGGCTTCAAGCCTTTATTAATGAAAAACAACTAAACTGCTTGATTACATAGTTAAAAGGAAACTAAGTTGCGACTGAATGAAAACATACAGGAAATAACTGTGCCTAAAACAGGAAAGAAACATACTAAATGTAATAATTTCGCAAATGCTCGCTGTTCCACGCCCGGGGGAGTGTCACGCCATTAATGGTCGCTAGCTTGAACGTTCCCTCTCCAAGCTTCCGTTCAATGACGTACGGACCTTCCCAGCTGGGATTCATACGCGAAGGTACTGGGAAAACTCATTTCAAAACGAGATCACCCACATCAAATATCCTTGGGCGGACTCTGCCATCGTAGTAACGCTTGACTCGGTGCCTGTTAGCACCAAAATTGGTCACTAACCTCGTAGAAGAAGATTGTGAAGAGATATAAGTGATGAAATCAAATTAAACAGAGAAGACAGTGCTAATCTAAATACAGAAAGTAAGAACACCAAATTTATAGTGGTTCGGCGTAATTGCCTACGTCCACTTTGAGGTTAAACTTTATTGATCTTCTCTATAGTTGATTACAAATACAATTCGTGAATCAAATGCTTGAATGCAGTTGTTAAGTAGAGAAGATGAGTCTTGAAAATGGCAGAGTCTCCCCAAAAAAGGATCCATTTCACTGTGACCCTGCCCCTCTATTTATAGGCAAAGATGGGCTGGACTTCCCAAGTGGGCTGATTGCCGAACGCTCCAGCCCGAGTACAGTGGTCGCCGTATGCCGAGAAGGGTTCGTCGGACGCTCTGCGCCGAACCATCCCTTCTATGCCGAACGGTATGTTGGTGTCGTGGGAAATGTAGGATGGTTGTCTGTTGAGGCCGAACGCTCTGCGCCGAACCATCCCTTCTATGCCGAACGGTATGTTGGTATCGTGCTGAATGTCTCCTGGATGTCGAGTATTACGCCGAACACCATGGGATGCCGAGTACTCTTGTATGCCGAGCAGCCTTGATGCCGAGCGACCTTGTATGCCGAGCAGTCTTGATGCCGAGCAGCCTTGATGTCGAGTACTCTGGTATGCCGAGCAGTCCTGATGCCGAGTACTCTGGTATGCCGAGCAGCCTTGATGCCGAGTACTCTGGTATGCCAAGCAGTCCTAATGCCGAGCATTCTTGTACGCCGAGTACATGTTGGATGTTGGGTGCTTCACCGAACACTCCTGGATGGCCAGTGCTTCGCCGAGCACTCCTTGAGGCCGGACACTCTTGTACGCCGAGTACCTGTTGGATGTTGGGTGCTTCGCCGAACACTCCTGGATGGCCAGTGCTTCGCCGAACACTCCTTGATGCCGGTCACTCTCTGATGCCGAGCACTTATTGCCGAGTACTAGTTGCCTGGTCAAATCCCCAGGAAACACTTGCCCCCCAAAGTGTATTGCGTGGCGGAACGTGATGTGCTTTGAATCTGGTACAATCTACCTTGGAGGTACCTTCTCGAGAATGCTAGCGAAGGAGGTGCAAGACGAACGAGATTTAGACGCCGAACGATACGCCCGAAGCCGAGCGTATCTCGTGTGCCGAACGCTCTGGTATTGACCGGTTCTACCGGGTATAGCCTCTTCGTCTTCTACCTCCCTCTATATAACCAGGCGCCCTTCCACCATTTTATTTTACGTCTTCTTTATTATCACTCTCAGAGATTTGCAACCCTATCAGATATAAAGCCTATATAATCCATTCTCAACTTCGATCGTCGAATTAGGTATCCTTCCTCTAACAATTGCACTACTTCCATTTTAGGCTCATCTTATGGAAACAGAGTATTTCCTTTAGTTGTGAACGCGTGGCTAGTAGGAGCGGTTCACTCGTTTTGAGTTGTCTAATTGGGGCTAGCTCCTCCGTGCCGAACGACAGAAAGGTAGATGGGGTGTTGGACGGCTTAGTCGTTGCCGGGCGATCCGTCTCTATCGTTCGGCGTGGATGGAGTAGGTGTAGGGTGGAGTTGAAATCGTGGTGGAGCATCACTTTTAGCCGAACGATGACTTTAGCCGATCAATACAATTGATACGCCGAACGTTGACTTTAGCCGAACAATATAATGGACACGCCGAACATTGACTTTAGCCGAACAATATATAACTGACATGCCGAACGATGACTTTAGCCGAACAATACAATTGACACGCCGAACATTGACTTTAGCCGAACAATACAATTGACATGCCGAACGATGACTTTAGCCGAACAATACAATTGACATGCCGAACACTGACTTCAGCCGAACAACCCTTAGGTCGAACCATTACCTTAGTCAAACAAAACAATTGCCGGACAATTCTTGGACCGGATAATGTCTTTAGCCGGACAATACAAATGCCGAACAACATTAAAAATGCCGAACAGTATAAGTGTCTAACTACACTTAAGCCGGTTACTTTTGAAATCATACGTCTTCTGAATCTGGAACTGTAATCACCTCAAGGCGAGCTTTTTGAGACGGTCAGCGATGACGGTCTTCGAAGGCGATGATACGGAGCTAATTATTATATCTTTAAAACATTCTTATTGTCTGTACACAATTGCTTGCACTAGTTCACACACCACGTGGGGGGAAAACTCGTGTTGCTAATTCTAACGTTCAACGTTTTTCAAGTATAGCTTTCTCAAGCATTTAGCCAGGTTCATTATTTATTCGGGATGTCGAGAAAATCTAGTTCTGCCACCATATCTGACAGACCTGGGCCGTCAGCAAGGCAAGGAGCCGCTGATTCTTCTAACCCGTCAATCTCTCCCGCTCATAACTTGGCGCCCGATGCTCTGGATTCAACCATCTTACTGGACAATCCGATTGATTCTCAAGCCTCGAAGATCAACGAGGCCGCTCTGCGACGGATATGTTCCATTCACGGGATTCCCTTTGCTAACGTGTTAGTTCCTTCGAGACACGACCGCCCTCATCTGCCCCCAGTCGGGTACACAGCCTGCAACAAGTTCATGTGTTGGATGGGCAGCGTGCCTCCATTCAATTTATTTCTCCGAGATGTGCTGCAGTATATAGACATAGCTCCGTCGCAGCTGCACCCGAATGGCCATGCGTTTCTATATGGGACTTATTTACTTTTCATGGCCGTCTTCTCCAGACCTCCAACCCCCGGTGATATCCGATACATTTATATGTTCAAGAGACGGAAAGATAGCCCTTCCTTTATGTTCCTCGAGCCATACCACAAGTGCCAGATCTTGACAGGGGCCTGTAGCAAATTCGCCCTGTACAAACAGGAATGGTTCTATGTGCGCTGCCCTTCCGGTTTCGCTAGGAGATGGGTTGAAGGCAGTAAGTCTCTCTGCCGAGTTACTATTCGTATTTAACCCGAGCATGTCTTTCCTAACTTTTCGTTTCATCTCTTCAGGTATCAGCCCACGCCCGGAAGGCCGAGGATATTCTGATGCTGTCGATGCGATTAGAGCTCTTCCGGCCGAGGATCGAGATATCCGAGCTATCATTTCAAATGAATCGCTGTCGGGGTTCGGCTTGCTAGCCCCTGGTCGTCGGATCAGCCTTCCAGAAGGTGTTACAATTCCCAAACCTCCATCTGGTAAAGGGAAAAAACTTGCCGGACCGTCATCGCGTCGTGCTCCCGACACGCACGAAGAAGGCGAGTGCAAAGAGGATGATGCCCCCGAAACTCAGGGCGAGAACGTGGGTCCCGCTTGGAATCCGGCAATCGAGGTTCAGGATATTGAGACATCATCCTCCCCTTCGAAGGGAAAGAAGAAGTTGAAATACACGGTTCAAAAGGAGAAAGTTGGTGGCACCTCAAAAGTTACGCCTATCCTTCCTGAGAAATAGGCTTCTTCGCAGCACCTGGAAAGTTCTCTGAGGGGTCTATCCAACCTGTCCATCCCCGATGATTTGCTTAATTATGGGTTCGATGATCCTGAAACCCTCAAATTCTCTTCGCCCGCGAGGGGCAACATAGGAGCTCAACTCCCGGCTCAAGGAGACAATACTCCGATTAGCAAAGATAAACGAACGGGTCCGTCGGGGGGAACACTAGGACACACATGCACATGCGCATTCCATAATATACTTAAAGTCTTTTTAATTCGTGAATTCTCCTTAACTCGTTGTTATCTCCATTCTTTGCAGGTGATATGGGCCGCTCTCACGGACTTGATCGCCTTCAGGGATCTTCTATATTCCATCACTCCGGACGGGATTCCGGTTCAGGCAGGCGCAGGGACCGAGGTGTTTATGAAGATAGGGACAATCGCCCTCGTCAGTCGTCTCACCGCAAGAAAGCACACTCTCAATCTTCCCAGTCCCGCGATCTTCCTCCTCCAACTGAGCCGGATAAAGAGAAGTCCTTGCAGAAGGGTTATCAGTCTGATGCTGCTCGAGAACAACATTCCAGTTCATCGAGTACGAGGCAAGTTCGAGAGCAACGTAAAAGAACGGAATTCTCTAAGCCTCCTCCTCCTATTCCTGCCGTGGACCCAACTGTTGCAGAAAAGATGGTCGACCTTAAGGCCAAGTTTCCGAAAATCTGTTTTGATGGCTTGAAATTCCTCCCAGCCATCCATCACATTCCTGGGCACGTGAAGCAAAGTGCCATCGCTTGCAACAATGACGTCTATGTTCAACATGACGCATTCGTGCACTTGGTGGAGAAGATCTCGGAAGTATCTGTCGAGCGTCAACACGAGATTGACCGTCTGAATCTGGAGGCTGACAGCGATAAGAAAATCATCAAACTCCAAGACGAAGAGCTTGCCTCTTATAAGTCAAAGCTAGAAGCCGCTGAACAAGGCGCAAAAGATACTGCTGAGGCAGTTACTCGCTTAGAGGTGGCTCACAAAAAGGAGCTTGACGAAGCAGTTCAGCGCAGCGGCGCCCTTGCCCTAGAAAAAGACTCTGTCCAAAAAGAAAGGGACGCGCTCGCTACTCAAGTCAAAGAGCTGAAAGAACAACTCTCCAAGGAGAAAGAAGACAAAATAGCTGCTCAGGAAGAATCACAGCGATATTGTGATGAGATTGTTGCTACCCGACTCCTGAAGACAAAGCTCGACAACGAACTTGCCGGGGTCGAGAAAATGAAGGATGAGGCCCATGAGGAGGGCAAAAGAATGGCTGTGGAGGAGCTTGATTCTCGCCTTGAGGCGGCCGCAGAGGCCGGCAGGGAAGAGATCAAGAGTATGTTTGACCCGCTGATCGCCGAGTACGGAGCTCGCATCCTTATGCACCGCGACCTAACATTCCTGGGCGACGGCTACCACGAATCCCTGGCTGAGGCATGGGAAACTCTGATAAAGATCAAGAAAGTCGAGTCAGGCTCCGAAGAGATCGACGAGGATGCATTGGTGAAGGAGTTCCTGAGGGGGAATGAGCCATCGGATTTATCCGCAGCATTGGCTCTTTATGGCAAAGGCTCTTCCCCTTCGAAAGAGAAGAACGACGAGGCTGGCCCGTCAGAGGCCGACGCTACTACTCCTCACATCGCCGCTCCTTATGCTGCTCAATCGGCCGGTCGGTCGACGCTTGATCCATTCGAGTAGCATGCCAGTTATGATCCCGAAGATCCCGAGCTCGGCGTTCACGTGCTGTCACCTATCCTGGAGGGTGAAACCCCGCGCGCCACCGATAGCCACCCGGATCCTGGTAGGAAATTCTTCTTTCTCTAGAAGTCGAAGAGATCCCGTCATTTTTCAGCAATGGTCATTCGTTCTAATGCCCACTTCTTATATTTTCATGCAGGTTGTTCTGACGCCGAGCTAACTCCGAGGAGCGATGACGCCAAGGAGGAAGCAGGGAAAACAAGCGACGTTGCTCACGCAGGGGTAACTCCCGGTCCAGACGCTCAAGTGATCGGGGCGCTTGATGATGACAAACTTGATACTTCGTCTCCTGCCGAAGGAAGCGACGAAGTTAAAATCACTAGCGCCTCTGAACATACTTCAGAGATGAGCATGAAGGACCGTCTCGCCGACGAGGAGAAGAGAAAGGTCAAAGTCAAAGTTGAATCTGAAGTACTGGAACTCACTGACCCGCGGAACAGACCTCTGAAAATTATTCTCCCGGGCAGGTCCAAACCACTAGATGTTCTGTCTCCTACTCCTGACTCCGTCTCTCTAGCAAGCAAAAAGTCCAAGAAAAAGCGTGAGGGAGAGGAGTCATCGGAAACACCAAAGGCAGACAAGAAGAAGAAGTCGAAGAAATAATCGACGCACTTGTTCAACAAGTTTCCTGCTTAAGTTTTGTAATTGTTTTTATCTTCCACTACTTGTAGTTTGTATAGGCCTGAATTTTGTAGGAGTGATCTTGTATCCCCATTTTGGACTTATCGAATAAAATTTTAGTTTCTTTTTGTTCTAACGATTCTCTTGTCTTTATTTGGTTTACTGACACTGTGCTCCGAGGACTTGGAGACTTGAGACTGTTAATGCTCTAGTCCGCGCTCTGGGACTTAGAGTTCTCTGTTCCGCACTCTGGTGATCCGGAGATTGGAAACCGTTTATACTCTAGCCCGCGCTCTGGGGACTTAGAGTACTCCGCTCCGCATTTTGGGGATTCGGAGATTTGAAATCGTTTATACTCTAGTCCGCGCTCTGGGGACTTAGAGTACTCCGCTCCGCACTCTGGGGATTCGGAGATTTGAAATCGTTTATACTCTAGTCCGCGCTCTGGGGACTTAGAGTACTCCGCTCCGCACTCTGGGGATTCGGAGATTGGAAGTCGTTTATACTCTAGTCCGCGCTCTGGGGACTTAGAGTACTCCGCTTCGCACTTTGGGGATTCGGAGATTGGAAGTCGTTTATACTCTAGTCCGCGCTCTGGGGACTTAGAGTACTCCGCTCCGCACTCTGGGGATTCGGAGATTGGAAGTCGTTTATACTCTAGTCCACGCTCTGGGGACTTAGAGTACTCCGCTCCGCACTCTGGGGATTCGGAGATTTGAAATCGTTTATACTCTAGTCCGCGCTCTGGGGACTTAGAGTACTCCGCTCCGCACTCTGGGGATTCGGAGATTTGAAATCGTTTATACTCTAGTCCGCGCTCTGGGGACTTAGAGTACTCCGCTCCGCACTCTGGGGATTCGGAGATTTGAAATCATTTATACTCTAGTCCGCGCTCTGGGGACTTAGAGTACTCCGCTCCGCACTCTGGGGATTCGGAGATTGGAAACCGCTTATACTCTAGTCTGCGCTCTGGGGACTTAGAGTACTCCGCTCCGCACTCTGGGGATTTGGAGATTTGAAATCGTTTATACTCTAGTCCGCGGTCTGGGGACTTAGAGTACTCCGCTCCGCACTCTGGGGATTCGGAGATTTGAAATCGTTCGTACGAGTCTGCATGTTGTGAATGATAGCGTAATTTATCATCCAATTAAGAGATATGGAAACTTCATAGAAAATATGGCTTCAAGCCTTTATTAACGAAAATCAACTGAATTGCTTGATTACAACTTCCAAAAGGAAACTAAGTCATTATTGAATGGAAACATGAAAGAAATAACAGTGCCTACAACAGAAAAAGGAAAACATGCTAAATGTAATAGTGCCGCAGATGTTCACTGTTCCATGCTCGGGGGAGTGTCGCGCCATCAATGGTCGCTAGCTTGAATGTTCCTTCTCCAAGCTTCCGTTCAATGGCGTATGGACCTTCCCAGCTGGGATTCATGCGTGATGGTACTGAGAAGACTCGTTTCAGAATGAGATCACCCACATCAAAGATTCTTGGGTGGACTTTGCCGTCGTAGTAACGCTTGACTCGATGTCTGTGCGCCGCCGTCCTTATTCAGCTTCTTCCCGCTTTTCATCGATGCAGTCCAGTGATTCCAGCAAGAGGTTTTGGTTCGTCTTGGGATCATAGTATGTCACTCGGTGCGATGGAACTTCAAGTTCCACGGGTATAACGGCTTCAGAGCCGTATGCCAAGGCGAACGGAGTGTGGCCAGTCGCGGACTTGTGGGTAGTTCTATACGCCCATAATGCTGTCGGGAGTTCATCTACCCACTTGCCTCCAACCTTCTCCAGACGCTTCTTTAGTATGGACTTGATTATTTTGTTAACGGCCTCGACTTGTCCGTTAGCTTTTGGGTGTGCAACGGCGGCGAACTTTTTCTCGATGCCATACTTTAAACAGAACTCTTTGAACTCTCTACTTTCGAATTACGTTCCGTTGTCCGTAATGATGGTGCGTGGAAGGCCAAAGTGACATATAATGTTTCGTACAACGAAGTTAATGACCTTCTTGGAGGTGATAGTGGCCAAAGGTTCTGCCTCAGCCCATTTCGTGAAATAGTCGACTGCAACTATTGCGTATTTTGCACCACCTTTGGATAGAGGCAGAGAGCCGATTATGTCGATTCCCCAGATCGCGAATGGCCAGGGACTGATCATTTGTGTAAGTTCCGTTGATGGAGCCCTCGGGATTTTTGCATATCTTTGACACTTGTCGCATTTTCTTGCGTAGTCCGTGGCATCCAGGTTTACGGTGGGCCAGTAATATCCATAGCGGAGGATCTTCTTTGCTAGCGTTTGCCCCCCAGTATGGTCGCCGCATTCCCCTTCGTGGACTTCTCTCAAGACTCGCTTTGTTTCATCATGAGCGATGCACCGCAATAACGGGACTGAGAATCCTTTTCGATACATTGATCCATCCTGTATTATGTATCGCGTGGCCTTTCGAAGGACCTGCCGTCTTTCGCTTCTTTTTTCTGGTAAAGCCCCGGTCGTTAGGTACAGTTTGAACGGGGTTATCCATGATTCCTTCTCGATTTCTGTTCCCAACACGCGATCGACTTTCATTTCGTCTATGCTCGGGGCATGCAAGATTTCGACGGGATACAATCCCATTTGTTGCGTATCGTCAGTACTTGCGAACTTGGCCAATAAGTCGGCTTCTTTGTTCTGTTCGCGCGGAATATGTGAGATGTCATAACGCTCAAGATTTGATAGTAGTTCTTGGACCTGAATGAGGTACGGTGCAAGCTTCCGTCCCTTTGCTTGGTAGTCTCCTCGTACTTGGTAAACCACCAACTACGAGTCACAAAAGATTTTGACTGATTCGATCCCAAGTTCCCTGACGAGTTTCAAGCCAGCGATCAGTGCTTCATATTCGGCTTCGTTATTTGTAGCCGGAAAATCGAGCTTTAGGGCGTAACAGATCGATCGGTTTTCCGGAGTTACAAGAACTACGCCCGCGCTGGAGCAACGGTCGTTTGATGCACCATCAGTGTATAATTTCCATCGAACGGGGGGAATGATGTCGTGATCGTCCGGTTTGATGGGTATGGTAAATTCAGCGATGAAGTCTGCTAACGCTTGCCCTCGAATGGCTCTCCGTGGTAAGTACGCGATATCGAATTGGCTCAACTCGATGTTCCATTTTAGCAATCTTCCAGAAGTTTCCGGTCGTTGGAGTACCTGCCTCAGGGGTTGATCGGTATAAACACCGATTGAATGCGCTTGAAAGTATGGGCGTAGCTTGCGTGATGCAATCACCAAGCAATAAGCCAATTTCTCGATTTTAGGGTAATTCTTCTCTGCCCCCGTTAAACGCTTGCTAACATAATACACCGGCTTCTGGACTCGATCCTCCTCACGAACCAAAGCTGCGCTTATCGCATGAGGGGATATAGCCAAGTAAACGTACAACATCTCATGGTCAACTGGTTTTGATAGCATTGGTGGGCTTTCCAGATGCCTTACCAGATTCCGGAATGCTTCCTCACAGCTAGACGTCCATTCGAAATTTCTCTTTCCTTTCTTTATTATGTCAAAGAACGGGATGCACTTGTCAGTTGCCTTGGATATAAATCGACTCAGCGCAGCTACTTTTCCATTCAAGCTCTGTACCTGCTTTATAGTTCTGGGCGCTTGTACATCTCGAATAGCTTGGATCTTTTCTGGGTTGGCTTCGATTCCCCTAGCGTTGACGATGAATCCTAAAAACTTCCCTGATGCAACGCCGAAAGAGCACTTCAGCGGGTCGATCTTCATTCCATAAAACCTGAGTATGTTAAACATTTCAGCTAAGTCTTGAATGTGGTCGTTTGACCGTCGTGACTTCACGAGCATGTCATCCACATAGACTTCCATGGTTTTGCCCAGCTGGTCCTTGAACATTCGATTCTCCAAACGTTGATAAGTCGCTCCAGCATTCTTCAATCCAAAGGGCATCACTACATAGCAGTACAGTCCGACATTTGTAACGAAGCTGGTGTGTTCCTGATCCGGAATATGCATTGGGATTTGGTTGTATCCTGAGTACGCGTCCATGAATGACAACAGCTCGTGTCCTGCGGTGGAGTCGACAACTGATCGATCCTAGGCAATGGGAAACTGTCCTTTGGGCATGCTTTGTTCAAGTCGGAATAATCTACGCAGGTCCTCCATTTCCCATTCGCCTTCTTTACTAGCACGGGTTTGGAGACCCATTCCGGGTAGAGGGCGTCGCGGACGAACCCATTTGCTTTGAGTTTGTCCACCTCCTCTCCAAGAGCAGCGGACCTCTCCGGATCCATTCCTCTCCTTTTTTGCTTGACTGGGACGTATTTCGGGTCTATGTTCAACATATGACTCGTGATGGCGGGAGAAATCCCACACATATCAGAATGCGTCCAGGCGAAAACATCAAGGTTCGCCCGGAGGAAGTCGCTAAGGTCTTCAGTCATTGCGGGGCCTAGCTGTGATCCGATCTTCAGCATTCGCGAAGGGTCGTCACGGCTAACTGAAATGTCAATTGTTAATTCAGCCGGTGCCGCCTTCTCTTCCCTGGGTTTCTCATCGTCGTCTCTCGGATCTATATCTCCGTAGATCCGAGAACTATGCCCGAGCCAGGGCTCGGGCGCTACTTGTCAATTATCCGCATTGAGGATGCGGACGGGGTTGTCCGCAACCTTTCCCTTCTCCCTCCGGTGGGCCTCTCGGAGCTCGGCCACATAACAGGAACGACCAGCTGCTTGGTCACCGTGAACAACGCCTACTCCTTTGTCAGTCGGAAACTTCAAAGTTAAGCACCACGGGGCTAATGCCGCCATAAATTCAGCCAGGGCCGGCCGACCCAAGAAAACATTATACGGAGAGTCTACATCCAAAACTACAAAGGGTAGAATTCGTACCCTCCGACGCTCGCCTTGTCCCAGTTCAACTGGTAACTCGACATATCCTACTGCATCAGTCGCAGCGCCGTTAAAGCCGTGGATACGAGCTTTGGATGGTTTCAAGTCTTTTGTCTCTAGCTACATCTGATCGTAGGCCTTCTTGAAGATGATGTTGACTGAACTTCCACAATCAATCAAAATTCTTTTTACATATGCTGGTCCGATCGTTGCAGATATGACCATGGGATCGATGGTCGGAGCCTCTACCTGATCAGCGTCTCTGTTCCTGAACACAATATCGTCTATCATCACGCGCTGCTGCTTAGCAGGGGCCCATCCTCTACGTTCGAACAGCACTCAAAATCTGCATGCTTCAAGGAGCTTGCATATCGTTCCATCTCTTGCTAGTTCTTATCTGCGGGATGAGGTCCGCCGATAATTGTATTTATGACCAGTCTTCCAACAGTCCGGGCAGGCTCCTCAGGATGACGTGGAGCTGGTGCACAACCTGGGTTGGACGTTCCCTATCCTCCTTCTTGTGGATCCTTCACAAATTCCTGTAGTTTCTTTTGTCTGATCAATTTCTCGATAGCGTCATGCAGGTGTCTGCATTCTTCCGTGTTGTGTCCATAAGTTTCATGGAAGCGGCAATATTTCCCAGTCCGCTTCTGTTCTTCAGTTGATTCTTTTGGACGTGGTTTTCTGTACTGAAAAGTATTGCATGTGGATAGGTAAATGTTCTCAAGTGGGGCGTTTAGCGGAGTGTACTCGCTGTAGCTTGGAATTCTCGACTTCCACTTTCCCGCTTCTTTCCTCTTTCCTTGACTTCTTCCTCCGGACTCTTTGGGCTGCACAGGCTTACTCTGGACATTGACTTGGACCTTTCCCGAATTGTCTCCAGATTGCTTCACAGCAATGTTGCTCTTGATTGACTCTTGGGCAGGTCCCGGTGCCTTATCTCGTCGTACCCACCTAGCTTCCTCTCTTCTTATGAACTGGTGTGCCTTGGAGTAGAAATGCTCTAGCGTAGCCGGAGGTTTTCCTGCCAGCCAGTCTCCGAATTCAGAATCCGGATCTACACCTCTCATTACAGCCATTAGAATTGCATGGTCATTGGGATTACTGACATCAGTTGCCGCAACGTGGAATCTTTGTAAGTACTCCTTCAGCGACTCTCCGGGATTTTGGATTACACTTGACAGAGACATCTGGTCCTTCGGGCGTGTAGTGTGTATCCTGAATTGCTCAATAAACTTCTTTGCCAACTCCTCGAAATTTGATACGGATCGCGGAGGAAGTCGGGTGAACCACATAGTAGCGATCCCAGATAGAGTAATCGGAAAGCACCTACACTTGGTGGCGTCATTTGCTCTGGCTGAATCCATCATCCATTCATACCTCATTACATGTTGCCTGGGGTCAGTCTTTCCTTCGTATGCAGGAATAGTTGGCATGCTAAACTTCTTGGGATAGGCCGCTTGCAGCACAACATCCGTGAACGGAGTATGACTTCTTGACACTCCCCAGTCGTCATTTGATAAGCCCTGATTTTCTTTCATCAGTTGCCTAATCATGGCTGTCAGATCGGGTGTCTGTATGGAAGCTGGGAGGTTGGAGTCAGTTCTACACGCCTGTCCATGCTGATGCCTCCTTTCCTGGCGATCTGCCAATCGTGCGTCGTGAGGTTCATCATTGTTAGCATTTTGATGATCTGGAGCTCCATCCTCCATCTGTACTCCGGTCCGGAAGCTTCCAGTTCTGGCTTGGTTGCGGTCTCCAGCTGTTCGAACAGCAGCATCCGCCCTTGCAGCTTCAGTCTTACGGCGTCTACGCCTGGGTGGTTCATCAGAAGAAGTAGAGCTGTCAGAAGAGGAATAAGCAGCTGGATTGCCCCCAGCATTCTGTTGCTGCTGTTGAGTGAGTTGTGCCATCAGGTTGGCATTAGCTTGCATATGTTCTCCCAGTTGTCTCCTGCTTTCCCTAAGTTCTCTCATCAAGTCATTGAACTCTACTCTGGTGACAACTGGAGTCTGATCTTGAGCGGCAATCCCTGCACTCGGGATCGCTGGTTGATTGCTAGGTCCTGCTTGTTGCACGCTAGCAGTCTCTCGGGCATCCGCATTAAGAGAAGCTGACCTGGTACGTGGTCTTGCCATTGTAGAGTTATTGGTATGAACACTGAGTAGAATCGACGGATGTCCTATCAGTAAGTCGGATCTTCTTTGGGGGATTTGTTCAATCCAGTAGCTTCAAAGCAGATCCTTGAGGTCTGAGAATTCGATTCTCAGTGAAAGCACCAAAGTGTTAGCACCAAAATTGGTCACTAACCTCGTAGAAGAAGATTGTGAAGAGATATAAGTGATGAAATCAAATTAAACAGAGAAGACAGTGCTAATCTAAATACAGAAAGTAAGAACACCAAATTTATAGTGGTTTGGCGTAATTTCCTACGTCCACTTTGAGGTTAAACTTTATTGATCTTCTCTATAGTTGATTACAAATACAATTCGTGAATCAAATGCTTGAATGCAGTTGTTAAGTAGAGAAGATGAGTCTTGAAAATGGCAGAGTCTCCCCAAAAAAGGATCCATTTCACTGTGACCCTGCCCCTCTATTTATAGGCAAAGATGGGCTGGACTTCCCAAGTGGGCTGATTGCCGAACGCTCCAGCCCGAGTACAGTGGTCGCCGTATGCCGAGCAAGGTTCGCCGGACGCTCTGCGCCGAACCATCCCTTCTATGCCGAACGGTATGTTGGTGTCGTGGGAAATGTAGGATGGTTGTCTGTTGAGGCCGAACGCTCTGCGCCGAACCATCACTTCTATGCCGAACGGTATGTTGGTATCGTGCTGAATGTCTCCTGGATGTCGAGTATTACGCCGAACACCATGGGATGCCGAGTACTCTTGTATGCCGAGCAGCCTTGATGCCGAGCGACCTTGTATGCCGAGCAGTCTTGATGCCGAGCAGCCTTGATGCCGAGTACTCTGGTATGCCGAGCAGTCCTGATGCCGAGTACTCTGGTATGCCGAGCACCCTTGATGCCGAGTACTCTGGTATGCCGAGCAGTCCTAATGCCGAGCATTCTTGTACGCCGAGTACCTGTTGGATGTTGGGTGCTTCACCGAACAATCCTGGATGGCCAGTGCTTCGCCGAGCACTCCTTGAGGCCGGACACTCTTGTACGCCGAGTACCTGTTGGATGTTGGGTGCTTCGCCGAACACTCCTGGATGGCCAGTGCTTCGCCGAACACTCCTTGATGCCGGTCACTCTCTGATGCCGAGCACTTATTACCGAGTACTAGTTGCCTGGTCAAATCCCCAGGAAACAGTGCCTATGTGTTGCCGCCCTTAATTCGGCCTCTTCACGTTTTTCATCGATACAATCTAGTGATTCCAACAAGAGGTCCTGATTCGTCTTGGGATCATAATATGTCACCCGGTGCGATGGAACTTCAAGTTCCACGGGTATAACGGCTTCAGAGCCGTATGCCAAGGCAAATGGAGTGTGGCCGGTCGCGGACTTGTGGGTAGTTCTATAAGCCCATAATGCCGTCGGGAGTTCATCTACCCACTTGCCTCCGACTTTCTCCAGACGCTTCTTCAGTATTGACTTGATTATTTTATTAACGGCCTCGACTTGTCCGTTATCTTTTGGGTGTGCAACGGCGGCGAACTTCTTCTCGATGCCATACTTTAAACAGAACTCTTTGAACTCTCTACTTTCAAATTGCGTCTCGTTGTCTGTAATGATGGTGCAAGGAAGGCCGAACCGGCATATAATGCTTTGTACAACGAAGTTAATGACCTTTTTAGAGGTGAGTATGGCCAAGGGTTCTACCTCAGCCCATTTTGTGAAATAGTCGACTGCAACTATCGCGTATTTCGCACCACCTTTGGATAGGCAAATAGCCGATTATATCGATTCCCCAGATTGCAAATGGCCACGGACTAACCATTTGTGTAAGTTCCGTTGATGGAGTCATCGGGATTTTTGCATATCTTTGACACTTGTCACATTTCCTTGCGTAGTCTGCAGCGTCCCGATTCACGGTCGGCCAGTAGTATCCATAGCGGAGGATCTTTTTTGCTAGCGTTTGCCCCCCGGTATGGTCGCCACATTCCCCTTCGTGAACCTCTTTCAAGACTCGCTTTGAATCGTCATGAGCGATGCACCATAATAAGGGGACTGAGAACCCTTTTCGATACATTGATCCATCCTACATCACGTATCGCGCGGCGTTTTGAAGGATCTGTCGTCTTTCGCTCCTTTTTTCTAGTAAAGCCCCGGTTGTCAGGTACAGTTTGAACAGGGTGATCCATGACTCCTTTTCAATTTCTGTTTCCAACACACGGTCAACTTTCAACTCGTCTATGCTCGGGGCATGCAAGGCCTCAACGGGATACAATCCCATTTGCTACACATCGCCTGTGCTTTCAAACTTAGCCAACAAGTCGGCTTCTTTATTCTGTTCGCGTGGGACATGTGAAATGTCATAACGCTCAAGATTTGACAGTAGTTCTTGGACCTGAACAAGGTACGGAGCAAGCTTCCATCCCTTTGCTTGGTAATCTCCCCGCACTTGGTAAACCACCAACTGTGAGTCACAAAAGATTTCAACTGATTTGATCCCGAGTTCTCTGACGAGCTTCAAGCCAACAATCAGTGCTTCATATTCTGCTTCATTATTTGTAGCTGGGAAATCAAGCTTCAAAGCATAACAGATCGATCGATTTTCCAGAGTTATAAGAACTACACCTGCGCCGGAGCAACGGTCGTTTGATGCCCCATCAGTGTATAATTTCCAACGAACGGGGGGAACGACGTCATGATTTTCTGGTTCTATGGGTATGGTAAACTCAGCGATGAAATCTGCTAATGCTTGTCCTTGTATGGCCCTTCGTGGCGAGTAGACGATATCAAACTGGCTCAACTCGATGTTCCATTTTAGCAATCTTCTGGAAGTTTCTGGTCGTTGGAGTACCTGCCGTAGGGGTTGATCGGTATAAACACTGATTGAGTGTGCTTGAAAATATGGGCGTAGCTTACGTGATGCAATCACCAAGCAATAGGCCAATTTCTCGATTTTAGGGTAATTTCTTTCTGCCCCCGTTAAACGCTTGATAACATAATACACCGGCTTTCGGATTCGGTCCTCCTCGCGAACTAAAGCCGCACTTATCGCATGTGGGGATACAGCCAAGTATACGTACAGCATCTCGTGGTCTACTGGTTTTGACAGCACTGGTGGACTCTCCAGATGCCTCACCAGATCCCGGAATGCTTCCTCACAACTAGACGTCCATTCGAAGTTCCTCTTCCTTTTCTTTATTATATCAAAGAAAGGGATGCACTTGTCAGTTGCCCTGGATATGAATCGACTTAGCGCGGCTACTTTTCCATTCAAGCTCTGTACCTGCTGTATAGTCCTGGATACTTGCACATCTCGAATAGCTTGGATCGTTTCGGGGTTAGCTTCAATTCCCCTAGCATTGACGATGAATCCCAAAAACTTCCCCGACGCAACGCCGAAGGAACACTTTAGAGGGTTGATCTTCATCCCGTAATACCTGAGTATGTCGAACATTTCAGCCAAGTCTCGAATGTGGTCGTTTGACTGTCGTGACTTCACGAGCATGTCATCCACATAGACTTCCATCGTCCTACCAAGCTGGTCCTTGAACATTCGATTCACCAAACGTTGATATGTCGCTCCTGCGTTCTTTAGTCCGAAGGGCATTACTACATAGCAATATAGCCCGACATCTGTAACGAAGCTGGTGTGTTCTTGGTCCGGAATATGCATCGGGATTTGGTTTATCCTGAGTATGCATCCATGAATGATAACAGCTCATGTCCTACGGTGGAGTCGACCAACTGATCGATCCTTGATAACGGGAAACTGTCCTTGGGGCACGCTTTGTTCAAATCGGAATAGTCTACGCAAGTTCTCCATTTCCCATTTGCCTTTTTCACCAGTACGGGGTTCGATACCCATTCAGGATAGAGGGCGTCGCGGACGAACCCATTGGCTTTGAGTTTGTCCACCTCCTCTCTAAGAGCAGCGGACCTCTTCGGGTCCATTCCTCTCCTCTTTTGTTTAACCGGGACATATTTCGGGTCTATGTTCAACATATGACTCGTGATGGCGGGAGAAATCCCACACATATCAGAATGCGTCCAGGCGAAAACATCAAGATTCGCCCGGAGGAAGTCACTAAGGTCTTCAGTCATTGCGGGGCCAAGCTGTGATCCGATCTTCAGTATTCGCGAAGGGTCGTTTTGGCTAACTGAAATGTCAACCGTTAGTTTAGCCGGCGCCGCCTTTTCTTCCCTGGGTTTCTCATCATCGTCTCTCGGATCTATGTCTCTGAAGATCGGAGAATTATGCCCGAGCCAGGGCTCGGGCACTACTTGTCAATTATCCGTGTTAAGGATGCGGACGGGATTGTCCGCAACCTTTCCTTTCTCCCTCCGATGGGCCTCTCGAAGCTAGCCACATAACAGGAACGACCAACTGCTTGGTCGCCATGAACAATACCTACCCCTTTGTCAGTTGGGAACTTCAAAGTTAAGCACCACGGGGCTAATGCTGCCCTAAACTCAGCCAGGGCCGGTCGGCCCAATAAAACATTATACGGAGAATCCACATCCAAAACTACGAAGGGTAGGATTCACACCCTCCGACGCTCGCCTTTTCCCAGTTCAACTAGTAACTCAACATACCCCACTGCATCGGTCGCTGCGCCATTAAAGCCGTGTATACGAGCTTTGGATGGTTTCAAGTCCTTGGTTTCCATCTTCATTTGGTCATAAGCCTTCTTGAAGATGATGTTGACAGAACTTCCACAATCAATCAGAATTCTTTTGACATAAGCCGGTCCGATCGTCGCAGATATGACCATCGGGTCTATGGTTGGAGCCTCTACTTGGTCAGCATCTCTGTTCCTGAACACTATATCGTCTGTCATTACGCGCTGCTGCTTAGAAGGGGTCCCATCCTCGACGTTCAAACAGAACTCAAAATCCGCATGCTTCAGGGAACTTGCGTACCGCTCCATCTCTTGCCAATTCTTATCCGCGGGGTGAGGTCCGCCAATGATTGTGTTTATGACTAGTCTACCTACAGTTCGGGCAGGCTCCTCGGGATGACGTGGAGCCGGTGCACGACCTGGGTTGGACGTTCCCTGTCCTCCTTCCTATGGATCCTTCACAAATTCTTGCAATTTCTTCTGCCTAATCAACTTCTCGATAGCGTCGTGCAGGTGCCTGCACTCTTCCGTATTGTGCCCATAAGTCTCGTGGAAGCGGCAATATTTCCTGGTCCGTTTCTGTTCCTCGGTTGATTCTTTTGGATGTGGCTTTCTGTACTGAAAGGAATTGCAGGTTGATAGGTAAATGTTCTCAAGAGACGCGTTCAGCGGGGTATACTCGTTGTAGCTTGGGATTCTCGATTTCCACTTCTCCGCTTCTCTCTTCTTCCCTTGATTTCTTCCTCCGGACTCCTTAGGCTGCACGGACTTATTCTGGACATTGACTTGGACCTTTCCCGAGTTGTCCCCGGACTATTTCACAGCAACGTTGCTTTTTATGGACTCTTGGACAGGTCCTGGTGTCTTATCTCGTCTTACCCACCTAGCTTCCTCTCTCCTTGTGAACTGGTGTGCCTTTGAGTAGAAATGCTCTAGCGTAGTCGGAGGTTTTCCTGCTAACCAATCTCCAAACTTAGAATCCGGATCCACACCTCTCATCACAGCCATTAGGATCGCATGATCGTTGGGATTACTGACTTCAGTTGTTGCAACATGGAATCTTTGTAAGTATTCCTTCAGTGATTCCCCAGGACTTTGGATTACACTTGATAGAGACATTACGTCCTTTGGACGAGTAGTGTGTATCTTGAACTGCTCAATAAACTTCTTTGCCAACTCCTCGAAATTGGATACAGACCGCGAAGGAAGTCGGGTAAACCACATAGTAGCGATCCTAGATAAAGTAATTGGAAAGCATCTACACTTGGTGGCATCATTTGCTCTAGCTGAATCCATCATCCACTCGTACCTCATGACATGCTGTCTGGGGTCAGTCTTTCCCTCATACGCAGGGATAGTAGGCATACTAAACTTCCGAGGGTACGCCGCCTGTAGCACAACATCTGTGAATGGAGTATGACTTCTTGATACTCCCCAATCATCATTTGATAAGCCTTGATTTTCTTTCATCAATTACCTGACCATGGCTGTCAGATCTGGTGTTTGTATGGAAGATGGAAGGTTGGAGTCTGTTCTACGTGACTGGCCAGGCTGATGCCTCCTCTCCTGGCGATCTGCCAAATGTGCATCTTGAGGTTCGACATCATTAGCGTTTTGATGGTCTGGGCCTCCAGCCTCCACCTACACTCCTGTTCTTAGGTTTCCAGCTCCGGCTTGGTCACGGCCTCCAGCTGTCTGAACAGCAGCACCTGCTCGTGCAGCTTCAGTCTTATGGCGTCTACACCGGGGAGGTTCATCAGAGGAAGTTGAGCTGTCGGATGAGGAATAAGGAGCGGGATTGCCCCCAACATTTTGTTGCTGCTATTGAGTGAGTTGTGTCATCAGGTTGGCGTTAGCTTGCATCTGCTCTCCTAGTTGTCTCCTGCTTTCCCTGAGTTCTCTCATCAAATCGTTGAACTCTATTCTGGTGACAACTGGAGTCTGGTCCTGGGCGGCGATTCCTACACCCGGAATTGCTGGCTGATTGTTAGGTCCTGCTTGTTGCACGCTAGCAGTCTCGTGGGCATCCGCATCATGAGAAGCTGACCTGGTACGTGGTCTTGCCATTGTAGAGTTATTGGTATAAACTCTGAGTAGAATCAACGGATGTCCTATCAATGAGTCGGATCTTCTTTGGGGGATTTGTTCAATCCAGTAGCTTCAAAGTAGATCCTTAAGGTCTGAGAATTCAATTCCCAGTGAAAGCACCAAAGTGTTAGCACCAAAATTGGTCACTAACCTCATAGAGAAAGATTATGTAGAGAAATAAGTGATGAAGGTAAATTAAATAGAGAAGACAATGCTAATTTAAATGCAGAAAGTAAGAACACCAAATTTATAGTGGTTCAGCGTAATTGCCTACGTCCACTTTGAGGTTAAACTTTATTGATCTTCTTAATGATTGATTACAAATACAATTCGTAGATCAAATGCTTGAATGAAGTTGTTAAGTAAAGAAGATGAGTCTGGAAATTGGCAGAGTCTCCCCAATGTTCTCCCAAAAAGGTCCCTTTTCACTGTGACCCTGCCCCTCTATTTATAGAAAAAGATGGGCTGGACTTCCCAGGTGGGCTCGGTAGCCGAACACTCTAGCCCAAGTATAGTGGTCGTTGCATGCCGAACTGGGTAGGCCGAACACAATGACGCCGAACCACCCTTTCTATGCCGAATGGTATGTTTGATGTGTGGGAAGTGCAGAATGGTTGTCAGTCGAAGCCGAACGTGCCTCTGTCCGAAGCGCTTGACCGAACAATGCTCTCTGGCCAAAAGATGCATTCTGGCCGAACAATCCCTTTGGCCGAACGATCCTCCTTGGCCTAACGATGCATTCTGGCCGAATGGTACTGTCATGTCGAGTAGTCATATACGCCGAACGCCTTCTAATGCCGAGTACTCCTGGATGCCAAGTACTATGCCGAGTACTCCTGTTGCCGAGTACTCCTGGATGCCGAGTACTACGCCGAGCACTCCTGTTGCCGAGTTCCACTAGATGTCGAGTACTACGCCGAGTACTTCTAGATGCCGAGTACTATCTGATGCCGAGTACTATTTGCCTGGTCAAATCTCCAGGAAACATACATAGAAAAATATCTCTCAAAGTCTGATACAAGGAAATAAAATGTACTGATATGATAGAATAATACATGGAGAATGAGTATGATAAAAGCAGCCTCCAAAGATAAGAACGACTCTCCATGTATCAAGAATGGGCCAGTCACCTGCTGCCCTATCCACCTGTGGTGGGGAAAAGATGGAAAAAGAATGGGTCAGATGAAAGTCTGGTGAATGAGTACAAGTTTAATATATGATGATCATGTGCAGTTAACTTCAAAACTATTCTAAATAACATTGGGAGTGCTATAAGCGTCCGTTAATTCCTAAGGTAGAATTCCTAAGGGCTCTTATCTAATGCAAATGGGTTGAACTATAAGTCGACCTCACACTGACGATTGGCCAATGCTCCTAAAGCTATCCAATGAGAAAATACCTCCCATAGGCGATAGTGGGAACTTCTCTTCCATACATACCTATATCATCCCTACACTTGGAGAGGGAGAAACCTAAAATGCAAACTCGTTGTGTGTCTCATCGTATGCACCCATGTAACAACCCGCATATCTATCGATTTTATATTTAAATATTTTATCGTTAGTCGGATGTTAGTCCGAAAAGCTACTTTTTGCATATGGTCAAATTAGGACTCGAGACCACTCCCATTGAGTTCAAAATGACGTTTGCGATCTTTTTGAGTATACACTTCGACATGTTTGGAGTAAGTGGAAATTTCGTCACTTTTTCCCGCCTTTGACTTTGGTTTGGACTGCACCTTTAAGCTCAGCCCAACCCCTCCTCTTCATAACTTCATCTCTTCACAAAACATTCAAGCTCCATCAAAAATGGTGGTGGGAAGTGGAAATTAAAACTCCAAACTTAAATTCTATTGCAAATCCGAGATTCAACATCAAATTCACGTGAAGAACATTGATTCAAGCTTGTTGGTGTTCTTGCTTTGCTCTCAAGTCTCATCTTCATCAATTTCGTGGAAAAGGTGAGATTTTTGATCTCACATCTTGCCTAAAGATGTCATTGGGCTGTTGGGAATGATCCCCTATTGCATTTGTATGAATATCTGCATTTGGTTTGGATTGGATTGGCGAAAAACTCCAATTTTCAGCGTTTTTGGAAAATTCCTGCACTTAAGTCGTTCTGGAAGTGCTAGGTCGTTCGCGAGTTAAGCCTAAGTCGTAGGTCGTTCACGTTGAAAAGTCACACGGAGCATAAGTCGTTCCAGGCCTTAAGTCGTTCTGGAAGTGCTAGGTCGTTCGCGAGTTAAGCCTAATTCGTAGGTCGTTCGCGTTGAAAAGTCACACGGAGCATAAGTCGTTCCAGGCCTTAAGTCGTTCTGGGTGTGCTAAGTCGTTCGCGAGTTAAGTGCTAAGTCGTGCGCGAGTTAAGAGTTAAGTCATTGCCTTCTGCTACCTCGTCCTAGCTTAGGTCGTACTGGGATAAGTCGTTAGGTCGTATAGACCTTAGCTCGTAGCTCGTATTTGAGCTTAAGTCGTTAAGTCGTATCGACTTTAAGTCGTTGGGTCGTACACCCTCTTAAGTCGTAAGTCGTTCGCGAGATAAGCAAGTGCTAAGTCGTTCGCGAGATAAGCAAGTGCTAAGTCGTTCGCGAGTTAAACCTTAAGTCGTAGGTCATCTCCGACCTAATATTTCCCCTGCTATTTCACTAGGTCGCTTGACCTTAAGTCGTAGGTTGTCTCCGACCTATGCCCCACTAAGTCGCTCGATCACTTAGGTCGCTCACCTTCTTAGGTCGCGCATCCCACTTAGGCCGCAGGACTCTGTTAAGTCGTAGGTCGTCTCCGACCTTACCCTTGGTCTTGTTAGTTCGCGCATCCCACTTAGGTCGCAGGACTATGTTAAGTCGTAGGTCGTCTCCGACCTTACCCTTGGTCTTGTTAGTTCGCGTGAACCCTTAGGTCGTATGACCTACTTTTCCTTAGGTTGCTTGACCAACTTGCCTTCACTAGGTCGTACCGTTTTGACGGGGCGCTGCCCCCTGGACCCCGTATACCTCTGCGTAGGCAATCTTATCTGAAAAGCATTCAATAGAACTTCCACTTTGATGCATTTTGAGCTGGTTTCCTTGGATTTTGTTCACGTCTTCGAATGTGAATTTTTGTGATAGATTGTTTCAACAATCGCTTTATGACTTGTCACTTTAAAGATATATGAAGGTTTCAATACTAGTAGTAAATATCCAAACTCTTTCATCAAAGCGATTTCAACACTATTTTAAATATCAAAAGTTCGTTTTCTCAAACCGATTTCCAACCTACTAGTATATACAAGCCTTTACTTCACTCGAATGAGAAATCGACTTAAACGACTTAGTAAAACGAGTGGTATGAAACGCTTGCATTCACTTCGTCGGTTACTCTTGGACTTGTTCGATTGAACCCTTTTTGTGACAATTTTCTAGTGAAGATCTACAGTTTGTTCGTAAATATTTAAGTTAAGCAAGTGGTTATGGGACATGAAGCTAAACTCATATATTTACTAGCTTGGTGTGATTGACACTTCCTGATGATCATGACGATCATTTTTGTGATTTAGACTAGCGATTGAGCGATGTCTCTTTGTCTGTGAGGGAGACTATACCCCGTTTGTGTGATGTTTCGCCATCATATATGTAGGGTAGCACCCTACGGTCTTCGGGCCATTCCTGTGTGAAAATTTAATGGATAGCTTCCATGAGATAGCTTCTCGTCATGTGTTTTACGCGTAGGTGAGTTTTCATGCTCCCATTCATGTGTTAGGCCTCCCCCCTTTTTATGTGTTTTCTGGATTTCTTCTGATGATTTCTGGAATTTATGCTTCACCAATTTTCATGATTTTCATTGATATGATATCAGCTTTTGTGCATTGGTGAATTTATGTGTTATTGACTTGTTATGAATACAAGTTTAGGGTATGATACCCTATTTTATCTTTGAGAAGATTCTTGTGATATTGATTGATCTTTTGTTGATTATCATTTACATACTTATAGTAGTATGCCGTTATGGTTGTTTCATGTTCATGCCATATTATTTATCCTATACCTTATCATCTGATATTTGTAGCTAGACTGATCCGTTTATTATTTTCTTATAAATAATACTCGGGTAAGACCGAGATGTTGCAGGTGCTTCTGCTTGACTTCCCTTAAGGATTATTCTGGCTTTTGGCTAACTACTTAGATTAGTAGTTTTTGGATGTACACATTTGAGATATAGACTCTATGTTGTGTACTTATTCTTTTGTATAGCACGTGTTGCTATTCTTTTGTATTATCATGGATCTTTCCGACCACTACTCTGATGTACACTTTCATGTGTTATATATATTTATTCATATCTTCTTCCGCCTTTGTGATATGGATGTCTGTGACTTATTTATGTTATGATTACTTCTATGTTTGTTTCTGAAGATTATATATAGCCACCGTGTGATAGCTTGGTGTTTGTATCGGTATGTCGGATTTTCTCCTTAATAGATATGCATTCTATTCTATCTGACATATCGGTGATCGCACAAAGAAGTTACATGGATGGTCGCTCCTCCACAGCCTTATTCTCCGTGCTAATTGACAGCACTACATCGTAGTGTTCTTGGTTAGCGTGGGTATAGAGGTGGGGCGTCACAACCCATGTCCACCTCTCGATCGTAGTGCAAAATTCCACTTATCGTACTGTGCCAGTGTCCACATGTACCAGGTCGTGTAAGAATTGTGCATACAAGGACTCCCATTAGTACTGGGCTCCTTTCTATTCAATAACCTCTTACCGAGCTGCGCCAGGCCTGACTGTCTTATAGAATCCCCCGTTAGCACCAGCCTTACTCACTTGGTGTTTCCATCAGTGCTGCGTGTCCACTGCAGAACTCCCCTTGAGTGTCTAAAAAATACATCGCCCTAGTCGACTCTCGAATCTCAATTTGGGTATTTAACTGTTACCCGAAACCGCGTTGACCTAATGTCCTTTTATAGGGAACCAACTTCCCTACCGTCTCTAGCATGTGTACTTAGCCTAAAATAGGCTCAATCAATTTTCTATTTATATAATTTTTAACTGAAATTATATAATTTTTATCATCAACTTGGGTCTCAGGCTAAGGTTCAACATCTACAATTTTCATCCCGATCGGTCGACCGCTGTTCCCCTCAGGTCGAACATTATCGGTCGACCGTTAGGGTTCCAGAGTCGACCGATCGTGTAGTAAAATTAGGGTTTTCTTAGGATTTTAATTATCAATTTTTCTCATCGTTTAATCATACGCTGTTAGCAATCATTAAACCCTAATTACTAGATGACCAGTTCATATTTCAATTTTCAATTCAATTTGAGGTTTATTAGTTTAGGGTTTGCAAGTTTAACTATAAAAGGGGTTATACATCAATTTAAAGTTTAACTATTTACTGTGATTTCTATTCTAAGATTATAGATTCTAATTTAGGATTTAACATCTTTAGAATAGCCTAAATCTAACTATAATAATCATCTTATCAAAGTTGTTCCTACTCACCTCAAACCTAAGCTCTTCCTATTGCTTTTGCCTGAGAAAATCGTCCCTTTATTTGCTAGCTCCACTTGCTCCGCCTTGATTCCAAAGCTTGTATTTTCTAGGTTGCTTTTATTTTAATTTTATAAAAATTTTAGAGTGAGGGAAGAGAGAAAATTTTGGCAGAAATTATTACTGTACAGAGTTATGTATGAATTAAGGTTTGATTTGGCCAATATTTATAGGGGTTTGGTTTAGTTTAGGCCGTTAGATCTAGGTTAGAGAATATCTACTGTAATCACACTCACTCATCAACAACTTGCATGCAAAGCAATCCATCTGAACTTTTTGAACATGTCACAGGCAGCCAAAACACACGATTTTGCCGCAACTATGGTCGACCACTTATATATCCAGATCGACTGCTACCGATCGACCATCAATGCCCATGGGTCAACTAGTGTCAGTATGAATTAATGAAATTTTTATTTTTAATTTCTTGTTCTATTTCCAATTCTTCCAGCGTCCGTAACTTCCCTGTATTAGCTTCGATTAAAAAGTGTTATACATGAAAATCGTTCGGAAAATCACTACGAACGCAATAATGCAGGTTTCGTATCCAAATTCGAATGTTTGTGAAAATTTTATTTTTTGTCTGTGTTTTATTTTACTAAATTTCTCCTTAAATTTTCGAGGTGTTACAGAGGGACATGAGGAGGACTTTACAAATTAAATGCAGATTCCCTAATCAAAGTAGAAGCCCTATTCTCATATTAGTAGTAGTTGTAAAGACTCCTATTTACTTAAACGCATGACTAGAATATTCCATATTAAATTGGACATTTTCATGGAAATTAAACTTGAGTTAACCATCTTTGAAAAGGAAGCTTTGTTAGATATAAGTGGGCTAGTGTAATTAGGTTACTATTATCTACTTCAATTTAAGTGGTAAACCAATGAAAATGTTTTCTAAAAATTAGAAATGGTAGATGTTTGATATTTAAAAAGAAAAGGAAATGTTGCTTTATGATTTAGTCATACAAACTTCATGCTAATTTTTTTAGAAATAAAAGTAGAGAATTTGATAAAAAGCAATTTTTCAACAATTGTTGATTTGTCTTTTGGGCGCATTATTAAACTTTCTCCTAATGTGTATTTTTTTAACAATAGATATATTTTTGAGAAGTATGTAAGACCCAACTTTTGAACTCCTTTGTAAATAAGAAATGGCTATGTATTCGAAAATGTTTTATAAATATTTCTGCTATACTCTAAAATAATAATAATAATAGCAATAAGTTTAAAATACTATATTATCTTCAAAAAATACACTTTTGTGAAAATCTCTTATTGATAAAAGGAAATTTTAGAAAGGTGTGTTTTTATTGCACATTTTGCTAAATTAAGTCAAATCATTTTTCATGATTTAATTAAAGAAAATGTTATGGCTTAGTAAAAGGAAATGTTTGTTAAATATGAATGAAGGGTTTTAAAGATTTTAAAAAAAACTTACTAGTTTTCTAAAAATGGTAAAATCAAAGGTTTTCATTTAAAAGGATAAATGAAAATATTATGACTATCACTTAAAACTTAAAAGGAAGAAATATGTTGGAGTTGGATAAATATGATCAAGAAGTCCACTAGGACAAAATTTACATTGGAGTTTGGAAGCATTGAATTGGAAGGACAGATGTACAACCAAAGCAAAAAGTCTTTTTTTGCATCAGTTGTTACTAACAACTAATGCAAAAGGATCGTATTTTGCATCGGTTGTTAGTAGCAACAAATGTAAAGGGGTCTATTGGCTTAAAAAAGTTTCCTCTTTTGCATCGGTTGTTAATAACAACTGACACAAAATACAACCCTTTTGCATTAGTTGTTAGTAACAACCGATGCAAAAAACCCCTCCTCACAAATCTCCAAAATACTCGAATAGGCACAAATATATATATATATATATATATATATATATATGTATGTATGTATGTATGTATGTATGTATGTATGTATGTATGTATGTATGTATGTATATCATAACAAACAATTATTGTAGGTAATATTATAATCATTTAAAATCAAACTGAATGGAAAATACAAATTGATTATCATAATACCTAAATAAATATAGTTCAACTATAGTATTCATCATCCATATAAAATAGTGATTCATACATTCATTTTAGTAATATAATTCAGATCTTCACTACGATCATTAAGAAGTAATATAGTCTAGACTGTATTAACATATCAAACACAGTTCATTAACACCATAACTTCAAAAAATTTGCTCTATTAGCTGATATATATTATACAAGTTTGAAATTTCATTTACCCATATTATCATTTTCCGGGGAGTAGAAAAGAATGTCAGAATCCGAATGCAAGAAGGGAGAGCCGGTGTATTAACCCTAGAGAACCAAGATCTATAGTACAAAAAGTAGCATGAATATATATCAGTATATAACATGACACCAAAACAGGCAGTTCAGAAGACTTATTTTTTTCAATCACCGACTGTTATAAACACTACAGATTAACAATGGTTTTTTCCATTGGTTACCACTTCCAGCACTTATAAACACAAGGAAATTTAGTGCCCCTTTAAATAAAATAAAGTATTAAATTCGTAATTTTCCTTCGCTGTTTACAATAACTAGTTTCTAACGCATCTGGAACCACATTTTTTCTCAATTAGGTTAGTAATTTATTTTTATAGCTGATATGTATATGTGTTTACTGGAATTTATTTAGACGATATATATTATAATCCATTTATTATGTTAGCAATAACTATGATGATGAAATTTAACCAAACTTGTGATATCTAAAACCTGAATAAAAGTGAGATACATCAATAACTGAACTTACAACTTAAAACACTTCATTAAATATCCAATTTGCACATCTACCTGACAGTAATTATTGGGACTATCTACTTATTCAAGATTTTGCTTACATGCACTGTAATCATGCTTAGTAAGTCGAGTCAGCAAATTAAATAACTTGGTGTAGTAAGGGTTATACTTGGGTAAGGTTATTGCTTTCTCTCGCTTCATCTGAATAAATCGTCAATTATGGAAGTTCCTCCTAGCAACATATTTATGGAACTTTTCCAAGGGATATGAGAGTCTAGTATTCTTTCCATCCTTGAACAGAGCATATCCAAGTACCCATTGTGCATCTATTTCTTCTGCACAATCTAGAGCAATGCATATTTGGATGTGAAAAGGTAAATAAAAATGTAAACTTCATTACAATCTGACAACATACTTATGTTTATTAGAATAAATGATATAATTGATTACCCTCAAAACCAAGCTCTATCAGTTTTAGGTAGCCACTAGGTTGTAGCAATTCACCAACAATCTTATCCGGCTCCTTCAAATCTCTTTCGATTACTTGAACAGGTCTTCCAGCCTACAAGACATATATTTCGAAGAAGAAGAAAAATGGTATGGCAATACTTAAAAGAAAATTCTATAACAGATTCACAATGTGGCTCCATGCTCACAAGAACTGCTAGTGCATTAGTAGTTATCTGTTGCATAAGTAAATTTTTAATATGTTCAAAATAACATTCATGGATCAACGTTGTATAACAAGAAAATCAAAGATGAAAAAATACACAAAAATATGGATAGAATTTAAAAGCTTTTTATGGATCATTAAAATTATATTAGATGTTCTATTGTATGGTAGAAGAGTACAACAAAAATCTAGCAGTGCCTATTGAGAATTAAACCAAATAGAAATTAAACTGCACAGAAATAGTTGATTTTGATTTCGAAATCCAGATCAAAATTGATATGGAAATTGAAATCGATTTCGAAATCAAGATCGAAATTCGAAATCAATTTCAAAATCGAAGTCGAAATCATTTTTCGACATCAATCTTGTTATCCGGGTTTTTAACACAACAGGATCCAACAGAATACCGAACAATCATGTCACATCAAAATGGCGTAGAACTTAATCAGAAAAGCTAAGGCAAGGAATTAAAAGGGGTCAAGCTATATGACCAAGACAACGACTAGGATCAGCGAAGCCGAGATATCATCATTCCTTCTAGTTCAATCGGCAGCTAAACGCAAACAGCTAGAGAATTGCCATCGAAGCGAAACAACAACGATAAAAGACTATGGAAACATCTATAATTACAAACCCCAGAAAAATCCTAAGTGCTTAGCTCATCAGCGACCCATGCCCCTGCTCAAACCATCAAACAAACCCAATATGGAACACTGTCAAAAGAGGCAAAATTTGGTCCGTAGAACGAATAAAGTCTTCGGGTCGTTAGTGACCTATCGGGTCGCCATTGATCCATGGTATTGGCTCTTTTTGTGAGCCAAAGCACCTATTTTGGTCACCTGTTACCAACTTGCAAGCTGAAGAAGACAGGCGTCGACCGGAAGCACTCCGGCCTCTATAAATAACACCCTACCTGCAACATAAAGAGGATCTTCTCCGGACTGATTGTCGATGCACTGCTGGAAACATTCTTCACTCTCTGCCTCCCTCACAATAATCTCCAAAGGAATTCACTTTGATTCTCCAGTGGATTCTAACTCTGGGGATCCAAACCATTGAGAGATAATTAAAGACATGTAATCAAATACATCTTGTAACAGTAATCAGTCTATAAGAAAAATATAAAGTGGACGTAGGTTTCGTTAACAGCCGAACCACAATAAAAATTCTCTGTCTTCTTTCTTTTACTGTTATTTTTTGATATCAGTGATCCGTGATATTGCCCTGTCAGAACAAGGCTGGTGCTTTCAGACTCAAACTAGGGTGTTGGTCCATTTTTTGGATTAACATTTTAGTGCTTTCATTGAGAAACTTGAACGAGATCTGAAGAATCAAAGTTTGAATCTAAGATTTAGAGAAGATGAGTAGGCCTAATACTAGATTTAGAGCTTTAGCAAGTCAATAGGAGCCTGGGGGCAGCTAGGAGGTGTCCTCAATTTCTTATCTACCCATCTATGTGATTAAAGAAGAAATGGAAAGAATGATGAAGGAGATGCAAGATGGGATCTTGTCTAGGCAACAAGAGATGATGGATAGCTTCTTCTGGAGGATGGAGCAGCAAGGCATCGTTAGATCTACAGGGAATATAAATCAAACTCCAGGTAACAACGCGGGAGCTGGATTGGAACAGGCTGGAATCCTACCTCCACATCTAGAACAACTGATACTTGGGGGCAACACTGGAATCAAAAATAGAATCCAATGCAGGAGCATCTGGAGTTAGAGAAAAAAATTGAAATAATGCCCACGTGACTTGGGGGCACGATAAATTTAGATCTAAGATGTGCTTTAATGCCTGAAATGGGTGATATTGGAGCTAGAGTAGCAAATCAGAGTACGAATACATAATCGCATGAGACGAAACCAGAATCCCACAGTTGGAATAGGGGCCAAGTTTGTCCCTTACTCTCTGCCTTATGCTTTTTTCGACTTCAATAACCTAAGGCCGCTTACATGTGTACGTGATCCCAAACGGTCCCTAGGCACGCTCTGAGTTGGATGCCTAAGATAACTATTTATGATAGTAATAACCTCAGGCCGCTTACTCGTGTATGAGATCCTGAACGGTCCCTAGGCGCGCTCTGAGTCGGATGTCTTAGATGACTATTTAGGACAATAATAATCGAAGGTTGCTTACACGTGTATGGGATCCCAAATGGTTCATAGGCATGCTCTGTGTCAAATGCCTGAGAGAACTTAGGACAACAATCATCAAAGGCCACTTACATCTGTACGGGATCCGGAATGGTCCTTAGGCATGCTCTGAGTCGGATGCCTGAGATATACATTTAGAATTTGTGTTTGTTTTAATTTTTGCTTGTTTAATTTCTAATTTGAATATTTGAATTTTGATAACTGATATTGATCGCCTTATAGTCCCACCACGGGACCAGAGTGCAAGGTGCAAGTCCTCTTGCCAGAGAGCGAGTGGATGGACTTGTACGATATTGATCGCCTTAGAGTCCCACCACGGGACCAGAGTGTAAGAAGTAAGTCCCATCACCGAAGAGTGAGCATATGGGCTTACTTGATCCCCCTTGACTTAACAAATAAACGATCCAGAACGATCGTCCCCTTAACTTAACACATTAAACGATCCAGAGAGATCGCGCATTAAACCAAACATCATACGATCCAGAGAGATCGCACATTAAACTAAACATTAAACAATCCGGAGAGATCACGCATTAAACTTACTTAAGCAGTCTGGAAAGATCGGACCTTGAAACAGATTTGGTTTGGTAGAAAGAAAAAGGGTTTGAATGCCTTATAAATAGAGCAAGATGGATAAATCCTGGATGAACACAGGATGACTTTGATATATATGATGTGATACGATGTGATTTTGATATATGTTGTGAGAAGATGTGACTTTGAGATATAATGTGATCTCGATATATGATGTGATATAATGTGATTCTGATATATGATTTGATTTTGATATATGATGTAAAAACTTTGAATGGAAAGAAAAAATTGATAGTGATGTAAATCCCGAATGAACGCGTGATGATTAGAGATGTGTAATGTAATTAGAGACATGTGATGTAATAACCTCGAATGAAATCATAATGATCATGATGTATAGATTCCACTTAGGCAAAGTCTAGAGTCTTAGGGTGCAATAGGTTTGGAACGACTAGTGACTGGCAAGAGAATCCGAAGGAACTGGATGATTTACCAAGACTAAAGCTCAACAACCGAAGACTCATTGCCATGACTTATTCTAAAGCAAAGCACACCTTTCATTCAAAAGGCGGACTTTGGGGGGCAATTGTTACCCGGGTTTTTAACCTAACAGTATCCAACAGAATACGGAACACTCCCGTCACATCAAAATGACATAGAACTTAATCAGAAAAGCTAAGGCAAGGAATTAACAAGGGTCAAGCTATACGACTAAGATGACGACTGAGATCAACGAAGCAGAGAGATCAGCATTCCATCTAGTTCAATCGGCAGCTAAATGCAAATAGCTAGAGAATTGCCATCGAAGTGAAACAACAACGATAAATGACTATGGAAACATCTCCAATTACAAACCCTAGAAAAATCATAAGGGTTTAGCTCATCAACGACCCATGCCTCTACTCAAACCATCAAACAAACCAGATATGGAACACTGTCAAAAGAGGCAAAATTTGGTCCGTAGAACGAATAAAATCTTCGGGTCACTAGTGACCCAACGGGTCGAACGACCCATCGGGTCGCCAGCAGCCCATCGACCATGGGTCACCATTGATCCATGGTATTGGCTCGTTTTATGAGCCAAAGCCCCCATTTTGGTCACCTATAATCTACTTGCATGTTGAAGAAGACAGGCCTGGCCCAGAAGCTCTCCGCTCTGTATAAATAGCACCCTACCTACAACATAAAGAGGATCTTCTCTGGACTGATTGCCGAAGCACTATTGGAAACATTCTTCACTCTCTGCCTCCCTCACAACAATCTCCAAAGGAATTCACTGTGATTCTCCAGTGGATTCCAACTTCGGGGATCCAATCCATTGAGAGATAATCAAAGGCTTGTAATCAAATACATCTTATAACAGTAATCAGTCTATAAGAAAAATATAAAGTGGATGCAGGCTTCGTTAACAGCCGAACCACTATAAAAATTCTTCGTCTTCTTTCTTTTACTGTTCTTTTCTGATATCGGTGATCTGTGATATTGCCATGTCAGAACAGGGCTGGTGATTTCAAACTCAAACCAGGGTATTGGTCCATTTTTTGAATTAACAAATCTCTAACATCAGAAAAAAAATTGATCCAAAATGAAATCGGCTAAAGAAAGAAATCAAATGAAACTGAAATACTTAATTGACAAAGAAAAAGAATATTCATTGCCCGAGGGAAGCAGAGCGGGGCAATCAAAATGGGTGAAAGCATGAAATTGATCAACAATGGGGCAATAGGGTCTGGTTTTATTTTATTTCTAAGAGGGAATGGAAATACTAAGGAAGGAAGCATGGCTGAAATATTTGGATTAAAATAATTTAAGATTGCATCGGTTCCCAAAGAACCGATGCAAATAACACTATTTTCATTGGTTGTAAAAACAACCGATGCAAATAAGACTGTTTGCTTCAGTGCATTTTCTTTGGTTTTTTATCACAAATGATGTAAATTTCCATTTAGATTGCCTAATGTAACCAAGGAAATTCCCATTTGTTACTTAACACTCCCTATAAGGATTGCAGTTAGTCCTACTTGTCCCTTTAACAATTTAAACCAAAAAACTTCTTACATCCGCAGTATTCTTTGATACAATTAGAACAACTTGACTTACTCTTTCCTTATTCTAAAATAGGTTTACCCAAATCATACTTTCAACCTTCCTTACATTAGTACAAAATATGTGTGTTGCTTCGTCTCATTTGCATCGGTTGCGGTCGCAACTGAAGCAAATAGTACCAATTGCATCGGTTCCAACTTAACAACCGATGCAATTTGCGTGGAAAGCAATAAAGAATAAAAAAATGCACGATAAATTTAGGATCGGGGCTATAGCAGCATGGCCGGTACCATATAGGTGAGGATTGGATACCTGTAGCCTACAGGTGGTCCAAGTATTATGTTGTTCCCCTGAAGACTACGGTCGAAGTATGTGGACAAGAATAGGAAAGTGTATATTATATATATATATATTATTGGATTTATATCATAGCACGTGTTCCACGTATACCTATGTAAATGTAACGCCCCATCCCGAGACCCACATTAACAAAGAGTATCACATAGTAATTTTGTCTGCTAATGCGGAGAATAGGGCTGGTTAAGGGCGACCATCATAGTCTTGCATTAGATAAGAGCTAAGTATGTCGGTTTTGGCACTTATTTTTTTTCATTTCATCTCGAGTGTTCGACATACTTAATTCTTATCCAATACACTACTATGGTGGCTACAAGATCGATTCAGAAACAAAATATGGTAACAATAACAATCTCAAGTCACAGAACAGCAATACAGATAATATACATATACACTTACATCAAATGTAATACAACATGCCACAAGTGGTATTCAACCACCATATATATACATACATCCCCACAAAAGAACAGATACATCATAAGGTTCCCAAACTAAAGAATACAACACAAAAACTATGCCATAACCAAAGTCGATGATGAAACCCAAAAGGTAAAGCTAGCAAAGGTCCAAAAGCTAACCTGCAACTCGGTCTTACCCGAGTAATAAATACACGGGTCAGGCTAACTTGAACTTGATATTAGTAAAAGATAAAGGAATTTAAGTGCATAAGGGAAACATTCCTTTAAGGATGAAGGAATGATATATAGGAAAGTCTATTTATACAACTAAGAATAAACATTCCATAAGGCTCAAAGTTGATTACATGATAAGGTTTAACATGGCATAGATGTTTCACATTCAAAGGGCTATACAATGTAAGTGAACATAAGCAATATTTAAGCCATATGTGAAATCATCAAAATCTCCAAATCAAAACTCATGAATCTCAATAAGAGTTCATAATCCCAATATCAAAATCCCCATAAAAGAACATATATATAAGCCTTTCTCTAAATCAAGGCTATAAGTAAATTCATCATCTCAAATTGGTGAAATCGAAATCAAAAACTCATAAAAATTCCCCGAATCGGCCAAATCCCATTTCCATGCCGAAGCTATGCTGCACGTGCCATCCTCCCAGTACTATATATATATATCAGGTACCTCTCCCAGATGAACGAAGTCATAAATCTCAGACAACCGAAGTCGTAAACCCAGATGACCCGAAGGTCTATAGTACTGGCAATCCCAGAATGTGTCACAACTCCCAGATAGGAACCCGAAAAGTGTTAACGTGCATCCCATACCACACATTCGCACTTAACGGTTTACTAACCGCTAGTCATTGCCACATTAGAAAACATAAATCATTATAAAATCTCAAAACTCGAAAACTCAGAATTGCCTCATCTCATTGGCAAGTAAAACACTATAACGGGTTCTCATAGATCATACTCCTAGAATAATAGATCTCGAACCACAACCCGCCAAATATTGGCCTTCCCAGATAATTCCTAAAGATAGGAATTATAATCTCAAAATCTCGCCATAAATTGGCTAAATAACTCAGGAATCAATAACCCAGATAGTTTCGATCGTACAAGTCCGGAATTAACCGATAAAGTAAACTCACATGTCCCATACCACGGGTTTTACTAAACCAATTAATTCTCTTTCTCATACATCCGAAAAGTGTAAAAATATTGTATATTATTTATAAAATAATTTTCTAAAGAAAACGGGATTTTAAAACAATTTTCTAAAATCATTTTGAAGGCATTTTATTGCAAATTCAACTTGAATACTTTAAAATAATTTAATAATAATTTAACAATAATATGAAAATATTTTATAATAAAGATTTCAAAAACCTAAATTATTTAGAAATTTTCTCAAAATTTATTTGGAAGAAATAGTGCTTGAAATCAAGGAAAAACGAAGAATTTACTCCAAATCGATATTTGAATTCAATTCAAATTTAAATTAAAATTTTAAATTCCAAATTCCAAATTCCTCCAAATCTCGGCTAACCCATTGATGGATATCATAGCCCATAACCATCATCAAAAACATCTCAAAAATGCAAAGGAATTGACCACAAAAGGCATCGGAATCGGAAGAAAAAGCTTATAGAAAAACTCGAAAAACAAATAAATATAAAGGCCATATGCAGGTCGACCAGGAGGTCGACCCTGCACTTCCTCAGGTCGACCATACGGTCAACTTGGGGAAGTGTATGGTTGACCTCCTGGTCGACCATTCATACGCGATTTGATTTCTTCCGTTCCAGGTCGTTTCTCTAGTGTGATTCAATCTTAGAGCAAAAGTTTAACATAGCTACAGGCTATTTCAGTTCATAAAAATTGGCATGCATAGAGTTTGACAACTAAAATACAATCTGAAAAAGACCCGGCAGCAATTTGACTGAAATTGAAAGAGATATCGGTGCTCAAAGTAGCAACCAGAAATCAGAAAACTAAGAAACAACAACATATAACAATATATATACAGAACTTGTTTCCAGCAACCAATTTTTACAGGCAAAGCAATTTTTAGCTAGCAATTGTGAGCCTTTACACTCACCTTAGCAATTTAGCAAGCTTTTGTGCGATTTCAAGATGAAGATGATGGCTTTTGGTGGAGAAATGATCCTCAGTAACCTGTAGAAGCTAGAAAAGACACATGCAGGAAGAAACAAAATATTACAGACAATTCATACCTCAAGTTCTAAGATTTTTATGAAAACTCTTTTATATTGGATGGAGATTACCTTTTTATTCTTGATTTAGATTATTTCTCTTTGATTTGCAGTAAAAGTTGAGTAGAAATTGATTTTAGTTGAGAGTAGCCATTATTTTTCTTTGTTTCTTTTTACTGTAAATTACTTTGAGAATGAGGAGATGATACTAACGTACTGTTAGTTTTTCTCATACCAGAAGCCTCTAGAGATTAGGCTAATTGATCCAATATCTACCCAATTAAGCCCAAGAGCAAAATTACTTAGTGAAAAACAAGGCTATGTACATGTTTTAACCTATTTTATCACAATATACACATATTTCTCAATATAAACTCAAATAAAAATGTATACAACCAATTGTATGAAAATAAAATTGTTATTAAAACAAAATAAAATTTATTTCAACAATAAAATGTTAGTTTTATAAATAAAAGCTTATCTTTATCTATATTTCACTATTTACACGATTTTATTATAAAACACTATTTTTACTATAACAATTTGTACAAAAATTGTTTTCTTGTCAAATAAATTACAATAAATCATTTTAACTCTTTTTAATCATAAAAATATTATTTTTTAACAATATTTCATCTTTTATTTTAATAAACACATATTATCTCCATAGTTCTCATTTTATATTCAATAAAAGATTAATATTGGCAATATTTTCCAATATTGTTGTATTTACCCAAATAAAATTGCTATTTGATGATTTTCTACTCAAATTCTCAAAATAAAGTTTTTAGAACTTCATTTTCATTACTTTAGATTTATTTCAACAATTTAATGTTGAAATACATCACCTAATTAATTTATTAGATCCAAACTAATAAATACCCAATATTTCAATTTATTTAAACCAAATACTTATCTAATCCATATTTAATCTCATAATTATTCCCAATTAAACAAAATAAAGTCCCAACTTTATTTTTCCCATTTTAATTAAAAAATTCATTGTTTATTCCAAATAAACAATTTAAAATTTCCAATTATATTTTAATTTACAATATTAAATTATAACCTCCATTATAATTTAATATATATATAGGTAATCTCCAAACCAGGGTTGTTACAGTAAATCTTGGAATTGTAGGGTTAAGTATCGAACATACTTGGATTGGATAATAAGGGGAAAAGTAGTCCATAAATTAATGAGGAACTTCATTAAGGAAATTGTATTGTGATTCCAAGTAGGGCTGTCAATGGATACCCAAAAAATCCAAAATCCGTCCGCATCCGCATTCGAAAAGCGGATAAATATCTGATATTTGGAAAAACGGATGCGGATGTAGATGCGAATACGAAGACATTTGCATTCAAAAATTATCCATCCGGTTTTCGTCAAGATTATAGTTCAAATTATGTTAAGTTTAGTGCAGTGAAAAATATTTGTTTATTATTTTATTAAGTTGGTAGTTTATATTATATGCACTTAATGCTTTTTAACTACTCGAAACTATTTATTATCATCATATTGTTAATTTTTAACACTTTTATAATCAATGAGATTGAAAAATATTTATGTTAAACTAAAATTTTCTTTTTATAATTCTTGATTTATTAGTCGTTAGCGGATAGGGTAATTATCCGATATTCGTCCGTATCCGCGGATGTGGATATCCGATATCCGAAAATGAATTCAGATGCGGGTATGGCACTATCTGCATCCGAAAGGATCCGTTGACAGGCCTAATTCCAAGTTTTGTTGGGAAATTGATATGGGTTAGTAGACATAATAGGAAGTTCTTATAAAATTGGAGTGGGATTTAAGTAGTATTTTATTTCATTGAAATAAAGTGTGTAGCTATGTAAATTTCTATAAATTGTCCAGTTTAGTACAAAAGTGTGCCGTTTGAAATAACAAGGAATATACCTAAAAGAAAGAGGTGTAAAAAATAGGGGTAATTACCGTATTTTGTACTGTCTATTTCAATAATATATAAAAGAGACAATTCCTTGTAATTCCAAACATAACACAAATCCTCTTTTAAGTAATTTATGGAAAGTTACATAATTCACATTTCCTTTTAGGAAAAGATGTAGTTCCAACGCATTGAAATGTAGAAACTGCTAAGTGTAAACCAAAGTAATGGTCATCATGTCTATTGGATTAGGATGGCAAGACATCATTCCACATTAAGTTGTCTCAACCATAAAATAAATGAAATAATATGAATAAAGTGATAAGAGGTTACACTTGGTAAAAATGTCTCATTTATGGGATGATATCAAGGAATAGGAAAAAAATTTGGAAGTTCAAACTACAAATGGTATCCTAGATAAAATTTTATTCAAGATTCTACAACGGATGGTTAATTCAAGAATTTGGGTCTCCATTAAGAGAAAGATATTGTTATTTGCACGCATTGAGAATGTGAAAGTGCATTTTAGATAAAATAAGATCAGGGAATTTTTGGTAGGATTTGGAGGAAGGGATCAAAGGATTGTTCTCAATCATCCCCTAAATTGGAAGAAGGCTATTTAATTAAGGGAATCATGGAATACTATTTCAGAATACACGGATATGTTGCATAAAAATTGTATGCGAACGAGGTACCGTGATTTTTGAAAGACCGAGAAATGGTTCACAAGTAAAGTGAGATGACTGAAGTTGAGTTAAATTGGAAAACAAGTCATGCTTTAAGAAATCACCAAGTTTGATACCCATAGGGGAAAATGGAAATATAATGAAGAGCTAAGTAGGAAGTACCATAGGTAGGAATATTTGGATGATAGGAATGGTTTCATCCATCCTCACATTCACTCACTCAGTGCGTTGGATATATGATACTCGTATGACCGCCCTGGCCAAGGACAACTCAATGTCCCGGTCTCTCGGTACTCAATCCATGCCACTTAGAAGGCCAGGAATTGGACTAAACTATTCAACCTGATAATTCAGGGTTAATGGATCAGGTAATCATGTGATCCAAGTAAGCATCTCCACACCCCTTCTCTACAAGTACGCTGCAAAACCTACGAATATCAATGATCCTTTACACATGCCATCCATAACAGAACTCATCCCGGAACTATCCTTACAACTCCCGTCTGAAGTCGCCATTGTTGAGAACTATTCTAAACATCCATCGTCAGTCATACAATGTCATCATGCGTTCCCTGACTTCGGAACTATTCTAGAAAACTAATGTCTATCATAGAATGTCATCGTGCATCCCACAACCCTTCTCCGACAGTTCCATCAATCTGGCTCGTCGTCACCCTCTCTCTATCCCAAAGTACAACCTCCACCATCGAGGCCATCACTTCCCATCATGGAATCATCATCGTCGAATCATGAAATCATTATGTCGAATTAAAACATCGCGTCGAAGCACCACATCCTCGCTTCATCACCAAACCACTCGTTAAAGAGTAGTAACACCAAAATCGAACGTCGATAGGACAAACGAACCATCGCAGCATGCTCCTCGAAGCCTCACCATCGTCCATGTTAAAATTGGCCAAATCCGCCATCATCAATAGTGGTAGATATCGACCACTCCAGAGTAATCGATGACGACCACCTTGGTCGTGTACTTAATCGAAAATGGAAAATACAACCTAAATGAAAGTGTCCAGCGTCTTCACTAAAGTTCGAAGCCTATCTCCAAAGTCCATCGTGCTTCATCTTTAGATCTATTGACATGCACGATAATCTATGCACGAAATCCTATCATATGGGATATATTCTAATCCTATATCGCCTTTGAATGACATTTTCTACCGACTACCAAGCAAGAAAACATGCAACCAACAACCATAGAAATGTCTATAATGGCCTACATATATATCTATAATAATACAATACAATCCATCCAACCAACCAATGTGGGATAATGTGGAATTAATATCAAAATAAACTAGATCTATCAATAACGTTGAAATAGTCCGCAAATGGGAAAATTATGATAGTTAATTTAAAACCATTTTAAAACACTTTTAATCATTTTTATAAAATAAGATATAGGTTCGAATAGTTTAGAAATCCTGTTTTAAAGTTAGAAAACATTTCAAAATGTCATTTTAATACAATACTAACAATCGTAATATGATGAGAGACAATATCACTTACCTCAACTAAATCAGACCAAATCCTCGCCACTATAGAGCTCTCTATCACGAGCACAATGCAAGAAACGATGTCCAAAACGGACCCCGTATGCAAAAGATACACGTATTATAAGATCTGAGATTAAATAAATAATATAGTTAGCCTAAATATAGTTAATTAGGTTAATTACGATGCTAATTATCTTCCTCAATCGTGCATATCACCGTACATGTCCAGATACATGAAATCCATGGCCGAAGCTTCCTATCCATGATTTCTCTCAATCTCCTCAATGGTATTCGATGTCGTTGTCGCCAACACTTTCGTCTTCTCATTCTCTCTACCATGGTACTAACGAGACAAGGCATGACCTTCCTTAGTGAAAAGCGACCTGATGACATCGCCTGCGACCTTGAAATGTCGCATTCTACCTGGTTATATCGGAGACTCCAAATTTTGAGGAGAAATGCACTTCGCCGAGAGGAACTCCATGGTCTTGTCCCAATCGCCTAACTTGCCTCCAATCGAACGAAATACAAAACCCTAGTTCACCTACTACTAATGGCCATCCCTAAAATTATCACTACGCACCTCAAAGTTTATATAAGCATGTAGATCTTTCGATAGGAGTTTAATGAAGGTGGTTTTAGAATTTTTCATTGAGAGAATCGTTCGATCTTGATTTTTGAAAATGTTTAGAGGAGGTGGCCATTCTATTTCAATGGCAATGCAACAACAAACTGCGAATGGGTTAGAGGATAGGGTTTAGTGGATAAGGTGATTATTTTATTGATTTTATATTGCTTGTTTATTTAAATTCTCAAACAAACAGTCATGCGCTTCGATCTCGCACGATCAAACGGTGCATCTGATTTCCATGAAACTCATCTACATACATCACCTTATTTTTTCGATCCCAATGGCATAAATTTCACTGTTATCCGAGACAACGCTCTGGGATGATAATTTCGTGCTTATCGAGACAGTTTTGGCCATCCAATCGTCCGATCTTCAAATATAACGATCCTTATTCTTATTTTAATTTGCAATGTCGATATGAACTCAACGAATGTGGTCTGGAGTCCTGATTCTATCATATGCAAAAAATCATATTTTTGGGACCTTAAATTAATTAACAATTCAATATTTAAATAAATTATTTAAATATCTGATCATTAAAAATATGGGTCGTTACAAGGTCAAATTAGGGTTTAAGGAAGTTTGATATTGGGTTCAGGTTTCGATCCTAGGCGGTCGATCGGAAGCATCGAGTTTGTCAAGGATCGGGGTGGTGGTGCATTCGGTAGTGGCGGTTCAATTAGTTGGGGTGGCCGAGGTCGGAAGTGAGGAAGGCAATGGTGATGAGAAATGGTTCGTGGCAGTTGTGGTTCGAATTTGGGGTACGAGCGTCGCTTTCTGATTTCGACCACCAGAGACAGCGATGAGGTGGTGGCTAAGTCAAGTGAGGAAACTGGGGCTTGTGGAGGCGATCAGTGAGGTGGTCGGAGGTCGGTGGTGGTGTGCGCACGAATGCACGTCCGTGCACTAAATTTTTTGCTCTAGACATTTGTATTGTGTGAATTTGAATTTTGAGAATAGGTTGGGAGAGATGAAGCTTATTTCTTTTGTTTGGGTAGTGGGCTTTGGCTAGCCCATTTGGTTTGGGAAGAAATTAGATAATTGTTTTGGTTTAGAGTTTAAATCTAAATGTTAACTTTGAAAATGAATAACTCCCTCATTTTAGATCCGTTTGACCCGTGGATTTTTGCATTAGACTCGTAATGACGAGCACAACGTTATAATGTAAATAGTTGGTAATTTTAATGGAATATAGATTTACAATAAAATAACACGGTTCGAATTTAATTACATTATTTTAAATAATAATGTGGTTAAATTAAGTATACTTCATTGGTCTATTTGGCCAAATAAAACACCGTTCTGCTATTATAAATTGAATAGATTACGTTGGAAGTCCATTGAGCAGAATAAAACATCGTTTTGCTATAATTTAATTGAATATATTATTGATGATATTTATTTAGCAGAATAAATCCCTGTTACGCTATTATATTTATTGGGACATTTATTCATATGACAGTTAATTAATATGTGGATTAATTAATATTAGAGAAGTAATGGATTAGATAATAATTGCTAATTTAGTTATTTACATATATATGCCTGCTTATGTAAATACCTATAATAGGACATGGAAAGTTAAATTAAATTAAATGGTAGATTGTCTATGTACCATTGTGGTCACTAAGCCTCTTTTCAAATTTATAAAGTATGGATTTAAATTAGCTTCAATTTAATAACAATTTGAGGTTAAGTGTTTATAAATAATGTTTTAAAGTTAGTTAATTAATTATATTGTTAATAATGTTTAACGTAAGTTAATTAATTATATTATTAACGATGTTTAAAGTTATTTAATTATGTTATTAATATTGTTTAAAACATTTAATCATATTATTAATGTGGTTTGAAAGTTTTAATTATGTTGCTTTGATTTTGTTGATCGATTTAATTATGGTATAAGTAAATTATTTGATTTTATTAATGATGTTTTAAGATAATTAATTGATTATATTAATGATGTTTTAAGTTAATTAACTATTTTATCAAGGATGTTTTAAAGTTAATTAGTTTATTTAATTAATAATTTTTTTAAGTTAATTTATTTATTTATAATCTTTAAAGGCAATTAAATAATATAATAGAGGTGTTTATAAATAATAAATTGTTTCACGGAAGAAATTTTACTCAATAAATAATTAATGATGTTTTGTAAAGGAGATTCATAAACGATATTTTGTAAAGAAGATTTATAAACGATATTTTGTAAAGGAGTTTTATAAGTGATATTCGAAAAGAGATTTATAAATGGTAATTTATAAATAAAAGAATGGATATATAAGTGATATTTTAAAGATTACATAGATTGTGTTAAAATGGGTTTTGAATTTATAAAAGGATATTTGTTAGGGATTGTAAAAAATATTTGTATAAAGGAGTTATAAAGTTAGATTTATAAAAGAGTTTTATAAATAGGGGTTAGTTTTAGTAATACAAAGAGTTTTATAAATACAAAGGAATGTTATAAATCATTTTAGAGATTTATAAAAGAAGCTTTATAAATTAATTTGGAGATTTATAAAAGGATTTGTAAATATGAAATGGGCTAATAAAAAGAGAATATTGAAATAGGAATGAGATTTGATTTTGGTAAAAAATCCTTCTTAATTATGGTGGTATGGAAACAATCTTTCCATACTTAACACTGAAGGATAGATGGTTTGTTTATAGTATGAAATGCTTTAAATAATATTTGTTTTGGCCCATCTAAATATGAATTCGGAAGAGAGGATATCTTCCTTAAGTTTTGTTAATATACTTATATCGTTGAGATAAATATATGATATTTTCTAAGTATGGAAAATATAATGGTTTGTAATATACTTATACCGGTGAATAAGTAGATGAACGTTTTTCCAAGTATTGAAAGGAGTATAAGAGGTTGGTGAATTTTATCTTTTGTGAAGGTATTTTGAATCAAACAATTGAAAGAGATTTTAATTAATGAAAGATTAAATAATAGAAGCATAGTGGATTCCACAAGGAATTAAATCTATGCTGATTGTTGTTTATTTGATAGGTAAATTATCGACTATCAAATCTTGGTCAAAAATATAACTCTGTAAATATCTTAGAGAAACATGAGGTTTGTACGGCACAGTCATCTTCGATGGTGTTGTACTATGCGTATAAATCTTATTTTGTTCTCCTAGGACAAATGATAAGAAAATCTATCCACTTAAATGGTTAGGAGAAGATCTCCACTCTTATGTATTGCCTAATTATTTCCAAAAGAATAGGAGTTGAGTTTACCGAAATATCGATTTGGTTTTGTAGCGACCAGTAAGTATGGGAGTGCACTTATATGAGATGACTCAAAACCATAACCACTCCAAAACCATATGCACGTTCTATGCTTTGGAAGAGATCGAAGACTGGTTCGAGATAATAGAATCAAAGACGGAGTTCTTTGAAGTGCAAGGGCTACTTGCTACTAATCCGGAGGGTGATTCCAAAATGGATGTAGTAGAAGTAGTGCTTTCTGTTTGTACTTATCCTGAATAACTTGTATGGATGAATACTGACATTTCATTGTGCCTAGAAGGCGGTGTTAGCATTCCAAGTGGGATTTGTTAAGAGAGGAAAAAGGTGATCATGACCTCACAAGCCTTACAACCCGGTAACTTAAACATGTGATATGCTTCTGAGCTATGTGGTTCGCTACCATTAGGAGCAGTCATTCCTCAATCTAGAATCGATATTTGTGGATATGGTATGCGTGCGCACGGGAAGAGTGGGGCCATGGCTAGTGCACATATTTTGTAGCCTTGGTGCTTGGGGAATGATGTAATCCGGCTAGTCATTTTAAAGGTACAGGCCAACTCTGATTTGCAAGGGGTCCATGTGAGTCCCTATGTACATTTGTCTAGAGGTGTACTATGGTAGGTGGTACCATAGTATCCTTATCATTGATAGAAATCTGATCTTCTACGTGCCCTACTGTTTTAGTTGTAGAACCTAGTACCATTGAATGTAATTATGGTTAATCATTATAGATATTTTATATATTTATTTTCAACCCCTAGACATTATTATAATATCCCTGGATTTTCTAATAAAAATGGTTTGGTTATCGTAAAGTAAAAACCCATCCGTGTTTATGTGCAGCGTGGTCTTATGAGATACCTTTATTTTAAAAGGTTTTTTTTTAAATCTAAAAAATCCATTGATTGTGTTTCTCATGTTGGTTTTACTAGACGGATCCAGATGTTTTTTTTCTTATAATGCTCGTGTTATCCCAAGCATAATTTCCAGATTTAACTGGACACTTTGTAGCTTCAAAAGACGAGCTAGATCCTCCAAGATGTATTCCCGTATTTTATCTTCTACTGTTTTGTTCTTGTTGTATCTATCAAAAATTGTAAGGACGGGTTGTTATTACTGTCCAGGCTGATGATATGGTAGTTGTGCTCTAATGTTAGTATGTATATAAAGTTCTTTTCTTTTTGTAAATACCTATTGTGTGTTATATATTGCTCGTCTTGTTATGAGATTTTGTTCTGGGTTTGTCTTTCTTTCACCCTAACAATCTGTCTTTCTGACACTTGGATGTACAGCAAGTGAATACCTTATATCTATTAGTGTTGACTTTCAAGGATCGAAAAGGTGGGTCATTACATCACCTCCCTGATGCCAGCACGCTCGCACGACACCCTATCAAGACGTCTACCTCGAATTCGCCAACAATAACCTCCACAAGACTACTTCCCACCATCCGCCAACCTCTTGTCGTCGCCTCCGATTTCGCCTCCAGGCTTTGAGTGCTAACTTTTTTCACCTTTTTAGATCGTGAATTCTAACTTGATTCGTGAGTGTTCTGGAGAGTAAGGGTCGAAATTGATTAGGGGGTTCGGGCTTTATTTGGTAAGTATGAGAGTCTTCTTGGCTCAAGAAGAGAAATGCATAGGCTTGGGCTTTAATTTAGTCGGGCCTATGAATTCTAATTCACTCTAATTTTATTTATTTCCTTTATATCCAAATTTAAATTTCAACTCTTAACATGTATTTATAAATATATTTCACTCCAATTCAAGTTAATTTACACCTTAAAATATTTTATATTAGTTAAGACATCTTATTTAATTTCAATAAATTATCCAAAAGAATTTATTACTTTAATTCAAGTTATTAAATCAAAATCTTATATAAAATAGAATTTAATTGACTAAAAATTTATTTATTTGTACGGCGTAGAAAGCAGTGCTGTTACAGACTTCCTTCCTTACGAAAATTGCATCCTCGCAATCTCTTATGGAGAAGTCAACATGCACAACTTATACCTATACTTTCTTCGTATTTAATGCTCTTCTACCAAACTTAACTACTCAATTCTCGTTGTGGCTCTCATATTCCAATTTATCTTATCGTATGTTATGACTTTAAATAGATTCTTATAACGACTTTCCATTATTCAGATAAGATAAATTTTGTGAAAATATTCTAAGCGTCGAATCTTTCGGAAAATTTCGACAGAGTCTCCATTGTATGAGAGCATTCCAAAAAAACAAAACGCTGTATAATGCAAAATATATACATATCCCAACATGGGGCATCCCGAAACATGGGAAAGTGTGATAATATCACAATATATTCCAATATAGTGTAAAAACATACCTTTTTATTAGCGTTTTGAGTAAGTTAGCTTGTTATTTAGCAAGCAAAAGCAAGTCATCATCGCCATTAAGTCCAAATGTGCTTCATGCGTGCCTATCTCAACTCAAATAATTCATGTGTTCCTATCTCTACTTAAACAATTCATGTGAGATCACATTTGAAAGCATAAATTAATATTTCATTCGTAGAACTAAGCACCAAATTGCATTTTCATTTGGGGTTTTTAGGCTCAAGGAAAAAGTTGCAAAAAAAATTAGTCTCAGGGACAACAAGTTTATTTTTTAGGCAGAAGTACACTTTCTAGTGCAAATCACAGAATGATAGTTGTAACTATCATTTTCTGTTTACACTATAAAATGTCCTTCAGACTAAAAAAAACCTTTTGTCCTTGTGGCTAATTTTTTTGCAACTTCTTCCCTGTACCTATTTTCCTGTTTTCATTTTTGTTAACTTTGCACCAAAGTTTAAGCATCAAGAATGCGAAATCATTTAATGGTTCCAAGAGTAAAATTTTAGAATTATGAATATTGCTTCCAAAACATATTCCGGATCATAAAATTATAAAGCTCAACAAGATTTATGGTCTATTTACTTTGCACTACTAATTCTGAAACGCAAATAAAACCGCATGCCCACCATCTAAACATGCATTTTTAGCCATGAAAACATCAAAATTTTCCAAAACACTTCAAACAAAAGTTGTTGCTTTTGTTTTATGAGTTTGGGAATGTGCAAAATCATCCAAATCATACAAACCGTTTAAAAGTTACGACTAAATGAAGCCGAAGTTGTTTTGAAGATTTCACAATTTCGGTATAGCAAAGCACTTACATGTTAGTTTATGTTTTAACCTCACTTAAACCCAAAATTTGGCATTGCTCTCCAAATAAAAATTATTCTCTGATGACACATCTTTCTAATAAAATTAAATTCATAAAAGCAGATCAATAGCTTAAAATTTAAGGTAAAACTAATCATAGTATTTCAAATCACTCTGAAATAATTTCACTTCTAAAACATTTCCAAAATATTTATCAAACAAACATTAAATTTGCAAACTTATTTCAATAATGATTATATTACTTCTAAGTAGATATATATAATCTTCATTTCAAAATCTTTAAATACTTTAACACTACTTTTTAAAACTTTCGTCGAATCTTTTCAAATAGTATTTATTTTGTTTCAACTCAAAAAAATTGAATATATTTTATTAGCATCAAAAATCCAATATTTTTTCCACAATGCATCACGTTGTAAACATCTTCACAACACACATCCAAATTGTAGACATAATATAATATGGCAAACATACAATCGCAAAGCATCACAACCATAATAATTTAAAATTCAAATATATCTACAAATTTAGCGCTAATGCTACCCATAAATTTTTAGTAGTTTACTTGGCAAATTGGCTGCAGTGTTAACCGAGTGATCGACATTGCCTCGCCGTCGACTTCAGTTGTCTATTAATGCTCAGTGGCAGCAAGAATTACATCAATTAGTATAGAAAATATTTTTATTATTTTTCAAAAGAATTCAGTACCTCACTATAATATTACTCACACTTATATGCATATATATACTTAAGTCAAAACTGTTTCTAAACGTCAAAATGTTATACAATTATCAAATCACATATTTTACTAAATCATCATCTCGAAATAATCTTTCTCTTATCAATTTTTTTCTTTCACTTCTTAAACCTTTGTCTATATTCTTATTAAAACTCAACTCAAATGCTTCTTTAAAATATCGTTTTCCTTCAAAAACAACTTTCTCAAAATATTACTTATACTTTTCCTAAAATCACATACTCCTTTCAAAATAATAACTCTTCATTCTCTAAAATATTTTTCTTGTTTTAAATGTTCTTCATATCACTCTAATGTCTTTAAAATAATTAACATATCTTTCTTTGAAATATTATTTCAAACACTGATTTTAGTATAACTCAAAATATATTACTTCTTTTCACAATAGTGCATCACTCTTCAAAACCCCATGTCCATTTGTCTTGTCTTAGTATTTAGGAATCCCTATTGATAACGTTGATCAAGCACATTGACCAGAATTCTTAAGCACTCAACGGACAAATTAACACGGAATCAGCTTTAAATTTTTTCTTTAAATGTTTACTTATAGAATAGTTTCATCTTTTATAAAAACATCTACTAGCCTCTAATAAAACTTCTCTTTAAATCATATATATACTATAACCAAAAATATTTTCAATCAAACATATGCTTGCTTGTATTAAAATATATGTAAATTATTTATGGGAGTTCAATAAAAAAATCTTTGCTTACAAAAATCTTAACATTACTAATTGTTTACCTATAAAAATAAACAAGATATCCCTCATCTTCATGTTTATTTAATCACATTTTAATTTTATATAAATAATGTCCATATCTTTTGCGATAACTTCCAAATCGAAGACACCATTGGGTTCAAATCATCAAAACTCACATAGGATACTAACTTGAGTAATAGTTCCTACTGAATACCACACTCAAGACAAATCCACAAACAAAGCATCATCAATCAATGTAATCACGCAAAGAATTCCAAACATCAATCATCGAATCAGAATAGCTAAACAATCAGGATATTTAGCAAAAAGTAGTCTATATACTTTCGTTGCGCCACTCTGATCACTATTGGATCTTCTTACTCATGTCACTCATTATAATTAAAAAAATGAAGTATTCGTTAGGATCTTTTACCGCTTTCCTAATCGAACAACTTCTTTCATACTTCAGAGCCACATAGAGATATAACACTCATTATCAATACCAACACTACTAGCCGGACTAATTACTTCAACCTTTACAACCTCATCAATTTCTCCATATCTCATTCAGAGACTTACACTCAGACAAAGATAAAAATAATATATTATATAATAAGAAAAATACAAGTACGTCCTTAGATGATTACTTCAGTAATCATCTTATACACCTACTATACTTAAGTATAAATAATAATCTACCACACACCCACGGGTACCAGGACTCTAAGTCTCATCTAAGGTCAAGACTCATGTCTCTTATACTCTATATTATTCTAAACCTGCCCTGATACTAAAAATATCAATCTATACCCATATTATCTAAGAGATTATTAAGTAATACTGTTGAGTAACATGGAGAATGAGGCCATGTGGGTGAAACACATGTGATTATTCCCTTGGACCAACACTGAATACGTCTCATAATATAAAAATCACTCACCTTAACATATACGGTCTTGGTACAAAGCAATAAATACGTGCGGTTCCTAAGAATAGAACAATACATAATATAATATAAACTAAATCACAATGAACACAGAGTCTTAAACGCACCGATAACATATAATATAAAATATACACTAGTTTGAGTAGGATACAAAAATAAATCAAATTTTCCACTAATTCTCAAATATATATACAATATAGATCCAATACATCTAATACAATAACATATACATACATGAGTCCATATTATGATACACATTACAGCTAATAATCTAGCCTCTAACTAAGCCCAATAAGAAAATCTAGTCATGTCGTTCCTGAACCTAAAATATCTTGGACTGACCTGAGTATTATATAAATAATAAATGGATAAGACTATGTCTAGATTCAATAATGAGAATACAAATGATATCTCAAGGAATAACATATATACATCATAATAATGAAATCCAACCAAAAGAATAATAAAACATCCACAAAAAATCAAACAACATCCATAACACATCAAACATCAAAACATTCATAAGACAACGAACATAATCGTACAAATTAAGCATCCATCGCATACATCACACCACACACATCAAGCATCCATCATACATATCTTAGTCAACACAGCTCAACATCACAAACATCGCATGCATCGCACACATCACACACATCGTACACATGGCATACATTGCATACAACACACATGTCACACACATCACACATCGCACACAACATACATCGCACACATCACACATCAAACCATTCATACTTATTTAGCATTATTAGACTTATTCATTTCATTCTTTAAATTCATTTTCATTACTGCTACTACTATAGTAATTGTTATTGTGAATACTACTACTACTTTTAATGTTACTACCAGAAGCTGAGTCAACACCTGAGCCTCGATACTTCTCAAATGCAAAGGGAGACCCTACTCGTAAATTCTTATAAACGTCTACACCAGTCTTTTGCTGGACAATAAATGCGTCGCTTCCTTGCTTCTCGTCGTCAACTACCTTGCCTCATTCTGCATTCGTCCTATTGGCCCATGCAGCAGACTATGACCATGTGACGAGGAGGCCATGTCGCCACAATCATTGTGGAGCAACTCCACTGTTGATCAAGCTAGGATGGGGCTAGCAACGTTTCTGGCCATCACGTATACGTAAGGGACTTCACATACCTCGTTCCACTAAAAAGTGGAGATAATCATATTCTCGCTTTAAAATAAAATAAGGAATAGTATTTTTTATCTCACTCGTCAAGTCAGATATCCATGTAATATTAATTAATATTCGTGTATATTATAGAATAATTCACTGATATCCAAATGTCAAATACCCCATCTTCAATAAATTACCCGACATTATACTTGTGTTTGGTAAATAAATATACCCCACGTGGACGTCCCGTACCTCCCACTAAAATACAATTATATACACAACGCCCTCATTAATCAACATTAAACAAATTTTCGCTTCGCTTATTAAAGCGTTCGTCGTTTACTTTTTAATTCAATTCATTATTACTTATTTTCGTTACTTTATAATTCAACACAACGAGTAGTTTAATTTCATCTCGTTCTTAGCAAACTGTTATCCACATAATTTCTAAGGATAATAGGATGTTGAATTAATAGATATCACAATGGAGCATCTGTTGCTACCAATATTGATTCCGAAGACATAAGGACCTGTCGAATAAAAGAGTGCTGGGATCAAAGAATCTTACAGCCAGAGGAAGTTATCAATTTGATATAGAATAACGAATGCCACCAACACACACGACACCAATGGCACATACCATTAATGTCGCCTTTCGTCAACAAAGGAAAATGGGTAATGTCGTAAGACAACAAAGCGACTAACAATATTGAATGCCATTAATGCCATGTCCCACGTATTACTAGTTGATGACATCGTATGAAGCCAATACTATGTTTCACCAAGGCATGAATTAATGTCATGCATCGTTGGTGTCATATATCATCAAGGCATTGGAATCAAATGACGTCATACTGTAACCCATCATGATGTATCACCTATGAAGATAGAATGGATACAACATCTAGTTGATATCACCTTAGGTTAATGCCGCATCTTTTCAATGACGCTTCCTTTTTATGTCTCTCTTATTTAATGCCGCATTTCTTCAATGCCATTTCCTTTTGATGTTGCTCCTCTTTGATGTCGCATATCTTTAATGCCACTTCCTTCTGATGTCGTTCCTCTTTGATGTCGCTCATCACCAATGCCGCTTCTTATTAATACCGCCTCTAGTTATTGATGCCTCTCAGGCAATGTCGTATCTCTTCAAGACCATATATTATTAATGTTGCGCCTTTGTGATGTCGTACTTCATTAATCTTTAAAGGATGTCGTAGATCCTCAATGCAACATTGATGTCGGATGTCATCAGTGTCCATAAAGGCTATCAAGGAAAATTGGATGTTAAGCATTAACACATGATGTTGTAGTTCACCAATATACAATGGGAAGCTAAAGATTGTCAAAGCAAAGCATAACGTGGGTGCCATAGACATGGTTGATGCTTAAAGCCACACATGCCAGAAGTGACATGTGGCAGCCATGCCATACCCCTCAACCCCGATAAATAAGGACCTAGGGGTACATGGGTAGCGGTGATCATTTCTTTTCTTTGCTCTCAAAATGAAACAATTGTAATCCTAAATTAAATAGGGGGAAAACTTGATTTGATTGTAATCATTATGGAACTATATGAACAAGTATTTGGACATGCCTATTACCTTAACTATTCATATTTGACATTATTGAACATGGATATGCATATAATAAAGCTCTGTGGACCTAAAGCTTGTCATGATTTTATTTCATATAGAATCACATGAGCCGGTCTAAACTAGTGGTTATATGCATAATCACTGTCTTGCCTACTACATATGAAAATTGGACTATGAACCATGAGGATTGTCTACTTAGTTCTTTAACATTCTTAATGGACAATTGCACATATTCACTACCTATTCTTTCTCTCCTTTGATCATATGGCATGGGCTTTTGAATATCTTATTCCAAAATTCCATGGGCATTATGGAGCCATTTCTTAATGATATCATCTTGTACCTGGCCTTGAATGCTAAGCCTATTCTTAATTCCTTAGCGCTATTTGGACAACACCAACTAAGCTATGCTTAGTTATGTCATTAAGGGTGTTAAAATCAAGTTCTGGGTCATCATACATGGCATCATAGGTGTTATACCAATTTTTGGTTTAACATTTTCACGTTAGAAGGAGGGATTAAACCTCCGATTCTCTATAAGTCTCTCCTTAAATTGATTATGCTAATTTCCTTTAGTTTTTGGAAAATGGTGAGAACAAGGCAATAACACTTCAAATGAAGAAATCACTCAAAAGGAGATACTAGAAGAGAACGTCGTCCCCAACTTCAACTTAGAAAATGTGGAAACTTGACAGCCATAGAAGCCATCAAAGCCCACCAACAGTGAAGCTAAAATCAAAAATCTAACACAACAGGTGCTGATGATGCAAGAGCTATTGGAAAAGATCCTTGCACAAAAGGTTTCCAATACTTCCAAGCTCACTGAAGGGGAGGAATTTGAATTTCCAAGAAGAAATTTGGATGCTTCTTTACTTAGGAATATAGAAAAAGGCAAACTCACTATGACTCCACATAAGAGGAAAGGATATTAAGAAGTTGGACCAACTGAGTTATCCCCTAAATCAATGGTAGATATTAAGGCTAAAACAAATTATGAAGGAAGATTAGTAGAAAAGTCCAATGAGCAATCTGAAAATTCAACCTCCAAAGAACACAAACCTGGTAGGAGAAATTACCACAATGACGAGGCTTATCTAAGAGACATGTCCAAGAAAATGGAAAGGATATGCTTAATCCTAAAGGGAATAGAACTCTTAATGATAGGGTCAATAATAACCACCGAGAAGCTTCCTATATAGACGAGATCATATCCACCAAGATCCCGTCCCACATCAAAATTCCGTCCTTAAGATATAATGGGACTACTGGTCCACATGATCACTTAATGGCATTTGAAAGTCAGGTGGCCCTTTACAACGCATTCGAAGTAATGTGTTGCAGACTTTTCCCTACTACCTTCCAAAGCGCAACAGCTAAGTGGTATAGAAATTATCGTGAAAAGACCATCTAGTCCTGAAAACAATTTTCTTATTAGTTCTTGGCACATTTGGCATTTACAAAGATCCTACAATTGACTACAACGTAGTAGTTAATGTCAAGAAAAATCCAAGAGAGTTATTGGGTGATTATCTTAGGAGGTTTAATGCAGAGACACTGCAGGCAGAAGATATAACCGATAGGGACAAACTAACGGCTGTGCGCTTGGGGCTAATAGAGCAGACACCATTCTGGCGAGAGCAATATAATCATGGATGTAGGGATTTGCAGGATTTCCACTTTCAAGCTGATAAATTCATCTGTATGGATAGAATGTATCACGCTAAAAAGAAAGCTCAGACAAAGAAAGAAATAGGAAAAATTGGCTATAACCATAACAATAGGAAGCCGAGATGGGAAGAGGTCCCAAATACTAATCATGTTGCTTTGAACAAGCCGATACCAACCATATTCGCTATAGTGAACAAAAGTAGAAACTTTCCAATTTCTTACAAAGCTAAGACCACTCCTGAAATAAGAAGAGGAGAAGACTATTGTGCCTATCATAAGGCGAATAGGCATAAAACAAATGAATGTCGAGTTTTAGTAGGCATAAGTCAACCCATGATTCATTTTGGACACATGCAGGAGTTTATCAAGAACAATCAAAGAGTTTCTTGTTCTGAGGATGGTAACTAAAGGCTTCCAAACAATTTTGCAAATTTAATGGAAAGTGATATTCAGCCGGATTTAATTCCACCCCTCAACAGAATTGATGTTATCCATGGAGGCCCACATCTAGCTGGAAGCAGTAAAGGAGGAAGAAATCACTACATTAAAGAAGCAAAAGATGGGGTTTTCTCTATTCAGGAAGAGCCCCCGCTCAAGAATCCCAAGTTCCAAATCTAGATGCATAGTTTAACCATCACTCCGCAAGTGCTAAGAGGAATTCGTCATCCACATTAATATCCGCTTATGATCACTATGCAAATTGGACTCTCTGTGGTTACTAAAATTCTAGTAGATACAGAAAGTGCAGTCATGCCTTTAACCAAATGAGAATCCCAGAGGAAAAGCTAAAGCCGAGCTTTGAGCTTATTTTTGGGTTCAATAATAAAGGATCGACTACTATTGGACAGATAAGACTTCTGGTACAAATGGGAATTCCACTACATTCTAGGACCTTTGAGACTCTCTTTGTCATCATGGATCAGCCTTCTTATTACGATGCCTTCTTTCGAAGGCCATCTTTGGATGAGGTTGATTCTTTTGCCTCACCAAAATATCCGATGGTAAAGTTCTTGACCAAGAGCGGATGGGGACCTGTGATGGGAGAGTAATTTAGCTCTTGTGAAATGTACTTTTCCACACTTAAGCAATCCAAACAAGATAATCTTTCTTGCTATGACTCAAAGAAAAATGAATTAATCGCAGTTGATATTAAAAAGCCTTTGGATGACGGTTCTTCAAGCCAATCATCTAAAGCAAAAACAAAGCCCATTGAGAAAATAAGCATACATCAAGAAGATTTGACTTCTCTTAAAAGAAAATAAAGAAAAAAGAAACGAATGTAGTAGAAGATGAAATAGATGGTGAGGAGATCATTGCAGAATTAGATTGTAGAGGTGAACAAGAAAGAAAATGCCTACAAAAGATCCTTAGGAGATATGGTTGGATCTAGTTGATCCAACAAATACAGTAAAAATTGGAAAAGAACCGGATAGAAAAATTAAAGGAGAACTAATTCAATTTCTTCAATCTAGTAGAGATGTATTGTAACGACCCATATTTCCGTGCAATTTAAGCAGGCAATCAACCACACACGACCCACTCAAATTGAACGAAAATCGAATAGTTAGGGGAAAGAAAGCAGAAAGAAGATAAGAAGAACAAAATAAAAATCAGAATCTCACAACGTGATAAGACCAATATATAATATACACAAGATTTTTACCAAAAAGAAATCATCTTTATTTATACACAATATCAGAGTATACTAATATATTATCGGTCTGGATAGTTATAACAGCCTGTCCTTACAATTGCTAATAAATACAGACAAGAACAAAACAGAACAGAACAGCGGAAAAATATAATGTACTTGAATATGTCCTGGAAAATCCAGCTGTCTCCTGAAAGCTCCGAAATGTCCAGCTAAATCAAGAAAATATGCTCGAGCTGACCCGAGCATTTTAGGAAAAAAGTGCCCTGGTCAGTCTGGTAAAACCGGCAAGAGAAACTAAAATCACGATAAGTTTTATTTATTTAACTTGTAAAACCCTTTAAAAACCAATGGTATCTCGTAAGACCACGCCGCACATAAACACAGATGGGTTTTTACCTTACGATAATCAAAACATTTTCTACAGAAAATCCTGTGAAATTATGATAATGTCTAGAATATAAAAACATATTAATCATAGCCGAAATTGATTCATTATTAAATTCCAACGTAATAGATATACAATCAAGTCCGCACGATGCTTATTGGAGAATGGATTCCATCATTGGCAAGGTAAGGGACTACCTTCCATACAGTACGTCTCTAGATAAAATGTACCTGGGTCAGACCCTGAACTTAGTCCACACCTTCCAACACAGAACCGGCCTACCCATGAACTTGGATAGTACTGAATATGCCATCACCTTGGTTGTTCCCAACCTTTATCGAGATCTCTCATGCACAACCAAATACATAATATGATAATTTAGAAAGGTGATGACACACCCTAATGAGAGCGACCCACATAACCCTGCTTCATCTACCCTATTTTAGCCATTTCTAAGGTGTGAGGCTTGAGGCTACGATTACCTTTTATAAAGCAATTCCACTTGGAATGCTAACACTGCCCTCCAACTAGTAATATAGTGCCAGCATTCATCCATACAAGTTCTTTCTGGGTGTGAATGAAACCGAAGGCACTACTTCCACTACATCCATTTTGGAATCACCCTCAGTGTAACAACCTGTATATTTTACGATTGTATATTTAAATTTTTTATTTAAATATAGAATCATTAATCGGATTAAGTCCGAAAAGCTAATTTTTGTAAACAATCGAATTGGGACTCGAGACCACCTCCATTGAGTCCAAAATGGCGTTTACAACTTTTTTGAGTATAAACATCGATATGTTTGGAGTTGAGTAAAAATTATGACTTTTTCACTTTGGGTTTGGGTTTCAGCCCACTAACCCACCTTAATACCCTAACTCAGCCCCTCCCCTCTTTATTCATCCTCATTTTTTAATACATTCAAGCTTAAGTAAAAATGGGGAGAGGAATGGGATGAAACGCTTGCATTTACTTCGTCGGTTAATTTTTGGACTTGTTCGATTGAAACTCTTGGCGACAATTTTCGAGTGGGAAGCTACAATTTGTTCGTAAATATTTAAGTTAAGCTAGTGGTTATGGGACATGAAGCTAAACTCGTATATTTACTAGCTTAGTGTAATCGACACTTTTTATTAATCGATGATGATCATTTTGTGATTTAGACTAGCGATGTGCGATGTCTATTTGTCTACGAGGGAGACTAAACCCCGTTTTTGTGGAACTTCGGTTCAATTTGGCGGGATAGCGACCCGTGGTCTTCGGGCCGTTTGTGGAGCTTCGGCTCAAAATTTATGGTTAGCGACCATGGAATAGCGTTCCGTTTGTGATACACGTGTTAGTGAGTTTTCATGCTCCCGTTTGTGATAGGCCTCCCCCTTTGTGATTTCTGGATTTCTAATTGATGATTTCTGGAATTTGTGTTTCACCTCCTTTTGTGATTGACAATTATATGTTTGTCAATATTTGGTGTTTGGTGAATAAAATAAAGAATATGACATTCTTTTTGGTGCTTTGAGATCCTTGAGATATTGTATGATTTTGTTGATGTTTAAAGTATACTTGTCACTATATGACATTTTTGTTATCATACGTTTTTGGTCATATCTCTTATCCTATCTCATTTTATCTGATATTTATAGCTAGACTGATCCGTTTATTATTTAATTATTAAATAACACTCGGGTCAGACCGAGATGTTACAGGTGCTTCTGCTTGACTCCTTATTGTAACGACCCATAAATTTTAACTGTTTTATAACGTAATTAACTGAAATTTTGTGAAAATTTAACGATAAAATTTTGAAATATAAATTTGATATTTGGAATGCGTTTAGTTAAACATAGCAACTGGTAAATTTTCGTCCGAAAATACGAAAGTTTATTTCGCACGTAAATTTACTTCAATATAATCAGTTAAAAAGCGATGAAAATAAAATGTTTCCGAAACCTAAATATTTTTATATAGAAAAATTCTAAACCATCTTCTGAGCAAGATGTCAGTTTGTCGTTTTTCCAAATTCGGACACCTTTGGCTCCGTCGATCTTATTTTTCAGCGTTTTTCTTGCATTTTTCCGCTATTAAAAAATTCGAATTTTTATAATTCAATCGAAACACTGATATCTGTATACCGTTTTTACTGTTTCATCGCGCTGGTCACTATTGTATATTCACTTCTGTGTTTCGGTGTTCGGTTCGCGGCGAAACTGCAAAACGACTAACCGTTTCGGTACAACTTTTGTTCTTCGTAACCATTCACTTTCCAACTATTGAATAAATGGTTATTAACGTTTAATTTTCCCAGGATTGGTCATGACCTTTCAACATTTGTATTTATTATTGGTCGGCGTTTCATTGCATCCTAGGCTCATTGTTTTGTGTGTCGTTCCTTACCTTCATCTTCATTGCAAACAAATAAATAAAATAGGAGAGGCATGTTGCCTTCGTTCATTTTTACTAAGACCTGTATGCATGCATTGAGATCCCCCTGGAGCTTTCATTATTCTTCAAAAAAATCTCACTACCTATTTATTTAATTTGGCCTCCATGTTCTTCCTCTCACCTGCAAACACTTCCCATGATGACCAAGCTCCGCCCAAGTTCAACGACCTGCCTCGTCGACAGCCGCCCACCACTTCACCCTCCGACTTTCCCTTCGCTACGGCTCCTACCTCCTTGTCCCATCTCCACCGGCCCGGACCGCACCCGTGCAACCACCTTGAGCCGCAGCCGACCCGCCTCCTCACCATCTTTGCATCGCCGACCCCCATCATCCGTCCCCTGAACCGCCTTCCACTGATGGCCGAAACCCACCACACAAGCCACCTGCACCGAGTCTTTCCTCAAACGCCTTCCCCTCTCTCTCACTTTTCCCGACCACCACCGAGCAGAGCTTCTCCAACATCGCCCTTCATTCACCATAGCCCAACGTTGTAGCCTCTTGCTTTTCTTAAAATTTAATGTAAGTCGTTCATTTTGTTTAAAGGCATTATTACATATGTTATTGTTTTATGATCTGTGAGTGTAGCATGTCAGCTTGCGAACAAAAATATATAAATCTAGGTTCATAAAGTTGTATACGTATTTGACTATGTATATGATTTATATATGGTAAATCTTTACACATATAAATCAGTTCAACGGTAATAAAAAAATTTCCATGGCCTCCCATTTTTCCTCTGATTAGCGATTTGCTGCAATTTTCATATTTCTTCGACTGCCTCCGCTCTTATTCTCTTGCGTTCACACGCGCTGTTCTCTGGTTGCGAGTATTCCTCTCGCTTGGTTCGGGGAGCCGTTTCTAGGGTTCCGACTATGGCTTTTGGTACATTTTATCTCCGTGGTGATTTCGTGCAGATTTGTCCCTCTTTTGAGTCGATTGCGACTGCCTTATTAGCTCTGGTGGCTCCGCCACTCTCGGTATGCTTCACTGGTCCTCGATCGATAGAGATTTGCGTGTTCACGGCTGTGGGTTTTTCGACCCTTTCTCGTTCCAGATTTGTGGACCTTGAGGGTTATTTCTTGGTACTGGAACCCATTTATAGCTATCTCCCCTCGATTCCATCACGCAATTTTTGCTTAGATGGGTCGTCGGTATGCTCTGCTGCTCCGGTTGAGACTTGGGGTTCTGGTTCACTGTTTGGTGCTTCTCTCGGTAGTCGGGACCTCACCACCCGATTTATTCCGAGATTATCATTTGTCGAGCAGTTGGATGTTGCTGCATCTGAATTGCCAGATCTCTGGTTTGGTTCGTTGGGAGATGCTTCCATGTCGGAGCCATATGACTCGTTGGTTGACTGTGGCCCCATATCGAGCTTCAAACGAGATTTCATCACTCGTTTTGAGCCTTGGCTAGCGTTTGTTGGCCTTGCTGCAGATAGTAGGCCTCTTGAGGCATTTTTCGCTTTTGGGTCGGATATCGATTCTGGTTGTGACTCTTCATTAGGGGATAAGGGTTTGATCGCCTTACCTCCGCATGTTGACTTACCAGTGGATGCTATGGTTGACCTTGTCACTGTATTGCCCCTGTCCGTCCCTTCGGTGCCGCTGTTTTCGCCTTTTCTCTTGGCGAACGATGTTTTGGCTTCTCCCCTGCTGTCTAGTGCAGCGCTGTTGCTGACTTATTCTCCGCCATCGCAGGTTTGTATAGTTCGTTGCAGGCAGGTGAGCCTCTCTTTTTCCTGCTCTTTTGCCGTTGATTTTTGTGGGCTGTTTACTTTTATTTGGTTGTTGGACTTTTTGGTTTGTCGTTTCTACCTGAGCATTGTCACACTTTCGTGTGAGCTCCCTGACACTACCGTCTCATCCGAGGCCGGGAGTGTGTCAGGTCCCTTAGTGTCTGTTGGCTATTATTCGATCTTCGGGTCCTTGTCGTCTTTCTTTCTGTATCAGCCTAACCGACCGCGGTTGATTTTGATGGCTGTCGGTTGTAGTCATGGCGGTGTCTGTCCCAAGATTTTTGCCTGGATTGAGATGCTGGCCGACCATTGTTGGATTTCATTGATGAGTCTTGACGACGCGTCGCATATGTCGTCAACGACTGTGTTTTTCTTCTGCTCGCTTCCTGTGACTGCATTCGATTTGAGTATTTGGAGGTCTCTGTGGGAATGGAGCATTTGGTTCGGGCTTTCTTCTCGCCCTGGTTGTATAGTGGCCATTCCTGTTCGCTATACGGACAGACTGAGTTCTAGCCAGCCTACCGTTTTCTGCTCTTCTTTCCCCTCTGATTGGTCCATCCTGCGACTCTTACCTACTACGCGGGTCTGTCTTATTAGTGACAGTCCGGCATTGGTAAGACTCCCACAGCAATATGGGCTGCAGACTGTTGGCGCCCTTACACTTTTTCGCTCCTTTTCTCCTCTTTCTTCCTTTTCGCCTTCCGTTGTTTCGCCTTTTTGTATTTCCCCATTATCTATTGTGTCATCTTTGTCCGGTTCATCTTCCTCTTTCTTCCTTGGTTATTCCAGCTATTCTACTCCATTTTTATCTGATTGGTTCCTTTGGAAGTTTGGAATGCGATTGGTTCGTCTTCCCTCATTTTGTCGTCTTCCCCTTGAGCAGTCGGATCACTCGGACTTAGTGGGTTCCTCTTCCTACGGCTGTTCCTCAGCCTGCTCCCTACCTTCTTCTTCTTGCTCTCTGTCCATTTCCATCCCTCTTATGAGTAAGGCAGAGATTGTGCTCCTTAATGAGCGTCTAGACTGCCTTGCTAGGAACTCTTTGCATTCCACTTCACTGATTGGTGCCTCCTTGTCTTCTGCGCCGGGTACGGGAATTGAGATGTCTACATTGCCACCTCCCCAGATTCCCGACTCTATCCCCAGGGCGTCTCGACGCCGATCGCGTAGACCCCAGGCTACCCCCCGCACCATTCGCACACGCTCTATAGCGGCGTCCGAGCAGATCGATCGATCTACTCGTTACTCGCTTTACCTCGTCTGAGCCTCCCTGTTTGGTGTCTTGCTCTCGCTTTTAAATGGCGAACTTGCTTTTCTGTAATGTCCGTGGTATTGGCAATGATGCGTCGTTGGCTAGGCTGAAACGCATTGTCAAGAAACACTCTGTTGGATTGGTCGCTCTTCTGGAACCTTTTCTGGATCCAGAAGGCATTTCCAGCATCATATTATCCTTAGGTTTTGGCGGTGGCTCTGCCAACATCTCGGGGAAGATTTGGATTCTCTGGTCTAAATCCATATCGGTCAGAGCTGTCTTTGATTCCTGTCAGCTCTATTCATTGTCCTGTTCGTCTCCCTATTTTAGCTCTCCCTTTCTCTTTTCGGCCGTCTATGCCAAATGTGACCGTTCGGAGAGATTAACTCTCTGGTCTGACATTTTAGGGCTCGATTCGTTGGGATTCCCTTCCTCTGTAATAGGCGGCGACTTTAATATCGTCGCCAGCCAAGCGGAAAAACAGGGTGGAGCCGCCATCAACTGTGTTGCGATGGCGGATTTCAATTCGTTCATTGTCAGCTCTGGTCTGTCGGAGCTTCCCTTTGTTGGCTCTGCATTTACCTGGTCTAACAACCAAGAGGGACCGAATCGTATCCTTTCCAGACTCGACCGTGTTTTCGGCTCGGAGGAGTGGTTTCGTCTTACTTTTTCCTTTTCGATCGCGCATCTACATCGGTCTTTTTCTGACCATGCCCCCATGGTGGTTTGCTGTTCTCCCCTAGCTTTATCGGGGCCTTCATCCTTTCGCTTCCAGAGTATGTGGACTTCTCATCATTCTTTTCTTCAAGTTGTTGCTAACTCATGGGGCGTCCCTATTGCTGCCTCTCCCTGTGAGATGTTCAGTCGTAAGCCTAAACGTCTTAAAGCTTGCCTTAAGACTTGGAATGTTCAAGTCTTTAAAAACATTTTCGACCGCGTTTGTTTGGCCGAAGAGTCTCTTATTGCAGCTGAATCCTTGCTAGACGAGGATCCTTCCGAGGCTAACAAGGAGGCTTGGGCTCTTGCTCAAACTATTTTCTCATCGGAACTTCGTATCGAGCATGATTTCCTTCGTCAAAAGGCTAGGATCAAGTGGGTAGTGGTCGGAGATACTAACTCTAAGTTCTTCCATTCCTCTATTCGGAAAAAGAATAACCAACTCACGATCCGTGAGATTTTGCGACAGGATCTATCTACGGCCTCTTCGCCCGAAGATGTCAAAGAGACCATTCTGTCCCACTTTCAATCCTTTTTGGGTTCTCCTTCGGTCTCGGTTTCTGACCCGGCTCTGCTGGCCTTCATTCCTTGTGTTGTTCTATCGCCGGAAAGAGACATCATCGTCGATCTCCCTTCCTCAGAGGAAATTCGTGCTTCTGTCTTCGCTTTAAGCAAGGACAGTGCCAGTGGTCCGGATGGTTTCAACGGTGTTTTTTTCCGTCGTGCTTGGTCTGTTATTCAGGCGGATTTTTGCCTTGCTGTTCAATCCTTTTTCTCTGGGGGATCCCTTCCTTCTGGTTGGACATCCACCAATCTTGTTCTTATTCCAAAATGCGACAACCCTAGGTCGTGTGTGGATTTTCGCCCTATCAGTCTTTGCAACTTCTCGAATAAAGTTATTTCTAAAATCCTATCCACCCGATTGGCTCCCTTCCTCGAGCGCATTATTTCTACATCCCAAGCGGGGTTTGTAAAGGGGCGTTTGATTACTGATAACGTCCTGCTCGCTCAGGAACTTATTTCCCAGATCGACCGAAAGATCAGGGGCTCTAATGTTGTCTTCAAACTGTACATGGCTAAGGCCTACGATCGCATGTCCTGGTTTTTTATCATCAAGGTATTAAGGGCTTTCGGTTTCCCGGAACCCCTCATAGACTTGGTATGGAGACTCATTTCCAACTGTTGGTTCTATGTGCTCATTAATGGCTCGGCTAATGGTTATTTCAAGGCTGGTAGGGGTCTTCGTCAGGGAGACCCACTATCGCCATCTCTCTTTGTTATCGCGGCGGAGGCTTTCGTTCGCGGTCTTCAATCCTTAACTATCTTCGGCCAGATTCAGCGTTTCGAGATTCCTAGGGGTTGCCCCCTAATCTCATCCTTGTCCTTCGTCGATGACGTCGTCATTTTCTCTAATGGCAGCGTCCCCTCTGTTAATCGGCTACTTAGATTTATTCGTCAATATGAGCAATCATCGGGTCAACTAGTTAACCCTGCCAAAAGCTGTTTCGTCCACGCGAAAGATTTGTCCCCCTCTCGTGCTACCTGGATCGAGACTGCCTCAGGTTTCAAGGAAGCTGATCTTCCTCTTCCTTACTTGGGTGTTGTCCTGTACCGCGGTAGGAAACTCAATGCTCTTTTCGATCCCTTGACTGATAAAGTGAGGGGCAAGATCTTACGCTGGAATGCCTCTCTTATTTCTCAGGCTGGTAGACTTGTTCTTATCAAATCCATTTTAGACTCGATAGGAACTCATGTTTTCGCGGCTATGACCCCTACTTCTTCTTTCTTTCGGTCGTATCGGTCTTTGGTCTCGTCTTTCTTCTGGGGCAACAAGGACAATGTCCGGCGGCACCATTGGGTGTCGTGGGACGTGGTGTGCCGTCCCAAAAATGAAGGCGGTCTGGGTCTGCGTAACCCAAAAGACCTTTGTGCTGCTTTTGCCTGTAAGTTATGGCATAGGTTTGCTGCTAACAACTCCTTATGGGCTTCTTTCCTCCATGCGAAGTACCGCAGGCTTGCGGGCTCAAACTTCTTAGGGTCTCCGTCTTATGCTAGTGAGACCTGGAAGCACATGCAGTCGGTGAAACTGTTTTCCGACACACATGGTGGTTCCTCAGGATGGAATGGCGCCTCCTTTTCCATTCTGAACGCCTGGTCTTCGATTAGAATCCGAGATCCCATTCGTCCTGTTTTTTTCTTTCATTTGGAACTCTCGCATTCCCCCCAAAGTCTCTATTTTTATGTGGAGGATTCTTCATGATGGTTTGTCACTGGACAAGAATCTCCAAAAAATCGGCGTCCCTTTCGTCTCCCGTTGTAGTTGCTGCGGCAACGGGGATTCAGAATCCTTGAATCATTTGTTCTTCGGTGGGTTCTCGGCCAGATCGTGCTGGAATTACTTCGGAAACCTTCTTGGTGTTCGTCGGGTGGCCTGCTCGCCATCTGATCTCCGTAGGTCCTGGTGGTCTGGGAATGCTAGTAAATCTCATCGTTCTATCGTTTTTCGTTTGATTCCCTGTCTCATCTGCTGGCACCTCTGGTGCCTGCGGAACAAGGCAATCTTCGATAGCATTCGTATGGACCCTCCATCTATTATTCGGAGTGTGAGGAAAGACGTCTTCCTTGCTTTCCGTGGTAGACCATTCAAGGGTCGTTTGAGCTCCCGATCGGAGCATTTGGTCGGTCTACTCTCTATTTCGTGTGATTTGTCTCACGCTAGACTGGGAGTAGGTTGATCTTCGCAAGGGAGCGCTGGCATTCACCCAACGCTCACTTCCCCTCCCCTTCATTTTCTGTTGGTGTTTAACGTTGTTGTTTAGTTTTCCAGATTCAGATTTCGTTGGCTTCTTCATTGGCCCTGTTTGAGCTTTGGTTGTCTAGTTTCGGGGCATAGCTTTCCTTTTTCTTCGCTGGTTCATTGGTGGATCAGTGTGGTTGTATGGCTGCTTTGTGAGTCCTTTCTGGACGCCTTTTCTCCGTCGCCAAGTGCACAATTTCTAGGAGTATGTTTTCCCTAGATTGGCTGGCGCTTTGGTTTCTAGATTGCTGTATTTGTGGTTTGGCTTGGTGGTCTGGCCTTTTCCTTTGGATCAAGGCGGGTTAGTGATTGGTGGTGGATCTATTATCCTTTTTCCTCTTCTGTCATAGGCTGGTTTTGCTTCTGGTAGCTGTGTTTCTACGCTACTGTTTTTTTGGTTTCTTAGTTACAACTGTTGTTCGGCGATTTTGGTTTTGGGAGGCTTTCAACCTTCTTTTGTTTTTTTTCTTTCTTTATGAGCCATCGGAGAAAGGCGCTTTTTCTCCTTCTGTTATATAATTTTATCTTTGTCGTTAAAAAAAGTATATGATTTATATGTTTACAAAAAAATTTTTTTACAGTTATCAAGTTGTATACTGTTAGCTATATATGTAGTATGAATCTTGTTTACAGTTTTATATATATAAAGGGAAGAATATTTTAATATATACATAGAGATTTTAATTTGTATGTGTTTGTTATAAATTTGTTTGCTGTATATATATGGTTGGACCTTCAAAGTGTTAAAGCCTTGTTATATATATAAAAGTTGTACAAGTTGTTAGTTATTTACATGCTATACATATTATATAAGTTACTGTTATATATATACATACCTGTTTATATAAGTTTCAAATTCTGTTATATATATTAGTGGGTTCTGTTATAAAGTATATACTGTTTATAAAGTTTTAAAGTATGCTAATGTATATGAGTTTGTAAATGTGTTAAGGAGCCGCATTCATATTGTTTTCATCACATGTATCATATGAATTTTTTTAAAATAGTGTACTGTTTATTAAGTTTTATACAAGTATAGATTTAATATATTTATATGTAAGGTGTACAGATCCTTTACGGTTTTTTTTATCTCATGTAGTATACATATATACAAGTACACGTGCGATATGAATATGGTTTGAGTGACAGTATTGTTTTGAGTATACAACATTTACAGTTTTATATATATAGCATATAGTCTGTTACATATTAGTTTACATTTTTGTGAGTTTTGTTTGGGTAATAAGCAAATTCACTGTTGCTTTGTAGTGTTTTGCATATTTTGGTTGGGGACAAATCTGTACGTGTTGTTGGCACGCGTACATATGTTACATATAGTTTTACATAAAAGCTAGTTCCAAATTTTAATCCCAGTTTTATATATAGCACGTACGAGTTTGGCTTTTATAAAATATGTGTTTAAACTTCGAATAAGGACTGTACAAAAATATTCATACATTTCGTTAATAGGTTATGTTATACATATATATATCATGGGAAATTTATTTTTAATTGTGTAATTCTAAATTTAAAATTTTGGACTTAAAAAAAAATATTCTGGTTCAATTTATATCAAAACTGATTTTCTTACCCTCATCGATTCTTATCTATCAGCTTGTTCGTCGTCGATTCTTGCCAATATTGCTTTGCTTCGAAATTTGTGCTTGGATCCGTAAATCAATCCACTGTCTATTCTCTAGCCTCAAAGGTGAGCAATCACTCACGATTAACGTTCTTTTATTTATTAAATTTGATTTCAATTGAAACGACAATTGAAATATGCTGCTGTTAGTTAATTACACTGTTCTATATGCTATTACCCGTATCAGTTCACCTGTGACATCTGACACCATTATTTGTTAATTATTTATGTGATGATAATACAGTTGGTTGATAATTGATTGATTGCTGATGTTGAAAATGGACGTTAAATTGTTAGTGTTAAATGATAAATAGTATGCAAAATTGAAATGGATATAGGATAGTTAACAATTTTAAAACTGATTTATATGTTAAATTTGATTAGTGAATATGACCCCTTTTAATTGTTAAATTGATTGACATGTAGAATAGTGATAATTACACTTTGAACCGTTGAACGTATATTTGATTAATTGTTGTAGTGTTAAAATTTAAATCGAATGACAATTGAAGAACCGTATAAATATTAGTGTAATAATCTTTAATCTACATGAAATGATAGTGTAGATTCTAAAGATAATTATATTAATTCGTACAAATAACAATGCGAATTAATACGGTTATTTCGGGATTATTTGAATTGATTATTGGATTGATATTGATTGTTGTTATTGCTTGTTTATTTACTTTGACACCATCCCAGTTATCACACTGCAAGTTCCCTTTGCTATGTTTTGATTTGAATTGAATTGGAATCGGGTTGAAATGATAAATACCCAAATTGAACTTTGACCTAGGATAGAGAATTAAATAAAAACCGATTGGTCAATAATTTGATTTAAAAATAAAATAAAGATTTTATTTGAATAAATAATATGTTTTTGAAATGAAGTTGAAATTTGAATTTTAATGAAAAGAAAAATGTTAATATTTAATAATATGAAACAAAATATTAACAATGTAATTGATGAAGAATGTTGTTTAATTTGAGAAATGATTGAATTAAGTTGAAATGATTTAATAATTAAGTTTGAAATTACATTTAAGTTTGAAATTATTAAACTTTGAAATTATTTAATAATTAAGTTTTGAATTATTTAATAATTAAATAAGGTTGAATTATTTAATGATTAAATTGAATTGAATTCTTTAATAAGTGAAATTGAACTTTTAATAAGTAAATTTTACTTCGTAAATAATTGAAATTGAGTTTTTTTATTAATTAAGTTTTGGAAAATTATTTAAGTAAGTAAATAAGTGAAATTGAATTTCTTTAACAAGAAATAAAATGTGATTTATTGAAATTAATGTAAGACTTGAAATTTAAAGAATTTGGTTTGATGAATTTAATTTAATTTAATTAAATTTGTAAGTTATGATATAATGAAGTTGAATTGAATAATTGATTCAATGAATTGGAAATTTAATAGAAATTGTTTTGAATGATAAAGTAACTTAACGAATATTGAATGAAATCGATAAATGATTTTAATTGATTTAAATGGTAAATTAAATATATTTAAATGATTTCGGAATGAATCTTATATACGAATTTGAATCAATATTTGAATTGTTTTAATGGAAATTGAAATTGAATTATAAGATTTTGAAATGGTAATTTGGAAGTTTTGAAACGTAAATTATGGAAATTGATTTGGAAAGACAAATGAAATGTTGATTTACGAATTCTATTTGAAATTGAATTCGATTTGGTTTGAAATATATAAACGACCAATCGGTGTAATAATTACGAAAGTTATTAAAGAGACTGGAATCGGTATGGATATACTCTCTATCTAAACCGAAAACCACTTTAATAACCATACGCGGAGTGATGATCCAGAATGAAGTGGTTGGAATGATGTACGTGTTGACTGAAGAAAGAGAACGATAATGGATAGCCTTGACACTTGTGTCAAATTGGAAATGACTAAAACAGGAGCCGTGCCGGGCCAATGGAGGATTAGCTACCTCAAGTGAACACACTTCTTCGAACTATTCATTACTTGTTGTCGATTGGTGCACCCTTGATTTTGGGAGTGTTGTTTCACGGTGTTGCGGGCGCTGCGGCGTTGCGTTCTCACCAGTCCGGATCAGGCAAACGGTAGAATCACTACCTTGGGTATTGCCTCATGTGCCTTGTCATACTTGTATTCCCTATTCGCGACCACTACGAATTTGTTTTGTACCTTTAGTATATGGATTGCACTCTGGTGACTTCCGGTTTTGGGGAAACTACGGTCTTGTATATGCTCTTGGGAATAAAAATGTGTTAAGGGTGGAATGGGCCATGACTTAACACTATTTTGATACTTTATATTACTGATAGACATTATCTACTTATCGTATACTATTACATAGTAGATAGTTTAACGGATCCTTAAAGGATGGTTATTCCAAACATCCTTTAAGTTACTTGTATTTCATTTGCTATTTCACTTGAGTTGGATTTATTAATATAAGAATGTTAATCCTGACTCGAGTGTCTTGTGTTTTTGCTTTACGCTCGGGTCAGACTGAGTGTACCAGTATTCGAGACTCACCTTTGGAGTTGGAGCTTTGCTTGAAGATCCAGCCATCTATTCTGCTTTTAGTATTCGATGATTCCAGTGATGTATTATGATTTGTATCTGATGTATCGTATTACTCTTCCGTTGTATCTGGTTTAACTCTGATGTAATTTATATATTTATATAGTAGCTTTATGAACTACTATCTCTTTTATTTCCGCTGCAAATTATTACTCTGTGTCTGTGATCTGTGATTATTTTATTTACTGTATATATTCAGTTTTGCCAAATTAAATTAACAACGCGGTATTTTGAGCAATTCAACTCCGGCATGAGTGTCTACCTATACACTTATAATGGATGCGAATGGTCCAAAATAGCGGGTCGTTACAGTTGGTATCAGAGCTTTGGTAGCTCTAGGCAAAACTTAACATATAGGGTAAATGTATTTACAGATTCACTCTCATTCGAGTTTCAATCTCTTCCTTTGAATCAATTCCTTTGAATTTTGGAACGTTCCCCTCGGTTTCGAAATTCATTCGTGTCCTTCACTATTCGTTTTCTTTCAATCCTGGAGCACCCCATAACTCCATTCTGAATGTTATCTATAATAGATCGGCGGTCTCGCCAATCTTCGAATGATTCGTAAAGGATTAAACTCCTTTATAATAGGCATTGATTTACCGGAGATTTCTGTATCCTCGGTACGATGCTATCTATCTCCTGCTATACCTGAATTCTATTCTTGAGATCGAATGTAGATTTGTCTCGAAATTCTGCATCGATCTTATTCTTGAAGTTACGGACGACCCGGTTAAGGTTGCCCGTGAATTAAATAAACTCATCCATCTCCCGATTGTGGTAATTGAATTATCTTATCTTCTGTTTCAAACTTATTTTCGAATCAAAATTCTCTTTGATTTGAGTCATCAAATTTGAATCCCTATATTTGCTTTGAAATCCATTATTGTATCGTTAAGTGAGGAAGTGTATTTGTAAATTAATTTTAAAATGTTTTTTTTGTGTTGTTTGAGTTGTTGATGTTGATTTGGGTTTCCGATCGATACGTCTGATCAACGCTATCGATAGGATTTTCAAAACACTTGAGCAGAGCAAACTTACACAATATTGTTTTCAAATTTGGTAAATAAAAGTTTTGTATGATTATATTATATAAATATATAAGTTTTCTGAAATTAAATTGTTAATGAATTTGTTGTCAGAGATAATAATATTGATTTTCATTTATTGTTTTGTAAACCATTGATTATTGCATAATATAAATAGATGAATTTATGAAACTTGGTTATAATTTGATTTGGGATTTGAAAGGAATTTAAATAAAGAATTTGAGAATTTAATTTCTGGTGATTTCAAACTTTGATTTGAAAGTTTTAAAGTGTATGGTATTTAAAATATTCTCAATGGAAATCATTTCGAAGAATTTTAAAATGTTGAAATAAGTGCTCTTCTCTTTGTCATTGGAAAATAATTTCGGTGATGGCGGCCGCATCATCGACATTCATTTTCGAGTTTCGAAGTGGAGAAACCATTCTGTAGCTTTGCTATGGTTTTGTTTTGAGAAAAAAAATAATTTGATTTGAATTTCTTCAGTATATTTTGATTTACATATATATAGGTATCTTATTTTAAAATTTAATTTGATTTGATATAAATATATTATATATATCTTTAAATTGTTTAAAGTTAATCGGGAATCTAATTCTTAAATTTTGTTAAAGGATGATTTTAATTATAAATAAAACCAAAATTTGGAATAAATATTTAAACTTGAATAATTGAATTGGAAAATTTTTATTTGTATATTGTTCAACTGCATTCTAATACAACTTACCTAAATCATACAGAAGTTGAATATGTAATTGGATAATAAATAAGATAAATTGAATTTATAAATAAAATTGGCGTGTTTATAATAAATGTTATACACTAAATTTTGATTATAAAGATGTTAATAGAGTTAGATAGGATAATAAGTAAACTCAGTTAATAATGAAATAAATTTGTTTCGGAAGAATTAATAAATTTGTTTGAAAGAATTAATAAATTGAAATTTGATCAACATATGAAAATACCTTGAATTTAAAAGCAATTAGTAGATGTAAATTAATTTAAATCGAAACTTTTATGGTTTAAATTAATTTATATGGATTAAATATATGTGATTAGATATATTAAGTAGAATAAATTTAACAATAATTTGGAATAAAGAAGAATTTAAATTGCTGAAAAAAATACGATTATAATAAAGACTATTCAAATTATGGTTTTAGAAATTGTAAATTTAAGATAATGGGATAATAAGATAATGAATTTAGAAATATTTGAGATTGATTTTAGTGAAATCAAATGGATTAAATCAATTATTGAAAATCAATTAATTAAAATTTGAATTTATATGGTTTAAATTAACTGTTATTTTGTATTTCAAATCTGTTTTTCTTTCTGGTTGTTCTATTCTCCTACCTCGTTCCTTTTCTAGGACGAAAAGTTTTGAGTGGGGGAGAATATAACGACCCGTAAATTTTAACTGTTTTATAACGTAATTAACTGAAATTTTGTGAAAGTTTAACGATAAAATTTTAAAATATAAATTTGATATTTGAAATGTGTTTAGTTAAACATAGCAACTGGTAAATTTTCGTCCGAAAATACGAAAGTTTATTTCGCACGTAAATTTACTTCAATATAATCAGTTAAAAAGCGATGAAAATAAAATATTTCCGAAACCTAAATATTTTTACATAGAAAAATTCTAAACCATCTTCTGAGCAAGATGTCAGTTTGTCGTTTTTCCAAATTAGGACATCTTTGGCTCCGTCGATCTTATTTTTCAGCGTTTTTCTTGCATTTTTCCGCTATTAGAAAATTCGAATTTTTATAATTCAATCGAAACACTGATATCTGTATACCGTTTTAACTGTTTCATCGCGCTGGTCACTATTGTATATTCACTTCTGTGTTTCGGTGTTCGGTTCGCGGCGAAACTGCGAAACGACTAACCATTTCGGTACAACTTTTGTTCTTCGTAACCATTCACTTTCCAACTATTGAATAAATGGTTATTAACGTTTAATTTTCCCAGGATTGGTCATGACCTTTCAACATTTGTATTTATTATTGGTCGGCGTTTCATTGCTTCCTAGGCTCATTGTTTTGTGTGTCGTTCCTTACCTTCATCTTCATTTCAAACAAATAAATAAAATAGGAGAGGCATGTTGCCTTCGTTCATTTTTACTAAGACCTGTATGCATGCATTGAGATCCCCCTGGAGCTTTCATTATTCTTCAAAAAAATCTGACTACCTATTTATTTAATTTGGCCTCCATGTTCTTCCTCTCACCTGCAAACACTTCCCATGATGACCAAGCTCCGCACAAGTTCAACGACCTGCCTCGTCGACAGCCGCCCACCACTTCACCCTCCGACTTTCCGTTCGCTACGGCTCCTACCTCCTTGTCCCATCTCCACCGGCCCGGACCGCACCCGCACAACCACCGTGAGCCGCAGCCGACCCGCCTCCTCACCATCTTTGCATCGCCGACCCCCGTCATCCGTCCCCTGAACCGCCTTCCACTGATGGCCGAAACCTACCACACTAGCCACCTGCACCGAGTCTTTCCTCAAACGCCTTCCCCTCTCTCTCACTTTTCCCGACCACCACCGAGCAGAGCTTCTCCAACATCGGCCTTCATTCACCATAGCCCAACGTTGTAGCCTCTTGCTTTTCTTAAAATTTAATGTAAGTCATTCATTTGGTTTAAAGGCAATATTACATATGTAATTGTTTTATGATCTGTGAGTGTAGCATGTCAGCTTGCGAACAAAAATATATAAATCTAGGTTCATAAAGTTGTATACGTATTTGACTATGTATATGATTTATATGTTTACAAATTTTTTTTTACAGTTATCAAGTTGTCTACTGTTAGTTATATATGTAGTATGAATCTTGTTTACAGTTTTATATATATAAAGGGAAGAATATTTTAATATACACATAGAGATTTTAATTTGTATGTGTTTGTTATAAATTTGTTTGCTGTATATATATGGTTGGACCTTCAAAGTGTTAAAGCCTTGTTATATATATAAAAGTTGTACAAGTTGTTAGTTATTTACATGCTATACATATTATATAAGTTACTGTTATATATATATATATACCTGTTTATATAAGTTTCAAATTCTGTTATATATATTAGTGGGTTCTGTTATATAGTATATACTGTTTATAAAGTTTTAAAGTATGCTAATGTATATGAGTTGTAAATGTGTTAAGGAGCCGCATTCATATTGTTTTCATCACACGTATCATATGAATTTTTTTAAAATAGTGTACTGTTTATTAAGTTTTATACAAGTATAGATTTAATATATTTATATGTAAGGTGTATAGATCCTTTACGTTTTTTTTATCTCATGTAGTATACATATATACAAGTACACGTGCGATATGAATATGGTTTGAGTGACAGTATTGTTTTGAGTATACAACATTTACAGTTTTATATATATAGCATATAGTCTGTTACATATTAGTTTACATTTTTGTGAGTTTTGTTTGGGTAATAAGCAAATTCACTGTTGCTTTGTAGTGTTTTGCATATTTTGGTTGGGGACAAATCTATACGTGTTGTTGGCGCGCGTACATATGTTACATATAGTTTTACATAAAAGCTAGTTCCAAATTTTAATCCCAGTTTTATATATAGCACGTACGAGTTTGGCTTTTATAAAATATGTGTTTAAACTTCGAATAAGGACTGTACAAAAATATTCATACATTTCGTTAATAGGTTATGTTATACATATATATATCATGGGAAATTTATTTTTAATTGTGTAATTCTAAATTTAAATTTTTGGACTTCAAAAAAAAATATTCCGGTTCAATTTATATCAAAACTGATTTTCTTACCCTCATCGATTCTTATCTATCAGCTTGTTCGTCGTCGATTCTTGCCAGTATTGCTTTGCTTCGAAATTTGTGCTTGGATCCGTAACTCAATCCACTGTCTATTCTCTAGCCTCAAAGGTGAGCAATCACTCACGATTAACGTTATTTTATTTATTAAATTTGATTTCAATTGAAACGACAATTGAAATATGCTGCTGTTAGTTAATTACACTGTTCTATATGCTATTACCCGTATCAGTTCCTGTGACATCTGACACCATTATCTGTTAATTATTTATGTGATGATAATACAGTTGGCTGATAATTGATTGATTGCTGATGTTGAAATTGGACGTTAAATTGTTAGTGTTAAATGATAAATAGTATGCAAAATTGAAATGGATATAGGATAGTTAACAATTTAAAAACTGATTTATATGTTAAATTTGATTAGTGAATATGACCCCTTTTAATTGTTAAATTGATTGACATGTAGAATAGTGATAATTACACTTTGAACCGTTGAACGTATATTTGATTAATTGTTGTAGTGTTAAAATTTAAATTGAATGACAATTGAAGAACCGTATAAATATTAGTGTAATAATCTTTAATCTACATGAAATGATAGTGTAGATTCTAGAGATAATTATATTAATTCGTACAAATAACAATGCGAATTAATACGGTTATTTCAGGATTATTTGAATTGATTATTGGATTGATATTGATTATTGTTATTGCTTGTTTATTTACTTTGACACCATCCCAGTTATCACACTGCAAGTTCCCTTTGCTATGTTTTGATTTGAATTGAATTGGAATCGGGTTGAAATGATAAATACCCAAATTGAACTTTGACCTAGGATAGAGAATTAAATAAAAACCGATTGGTCAATAATTTGATTTAAAAATAAAATAAAGATTTTATTTGAATAAATAATATGTTTTTGAAATGAAGTTGAAATTTGAATTTTAATGAAAATAAAAATGTTAATATTTAATAATATGAAACAAAATATTAACAATGTAATTGATGAAGAATGTTGTTTAATTTGAGAAATGATTGGATTAAGTTGAAATGATTTAATAATTAAGTTTGAAATTACATTTAAGTTTGAAATTATTAAACTTTGAAATTATTTAATAATTAAGTTTTGAATTATTTAATAATTAAATAAGGTTGAATTATTTAATGATTAAATTGAATTGAATTCTTTAATAAGTGAAATTGAACTTTTAATAAGTAAATTTTACTTCGTAAATAATTGAAATTGAGTTTCTTTATTAATTAAGTTTTGGAAAATTATTTAAGTAAGTAAATAAGTGAAATTGAATTTCTTTAACAAGAAATAAAATGTGATTTATTGAAATTAATGTAAGACTTGAAATTTAAAGAATTTGGTTTGATGAATTTAATTTAATTTAATTTAATTTTTAAGTTATGATATAATGAAGTTGAATTGAATAATTGATTTAATGAATTGGAAATTTAATAGAAATTGTTTTGAATGATAAAGTAACTTAACGAATATTGAATGAAATCGATAAATGATTTTAATTGATTTAAATGGTAAATTAAATATATTTAAATGATTTCGGAATGAATCTTATATACGAATTTGAATCAATATTTGAATTGTTTTAATGGAAATTGAAATTGAATTATAAGATTTTGAAATGGTAATTTGGAAGTTTTGAAACGTAAATTATGGAAATTGATTTGGAAAGACAAATGAAATGTTGATTTACGAATTCTATTTGAAATTGAATTTGATTTGGTTTGAAATATATAAACGACCAATCGGTGTAATAATTACGAAAGTTATTAAAGAGACCGGAATCGGTTATGGATATACTCTCTATCTGAACCGAAAACCACTTTAATAACCATACGCGAAGTGATGATCCAGAATGAAGTGGTTGGAATGATGTACGTGTTGACTGAAGAAAGAGAACGATAATGGATAGCCTTGACACTTGTGTCAAATTGGAAATGACTAAAACAGGAGCCGTGCCGGGCCAATGGAGGATTAGCTACCTCAAGTGAACACACTTCTTCGAACTATTCATTACTTGTTGTCGATTGGTGCACCCTTGATTTTGGGAGTGTTGTTTCACGGTGTTGCGGGCGCTGCGGCGTTGCGTTCTCACCAGTCCGGATCAGGCAAACGGTAGTATCACTACCTTGGGTATTACCTCATGTGCCTTGTCATACTTGTATTCCCTATTCGCGACCACTACGAATTTGTTTTGTACCTTTAGTATATGGATTGCCCTCTGGTGACTTTCGGTTTTGGGGAAACTACGGTCTTGTATATGCTCTTGGGAATAAAAATGTGTTAAGGGTGGAATGGGCCATGACTTAACACTATTTTGATACTTTATATTACTGATAGACATTATCTACTTATCGTACACTATTACATAGTAGATAGTTTAACGGATCCTTAAAGGATGGTTATTCCAAACATCCTTTAAGTTACTTGTATTTCAATTGCTATTTCACTTGAGTTGGATTTATTAATATAAGAATGTTAATCGTGACTCGAGTGTCTTGTGTTTTTGCTTTACGCTCGGGGTAGACTGAGTGTACCAGTATTCGAGACTCACCTTTGGAGTTGGAGCTTTGCTTGAAGATCCAGCCATCTATTCTGCTTTTAGTATTCGATGATTCCAGTGATGTATTATGATTTGTATCTGATGTATCGTATTACTCTTCCGTTGTATCTGGTTTAACTCTGATGTAATTTATATATTTATATAGTAGCTTCATGAACTACTATCTCTTTTATTTCCACTACAAATTATTACTCTGTTTCTGTGATCTGTGATTATTTTATTTACTGTATATGTTCAGTTTTGCCAAATTAAATTAACAACGTGGTATTTTGAGCAATTCAACTCTGGCATGAGTGTCTACCTATACACTTATAATGGATGCGAATGGTCCAAAATAGCGGGTCGTTACACTTATCTAGGATCATCTTCTGACTTTTGTCTAACTACATTACATTTGTAGTTTTTTTTGTTTATACATTTGAGATATAGACTCCATGATGTATACTTATTCTTTTGTCTAGCACATGTATCTATTCTTTTGTGATATTGTGGATCTTATTTGACCACTACTTTGATGTACACCTTTTTGTGTTATATATTCATATCTGTTTCCGCCTTTGAGATATGAACATCTATGACTGATTTATGTTATGTTTATTTCTATATTTGTTTACGGAGGTCCACTTAGCCACTGTGTGGTAGCTTTGAGTTTGAATCGGTATGTCAGATTTCCTCTTGAAATGAAATGCATGTTATACTATCTGACATATCGGTACTCGCACAAGGCAATTACACAAATGGTCGCTCCTCAACAGTCTTATTCTTCACGCTAGTCGACGGCATTACCCCGTAGTGTCCTTGGCCAGCGTGAGTATAGAGGTGGGGCGTCACAGCATGGTATCAGAGCCAAACTTCGGAAAAATGTAGAATAATTTAGCAAGGATCATTGTCCTAAGCCTTTCTTAGGAATCGTGCCATAGGATTTAATTCGAGTCTTCGCACCATTCTATCCTACTTTCTTTTATGATGCCTTATTTTATCAATCAAGTTTGTTTGGTATTCATTTTGTGAATAACCTTTTTCCTCTTCTTTCTTTCTTTCTTGGAGAAGAGAAATGGTTAGACCAGGTCGTCCCAGCGCTGGTCAATCCAGTGCTACTCCTCAGGAGGGAGTATTTATGACTGTTAGCAACTTTTAGATCTTGTGAACAATGCCCGAGCTGTCGGACCCGATCCAACGCCTATTTACCCTAAATCTGGGTTTGCACGCTTGTTCAGTGATTATACCACTTTGGGTGGAAAGCCTTTCAAGGGTTCCGAGAGCGTTATAGAGGTCCAAGCTTGGCTTCGAACATGCGACCACATCTTTTCTCGCATGAATCTTATTAATCTCCATCGAGTCCAAGTGGCCTCTAGTATGCTCCGAGAAAGAGCATTAGACTGGTACGAGCTTTTAATCTCTGAAATTATCGAAGTGGATCTTACTTGGGAGCAATTCCGGGAAAGATTCAAATTGAAGTTTGTGCCGGAAGCTGAAAAAGTAACTTTAGCTCGGCGCTTCATTGACCTTGTTCAAGGTGAATCTTCCGTGACAGACTATGTCGCTTCTTTCGAATCACTATCCAAATATGGGGTCGAGTATATTAATACCCCATTGAAGAAAAATTAGAGGTTTTTTTACGGGTTGAACAAGAACCTCAAGAAACCATTACTTCTGAAATTAGAAGTTTTTTTTGATCAGCTTGTCGATATCGCTCTTCAACTCGAAGAGGCCTGATAAAGAAAGTGATGTTGAGGTCAAACAAAATATCAACAACAAGAGACCTTTTAAATTCAAGCCTAATCCCAACAAAAAGGGGAAGCAAACAACTTCGGTAGCAAATACTCCTAACACTCGTCATGGAGAATGTTACAATTGTGGTTCTAAGGACCATTATGCAAACAAGTGCCTGAAGCCTCTTTTCTGCCGCTATTGCAAGAGTTCGGGTCATACTATATCTTTGTGTCCCAAACTTCAAAGCAAGAAGGAAGGCAAGTTAAATGTTGTACAAGCCCCTTCTAACACTTCTCGTGGTCAAGGTATTTCTCATTCTATCCTTGATGGCATTATTATATTTCGCAATCTTCCTATTCGAGTTCTTTTTGATACGGGTGCATCTCACTCCTTTATATCAAAAGAACTTGTATATGCTTTGTCTTTAAATGTTATTGGCTTGATGACTTCATTGAGAATTGTGAATCCGGTTGGTGGATCCGCAACACTTAGTTTACTGTGTAAAGATGTCGAAATTATTTTATGTAATTATACTTTCCGACCCGATTTGCATGTTATGCGTTACCTTGGTTTCGGAATGATTTTGGGAATGGATTGGCTTAACCGATATGAAGCCCATATCCTATGTCCTGGGCGAACTATATATCTTCGGCATCCTCAATCTGTTAAGCAGATTTCTCTTGTTCTGAAAGATTCAGATTCCAATTCGAAAGCATCCTTGTATTCTCTAAATCCTCATGATGACGATAATGATGATGAAGAAGATGTCATTTCTCTCATTCACATTGTTCGTGAATTTCTTGACATATTTGAGCCCGTTCTAGGATTACCACCTAAGCGAACAATTGAGTTCAGAATTAATCTAATCCCTGGAGCTCTACCTATTACTCATCCTCCTTATCGTATGTCTAATAAAGAGAATGAGGAGATGCGTAAACAATTATCCGAATTGGAAGCGAAACAATTTATTCAATCTAGTTCCTCTCCATGGGGAGCTTCAGCTATTTTTGTGAAGAAATCTGATGGTACACTTAGGCTTTGCGTTGACTACCACAAGCTTAACGATCTCACCATCAAGAATAAATATCCCTTGCCTCGGATTGATGATTTATTCGATCAACTTAGTGGTGCTAAAGTCTTTTCATTGTTAGACTTAGCAACCGGTTTTCATCAGCTCCGTATTGCAAAGGATAGCATTCCTTTGACATCATTCCGTACTCGTTATGGATCTTATGAATGGCTTCTTATGCCATTTTGGTTTGACGAATGCTCCAGCTTATTTCGTTGACCTTATGAATCGAGTTTTCAAAGACTTCCTCGATCGATTTGTTCTCATCTTTATCGATGATATTCTTGTTTATTCTAAAACCGAGGAAGAGCATGAAAAACATCTTTGGATTGTGTTGGAAACTCTTAGGAGCAATCAATTGAAAGCAAAATTTTCTAAATGCCACTTTTGGCAATCTCGTGTGAAATTTTTGGGGCATATCATTTCTGAATCCGGAATTTTCGTGGATCCTTCAAAGATTGAAGCGATTCAAAATTGGAAGAGACTGGAGAGTGTGATGGAAATTCGTAGCTTTCTCGGATTGGCGGGCTATTACCGTCAGTTCATAAAAGACTTTTCTAAAATTTTCGTACATCTTACTAGTTTGACAAAGAAGGGAATTAAATACATTTGGTCAGACAAATGTGAAGCTACTTTTCAGAAACTTAAAGAACTCCTTTCCGTGGCCCCTATTCTTGTGATTCCCAAATGGAACCAAGATTTTATTGTTTATACCGATGCTAGTCGTGTCGGTTTGGGTGTCGTTCTCATGCAAAAGAAACGTGTTATTGCTTATGCTTCTGGGCAATTAAAGCCTGCCGAGACTAGATATGCCACTCATGATTTAGAGCTCGCGGCTATTGTTTTCGCCCTTAGAATTTGGCGTCATTATCTTTTGGGAGAGAAATTTGTTCTCTACACCGATCATAAATCTTTGAAGTATTTATTTTCTCAAAAAGAACTTAATTTGCGTCAACAACGTTGGCTCGAGTTCCTTGCATCTTATGATCTTGATATTCTTTATACTCCCGAAAAAGGGAATCGCGTTGCCGATGCCCTTAGTCGTAAGCAACAAGCGGTTGTTTCCATGATGGTATCCGAATGGAATGATCTCGAGACTTTGTCCACTTGTGAGATTCGAGATCGTGAATCCGATTTATTTTCATCTCTTGTTTTGTGTAGCCTTGAGGCTCATCCTTCACTTTTAGACCGCATCCTTGAAGCTCAAAAGCATGATCCCGAATTGGTTCTTCTTAGCCAAAGTTGTAGGGATAAAATTGATATTGAAGGTTTGAAAGACTTTGATATTGATGCTCGTGGCGGCATTCGAAAATTTGGTAGACCTATTGTGCCAAATATTATTGATCTTCGCAAAGATAAATTAGAAGATTCTCATCGTTCTAAATTTACCATTCATCCGGTAGTAGTAAAATGTATGCTGACATGAAGCGACTTTATTATTGGGAGGGAATGAAATCTGATATTTCTAACTTTGTTAAGCGTTGCATGACTTGCCAACTCATAAAGCCCGAGCATCAAAGGCCCGGTGGGTTTTTGCAACCTTTGGAAATTCAAAAATGGAAGTGGGATCAAATTTCCATGGACTTTATTGACGGTCTTCCTCGTTCTTGCGACGACCCAGAATTTTGGATATTTGAAATGGGAATATTTAATTGATTTTAAATATTCAAAAGTGAATTTTAGCTTGAATTTCAAATATCATTATTTATTGGATAATTAATTTTTGAATTAAACAATTAAAAATTTGGTAAAATGTTGAATCTGGAGTTTTAGGCCTGTTAAAATATAATTTGAAGGCTTATAAAATTCATATTAATAGTACTGAAGATAATGAAAGCTTTAGAATTGAGTTTGGAAGTGTTTGTCCAGTTTTGAAAATATATCGTTTAAATTGAATTTAAAAATAGCCTTCCAAGGCACAGTCTTGGAATTCAACGAAACTAGTTCCATTGGATCCGTAATATTGTATTATTATCGGATTTCAAATTTCGTAGCATTTGGAGTTGTCGTGTGATCGTACGATAGGTAAACGCGATGAAATTTATATCGAAAATTTAATATAATAACTGGGTCCAAAAAGCTATCTTCTCCATATGATCGAATTAGGACTCGAAACCTTTTCCATTGCGTTCGGAGTAGGGGTATAACATTATAAACGCCGAGCGGCATGCCTCGATAGGAGTTTGAAATTTTAAGTGACATTTATCGAGACGTTTGGAATTTAAATAAAAATATTTCTTAATAAACCTACTCTGAAATCACTGTAGCTGCCTATACAGTGTCTCATTATCCCTTCTTTAATACGCAAGGTATCTTTTTTCTTCATATTAATAGCCGTAGTCATCCTCTTCAATTCAAAAAAAAAAAAAATATTTTCCTTTCGTTCAAATCAAATAATGGCCAAACCTTAAAACTATTTTCTTCTGTTATACCTCTTCCATCCTCCTTCAAGGATTAATCGAACCCTTTCTCCCCTTTACGAAATCAAATCTTCTTTCCCTCTGTTCAAAAATGGCGAGCACGGCGAAAAAAATAATATAAATATACATCGAATGAAGTGAAACGCGGCTCGGGTGGTTGAATTGGAAGTTAGGGTTCACATCGAGGTATTTGGATTTCTCAACTGAGGGACGGCGGTATCGCAAGTCGAGGAGGGGGTCGGAGCCACAACTATAGCCGCTGGAAAAGTGATGGGTGGTCGGCACAATGGATGGGTGACGAGGTTGAATCTCGTATTGAGCTTTGAGCAGAGATCGTGATTTGATTTTCGCATTGAGTCTAAGGTAATTAATTTTTAAACATTTTAAAATTTAAAGTAAAGTGTTGGTTAATACGGAATTTAGTCGAGTTGATACTGTCCGTTAGTATTTTAGTTATAGAGGTTCTGAAAATTTAACTGAGTTGAAATATTTGTTCCAAAAGTTTGTTACGAGCTAAGGTTCAAGTGAGTTTAGACTTTTAAATTTAATGTGTTGGTTATTTTTTTCAATTATCAGAAGGCTGTTTTAAAAAAAATGAAATATATGAAATAAAAATAAAATAAATATACACAGTAAACCTGCTGTTAAATTTTAAAGAGGTATGTTAAGGTGATTAACTTATTTAATTAGCTTATTTAATTTATTTTAGTTACTAGAAATAATTTATTAAAAGGAAAATTAGTTTAAAAACAAATAATTAGTTTAAACCCAAATTCTTATTTAATTAAATTAATAAATGATAATTGATTATTCGATTTTTCAGAGTATTAATAAACCATATAATGTTGTTACAAGGTCCAAAATTGGGAGGTAATAGTCGAGATGGAAATGGATTACAAAACGAAAAGCAAAGGTGAGTTAATCTCACTCATCTGGATTATTACTTAAATTTAAATGGTTAAATTTAAATATTTGGTTGAAAGATTGGTTTGATTGGATGTGATATATTATATAGTAGTATATATATATTGGAGTGATTGATTTCCCACATTATATAGCGGATGAGATCCTATGCGCCGCATAATAGCGGATGATATTATTTAAACCCATATACCACGATATTCCACCTCGAAGTGGAATTGGTATTGCGCTAACATCTGTGGATGCAGGGAAACAGGTTGGAGGGATCCAACTGGATTCCTTAAAATATTTAGTTTTGTTTAAATATTCTGTGATATGATTATTTGATATCCTGTGATGAATTATATTGATAATTGGAGTATTAGTTGTTATGGTTTGATTGAATTTAATTGGGTATAATGAGTTACAAAAGTATATAAATTAGATCTTTGGGAAAGGAAATAAAAGAAGAGAATTTGTAAGTGAAATAATTAGAGAGAATTTGAATAAATTTAAGAATGAATTGGGAAAGAATAAAAGTGATTTTAAATTCCAATAAATAAATTTCGAGTATGGGAAAGGGAATTTTAAATAAACAGAGAAATATTAAATTTTAAACTTAAGTGATATTATATCAAGAAATAAAGAATTTATTTTTAATTCAAGGTTTGAATTTATTTAAAAGGATAAAGAAGGAATTTAGGAAATCTAAAATTGGTATTTTCAGTTAAAAAGATTTTAATCATAATGAAGAAACAAAATCTGAAGTTAACGGATTTGAATAAACTGAGTAAGTAAAGGAGTTTATTTCAAAATGGAGTAATTTGGAAATCAATTTGAGATTTGATTTAAGTGTTTAAAATTGGAATTTTAAAAGAGAAATGAGAATATGGAATTTATAAACTAGGTTTATAAAGGTGAATATATCAGCGGATATTTGGAAGAATAAATTCACGGTGGGAATTTATTAAAGGAATGCGTAAATTAGTTTTAAAAATAAATAGTGATTTATTTTTAAAGATGTGAGAGAGAAGTGTATTTCCCTGAATAGCCAAGAACGTTTTCAAAGAAATTTTTTAAGTATAAGCTAAAAGTTTAAGGTTGTTTTAAAATATGTTTTAGAAAATTTATTATTCTTAAATGTTTAAATTTTAAAGCAAGTATTTTTCAAATTTATTTTAGTAGTAATTATTTAAAGATGACTTGGTATTATGTTTTAAAAGATGAAATATAGTTTTATATTTTATTAAGTAGCTTTATTTTAAATATTCTTAAAGTATATATCTTTGAATAAAGTATTAAAGTAGTTTTAATTTAAATGTTTTGTTTAAAGTATATTTTATAATATAGTATTTTAAATTATTTTAGAAATCTAAAGTGTTTGTACTTGTTGATTTCAGAGGAGATAGAAAATATTTGGGGATTTTACTCCGAGAGAAAGGTGGTTTTTAAAACCGTTTTCAAAAGGGTTGAAAATGGAAATATATCTTGCGATGATATTTTTGAGGTAAATAAATAATTTGGAAAATTATTTACTGTTTGATGGATGTTTGTGAATGTTAATTGATAGTTAAATAACCGACTATCAATATTGTCCAATGCGCTGATCGTTTCGAAGAGACCGGGATCAGGATTAATTTCTCGAAAACCACTTCGATTCGGATTGAACGTTTTCGTGTGGAAAACAAAAGTTTGGAGTCGAAGATGGAGCAGTAAAGTGCAAGGACTAGTCGCTACTAATCCTGAGGATGATTCCAAAATGGATGTAGTAGGAATAGTTCCTTCGGTTCTGTTCGAACCCGGAACAGACTTGTATGAATGAAGTCTTTCAGAACATCGCCAGGAGGACGATGAGCATTCTAAGTGATACGTTCTAAAAAGGTAACGCTTAGCCCCGAGCCTCATCAACCGGGAATGACTAAAAATCAGGGGTTATGCAGTAAGGCTATGTGGGTAGCACCAATTAGGGTGAGGTCATCCCTGTCTAGATGTCCCTTTTATTTCGGCTTAGTGGTGCAGTTGCTGATCCCAACCGTGGGGTGATCTTACTCGGGATTATCCAGTAAGGGGTAGTTCCAGTCTTGTTTTGCAGGGGATCAGGCGTGGTCCTTGGTACGCTGATCTAGACCAGGTACTGCGACAGGTGGTAACCCAGTGCCTAGTCATTGATGGAAATCCATTCTCCCTACGCGCCTGTACGGTTTTGATTATGCCCAACTATTGCTGAAACGTGAGATGCAAGCATTTCAGCTAGATTCTATTTTACTTTCAATAGACACTATTATAATATCAAACGGGTTTGATAAAAAGTGTTTTGGCTATCGTAAGGAAAAAACCCGACATGTTTATTTATGGCGTGGTCTTACGAGATGCCTTTGATTTCAAAGGGTTTGGAAAACTTTAATAATCCAATTGAGTGTGTTTTCTAACGCTGGTTTTCCAGACTGACTCGGGTGTTATTTTATTATAATGCTCGGGTCAGACCGAGTATTTCAGATACAGGATAGGATTCTGTGGAGCTCGGGAGACGAGCTGGATGGCGAGACGTATCACTCGTACTTGATGTATATTCCGTTGTGTTGTGTATATTGTGTATTCTGTTTGTGGGACAAGTTAATATAACTGTCCAGTATTTGATTCTGATTGTATTGTACTCTGATGATGTAATGTATAAAAACATATATAGTTTCTTTCCTGTAAAGATCAAATGTTACCTATTACATATTGTTCCGCTGCGATTGTGAGATTCTGAAGTTGTTTTCTATTTTCTTCTTCTACCTCCTTCTTCTTTAACCCTAATGACCTGGTATTTCTGGTACTTGGATATTCGGCATTCGATACAGTGGGCGTATTGATGTCGATTTTTGAGGTCGGAAATCTCTTGGTTGTTACAGTGGTATCAGAGCTGAGAGGTTAAGCGAGAACCTTGGCTCTGGTGGGGATTACTCATTTGAAAATAAAGTCCGTAGTACTCTAGAATGAGTTTGAGTGTATTAATAGATATGAGCGCGTATTTGTTAGTGAATATAAAATTTGTTTTTATACTGTGTTGATTTATCGGTTGAGTGTTTATGGATTCTGGTCGATATGTGGGACGCCATGTTATCGATAGGGATTTCTAAACTCTTAAACAAGATAAACCGACATAGTATTGTTTTAAAATAGGGTAAATGAAATAATTTTACCCAAATTATTTTGTATATAAAAAGGAATAATTTTTCGTAAATTATTATAAGTATATATGGTTGCTTGGTTGTTAGAAGATGATAATATTAAATTTTTATCATTGTTATGTGGAAATTTAACTAGAGATTAAAATAACCAAAGTTAAGGAAATGAATTCAGGTAATAAAATGGAATTTGTAAATGTGAATTATAATTGAAATTGAAAATAAAAATTCCAGAGTAATGTTTGAAAATAAATTGAAAGGATTTGAAATTTGAAAATTTGGGAAATTTAAATTCCTTTGTATTTGAAAATAGTTTTCAAAGGTTTTGAAGGAATAATTGTGATATCATTTTGGAAATATTTTGAATTGGATTTGAAATTTGGAGAGATTTGAAATTAAAAATATTTGAATCGTTTTTAAAGAGATAAAAGCATTGAACTCTTTTTGGTCGTTGGAAAATAATTCCGATGATGATCGCGACATCATTAGTATTCATTTTCGAGTTTCTAGGAGAGGAATTGCTACCAAATTGTTTTAAAATTAGAATTATTGGCAAACTGGGTTTGGTTTTGAAATTCAAAGGGATAATTGAATTTGCCAAAGAATTTTGGATATAATTGATTTCAAATGATTTTTGAAATACTTAAGTGATTATTGAAGACTCAGGAATTGGTTGAAAATGTTTTTGAGTGTCTAAGTAATGGTTTAAACTCTAGGGGTGAAATTAACATGTAAAAAGTTAATAAAGCTAGAAAGGTAAGAAAATTAAATACAAGTAAACTAAAGAAGGATAAAATAAAATTTAACTTGGAGTAAAGTGAATAAATTAAATTTTGAAATTTAATAAAATGTGATTGAATTGGAAGAAAAAATAAATTAAGTTGGGTTTGAGAAATAAGTATTTAATTGGAATAGATAAGCTTCGATAGGTTATAATAGAACTAAAAAGCATTGAAATAAAGATATATAATCCCTAGTTAAAAGTAAAGTGTGAATGTGTTTGACTGTAAATGGATGGAGAAGTATGAATATTAATAAGTGAGTAGCTTATAAAAATAATAATAATAATAATATTAAATTAAAAGGGGAATAAATAAGCCAAAATAAAGTGTTGGTATTTTGGAAATGAAATAAAAATCCAAACTTGAGATATAAAATAAAATTGAATTCAAGTAAACTAAGTAAAGTGATTTTGGAGATAAAAACCAAATATTGAATCGTAAATTGGAAATAACTAATTTGGAATAAATTAGTAAGTCGAATTTGTTAAGGGGATTTAAAGTGGTTAAATAAAAGTTGAATTGTGAGTTATTAATGGAGTTTGGAAATGAACTTGGGTTTCAAGTAAAAATTCGACTCAAAGTGTTAATAAATTAAAATATGATTGAAGTGTTGTCAAATGAAATGAAGTTGGATTAGGATAAAGATGGTTTGAATTGCAAATAATATCCAAGTGAGTAGAAATAAATTAAATGGCCTTGTAATTAATAAAATGAATTCAGAAATAAATTGTGAATGCAAATTAGAATTTATAATGGATTGAATGAGTATACTAATTTAATTAAATTAGTAAAATAAAATGGAATTGAATAAAATTCTATGAATTGATAGAAGTAAACAAAATTGATTTTTGAATCAATTGTCCTGAATATGAGTGTTTGGGATTATAAATGAATTGGAGGTAAGTAAGTAAGTTGTACATCACTTAAATTGAATGCAAGGGTAAGAAAAGCGAGTGAAAGCAATTGAATTGGTGATTGAAACCTTCTTAATTACTTATAAGTGCTGTTTGGTATGTATGGCTTATGAAATCCATGTGTTAGCTATTGAAAATCAGTGAAATGTGAATAAATTTTCTATATAGGGCACTTACATATTTGATTTGAGTAAGTACAGGTATAGGGAAGCCGTGTGGCTGGATTTGGTTGCGCTAATTGCTAAAATAAATAACCGCTTTGCTTAAAAATGCTAAATAAAGGTACGCCTACGCAATAAAAAGATAGGAAATATGAACTGTTGTTTGTTTTTTTGTTTTCCGACCGTGTGGGTCGATGTATATATATTTATATCTCTTGTCAAATTGCAAAAGCTCCTCCGTATAAAGGAGACTGCCAAAATTTTCCAAAAATTTTGGGAGTTAGAAATTTTTTGAAATTTTCACTAACGACAAATGATTTAAAATTGGGATTTGAGATAGTGGTAAATAAAATTCAATATTCAGAGGTTGGAGATGAATTGAATTCAAGTAAAATTGAAAAAGAAAATCTAAATGAAAATTGGGAAAAAGTATTTAGATTTGAAATAATTTGTAAATTGAAGCAAATTGAATTCAAATGGAATTGTGAAGACAAAGTGAATAGAAATGGATATAACTTCAATAGTGAAGAAAAAATAAATAAGAAGTATATAAAATATTTGTACTGAACGTAAGAAATGAATGGTGAAGTTCTTAAGTAAATTTAGTATTGGAAATATACTAAGAAATTTTGGAATGGAGATTAAGTAAAGTTGTGAAAGGGGATAATTGTGGATAAGTGGATATGAATCAAAATAAATGTATATAAAAGTGAAATTGATATAGTTAATAATCAATGGATATAAATACGTAGGATGTACGTATATTATTTTATTCGCATAGCAAATTGATTTAGATTCGAGCACAGAATTTCGAGGTAATTGTATCGATCCGAGTTGAGATTTTTCACTCGATTTTCAACAGCGAACCCTCGATATGGATTTTGATTGATTTTGGAAATTCTCTATCATAGTTTGTGGTTATGCAAGGAGGATGATGGTTTCTGATCAAGAAACCAGATCTGAGTCTGCACTAGGAAGTCGGGTGGACGATACTAGTTCGGAAGTGAAATTGTGTGATCGAGTAAGCGATCAGATTTGATATTGCGTACTGATGACATATGTACATTGTACGAGTTTGAATGAAATAGGTACTGAAACTTTTGTAAAGAAATGCGCAAAATGATTTTGAATGTTGTAATTAGACATTATTGCTAAGTTGGATATACAGGTATTTAAAAGCAAAAAGGGAATTGGGATTTTTTTTGATTTCAGAAGATACATTGAATTGCTCGACAAAAGGTATGTGTTTAAATTTCTGAATGAAATTTGATGATTTTCTGATCTAGCCACTTGGCTTTTGTTTTCTTTTGGAAATCTAGGGCTTGTTGAGGCATTTTGTGGTTGTACCGAGCTAGCCGCGCAAAAGAGACGCTGGCGAAATTTTTCGAAAATTTAAGGAGTTAGAAAAATTTTGAGAAAACTTTGATAATTCAAAATTTGGTTTCAAATTTAAATTTGAATTTTTAAGTAATATTGTTTGGGACTTATGGATAAGTTTGGAAAGTTAGAAAGAGGGTTAGTGTGTATTTAATAAAAAGATTGTTTTGGGAAGTCATTGAAAACTGTTTGGTTTTGGGAAAAAGAAAACGGGTATTGGACCATTCTTCTTAACTAGTAATTTCGGGGACGAAATTCTTTTAAAGGGAGAGGAATGTGATGACCCAGAATTATGGATATTTGAAATGGGAATATTTAATTGATTTTAAATATTCAAAGGTGAATTTTAGCTTGAATTTCAAATATCACTATTTATTGGATAATTAATTTTTGAATTAAACAATTAAAAATTTGGTAAAATGTTGAAAATGGAGTTTTAGGCCCGTTAAAATATAATTTGAAGGCTTATAAAATTCATATTAATAGTACTGAAGATAATGAAAGCTTTAGAATTGAATTTGGAAGTGTTTGTCCAGTTTTGAAAATATATCGTTTAAATTGAATTTAAAAATAGCCTTCCGAGGCACAGTCTCGGAATTCGACGAAACCAGTTCCATTGGATCCGTAATATTGTATTATTATCGGATTTCAAATTTTGTAGTATTTGGAGTTGTCGTGTGATCGTACGATAGGTAAACGCGCTGAAATTTATATCGATAATTTAATATAATAACTGGGTCATAAAAGCTATCTTCTCTATATGATCGAATTAGGACTCGAAACCTTTTCCATTGCGTTGGGAGTAGGGGTATAGCATTATAAATGCCGAGCGGCATGCCTCGAAAAAATTTTGAAATTTTAAGTGGCATTTATCGAGACGTTTGGAATTTAAATAAAAATATTTCTTAATAAACCTACTCTGCAGCCATAATTCTTTCACATCGTAACTTTTTTTCTTTCATTTCGAAACCACTGTAGCTACCTATACAATGTCTCCTTATCCCTTCTTTAATATGCAACGTATCTTCCTTCTTCATATTAACAGCTGTAGTCATCCTCTTCAATTCAAAAAAAAAATTTCCTTTCGTTCAAATCAAATAATGGCCAAACCTTAAAACTATTTTCTTCTGTTATACCTCTTCCATCTTCCTTCAAGGATTAATCGAACCCTTTCTCCCCTTCACGATATCAAATCTTCTTTCTCTCTATTCAAAAATGGCGAGCACGGCGAAAAAAATAATATAAATATACATCGAATGAAGTGAAACGCGGCTCAGGTGGTTGAATTGGAAGCTAGGGTTCGCATCGAGGTATTTGGATTTCTCGACTGAGGGACGGCGGCATCACAAGTCGAGGAGGGGGTCGGAGCGACAACTATAGCCTTTGAAGAAGTGATGGGTGGTCGACACAGTTGATGGGTGACGAGGTCGAATCTCGTATTGAGCTTTAAGCAGGGCTCGTGATTTGATTTTCGCATCGAGTCTAAGGTAATTAATTTTTAAAAATTTTAAAATTTAAAAGTAAAGTGTTGGTTAATACAGAATTTAGTCGAGTTGATACTGTCCGTAAGTATTTTAGTTATAGAGGTTCTGAAAATTTAACTGAGTTGAAATATTGGTTCCGAAAGTTTGTTACGAGCTAAGGTTCAAGTGAGTTTAAACTTTTAAATTTAATGTGTTGGTTATTTTTTTCAATTATCAGAAGGCTGTTTTAAAAAAAATGAAATATATGAAATAAAAATAAAATAAATATACACAGTAAACCTGCTGTTAAATTTTAAAGAGGTATGTTAAGGTGATTAACTTATTTAATTAGCTTATTTAATTTATTTTAGTTACTAGAAATAATTTATTAAAAGGAAAATTAGTTTAAAAACAAATAATTAGTTTAAACCCAAATTCTTAGTTAATTAAATTAATAAATGATAATTGATTATTCGATTTTTCACAGTATTAATAAACCATATAATGTTTTTACAAGGTCCAAAATTGGGAGAGAATAGTCGAGATGGAAATGGATTACAAAACGAAAAGCAAAGGTGAGTTAATCTCACTCATCTGGATTATTACTTAAATTTAAATGGTTAAATTTAAATATTTGGTTGAATGATTGGTTTAATTGGATGTGATATATTATATAGTATTATATATATATATATATTGGAGTGATTGATTTCCTGCATTATATAGCGGATGAGACCATATGCGCCGCATAATAGCAGATGATATTATTTAAACCCATATACCGCGATATTCCACCTCGAAGTGGAATTGGTATTGTGCTAACGTCTGTGGATGCAGGGAAACAGGTTGGAGGGATCCAACTGGATTCCTCAAAATATTTAGTTTTGTTTAAATATTCTATGATATGATTATTTGATATCCTGTGATGAATTATATTGATAATTGGAGTATTAGGTGTTATGGTTTGATTGAATTTAATTGGGTATAATGAGTTACGAAAGTATATAAATTGGATCTTTGGGAAAGGAAATAAAAGAAGAGAATTTGTAAGTGAAATAATTAGAGAGAATTTGAATAAATTTAAGAATGAATTGGGAAAGAATAAAAGTGATTTTAAATTCCAATAAATAAATTCCGAGTATGGGAAAGGGAATTTTAAATAAATAAAGAAATATTAAATTTTAAACTTAAGTGATATTATGTCAAGAAATAAAGAATTTATTTTTAAATTCAAGGTTTGAATTTATTTAAAAGGATAAAGAAGGAATTTGGGAAACTTGAAATTGGTATTTTCAGTTAAAAAGATTTTAATCATAATGAAGAAACAAAATCTGAAGTTAACGGTTTTGAATAAATTGAGTAAGTAAAGGAGTTTATTTCAAAATGGAGTAATTTGGAAATCAATTTGAGATTTGATTTAAGTGTTTAAAATTGGAATTTTAAAAGGGAAATGAGACTATTGAATTTATAAACTTGGTTTATAAAGGTGAATATATCAGTGGATATTTGGAAGAATAAATTCATGGTGGGAATTTATTAAAGGAATGGGTAAAGTAGTTTTAAAAATAAATAGTGATTTATTTTTAAAGATGTGAGAGAGAAGTGTATTTCCCTGAATAGCCAAGAACGTTTTTAAAGAAATTTTTTAAGTATAAGATAAAAGTTTAAGGTTATTTTAAAATATGTTTTAGAAAATTTATTATTCTTAAATGTTTAAATTTTAAAGCAAGTATTTTTCAAATTTATTTTAGTAGTAATTATTTAAAGATGACTTGGTATTATGTTTTAAATGATGAAATATAGTTTTATATTTTATTAAGTAGCTTTATTTTAAATATTCTTAAAGTATATATCTTTGAATAAAGTATTAAAGTAGTTTTAATTTAAATGTTTTGTTTAAAGTATATTTTATAATATAGTATTTTAAATTATTTTAGAAATCTAAAGTGTTTGTACTTGGTGATTTCAAAGGAGATAGAAAATATTTGGGGATTTTACTCCGTGAGAGAAAGGTGGTTTTTGAAACCGTTTTCAAAAGGGTTGAAAATGGAAATATATCTTGCAAAGATATTTGTGAGCTAAATAAATAATTTGGAAAATTATTTATTGTTTGATGGATGTTTTTGAATGTTAATTGATAGTTAAATAACCGACTATCAATATTGTCCAATGCGCTGATCGTTTCGAAGAGACTGGAATCTGGATTAATTTCTCGAAAACCACTTCGATTCGGTTTGAACGTTTTCATGTGGAAAACAAGAGTTTGGAAATGAAGATGGAGTAGTGAAGTGCAAGGGCTAGTCACTACTAATCCTGAGGATGATTCCAAAATGGATGTAGTAGGAATAGTGCCTTCGGTTCTGTTCGAACCCGGAACGGACTTGTATGGATGAATGCTTTCAGAACATCGTCAGGAGGACGATGAGCATTCAAAGTGATACGTTCTAAAAAGGAAACGCTTAGCCTCGAGCCTCATCAACCGGGAATGACTAAAAATCAGGGGTTATGCAGCAAGGCTTTATGGGTAGCACCCATTAGGGTGAGGTCATCCCTGTCTAGATGTCCCTTTTATTTCGGCTTAGTGGTGCGGTTGCTGATCCCAACCGTGGGGTGATCTTACTCGGGATTATCCCGTAAGGGGTAGTTCCGGTCTTGTGTTGCAGGGGATCGGGCGTGGTCCTCGGTACGCTGATCTAGACCAGGTACTGTGACAGGTGGTACCCCAGTGCCTAGTCATTGATGGAAATCCATTCTCCCTACGCGCCTGTACGGTTTTGATTGTGCCCAACTATTGCTGAAACGTGAGATGCAAGCATTTCAGCTAGATTCTATTTTACTTTCAATAGACACTATTATAATATCAGACGGATTTGATAAAAAGTGTTTTGGCTATCGTAAGGTAAAAACCCGACATGTTTATTTGTGGCGTGGTCTTACGAGATGCCTTTGATTTCAAAAGGTTCGGAAAACTTTAATAATCCAATTGAGTGTGTTTTCTCACGCTGGTTTTCCAGACTGACTCGGGTGTTATTTTATTATAATGCTCGGGTCAGACCGAGTATTTCAAATACTGGATAGGATTCTGTGGAGCTCAGGAGACGAGCTGGATGGCGAGACGTATCACTCACACTTGATGTATATTCCGCTGTGTTGTGTATACTGTGTATTCTGTTTGTGGGACAAGTTAATATAACTGTCCAGTATTTTATTCTGATTGTATTGTACTCTGATGATGTAATGTATAAAAACAGATATAGTTTCTTTCCTGTAAAGATCAGATGTTATCTATTATATATTGTTTCGCTGCGATTGTGATATTCTGATGTTGTTTTCTATTTTCTTCTTCTACCTCCTTCTTCTTAAACCCTAATGACCTGGTATTTTCGGTACTTGGATATTCGGCATTCGATACAGTGGGCGTATTGATGTCGATTTTCGAGGTCAGAAATCTCCTGGTTGTTACAGTTCTCGTTCGGGTCATGATAGCCTATGGGTAATAGTTGATAGACTTACAAAGTCCGCCCATTTTCTTCCCGTTCGGTCCAATCGGACCGTACCTATTTTGGCTAAACTTTTTGTCAAGGAAATTGTTAAATTGCATGGAGCTCCTACTTCTATTGTTAGCGATCGTGATCCATTGTTTACTAGTGGATTCTGGAAAGGTCTTCAAAAACCTTTGGGAACAAAGCTTAATTTTAACACCTCTTATCATCCTCAGTCCGATGGACAAACCGAGCGTGTGAATTAAACTCTTGAAGATCTGCTTCGTGCGTGTGTTCTTGATTTTGGGTGAAGTTGGGAAGATCATATTTCTCTTGTTGAATTTTCCTATAACAATAGCTTCCAATCTAGAATTGGTATGGCACCTTTCGAGGCACTTTACGGAAGGCCATGCCGATCTCCTTCGTGTTGGCTTGAAGCCGGTGAGAAGCTGGTTTTAGGTCCAGATTTTATTCGTGATGCCACAGAAAAGATTGACCGTATTCGTCATAGGATGAAAGAAGCTCAAAGTAGACAAAAATCCTATGCCGATAACCGAAGAAGGAAATTAGAATAATTTTCTGTGGGAGATTTTGTATTTATTCATGTTTCACCTATGAAGGGTGTTGTGCGTTTCAGTCGATCGGGAAAATTAGCACCTCGATATATTGGGCCATTTTCCATCACCGAACGCATTGGTTCCGTGGCTTATCGCCTTTTATTATTGGCTCAATTTTCTGCTATTCATGACGTGTTTCACGTCTCTCAACTACGGAAATGCCCTCGAGATTCCGATTCTGTTCTTGAGCTCGGTGTTATTGAAGAAATTGAAGTTTCGCCTAATTTGACTTATGAGCAACATCCTATTCGTATCATTGCTTCGGAGGTTAAACGCCTTCGAAATAAAGATGTTCCTCTTGTAAAAGTTCAATGGTCCTCAAATCCTAAGGATTGCTCTTGGGAATCCAGAGAATTTATCGAGCGAACACATCCGGACTTGCTCTCTCGAGCTCCTTAAGGTGAACTTTTTATTTCATATTTCTTCTTTTTGTGTTGACATGCTTTTATTGTTGTTACTTCTTATTTATTTCTTAAAGATTGTGAGGACGCAATTTCTTTAAGTAGCGGAGCCTGTAACAACCCGCATATTTTACGATTATATTTAAATATTTTATTTAAATATAGAATCGTTAATCAGATTAAGTCCGAAAAGCTACTTTTTGTAAACAGTCGAATTAGGACTCGAGACCACCTCCATTGAGTCCAAAATGGCGTTTACAACTTTTTTGAGTATAAACATCGATATGTTTGGAGTTGAGTAAAAATTATGACTTTTTCACTTTGGGTTTGTGTTTCAGCCCACTAACCCACCTTAATACCCTAACTCAGCCCCTCCCCTCTTTATTCATCCTCATTTCCTAATACATTCAAGCTTAAGTAAAAATGGGGAGAGGATTGGGAAATTAGAAATTCCTAAGCCTTAGTTTCTTTTACAAATCCAAGTGTTAGCTCCAAAAATCAAAGAGAAGCTTAGGTAAGCATCCTCTTCATTTTCTCGAACTCATTCTCTCTTTAATTTCAAAAATTTCCTAAACCTAACTTAGGAAATGTTCTTCTTTTGAGCTTAGATTCAAGCTTTTAGAGTTGAAGTTGAAGAGTAGTTGATCTTTCTTTGCTTTCAAGCTTCTCCTTCATCGTTTTTGGGTTTAAAGGTGAGTTTTTGAACTCACATCTTTGTCTATTTCTATCATTGTTGTTAGGTATGAATTCCTAACATCTATTAATGTTCATTTGCTTTTGATTTGAATTGATTTGGTGAACATTTCAATTTTTTGTGTTTTGAAGTCAAAACTTTGAAAATCCTAGCTTTGATTTATGAACATGCTTTTGGTGGTGTATCGAAGAGCCTATAGGGATGGGTTGTCGATTGGCAAAAACCCCTAACGCACATTGCTCGTCCGATTGCAAATGGTGAGAGTTTGCTCTTCATTTGATAGGCTGAAAAACAGTTTCAATGCCAGCCAGTCGACTGGCCTCTGTAGTCAGTCGACTGACTGCAGGGACTGAAAACTTTCGGGTTCTGGATCAGTCGACTGACTGCAGAGGCCAGTCGACTGACCTGCTTGTTTTTGCCTATTTTGCCTATTTTGCTTGAAGTTCCAATTTTTATCGATTCGTGATTCTCCGATTTATTGTTATCATTTATTATTGACTTTGATGGCTTCTTTTTCGGAACTTTTGAGAATATCCATTTTGATGGATTCGGTATTGATTTCTTTGGATTTGATTCACGTCTTCGAATGTGGATTTTGGTGATTGATTGTTTCTACAATCATTTCTGTTATTTGTCACTTTAAAAATATAAAGGTTTTCTATACTTGTAGTAAATATTCAAACTCTTTTTCAAAGAAGACTTCAACTCTATTTTAAAATATAAAGCTTGTTTTCAAAACTGTATTCCAATCTATTAGTATATACAAACCTTTACCTCATTCGTATGAGAAAATCTAATTAAACGGCTTAGCAAAACAAGTGGTATGAAACGCTTGCGTTTACTTCGTCGGTTAATTTTTGGACTTGTTCGATTGAAACTCTTGTGACAATTTTCGAGTGGGAATCTACAATTTGTTCGTAAATATTTAAGTTAAGCTAGTGGTTATGGGACATGAAGCTAAACTCATATATTTACTAGCTTAGTGTAATCGACACTTTTTATTAATCGATGATGATCATTTTGTGATTTAGACTAGCGATGTGCGATGTCTATTTGTCTACGAGGGAGACTAAACCATGTTTCTGTGGAACTTTGGTTCAATTTGGCGGGATAGCGACCCGTGGTCTTCGGGCCGTTTGTGGAGCTTCGGCTCAAAATTTATGGTTAGCGACCATGGAATAGCATTCCGTTTGTGATACACGTGTTGGTGAGTTTTCATGCTCCCGTTTGTGATAGGCCTCCCCCTTTGTGATTTCTGGATTTCTAATTGATGATTTCTGGAATTTGTGTTTCACCTCTTTTTGTGATTGGCAATTATATGTTTGTCAATATTTGGTGTTTGGTGAATAAAATAAAGAATATGACATTCTTTTTGGTGCTTTGAGATCCTTGAGATATTGTATGATTTTGTTGATGTTTAAAGTATACTTGTCACTGTATGACATTTTTGTTATCATACGTTTTTGGTCATATCTCTTATCCTATCTCATTTTATCTAATATTTATAGCTAGACTAGTCCGTTTATTATTTTCTTATTAAATAATACTCAGGTCAGACCGAGATGTTTCAGGTGCTTCTGCTTGACTCCTTATCTGGGATCATCTTCTGACTTTTGTCTAACTACATTACATTTGTAGTTTTTGTTGTTATACATTTGAGATATAGACTCCATGATGTATACTTATTCTTTTTTCTAGCACATGTATCTATTCTTTTGTGATATTGTGGATCTTATTTGACCACTACTCTGATGTACACCTTTTTGTGTTATATATTCATATCTGTTTCCGCCTTTGAGATATGAACATCTGTGATTGATTTATGTTATGTTTATTTCTATATTTGTTTCCGGAGGTCCACTTAGCTACTGTGTGGTAGCTTTGAGTTTGTATCGGTATGTCAGATTTCCTCTTGAAATGAAATGCATGTTATACTATCTGACATATCGGTACTCGCACAAGGCAATTACACAGATGGTCGCTCCTCAACAGCCTTATTCTTTGCGCTAGTCGACGGCATTACCCCGTAGTGACCTTGGCTAGCATGAGTATAGAGGTGGGGCGTCACACTTAGGATTAGTGGCATGTAACCCTTGCACTTCAAAAGCTTCGTCTTTGATTTCATGTTCTTCAAGATGTCTTCAGTTTGAAATGCTTGAGTTGGATCGAAGTGGTTTTTGGATAATTTATACTTATCCGAACCCGGTCTCTTCGAAAAAACATTTGATAGTTTTGGTAAACTCAACCCCGGTTCTTTTGGAAATAATTAGACAATACATAGGAGCAGGGATCACCCCTAACTGTTTAGGTGGACGGATCTCCCTATCATTTGTCCTAGGAGAACAAAACAAGTTTATACATACAGTATAGCACCATTGACGGTAACTATACCACATAATTTCCATATTTCCCCTAGATATTTCCGAAGTTAGGTTTTGGTCCAGATTTTGATAGTCGGTTATATAGCTATCAATAAACAAGCATTCAAACAGAGATTACATTTCCCATGAAATCACTAAGCCTCATTTAGTTAAATTTCCATTAATAAAAGTCACTTTGTAAACACTTCGAAATCACTTCTATATACTTATCACAATAGAATAAGTATATTCACAAAATATTATACTTTCCAAATATAGAAAATATAACCATATACTTACCTCAACGGTATAAGTATATTCACAAACCATTTCTTTCAAAAATACTTGAGAACGTTTAAAAATAGATATAGAAAGCACCATTCAGTATCAATCATGGATCACAGTTTACTCAATGGTTACGTCGCTATCCCATCGAATCCATAGTAAAATGTAAGCAATCCCTACCCCTCGAATTACGCCATGAAAATCAACCATTTCTTTCCAAATCTCTTTATTTTATAAATATCTCCAAATCTATTTATAAAGTTTATTTATAAATCTTCAATCTATTTATAAAACATTCTTTATAAATATCAAAATCCCATTTATAAAACGTCTCCTTTTCAGATCTTTAAAACTCATTTATAAATTCTTTTGTATATATCCAAAGCCATTTATAAAACTATTCCCATATTTAAACAAACTTATTTAATAGACTATTTAAGTTAGTAAGGTTCCTTTGATAAACCGTAAATTATTTAAAATAACTTTAAATAACAAGTTATTATTTAAACATCCTTCTATTTCATTTTAATTAAATCTTATCCAAAATAATAACTTTAGAATCTCACTAATAATATATTAAATTAATTTAAGAACTATTATTGTATTAATAAGTTAACTTCAAAACAACATTAATATAATAATTAACTTACTTTAAAACGTTATTAGTACAATGATCAGTTAACTTTTAAATACTATTAATATGAAAATTAATTAACCTATAAATAAAATTAAATAACTTAAATCCATATAATTAGATAACTTTAATTTCAATTTAAGTATAGTTAATCAATTTAAATAAATAGTTAAAATATAAATAAAAACATTTTTAAACATTAATTAAATAAATTTAAAATAATAATTAAGTATTCTTAAATAACTTAAGAAATAACTTTTAAGAATCATATTAATAAAATAATTAGCTTTAAATCATTATTAAAAATAATTATTAATTATTATTTTTAAAACATTATTAATAAGTAATAAATGTCATTTGAAACCTTATTAATAAATAATTATTATTCTTAAAATAATTTTTGATTCGAAAATTAGCGTTCAAATTTAGAAAGAGGCTTAGCAACTCCAATGGTACTTATTCAAGTCACCATTTATTCCATTAAACTATCCAAGTTATAAACCAGGTTTTACATAACATCATATATGTAAATTAAATCCATAATTAGCATGCAATTGTTAATATAACACTTAACTAATATAATCAACTTGAAGGCACAAAAGTGTTTATACTAATGCAATAGCAGAACAAGATTTATTTTTGTTAAATAAATATCCAAATTTAAACTATCCAGTTAATAATAGCAGAACAGTGATTTATTCTACTAAACATATGTTCAGTTAATTTAATTGGCGGAACGGTGTTTTATCCCGCTAAATAAATGTCTAATTACCATATAAATTCCAATTTAACTAAATAGTATTTTATTTGTCCAAACAAACATCAATAATTAAGGTATATATATTTAAGTGACGTTATTAATCAAAGTAACGTAATTTAAATCATGTCCGTTTAAATATGACATATATTTATACTTCACTAAACTAATCAACAAGCTATGTCAAAACATTGTAGTTGTAAATACAAAGACAACGCAATAATCCATGTGCCAAATGGATTTAATATGCACTATATATAGATTCGCAAAGTTTAAACATTTTAACTAACAATTAAATTAGAGATATAGTTCCTCACCCATCATAAAATAATCCTAAGGCCCGCATAAGGAACCCGACCCAAACCCAAACGCTACAATCCCTTCTTCCCAAATTCACTCTACTCATTTGACTGTGACCTAAATGCATGAATGTGCACGTGCACAACAATTCCGACCACCCATCGCCGCATCCAAGTCCACTGACATGTCCGCCTCTCCAAGCTTTCCATGCTAGTACCCTTCGCTTGGCCTCCGACCCCCTATATCAAAATCCGCCTTCTCCTCGGCATGCGACAGGTGTAAGGTCGAACCTTCCATTCAATAGCCGTGCTTCCCCAAAATTTATGGCTAGGTGGACCTCGACCCCCTGATCCCACATCCAATCTCCAATTCGCTAATCGATGACCAAAATTCCTAAAATACCTTACCTTAGCTTTGGACGATTGTTGATTATGTCATGGAATGCCGCCAAACTTCACCAAAAAATCTACGTCTTTATACGATCCCAACGACACATACGAAGTCGACCGATTCAAATCGAACCGAGGGAATTTAATTTTTGAAGTTTGATGATCATTTTCCCTCTTTACTGATTTATGATGATATCTCGATCATTTTTCGACAAAATCGAGGGAAACCAATTTCTAAAAATAGCTGAGATCAAGATGGATAACTTTCGTTTTGGTCGCTAAGGCTAAAAACGAGTAAATGGAGAGGATTTGATTTTTGAATAGAAGGTGGAGTTTATTTTCATCTCCAAGCAAAGAAAAAGTAAGAAGAGAAAAAGAAGATAAATATAGGAGCAACCATGGCAGCAAGGAGAGGATTCTCAAGTAAATATGTTGATGAGTAAAAAGATATAGGCAAACATATTGGCACTGACAAGAGATAAAGGGAGACAAGTGTGGACAATGGCAGCTGGTAGGAGGAAGAGGAAACAAAGTGGCTGCTCTATGTGTACTTATGTAAGAGTTGACTTTGAAAAGATTCTAGGTACCCCGCCATACCGTATCGCGTCCGATTATGAGCTACGATCGACATAAAATAAAATACAATTGCTTACAGAATTGTGGCGCAATCCCAAAACAACAATAAAATAGACAAGTTAACTTATTCTGTTTAATTTCAAAAATGCCAATGTTCGACGTAAAATACCTGAAATGAAAATTTATTTATTTTCAAATTTAAAAATTATGGAAAAATCCTAAAAATTTAATTAAAGTTAGTTTATCGAAAATCGAACAATTATTTGAAACATAGATTTTATTATAAAAACTCCAAATTGAATATTTAAAACTAATTAAATATTCCAAAAATCAAAGTGATAAAATTCTGGGTCGTTACATGTATTCGCTGGATCCATTCAGATATGATTGCAATAGATCCGACCATTATGTGTCGTGCTTTGAACAAAGATCCGAATATCACACATATCTGATAGAAGAAAATGCGATTTGATAATGTTTGATTCAATGATTTAAAAGAAGAAATCAAGAGATTGCTCGAAAATGGATTCATCATAGAAGACATCCAATATGGTTAGCCAATCTAGTACAGGTCAAGAAATATAATGAAAATTGTTGGACATGTGTCAATTATACTGACCTGAATAAGGCATGCCTGAAAGATTACTACCCCCTTCCAAGAATAGACCAATTAGTCGATGCAACAAGTGGGCACAAACTCTTATCTTTCATGGATGCTTATTCTAGATACAACCAGATACTAATGTTCAAACCGGATGAGGAAAACACTAGTTTTATAACAAATTGGGGGACATATTGTTACAAAGTAATGCCTTTCGGATTAAAAAATGCTAGGGCGACATGCCAAAGATTGGTAAGCAGAATGTTCATAAACAAATTTTCCGAAATATGAAAGTTTATGTGATGATATTTTAGTTAAATCTCAAGAGGAAAGTAACCATCTAAAGTATCTTAAAGAGATGTTTGAGTTTTTGCGAAAGTATCAGATAAAGCTCAACCCACATAAATGTTCTTTTAAAATTCAATATGAAAAGTTCTTTGGAAATATTTTCAGTGATAGAGGAATAAAAGCCAACCCTGACCAAATTCAGGTTATTAAGGATATGGCAGAACCTAAGACAAGTAAAGATGTGATGGGCCTAAATGGAAGAGTGACAGCATTGAATAGATTCATCTCCAATGCCACTGACAAATGCATCCCATATTTTGATGTAATTAAGAAGAGGAAAAACTTTGAATGAGGGAAGGATTGTCAGGAAACCTTTAAGGATCCACTACAACTAAACTTAACTTTTACGACAATCATTATCAGCGTTTGAACGTTAAATGCTGTAAATGTTGTTTCAAAAGGAAAAATTTTATGCTCGAATGCTGAGATAGGTTTTGGTTGCCGCCTCGTCTCTTTATATTTTAACAATTAAAATTCGTTTTTGCTTGTCTAATTTTTGTCTCGCTCTACTCCAAAAAATTCCATTCTATCCCTTCGTCGCCCAAACCAAAACTTCAATCTTCTTCGAACTTCTATTTTTTCCATGGAGTTAAGCTTCACTATTGCTTTATCATTCGCATGTACTCTGGTTTTGATAGTCGATCGATTACTCATTTATATCATGTTTATTAGATTCATTCTATTTTAGGTTTATTGATTCATTGATCTCAACTTTCATCTTAGCTTAGGCACTTTGCCTGAAATCGAACTTTGTCCACTCATTTTGCCATAATTTGGAAACTCAATAGAAACCCGGTGAGTTTTTCTCTAACCCTATTTCCATTCGTTTGCTTACAAAGTTGATTCTCTACTTTCGTTCATTCTCTGTAGTAATGGCCTATAAAAAGTTCTTGTTGTATTTGATATTCAGTATGATTAGTTGTAACATTTTCTTGTTCTTCAATTTCTAGATGCACTTAGTTTATGAAATAGGAATTGTAAATCAACGTTTTAAATATTAGATTTTGCTTTTTCCTATGGAGTAATATCATCCAATCTTTTACATATTTTTGAGAAAACCGTATTGACCATATCGTAATATTTTGGTTGTTGTGTCGATTTGTTTATGTTTTATGTTTTGTAGTAGTTTGATTATTATTTTACATTATGGTTTTGAAACAATAATCATTTGTGCCAAAAATTTGAAATGAAATGTTTGTATGTTTAATAAATTAATTATAATGTGTAACTATTATTTAATGCCTATAATATGAATTGTCATTTCCTTGGTTTTTCCAAGGACTTAATTTTTCTCTGCATGTTTTTATGTTTACAAAATTCAATATATATTTTAGCACGTATTTTCCTCATTTTGCAATTTAACAGAGATACATGTTTCATGACTGTATTTAAAATACAAATTAAAAACTCTCCAAGCATATTTTTGTTTTGCTTTATATAAACTGAATACTAATATAGTAATTTCATTTATTTACCTTTTTTAATTGATTATCGATCAAATTAATTGAAATTAGTTTGGTTTAGATTTTTAGTTTTTTTATTTGGATTCGATTTTACATTTCTTACCTTAAAATTAACCAACCAGCACTTGTCTCCTGGGAACTATCATTCAACCAGCCAAAAAAATCAGTGCTTGGGTTGCGCATGCGTCTTTCAAGGCTCCACTCTATTATTTTTCAAATATATTTGTTGGATAACTACTTCGATTATTCTGTAGATTACCTCATTTTTCTCAACGTTAAGCCCATGTGTGGCTTTAGCATCATTCTGGTAGAGTATATTATATATATGACTACCACCTATTGTTCGTGGACATTTGCACTACACTGGGTCATTAACTCACCATTATGCACACACAATACATACACATGCTTGCATAACTGCAGATATCTCATAAGCTTGCCACTTGTAGGAGCTTTCTACTATTGGTTGATGGCTATTTCAGTGCTTCTTATTATTACTATGTTTTATCATTTTGTATTCATCTGCTTGTATATGCAGATATAGATGTTATATATATACGTATAGGGATGTTGTTATGCATATGAATAATCAAATAACCAGTTTTACATTTATGTACATAGGTATTGAACTATTAACATAAACCATGCTACAACAAAGTTAAGTATTTCTTTTTAGTCATGATATGTATGATGCTACATCTTATTTTTGGAAACCTAGGAATGGTTGAATAACCATGTTGATTATAAGGAAATAGTAGATGGGGCAAATGTTGCATTGTGTCAACATTGCAGCAGGTGGATTCATTTATCTCAAGTTATACTTTACAAAAAATGAGTAACTATTAATTATTAAATTATACTGCATTTGTCTATGTTTTGTAAAATTTGCAACTATTATTTCTATTGTTCATTCAATAGAGCAGCCGGATACTGCTGTAAGGGAACTCAATGCAATCTGAGGTAAACGGCCACTTGTTATACTTTATAATAAGCGATATAGGATGCTCATGGAAGGCCCTTCTAATAGGCAGCTGCTTGAAACTTGGAAATCTATAGGATTGTTCATTACTCCAAAAGGATCCGACGATGATCGGTATATTTTCTTACTTACCTCTTGAAAATACAATGAGGCATAGTTTCTTATGTACCTCTTAAAATCACAATGAATTTGAGCATTAAGTTGGGTCATTATGTTTCTTCCTCTGCCTTTTCTAATAAATACATGTAGCTACTACGTTTGAGCAACCTTTTCTTTTAATTTTGAAGATCTTATTTATATTATCAGATATCACTTTTCTGTAGCTCTTTATCATTAAAATAAACCATGAATTGTACATAGCACATCATATGCTAATGCATGATGTGATGTACTGCTAGAGATCATGGCCTTTAAGCTGAAGAATAGGCTTGTGTGCGGACTGTAGGTGATTTGGTGCATAGTTAGGTGCACAACAGGCCCATCAAATGAATGCACTCACTATAAGAAAATTACATATAAACAACAAAATAGTACAGCATTTATTATTTACGTTCCGTTGATATTTTTTCCTTTTCACTTTCTTACCGCAAACGCTGAGATAGTTATTTTTACTCAGTTGACAAAAATGCTCTTCAATTTTTATTGGCCGCCTTTTTCGTAATTTACTCTACCCCGATTTTTCCATTTCCCTCTTCGATAACCCTAACTTTAGTTCTCATTATCTCTAGTCACGTAGCAACATCCACCTCCATCTTCACCTCCACCTCGGGTTCTATTTAAATCGTCGTCGAGGCTGGCTATTTGGCAAGGCCCTATGCACCACCTAATAGAGCAACCCGAAAGACAATATCAATGGAAAAAACCACTAATTACAAATCGCGACCTGCCGAATCGCTTCATTCAAATCACACAACGCGACAAGCGATGATGCCACGCTAGCTCCCACGAAGTTTCTCCCGACTTTGCACCTACAGGCTAGTCGACTCCAGCAACTAATATGATTGCGATGCGCCAATTCCTCTCTGGCTGTCGGTGAATTTGATTACTGATGAGGTATATATTTTGTATTTTTATAATTCGTTGAGAATAGTTTGTTGTCCTTCTTAGCACACTTGATCTTTTAGTTGAGGTGATTGCAATTTTGTTAGAGGAGGCACTATTCTGTTTTTAAGGTATTTTTAAAATTCTTGTGTTGTTTTACATTTTTTATTTTGAGTTTTTATTATAAGTTAATAGAATATGAATTTTTTCTGACTTATTAAACAGTTATATGTCTTAAATTATACTGCAATGCACATAATATGGTGATTATTCTCCTACCCACACTTTGCAGACGTGTGTAATGGATAAGCTGATTGTGAAACAACACAACCTAGAATATAATATAGATCTTTAGCAATAGTATAAAAAAATCATAGGAACCATGTTTTGTGTGAATTTATCACTTGATTCTATTATGAGTTATAGTATAAAGCATAGAAATGTGAATATTTGTACATAATGTCAATACTAAAAAAAGAAATTTGTACGTTTCATCGATCAAATATCGATGGTCAGTTTATAGCGTTTCAATTCTTACATATTCTTTTAGTTTAGGAGTTGTTCATGACAAGTAGAATTTATGGTTTGGTTTATGGAAGTAAAGGAAGCAAAGGAATAACAACGTTCAATGTATGCTACATCCCACTCCCAGCTACCTTTGCTAATTATATGTTTGGTGGGAAAAAATATTGGTGATGTATATTTCCTCCAGTAACCGATTATTGAATATTAGATGTCATACTGATAGTAATTTTTCAACCATGATGTTCATTTTATAAGATTTACCTCCTTGTATCTCAATACAAAATTACAGAGAACCAAACCAAATCAAATATGCCTAAAATATTCATTGCCAATGTTAGAAAAATATGGTAAGCCTAATAAAATGGATGTTGAATAGTAAGTCTAAGATTTCAAATAGCCTGATAGTTATATCAAACGTTCCTTTAAAATCACTTTATAACCTTCTATCCTTATATTTATTTTTAATAAGGGATTCGTAACAAACCTTTTTCTACATTCTGATTATGTTCTTAGTAGTTTTCTAGACATGTATTCGTAAATTTAGCTAATAACCTAATTTATAAAACTTTTATATAAAAATTAACTATGTTTACAAAAATTGACTAATTTTTACAAAAAATAACTATATTAAGCAAGTTTTATAACAACTAAACACATTTATAAAAATTAAACATATTTATAGAAATTAACTATGTTTTACAAATTTTTAACTATGTTAATTAAGTTTTATAAGAATTAACTAAGTTTATAAAAAATAATTAAATTTTATATCAATTTAATTAAGTTAACCAAGTTCAATAAAAATTAAATTATTTTCTAAAAAGTAAATAAATTTTATAAAACTTGAATAAATTTTTATAAATTAACTATGTTTTATATAAAAATTAAATAAATTTCTAAATTTATAAAAAATCCAAACAGTTGACAGTAATTTTTGCATACTTTGTAAAGCATTTTATTATGATCTCACTTAAAATTTTCTTGACATCTTATCATATGTAAAGTTTGTCCATGTACTAGTTATTGAGTGATAGTGAATTCATTTTTGGTTTATTTAAACTTTTGACGATATTTTATTAACCTTTTGATTTTTCTCTTGTCTCTGTGGGTCAAAGCCTTAGTTAGCAGTATAGCACAATGCATAGAGTTCTTGATGTATCTTTTTCCTTCTTTCAATATGTCCTTCTTATCCACGTTATGTTTTATAACTTGTTTGAACATACCATATTGAGTTGGAGTAATATTTCTGTCTATATTTTATTAATTGAAGCAAGAGTATACTAGTGCGGTATATAATTATGCCAGTAAAGCTATTGCAAACCGTTCAACTAAACGAGAAGTGTACTGATTAAAACACAAGTTAGAATTGATTTCTAGTAAATTTTACAAGATTTGAAAGGGTACACTAATAGCAGTCATGTGTATGTAGAAGCAAATCCATCTTGATACTTTTCTTTTGAAGTTTTCATAGAGACACAGATCAAAATTTTACACTAGGACCCCCACAGAAAATATCTCTATTGAATTTTCAGGGAGTAAATCACACTTGCTTTCCATTAGCTTATAATTCACAAACATTTTAGTAGAGTTAAGTCGTTTGAAGGCTCCACACTTTCCATTCGCCAGCTTTGCCTTCCTAATGAAATTTCTAAGTTAAGTAAATCGGTAGTGGTAGGGTTAAATTCAGTTTGTCGAGTTGGAGACAGCCTAAGCCTAGTTATTTCTTCTCTATGATCTCGTATTGGTGAATTGATGTATTCTTTATCTATATCCGTCGCCACCTATTTACAGTAAAAAATAATATTCAAAGGAAGCATTCATGATAGTATTAGACTATGATATGCTTACAACATTTGTCTTCTATAGCACAGCTTCACATTGATTCTCCATTTTGATTAAAACCCAAATGATATGAATGATGCAATATATGTTATTAGGTTACATAATTTATGTATAGTACCTTAATCTCAATTGGTGTCTTTTGTTGTAGATATTTATTCTGGTCACTGTTTTCTATTTGTAAGCGCTCATTGCAATAAAATAAAATCTCAAGTAAGCAGTAAACCTTTTGATAATGCTGCCACATAGTTACAAAATATTCGGATCTGTAACCTTGCTATTTAATTATTGAATGTGTCACCATATTCTGATGTTTTTAGTTCGAATGTTTTGATTCTTTTGAATTTACTAACAAAACAACATTATAGTACTTTTCCCTTATCTAGTGTAGAACTTGAGTTGACTTATAGTATTATCATAGTTGTATCCTATTCTTTTTTTAAATGATAATAAATAAAATAACAATAACATTTGAAATTAAATTAGTAAACACATTCTTCAACGATTATAAATGTAGGTAATAGTCATATTCAAATATGTAACACCAGTCTTGTAATATAGTTCAGATAATTATGTGGGCATCAAAACATTTACTAGTATTGTGCTGTATAAGGCTCCACAAACAAACTGTCCAAAATTTAATAAATATTTCTTAGTTTATTCCCAATGTCTGAATAATAGACCTAACTAATAAATGAGTAAATTTATGTTAAATGTCTGTACTGCCATTTAGTAAAATGCTAGCTTTGAAAGGAGTAGCAAAAATAAATAAAAAATTATGGGGATCAATTTTTAAAATCAACAATTCAACCAGTGGTTAATAGGAAAGAAAGAGTTGAATAATGAGAAAAATGGACATGTTTACTCCAAATTTCATATAAAGACAGGGTTGTTGGATATTTCAATTTCGATAAGGCGAAACCAAGATGTTGATTGAGTTTGACATGTAGACGTATATTATATTTATGTAAGCATAGTCTGTTAATTAAGCACACACATTAAGTTCAAAATTCTGAATAATGAACAGAATAATACCCTTAATTTTACATTAGTAATGAATATTTTGACCGATTAGGTGCTAATTATCTGCTTTTTTCATTTTTTTGTCTTTAAAAAATAATATAGAAAACAAAAAAGCCAGTAAAATAATAACACATTGATTTCAAACCATTGTCAAGTTAACCAGGAACTAGCAATCAATTGCACACTTCACTCCATACCTTAGCGGGCCTGGTGATCTAAGAGAGTGATAATCTGGTGATGTAATCCATAGGTTATTTAAAAACTGAATTTACATGTGGTTATGTGCTGAAGAAAAATAATTCGAAATATTGATGTAGATTTGAAGTTTGAACTACTTGATTGTTTAACGATGAATTTTCTATCGAGTTAGAAAATCGTCGAAAATTTTATAATAAAAATAACCGCAAGCGCACGGCGTACAATTCTAGTATGTGGCGAGTACGGGTCGATCCGTAGGAAATTGTTAGATTTTAAATCTCTATTCAATCAAATTAAACCAAGTGTGAACTAAAAATGTAAATAAGCTAACTAATTAACAAAAGAAACTTGATAAAAATATGAGAGTTAAATGACAATTTAGAGATAATTTCACTCTCTAGATCATATAGTTCAACAAAATATGAAATTATGATCTCTCTTTTTTGGTAATAAGTGAATTTAAATGATGTGCTTATCATAAGTATGGCATATTTGTGCTATTAATTAGCCCAACATAAGCCATCAAACTATAACACAACCTTTAAATAACTTTTAATTCTCATGATAAATGACAACAAGTTGAAAATTAAATCTATTTTAAGCATGGCCTATTAACTATTGTTTAAAAATATAGGCCATCAAATTTTAATTTCAACATTCACTTCATTACCATCATCATATGTAGATGAAGAGGTAATTATTGTTTGTGATTGTTTAGGCATAGTCTAATTGTTATAAACAACATAGACTAGCAAATTCAACATGAAACAATAAATCACATCAACATTCATTTAAGCACAAAAGAGATCAAAATCAACAAGTTATGTTGAAGCTACATAATTAGAGAGCTTCATTACCCCTAAATTGAAGGGGTTTAGCCTCTCATATTTGTTATCAAATCAATAAATGTAGCTTGCAACATGAAACAAAAAGAAGAGGTAAAAGAGAGCTAAATGAAAGAAGAGCTAATTAACAAGAAATAAAACTAATCTACTTGCATGGAAAATAAAGTATACTACTAGCATGACAGGAAATAAACAAGAAAAAAAAGAGAACACTAATTACCATTGCATAAAAGAACAAAAATCACATAAGATAAAAATGGCTAAGTAGCCATGAAAAGAGAAAGAGAGCTTTCTTTATTTTTAATCTAAGCTAAAACTAACTAATAGAAAAAGCCTAAAGGAAGAGAGACTAATTACATAAAGATAAGGGGTATTTATACATGTTTGGACAGCCTAATTCATTATTTGGGGACTACCCAAACTACCTCTTAGAAAGTGTGGAGGCCAAGTAATCATTAGCATAAAGTAATCATCCATTATGTGTGCATGAAGAATTAATGGCCATTTGCATGTGGATTAGCTCTAATTTTTACATTAAGGTAGGTGGGTAGGTGGGGTCCCCTATTATCATGCCTTTGAATTATTTCCATCTTCATTCCTTTATCTTCACTCTTGTGCATGCATATATCTTCATGAAACCACTTGTATATGAAGCCAAATTCCTACAAAATAATATGTAAATTTTCAGTTAAATTTTCTCAAATTAATATATGCACAAAAATGACCATTTTGCACCTACATGAAGATGCACATGTGATGATTCGAAAATAATTTGAATTGGTTTAAACATGTTAAAATACCCGATATGATCATTTATTTAATTTAAATAGATTAAATATGGTGGTATAAATATGCACATTTACGTGCACATCAAATACCCTCACACTTATCTTTTTATTCATTCTCGAATAAAGAAAAACTAAGATAAATTCATTTTCGTAGGAAACACGATTACATTGAGCATATGCAACAAGCCGTTAAACCTCTGGGTGTCCCCAGTAGAATGAGTGTTGTCTCGTGAGGGTTTTCAGCGGATACTACCCACAAAATCCAAATGTAGAGTGAAAATAATTACAAAATGCAAGATAGATTTACAAAAGAGATGAATGCAAGTTTTTAAAAATGTTTACAAATGAAGGATTTACTTTTAAATCGACACAAATAAGTTAAATATAAGTTTTGGTCATTGTCATGAAAATTTGAGTCATTTACTCGTCAAAACATCCAACAAAAATCAAATTATCATAACAAATAGACTATAGTTTAACTCGTTGTTTCGGTTGATAGCACGGTGTAACTATGAAATGGATCCTTAGTTGATTATCAAAGTTTATCAAAGTGGTATTTTCATTTCTTTTGAATAACATGTCAAATCAAACAAGTTAAAATAGTGCTTGGATTTCATTTGCATTCTCTCTCTATTTTTTTTGAAAATTTTATTGATATTTACAATATTTACATATGCCTAACTCAGATAAACTGAGACCAGATATATTACCCGTGCATTGCCTTGCGGACTTATGTAAGGGGAATACAGAGCATGGCGAGTGAACACACAAGTGTGAACACTTATAGACTGTAGGCATTATTAACAAAAGAATTTTTTTATATACACACACCTAACTCAGATAAACTGAGGCCAAATATACCGATCGTGCACTGCCTTTCGGGCTTACGTGAGAAGGGCACAGAGCATGGCGAGTGAACACACAAGTGTGAACACATGACTCTATTTGTTAATAAAAATTATATACATATATACAAATATATAATTTTTTTGTTTTTTTAAAGAGAGTTTTGCAAAATAATCTTAGCACCATTTAACTTAGAAGACAAAAAAATGTTATATCCTTTACTTTAAATTCACCACTTTTTTAAACAAAGATTTTCAATTAGGATATATTTCATAATTATCACCATGAACCTACCTATATACTAGTTAAACCATTGTTATTTGTAATCAAACTTTATTTTTATTATTATTGAGACAAATAAATTTTCAAAAAATTTAATTTAATAACCAAAATCTTATACTTATCCTATAGTGTTTCTTTAAAAATAAATCAAAATGCTTAAACAAATTTGAGATTTTTTTTCTTTAGTTTTGGAAAGAGAATATAAAAATAAACCATGAAAAATTGAAAATGAAAATGATGAGACTCCCCCCACACTTGATTTTGACTGTGTCCCACAGTCAACCCAAGTGGAAGGAGGAAAATAAAACAAAAATAAAATTGTAACAACCCGAGATTTCATACCAATTAATTATCGTCTCTAGACGATTAAATCTGGTTGTTAATTGCTGATGGAAGTTTTTAATCGGTAGAAATTCTTTTACAATTTTGATTAAAAGAGTATACGAGATTTATAAATTCTAAATCTCGGCCCACTTGTTTTGTGCCGTGATATCTATCGAAAACAAACCCATTCTCCTTTTTGTTCGTTCAAAAACCCGGTCTCTTTTCATTTTTTGGTGAAAACCCTAAATCAAATCGAAGAAGTAAAAATGGCGGCCTCGTAAAATAAGGGCTGCTCGTCGCTCGTTCTTCAATTCGATAATTAGGGCTTCGTGAAATCGAAAGCGCCAACATCAACAGCTCGATCGAAGGTTCGTTGCCTGCTCTGTAGATCGACGTTGCCTTCGCCGTGCTCGTCTTCGCTTCGACAAAGGTGAGTGTTCATCACTCACATCTAATTCAATTCCATCTTTCGAATGTTGTTGGTTTCTCTGATTTTTATGCGATTTTGAACTGCGACATGGTTCGCTTCCTGGATTGTTTGGGTTTCCTGACTTGGTTCGATTCCTTGCACACCACAGTTCTGACTTTGATCTGTTTTTTTGAATTGTTGACTTCGGTCACTTGACTTTGTTTATGTGATTCCATGACGTTATACTCGACTTTGGCCATTTGTGTTTATTCCCGTAGCATTGATTTCAAAAACTAACTTCGTCTTTGACTTGATTTTTGTCGATGCTTGAGAATGTTCGATTTGGCTATTTGTATTTACTGTCTCTAGTTATTTATAACCTATAGCATTGGTTTACACGGCATTGACTTGAGATTTTGTTTAACTGTTCTTTTTTCTTTATATATACTGTGGTATTTGTTTGTGTGATCTGCACTTGCATTTTTCTAGCTTCAAGTATAGTTTCATTTGAAGTGTAGTTTGCACTTTCCTGTCTACTGCCACTTTTTATATTCGATTTGGTCTTTTGGAGCTCGAGTGCTTCACTGCATAGCTGTGTTGCCATATCGATCCCTCTGTTTGCTTTGGCTTCACTGCATAGCATATTGGTACATATTAAAAATGTTTCATCATTGAGTTTGCATTTTCACTTGATTATTTGAGCTTGCATTTGAGTTGTAGCTATTGTTCTTGACTACGGGTTGCACTACTACATGATGCACTTGTATTCATCTGGACTTGTTTGATTCTGACCCATGCTTTGTGTACTTTGGTATTTGTAGTTATACTTCATTTGATCACTGTTGCACTGGGTTGAGTCTTGCGGTCTTTATTATCTTCACTTGCATATTGTTCATCATGTAGTCTTGATGCGTGCATGTCATATCTGGTCTTCAGATCTGATGCCTGTAGTGTTGTAGTCTTTGACTTGTTTCATGCATCACTGTACATCCATATTGTTGGCATTTGGTTGTATTTGGTCTTGAGTATGATCGTTGCACTATCCAGTTTACAATGCATACTATTTATATTTAGTTCATGTCACCCTAGAGTTCTGTCCTCTGTTCTTCGAGACATTTAGTATAAGTGCATATCACTGGACTTTTTGATTTGGAACTTCATCATTTTATTTCTCTTTGAACCTGATTTGGACTGCAGCTTGAGTTGTGACTTCATTGTCATATGTTCTACACTTGAATTTGGTTTATTCAGGAAGTTTTGATATCATTTGTTGAGACAGTTTGCATGTCTTGTATCACTTGTGTCTGCACTTGTCTTGTGTAGTTGCCTCCTGGTCTCTGCTTTGCACACTGGTGCCTGATTATTTCTTTTGACCTGTATTTCAAACTTGACTTGTTCAATTTTGCCTTACCCTTATATTGTGTTTGCTGCATTTTAAATGTGGCTTCGGCTCTGGAATTGATTTTGAGCTTGTTTTGATTGAACTTTGACATTACTCAATAATGTCTTCAAGTTCACGATTGATGTATTGGAGCCTGCATTCCCGATCATGTCACTGCTTGTATGGTCGACTTATGTGTTCTATGTATTTGAAGCACTTTGTTGTCCACTGCTTGGACGTTTGGCTCTTATGAAGTTGCAGTGTATTTATTTTGTAAGTTTGAGTTGTTTGTTAAGCTTTTGTCCACTATTTCTTCGTATATATGCATATATACGATTGTATGTGTGTATGCATGTATCAGTGAGTCTACACTTGCAATTACAGTCCTTATACATCACTGTTTCAGTTGTAGTTTTCATTTTGCTGTTCATTCGTTGATTGAACTTCATATATCTATATACACCATTGTCCATGATTTGGCGATACTGTAATCTGGGTTTGGTTACATTTGTTTGATGCCTTCATGCTATGTATATGTTGACTTGAGTTTCATTTCTTTGTAGTTGAGTTGAGTCACGATAGGCGTGACTTGACCTCTACAGTTTTGATTGCTGTTAGTATTCACTGTTGTGATGATTTCACGTACTGTGTGGCGAGGCAGTGCACGCGTGCGTGTACTGCAGCCACACATAATTTGTTTTGATTGATCATTTTTGAGATTCTAATTATCTATTTAATAATTGGAATTTGTTGTAAATTGCTGTTTAGGCAATTCTGGAGTTTTCATATTATCTTCATTAATAATCGTTTTATTTATCTTGCTGATGATTTGGATTGCTGATTTGTTGATTAACACTGTATAGTGTTATATCTACCGTTATCCGATTCTCTTATCGAGAGGTTGGATATACGAGATTTCTGTGACAGTCGTCTATAGTGTTATTTGATTATTACTGCTTCTGTGTACTAATAACTGAGTTTGAATTAGACTGACCCGTGTATTATTTTCTTTTTGAATTTAATACTCGGGTCAGACCCGAGTTATTTCAGGTTGTAGATTTCCTGCTTTGAATTGTTGTTTGGGCTATGAAGACTTTTCATATCTTTGAAGTGGTCTGCGTCTTTTTGTAGTAGTCAGTGTACAGTTTTAGGTTGATATATATTCATGTATATTAGTCGATAATGTACTTGTATATATAACTTCCAGAGTTGACAGTTGTATCACATGTATCGTGTCAAATGTATTGTAACTGACATCAGTTATATATATATATGAGGCTTTTGTTTTATCTGTGTTCCGCATCTTTTATATCTGTGTTATTATTATATTTATTGTCCTAAACTATTATAGCCACTGTGTAGTAGCTTTGAGTTTGTATCGGTATGTCGGATTTCCTCCTGAAATAAAAATGCATGTTATACTATCTGACATATCGGTGCTCGCACAAAGCAATTACACGGATGGTCGCTCCTCAACAGCCTTATTCTCCGTGTTAGTTGACAACATTACACCGTAGTGTTCTTGGCTAGCGTGGGTATAGAGGTGGGGCATCACAAAAATGATGAACTATATTTACATGAAAATGAAAATATTATTTTTTATAAGAGTTCAGAAAGTATATCGTCAAAAAGTAAATGAAACGGTCTTCCAAAGACCGATTCATTTGTCTCGTCAAGTATGCGAGACACAACTTAAGCTCAAAAAACCAAACCGTAAATGATTTCAAAGTTGAATGTTGATTTGGGAAAACAAATGTCGTTTTATTAAAAATCGTATGAGTTGTTTTATTTTCGATGATTTTTAGGGTAGATATAACGATTGATTGAAGTTCACGTTTATTTTCACAAAATTGAGATTCAAACTCATCATTGAAAATATTTTCAGAATTATCACTTCAAAATCGAAATGGTGATTTAAATCATCCCCTTTAGAATTCGACAACTCGTTGTCGAAAAGTCCAAAAAATTCATGTTCATTAAATTCGTCTTCCTCTGTTGAATTATTCACAACTTCATTCAATGTACCAATTTCAAAATCCAAAGTTGTTGTATTCAAATTTTCGAAATCGGATAAAGGAAGATCGAATTCAAATCGAGTGTCCCACCCTCATAAGAGTTGAAATCCAACTCAATTATCATCTTTTCAACAACTTCATTAAGATCATCACTTTCAATTTCAAAAGTTGTTGTTTGAAAATCGTCAAATTGGGTAAAAGATGGATTATCACTCGACTTTTCACACGTTGGGATTTAATTTTGTTGTTCACGTAATTTTTTGTAGGTTTCACGCAACAAATTCGTGTGATCATCGTAAATTTCATTCATTTGTTCAACAAAGTCCAATTTATAATTATTAACTTGAGGATTTTCGATTTGGACTTGTTGAGAACAAGAATCGTCAATTTCGATAAACGATGGATTATCATTTGATTTTTCACACGTTGGGATTTAATTTTGTTATTCACGTAATTTTTTGTATGTTTTAAGCAACAAATCCTCATAATCTTTTTCTGTTTGCTCAACTAAGTCAAATTCATGATTATTACTTTGAGAATTTTCAATTTTGAATTTGTTGAGAATAAAAATTATCAATCGCACCATTATTGAAACTATTCCTATTGCCAAATTCATTTAAAAAGTGATTCACATTTCCATTTTGAGTTTGAAATTCATTTTGGAGTTCGAAATTGAATTGGCATGGGTTATAATCAAAATCATTTGAATTTTGAAGTGAATTCAAATTTTGATTATTTTGAAATCCTTGACTTGGGTTATTGCATAAATCATTCAAAAGTTGAGAATTCCTTTGATTTTGTAGTGTAACGAGTTCAAGGTAAAGATTCCATTCTTATTTCAAAAGTTGAGAATTGATCGTTATTTTGAAGATTTTGTGGTGCAAGATCCGAATTGTTTGTACAATAGTTGTTACAAAAATATCCATAAGAATTTAGAGTGAAATTATATGGATTATATTGATTTTCACAACTATCGTAAAATTCATGTGAATATGGAAATTCAGACATTTTCAAGAATGTTTTTGGTTTTTTTATAAAAGAAAACTATTTACCAAAAGAAATTTATTTTTCAAAAGGAAAATTTGATTTTTGTTTTGTTTTTGGATTTTGAAATTATTTTTTTTGAAAAGTTTTTTAATTTTTTTATTTAGATTTTTGTTTCTATATAAAAAAAACTAACTTAAATTTTTTTTGGATTTTTTGATCTTGAAAAATTTTCAAAAGAAAACAATTTAAAAAAAAACTAAGTTGAAGAATATTTACAATTTTTTTAGTTTTGGATTTTGAAATTTTGTTTTTTGTTTTTTTTTATATATGCATGAACTAATGCAACTAAATGAATGCAAGGGTTTAATTACAAATTATCTATCCTAACACAAAATTGTATAATCACACTTTGTCTTAGATCAACAAGATAGTTCTCAACAAGGTAACGGACAGGATTTATCGGTGCACCACGAATCACCGTAGCAATGCAACCGAAGGTTTAAGTACCTTCAGAGAAACAATTCAGTATAATATTTACGAATCACCATAATATTTATAACTGATTATTGATCCTCCATTGCCTAGACACCAAGAAATTAAATTGTTCAAAGAAGACAACTAGTCAATATACAATTAAGTGCTATCGATGTCTAACCGTTATTATTGATTAAAATCTAAGATGAAATGCAAAACAGAAATTAAACGTGTATTAACAATGCAACTAAGAATGGATTATTGTTTTGTTTTTGAATTTTTTTTTAAATGTAAGCAACCAACGGTGCAGATTAAAACTAGATATGAAAGCACGATACTAGAGTTTGTAGAATTATTAGCAAATTATTTTAAGAAGTAGATTTTTTTATAGCAAGCAAGCAATTTATTTTTAGCAAGCACTTCTTCCTTTTAATCTGCTTTGGCAACCTGAAAAGGAGTGAACCAATATATATATATATATATATATATATATATATATATATATAAACAAATTAAAACAAAACAAAATTACTTTTTTTAGGATAAAGAAAAACTAAACTAAAAGCAAAGAAATTAAACAAAACAAATTTCGCAAACCTTTTTTTTTAATTAAACAAAACCAACAAACTCTTTTTTTTTAACAAACCAAAAAACAAAAAAAACAAAACAATTTAAAACAAACCCCTTTTTTTAAAGAGAAAGCTCAAGACATTTCAAAATGTAACCCGGCCCAATATTTATTTGTTAATTCGTGAAAAAAGAAACCAGTGTTCTCAACTTTTCAACAGAACTCTCTCCTCTTCAACTTCACAAAATGGAACTTCAATTTTCAAATTCCAAATATAAATCAAGACTCAATACGATTTCGGTTCATTCATGAGTTCGAATTGGTTGTGACGTTCGATTGGGATTTGAGGACGGTGTGGAGGTGTAGAATTGGACGAGGCTGTTTGAATTGGGTGTGGCTATTTATTGGTGGATGAGATGCTCTGGTGGTGGTCGCGGTGGTTGCTGGGCTGGAGTTTGGCGACTGTGGTAGCAAGTTGTTTGGGTTTCGCGGCGATTAAAGGTCGCGGTGGTGATTCGGCGAGGGTTAAAGATTCGCGTTCGTGGTTTTGTGGCGTTGTTCTGGCCAATTGAGGATTCGCGATTGGGATTGGTCGCGATTTTGAAGCAGTGGTCGAAGGCTTGGTTTTGTATGAGGTGATGAGGAAGTTGCGATGTGGTTGGAATGGTTTGTGGTTGTTGTTTAGTTGAATTGGTGGTGTTGTGAGGCTTTGATCGAGCAGCAGTGACTGGAGTTATGGAAGTTGAACTGGATGAAGTAGAAAAGTATAGTGCATGGTGTAAAGGAGCAGTTTGTTGCTGTGGGCGGTTGAGTTGTTTTGTATGATGTGGGTACTGCCGTGCACTTATGTTGATGGCCAGTTCTGTTAACGCCTGGAGGTTGAGACACATAGTAATGCACTAATATACTGCTCGATACTGGTGGTGATGGCAGTATATACTACTCGATGCAGAGGGGATGCTGCTGTGAATGTGGTTTGTACAGCAATGGTTTGGTGATGTTTGATATTCTGGTGGAGTGCTTTGACAGTGATGTTGGAGTGATGTTGGATGATCGAGATTGTCACATGCAATGAAGTGATTATGGAGAAGTTTGAATGTGGTGATTGAGTGGATTGGAGAGGTTATGTGATTAGGCAGTGGTTGTTGAGTTGGAATGATGGTTAATGTGGGTGATATGTGCAAGATATGTAGGCTGTTCGATTGAATGAAAATGATGCACTGCTGTATTTAACAGTATGGTGGAATGTGTATTTGACTGTATGAAGGTTGAATTGTAGAAATGTTGATATGTAGGCTTGTTGATATGTAGGCTTGTTGATATGTAGGCAGTATTGTGGAATGTGGATAGAGTATGAAGGTTGATATGTAGGCTTGTTGAAGTGTTGAAGCTTGAATATTGTAATGGCTGGCAGTGATGATTTGTTGGTTGAAGTCGAAGTTGGAGATTGCAGAGGGGAGTATGTCACAAAGGTGATGAAGTGCAGATGCACAGTCGTGTGGGAATATGGTAGTTTTGAAATGTTGGAATGACAGAGCAGTGAAGGGGCAAGAGGAAGTGGATGTTCAGGGAAGTCTGACGATGTAATGGGTATGGGGATTGGTAATGGCAGGAGTTTAGGTGGGTTTTGTGAAGGGTAGGGAGGAATGGCAGCAAGATATAGATGGTAGCACTGTGATATGATCAGAAGTTGATGCAACAGTGGAGTGTTATTTTGAGAAGATGGACAGTATAAGACAATGGTAGAGAATTGAATGGAAATAATTGTGACTGTTAGCAGATATATGGTGGATGATGGTTGACAATTATGGGTGCTGGTTGTAGCAGTTGCAGGGTGGAGTTTGTATGAAGTTGTGTGTGGTCATGTGTGGATGGTGAAGTGGGAAGAGACGGCAATATATGTTTGGAGGCAATGACAGGGGTGATGGTTATACACTATGTGGTCTGCTGGAGTGTTGTGTTCTGTTGATATGGTGATGCAGTGATGGGAAATGAATTTGTTAAAGTTGGTGGTTATAATGACTTGTCGTAGTTCAGGTGGAATGTGGACTGGTTTATTAATGGTTAGCAATGATTCAACAATGTTTGAAGGGGTAATTGATGATGGTGGCTTTTGGTGAAGTGTATAAGTGTGTTGGAGAAGGGCAAAATTGTAGAAATAGATGAAGTGCTTGTAGAAGACAGAGAAAGTTGTTGTTGTAATATGAAGACAGTGGGAAGTTTGGGAAGGCAACAATGATTGTAAAAGTTGTAAAAGAAATTGAAAACGAAATGCAAATTGTTAAAAAGAAAGAGTGAAAAATTGTAAAGAAAATGAAATACAAAATGAAAAGAAAATAAAATATTTTTGTTTTTGTTTTGAAATTTTATGTATTTTTTTAAATAGGAATGCAAATGCGATTGCCAGATGAAAATAGACTAGAAAACAAGCACACAACAAAAATCAAACGAAAAACACAACACAATTTTTATTTTAAATGCAAACAAACACACAAATTAAAACACAACAAAAATCAAACAAAAAATAATTTGAAGAATAGAAAATCAAAATCAAAGCAAATTCCCTGGCAACGACGCCAAAAACTTGTTTAACGACGAATTTTCTATCGAGTTAGAAAATTGTCGAAAAATTTATAATAAAAATAACCTCAAGCGCACAGCGTACAGTTCTAGTACGTGACGAGTACGGGTCGATCCGTAGGGAATTGTTAGATTTTAAATCTCTATTCAATCAAATTAAACCAAGAATTCGAAGAGTGTGAACTAAAAATGTAAATAAACTAACTAACTAACAAAAGAAATTTGATAAAAATATGAGAGTTAAATGACAATTTAGAGATAATTCCACTCTCTAGATCATATAGTTAAACAAAATATGAAATTATGATCTCTCTTTTTTGGTCATAAGTGAATTTAAATGATGTTCTTATCATAAGTATGACATATTTGTGCTTTTAGTTAGCCCAACATAAGCCATCAAACTATAACACAACATTTAAATCACTTTTAATTCTCATGTAAAATGACAACAAGTTGAAAATGAAATCTATTTTAAACATGTCCTATTAATTATTGTTTAGAAATATATCCCATCAAATTTTAATTTCAACATTCACTTCATTACCATTATCATATGTAGATGAAAAAGTAATTATTGTTTGTGATTGTTTAATCATAGCCTATTTGTTATGAACAACATAGACTATCAAATACAACATGAAACAATAAATCTCATCAACATTCATTTAAGTACAAAAGAGATCAAAATCAACAAGTTATGTTGAAGCTACATAATTAGAGAGCTTCATTACACCTGAATTGAAGGATTTTAGCCTTTCATATTTGTTATCAAATCAACAAATGTAGCTTGCAACATGAAACAAAAAGAAGAGGAAAAAGAGAGCTAAATGAAAGAAGATCTAATTAACAAGACATAACTAATCTACTTGCATGGAAAATAAACTACACTACTAGCATGATAGGAAATAAACAAGAAAATAAAAGAGAAAAATAATTAACATTGCATAAAAAAGGAAAATTACATAAGATAAAAATGGCTAAGTAGCCATGAAAAGAGAAAGAGAGCTTTCTTTATTTTTAATCTAAGCTAAAACTAACTAAGAGAAAGAGCCTAAAGGAAGAGAGACTAATTACATGAAGATAAGGGGTATTTATACATGTTTCAAAACTCTAATTCATTTTTTGGGTACTACCCAAACTACCTTCTTAGGAAGTGTGGAGGCCAAGTAATCATTAGCATAAAGTAATCATCCATTAAGTGTGCATGAAGAATTAATGGCCATTTGCATGTGGATTAGCTCTAATTTTTACATTAAGGTAGGTTGGTAGGTGGAGTCCTCCATTATCATGCCTTTGAATTATTTCCATCTTCATTTCTTTATCTTCACTCTTGTGCATGCATATTTCCTCATGAAACCACTTGTATATGAAGCCAAATTCCTACAAAATAATATAGAAATTTTCAATTAAATTTTCTCAAATTAATATATGCACAATAATGACCATTTTGCCTCTATATGAAGATGAACATGTGACGATTCAAAAATAATTTTAATTTTGGTTTAAACATGTTAAAATACCCGATATGATCATTTATTTAATTTAAATAAATTAAATATGGTGGTAAAATTATGCACATTCACGTGCACATCATTGATGATAATATAAGTTTGCCATACTCCAAAAAGTCCAAAGTTACCTAACAAGCTGTAGATTTAGTTGTAGATTTAAATTGAGTATGGCATATCCTCTAAAAAATAAGAATCAAAATTCATTATATTTTTTCTTGATTCAGTTGGAGATTTAGCGCACTACTCTAAATTAATTGTATATTTATTTGCATGAGGTTTTATTTTCAAGATTTGAAAATAATGAACCCGGGTCATCACTATTTGACCTATTTTAATGTCAGGGCTTATTTTCATAATTTATTTGCCTACCATATATGAAATCTGTATTTAATTATTTCAAATATAATGAACATAAGCTTTGGTATAATATTCGAAGTTTTTATTTACTTACAATTGATGTTTAAGAGCACAATATTCAATTTTTAAACATGCATGCATATGTTGTCATTTAATATAAATGACTATCATGTCTTTTATATTTCCATTTTTGCTTTGTGCATTGTTTATGGCTTCTTCTTACTGAGGGGGAGATGCATTTTTTCCTATTGAGTGGGACTGCATCTTCGGTGCTGATATAATAACAAAGAATATTGGATTTTTGTTTAACTAAAGATAAGTTTTAACAACGAGTTATGTGAACAAAGACTCTTAAGAGTCAAAAAGTAAATCATACCTGGTTTGACCATTTTATTAAATGCATTTACCATATGTCTTTTAAAAGGTATAAATCCTAGTTATGCACCTTATTGAACACTATAATTCATTTTGATTTTTTGAAAGTCAAGTCAAAGATTAGGAGTGATTAATTAATTTTTTTGAAAGTTCATAAGGATTTGCAGGGAGATTATAAGATGAAGAGAATAGTTTACCTTTTTTATTATCCTAACATTTTATATAGTCAAGGTCAGTATATAAATATGGATATGTATATGGATCCTAATATCAGCATGTTTACCAAAAATTTAGTAGAACGGTCTGTCCATAGACAAATGTTGAACCTGGTACATCATATATCATTATAATAGCTGGTATGACTTTCCATTACTACTTAATTTCTATGATCTATATGTTCTACTGCCAGCTTCCAGATAATTATTCGCATAGATATAAATATTAGCAACCTCAAGATTAAAAAATCATTTGTCCCTGAAGTTATTTTCTATCCGTTTAAATGCAGAAATTTATTTAAGAGTTTTGATTAAAAAGTCATTTGTCCTGAAGCTATCTTCTGTCCATTTAATTCTATTTGTTTCTCATTGTAAAAGCACTATATAAAAAAGGTGAAAGAAGACACAATAATAACTTTATTTATTTCACCAAAAATTAACATATTCATATATCCTACAAAAACAGTAAAAGTAACTTTGGAAAAACTTAAGCGAACTCAACAATAACCTATAATCTGTTTATGCTGCTTGATTATATCTACTGCTGTAAGGCAAATGTGACTGGTCATCTTCCTTCTGTATTTTTTGTGACTGTGCTTGCACTTGCATTAGCAGCCCTCTTATTTAATGGTGGTGTTATTAGCAGCCCTTTTATTTAATGTATTTAAACAAAATGAGTTCATAATAACTCTGTTTGCACTTTATTATGAGAAGTATTGAAATTGAAATGTTGTTTTTAATTTACTTGCTGGAACAATGGTAGGTTAGTATCTGACAACCTAGGAGTATCCAAAATCTTTTAGACTTTTGGCACTAGAAATCTTTGTTGTGAATTTTTGGTTTGACTTTTTGACTCTTTGGTGCATCTCGTCGTTCAATTTAGATTATAAATCATAGTTTTCATGATGTGTTTATATTTCATCGATTGGTTTCACATAAACTGGCACTGGCAGTTGGTTTCATCAATTTGTCATGATGTGAATATTTGGCACTGGCCAAAATGTTTGACTTTTGGCACTGCCAATCATGCTGGTTGATTAAACCACTGGAACTTCTCATCAATTGGTTTCACATCTTCTTTATGCTTTGCTACTCAATTTTATTTGTATCTCATTTTGCTTTAGAAAAGGATCATCATGACTAGGTTGAGAAAATACATACGTTGGACATGTTTGGTCAAAAATGCTAGGTAATCTCATTGTTACTTAAATACACTTATTGTTTGGAGTTATTTTCGGTTTGTGTAGAAATTTAATTATAAGCCAGGAGGATTTTGTTGTGTAAATGTGCACATATGTCAAACATTTTTGGTTAAAAATTATAGGTAATTTCATTGATATTTCTTCATTTAAATGAATCTAGCCTTCTGAAAAATTCATTGAGTTTCAAAAATCTTATAACAAGTTCTTAGTTATCTTTTAACATTAAACTATAAAAATGGTTTTTTCTTGAGCAATTACATGCATGTTATATCTGAATCAAATTTGTAATCCTATTTATGACATTGGTTAAGCATTGACTTGCTTTAAGGATTTACAAGTCCCTAAGGACTAGTAGCATTTATTAATCTTGGAAGCTATTACTATGTTCCTGATGGCCTTTCATTATATATTACTTGATAAAAATAAAAGCTATTGTTTGCGGAAGAGATTGCATGACTTAACTAGAAAATTTGCAGTTTAATTTAACATTTCAAACCCTGTGCAAAGAATTTTGGTATGTTTTCACATTACAATGATGTTTTGTACGGAGAAAGAAAAGTTTCAAATTCGTTCTTTCACATGTTTGTTTTACAAAGCTTAAAATAACTTGAGAACTAGCTACTTAATGTTTCGGTCTTTTAATTTTAATCAGGTATGTATAACTAAAGAACTTTTACTTTGCAGGCGGATAGATATATTTGATGCAAAAAAGTAGTAATTTGACAAAACAAGTTATGGATTCGAAGTTGCTTTTGATGCCATAACTACATTTTGGTTTGTATGGTTGTATGTATTACAACTATTGGTCACTAGCTGCTACTTGTTCTACATTGTGAAATAGACTCATTCTCTATTTTGTGTAAGAATATTACGTATGTTTATTATGTAATGTTACATGTTGATTAACAAATGTGTGATTAATATAATATGTTGATTATAAAATATGATTAATATAGGGGGAATTAATTTAAAGGACAAAAATTTGTATATTTTTTGCCTCAAGGACACGACCTCAATATTTTATCCACAAGGACAAACATTCTTCTAAAAATTATTCATAAGGGCAAACATTCTTTCAAAATTATTCATAAGGACAAACATTTTTTCAAAACTACTACCGAACTAAAAACTGATACCTAAAAATTGCTACCGATAACTAAAAATTGATACCTAAAAACTTAAAAACTGATACCTAAATAAAGTTGTCCTTCAGGCTAAAATACTGAAGGTCTGTCCTTGAGGATAAAATGCTGAGAAATTTTGTCCTTGACAATAATTTCCTGATTAATATAATATATGTTCATTGTGAAATGTATATATTTATATAAACTGTGTTATATATAAATTATGGTTGTGTATAGAACTTGAATATGCTATATATTGATTAGTAACTGAACAAAATACGACAGCGTTTATAAAACACCGTGAAAGATTCAACAACGTTTTTAAATTGCTGTTAAAAGATTCAACAGCATTTCAAAAACGCTGTAGAAATATTCAACACCCTTTAACAAATTTTATTAAAAGATTAAGCTTTTACATCAGCACAATAAGCTGCTATAAAATAGCATCAAAGCGTTGCAAAAAACGCTATAAATAAATAGCATAGCAACAACATAAAGGCTGCAAAAAGAAGCCACAACATTGAAAAGAACGATGTAAAAAGTTATTATAGCATAGTATAACTGCAATTAAATATATTTCTTAGGGAAAACGAACACTAAGAAAAGTAATTTTGCCCATCAACACAAACGCTATAAAATTGTATTAATGACATCGGTTAAATGTTATAAATATGTGCATTCTATAGCGTTTTATATACTGCTGTGGTATATTTTTGATCTATAATGGCATGTTCATATACAACATAGTTAAAAATGCCGTTAAAGAATTTTATTGCATTTTTAAAACGCTGTTATAGGACCATTTTGTTGTAGTGGGAATTGAAAAACCCGTCTTAAGAAAACCCCAATTCTGTCCAGTCCCATAAAAGAGAAAAACTTTAACTTTATATGGCAGTTTTTAAACATGTCGTTAGTTCTGTTTTGGTAAGAGAGGGAAAAGGAACTTAGCTTCCAGTATATTATACGAGTAGAAGGCTCATAGATGTAGAAACTAGATATCCAGTTATAAAGAAATTGGCATACTATTTAATATTCATCGCACAAAAACTAAGAGCTTACTTTCAAGCTCGTCTGATCAAGGTCTTAACCAACTTCCCATTCAAGTAAGAATTTAGTAAACCCGAAGTTTTAGGAAGATTAGTAAAATGGAGAATAGCGCTTAGCCAGTATGATATTGAATTTCTACCTCGCGTGGCTATCAAAGGACAAGCCTTAACTGATTTTTTTTAACGAGTGAATACGATTAATCAAGGAAAATAAGAAAAAGAGAAGGATTTAAGACCTAAGTAGCAATTACTTGTAGATGGAGCTTCAAATGAGCAAGGTGCTGGAGCAAGACACGTGATTATTACCCCTGATGGGCACCATTTACATTATGCAATGAAGTTGGGACTTCCAGCCACCAATAATATAGTAGAACATAAATCAATAATGGCAGGACTTACCTTGGCCCTACAATTAAAGATTCCTAGGGTTTAGATTTTTAGTGATTCCAAAATAATGGTAAATCTGCTGAACCAACATATCAGACAAAGAATGTCAAGTTGGTCTTATATGTCAAGAAGGTATTGGAAATGTTATCCCAATTTGAGGATTTCTCCATACACCAAGTGTAGAGAGGGAAGAATTCCCAAGCCGATTCTTTTAATAAATTGGCTTGCTCACAAGGAGCACCAGGAACACGGATTGTGCTAGTAGACTACCAGCCAAATCCCAGTATAGAAGAAAAGGCTCCGGAATCAAGAAATGAATCCATGGTATTAACTAGATATCAGGCTCTAACACATGCCGAGGAGGAAAAAGAAAATGGAAGTGAAACCCTCCAAGAGAGATCTCCTTATTCAAAGACAAATGATCAGTATAAGAACAGTTGAATGAAGCCCATTGCTGAATACCCAGTAAATGGAAAATTGCCAATTAAGGAAAATGAAGCAAGAAAAATAAAACATCAAGCCCCAGCTTTCATTATGATAAATGGAATGCTATATAAGAAAGGATATTCCCTCCCCTATTTAAGACGTGTGAGTCCAAAATGTGGATCAAAATTACTGAGAAAGCCAATGAGGGGTTCTGTGGAGATCATTCGAATGGTATAAAGTTAGCGAAGAAAGTTATGAGACAAGGCTTTTATTGGCCTCATATGACTAGCCACGCCATCGATTATGTGAAAAGGTGTAAAAAGTGCCAAAATTTCTCTAAGATCCCATATCTACCATCAAGTGATTGACTCCAATCTCAAGCCCATGGCCTTTCTATATATGTGGAATTAACTTAATTAGACTACTACCTATATCCAAAGAAGGTGCTAAATATGCAGTAGTAGCCTTAGATTATTTCACAAAATGGGTAGAAGCAGAACCGCTTCCAAATATCACATCAAAAAAAGTGCTCAAGTTCATAGTCAAGAATATTGTCACAAGATTTGGAATTCCATATAAGATAATATCCGATAATGGAACTCAATTTGAAAGCGAAGAATTTACCCGATTCGGTAATAGAAATGGAATTATCAAGATCTTTTCATTTGTAGCTCACCCTAAGGCTAATGGAGCCGTTAAAGCTTCTAATAAAACTGTTAAGAACATTCTCAAGAAATGATTAGACAAAGCTAAAGGAAATTGGGTAAAAGAACTACTTCTTGTACTATGGGCATATAGAACCTCTACTCAAACTACAATAGGACATACCCCATATTCCTTAACATATAGATGTGAAGCCATGCTCCAAAATAAGGTTGAAGTACCCTCTCATTAAAGGATTGCATATGCATTTAATCTGAATCAAGAATTAAAGAAAGAACCCTTGGACTTAATCAATGAGTTAAGAGATGAAGCAGCCATACAGATGGCTGAGTATCAACAAAGAATATCCAAGTATTACAACTCTAAAGTAAGAAAATGATCACTTCAGAAGGGAGATTTAGTGCTCCAAAGAGTTATGGCGGATACTAAGAATCTAATGGATGGACTGCACGGGCTAAATTTGGAAGGACTCATAATCATACACAAAGTAATCCTACCTGGGACCTCTAGACTATGCCGACCCGATGACAACGTAATAGCAAGACATGGAATGCCGGATATTTGCAACCATATTTCCCTACAATAGATGAATAAAGAAGTTGAAACAAGAGTATCTACTAGATTAACCATGAAAGGGAGTAAGACTCTCCTTAAATAAAGGAAAAAGCCTTTGTCCCCGCCAAGATGACCTGTCAAAGCACCTCCTAGATGGAGGTCGGAGTAAGCCTTTGGTCCCATCTGAAAAGGCTTGGCCAAAACATCTACAGGCCTTCTGGTCCCCGTACGTGGCCTAGCCGGAGCACCCCTTAAAGGGAGGATAGAGTAAGCCCTTGGTCCTGTCTAAGATGGTCTGACCAAAGCACCGAACTAGTCTTTAGTATCGTCTATACGGCCTTACTGAAGCACCTCTTAGAGGGAGGTTGGGTAAGTATTTGGTTCTGCTTAAGATAGCTAACAAAATGAACCAAACAAAAAACCCAATTCATCACCTAAGACAGTGATAAGGGGTTCGATCCAAGATGAGATCATCCCCTAAGATGGTGACAAATAAATCAATCGAGAACCATTACCTATTGTGGTAATCAGAGATCCAAGCGAAATTATCACCTAAGATGGTGACAAAGAAATCAATTGAGTTAATCAGACTCTATCCAAGAGAATGGATCAAATAAATCTTCTAGAGGAAGAGCAAGCAAACACGGACAGTTTAGTTCCCGAGGAAAGATGAAGCAATCTTCAAAGGAAAAGTAGGGATCCATCATTCATATAAAAGATCATTATTGCTAAATGGTTTTCTGGTCTTCTATTCATAATATTATTATTGCCAAATGGTTTTCTGGTCATTTAATCAAAATATTATAATTGCCAGATGGTTTTCTTGTCTTCTATTCAGAATATTATAATTTCCAAATGGTCTTCTTGTCTTTTATTTAGAATGTTATTATGCCAAATGGCTTTCTGGTCTTCTATTCAGAATATTATTATTGTCAGATAGTTTTCTGGTCTTCTATGTAGAAGATTATTATTATCAGATGGTTTCCTAGTCTTCTATTCATAATATTATTATTTCCAGATGTTTTTCTGGTCGTTTACTCAGAATATTATTATTGCCAAATGGTTTTTTGGTCTTCTATTCAGAATATACTTATTTCCAGATAATTTTCTGGACTTCTCCTATTTAGAAAATTGATATTACCAGGTGAATTTATAATCTTTTGGGCATCTATTCAAGGTATTCCAATTACCAAAATGATTTTCTGGTCTTCTAGTCAGGAAATTGACATTGTCAGATGGGTTTTTTGATATTTTATTCTTGATGCCACCAGAGGAATTTCTGATCCTTTCCCATATATTTCCAGATAACCTTCTAAGCTTCCATTTGAGAAATTATAGTTATTAATTGATCTCTTAAAGCAAATTTATAACCTTGACTTATACGGATAGTATGAAAAATATATACCTATTTATAGCTCAATCAAATCCAAAAAGGATTGCTTAAAATTAAAAATAGCTTTAAAGTTAATAATGAAAAATGTCATTCACTTTATGTTTTATAGGAAACCGGGACTAAAAAGAAAATTTCATGAAGGATTGAGAAAGCAAGGAAATTCTAGGTTTTACACTAAAGTGTAAAAAGCATCTTTTATACAAGGAGGGGGACAAATGTTATCTACATAATTTCTAAGGAGAATGTGATGTTAAATCAATAGAGTTCACAATGTAGCTTCTGTTACTACCAATATTGATTCCAAAGGCATGAGGGCATGTTGAATATTAGAGTGCTAAGATCAGAGAATCTTATAGCCAAAGGTTGTCATCACTGTGATATGGAATATCGAATGCCACCAATTTTGAAACTTCGTGTTTACGGTATTTCGTAAAAACGATATTTTGACTATGACAACTATACAATCATTTATATACTAACTTGTTTTTGCAGGGATTAATCTTTGACAAGATTCGATTATGTATAAATTTATTTAAGGTTGCTTCGAGTCCTTGTCTAGAAGTTAAAATATGTTAAAATCTCTCCTATATGATATATGCTACATCTCATTATCATTGCATTTGTATATATTTTGTTTTAAGGCAAAATCCCATTTTCATGTGACATTCAGACGTCTGAATGATCCAATTCAGACGTCTAAATCTGGAAATTTGAATGTTGTAAAATACAATATTCAAACGTCTGAATTGGATAGTTCAGACGTCTGAATCTGGCAATTTTTTGCCTATTTTCTTTCTGGTCTAAATTCGTTGCATTTCAGAAGTCTGAATTTTTAATTTCAGAAGTCTGAATATTTACAACGGCTAGTTTTTTTGAAAAGGCACTTTTCATTCGTGAAGAGTTGCAATCTTTAATCCAACAGATATGATCATAACTCTTGATGATAACTCTTCACGAACAATTACAACTATTTATTTTCTATATAAACACATTAGAATCAAGTTTTCAAATAACAATTCAATTGATTATTATTCTACTCTCGGAATTCTTGATTCTAATACACTTGTGCTTTCAACATCATTCAAATTCTCTTTCTTACTTCCTTATTCTTCACGCATTTACATATATATCATAAAGGAGAAGATTATAGGAAGAGTGTACTATAATTGACAAATTCGTGTTACTCAAGAACACATAGTGTCAAGAAATATTGTTCTGTATAAAGTCCCATTCTGCTGCTCGGGCAAAGTGAAGTCCTCTTCGGCTGTTGAGGCGAAATCTTGTTCTGTTGCTCAGGTCCATGTTCGGCTGCTCAGGATTGTATAGACTTGTTCCTCCGGGTTAAGTGAGGGTTGTTGTTAGTTGAAATTCCAGAAGGTGTCTGGGACTGGACGTAGAACTAGAAGTTCGAACCAGTATAAAAATTCATGGTGTGCTCGTTTATTATTTACTATTATCTGCTAATTATTCTATTATTCCGCACTGCTTTTATACTATTCCATATTACACGATCACTTTCATTTGGTATCAGAGCAAGGCATCTTATAACCGTTACAAAGTTATCTGATACTTTGCTAATATGGAAAATAACACCAGTACTAGCACTATTACTAACACTAGTTTTATAGAAGGTCAATCTACTGGATGACCTCCACTATTCAATGGCATGAATTACAACTATTGGGCTACTCGAATGCGTATTTATATGCAAGCAAATAGTTTTGATTCATGGAATGTTACACAAACAGAATACACTACACCCACTACTGCTTATGCAGAATGGACTACTACTCAAAAGACAGAAGCCACTGCTAATGCTAAAGCCATGAACATGCTATTTTTTGCCTTAGATAGAAATGAATTTAATAGAATTAGTATGTGCAAAACTGCTTATGAAATCTGGAGAACTCTTAAAGTCACACGTGAAGGTACTAACAAAGTCAAGTAAAGTAAAATATCCATGCTCAAAAGTCAGTTTCAAAATTTCAGAATGAAGCAGGATGAGTCCATAAATGATATGTACTCTAGATTTCAAGATATCTATCATTCATTACTAGGACTAGGACAAACATTTACGGATTTTGATATTATCTCAAAACTATTAAACTCTTTAACTGATGATTGGGAAAGAAAGATCTTAGCTATTGAAGAAGCCAATGATCTTTCCACCATGAAACTAGAAGAGTTAATAGGAAATTTAATGTCCTATGAAGTTAATATGCAGGCTAAAAGTGTACAGGCTCAAGACAAAAAGAATGTGGCTTTCCATGCTAAAAAGGAAGAAGAATCAGACTTAGATGAAGAAGACTTAGCTTTTATAGCCAAAAACTTTAAAAAGTTTTTGAAATACAGAAAAGGGAACAAAAATAATAACAAATGATTTTTTAACAAGCCATCAACTTCTATATTAGAATGCTATAACTGCCATAAGAAAGGTCACTTTCAAAAAGATTGTCCAAATCAGAAAAAAATCATTCGATAACAAAAATAAGAATGACAAATTCAAGAAATGGGCTTTCTGAGTTACATGGGATGATTCAGATTCTTCATCTTCTGATAATAGTAGTGACAGCGAGAATGAGCAAGCAAATGTATGCTTTATGGCAAAGGAGAATGAGGTACCACCAAACAAAAGAGGAAAATGGATACTAGACATTGGATGCTCAAAACATATGACAGGAAACAAGGAAATGCTAACAAATATCATTTACTCAAATGGAGGTTCTGTCACCTTTGGAGATAATTCAAAGGGATACATCATCGGTAAAGGCGATGTGAGAAATGTCGGTACATCTAATTTACCTCTTATTTCTAATGTTTTATTAGTTAAGAATTTAAAACATAATTTATTAAGTATTAGCCAATTGTGTGACAAGGGATTTAAAATCAATTTTTCTGAAGATAAATGTAGCATTTCTGATCACAATAACAATCTTATTTTTGATGGTTTTAGAGATAAAAATATTTATGTTTTAAACATTAATATAAATTATAATTCAAATATGTGCTTATTAGCCAAAGAAAATGATCCTTGGTTATGGCTCAAAAGATTTTGTCATATAAATTTTAGAGCCATATCAAAATTATCTAAGAATGATTTAGTAAGGGGCTTACCAAAAATGAATTTCAAAGTAGATAATCTTTGTGATGCTTGTCAACTTGGGAAATTATCAAAATCATCCTTTAAATCTAAGAAAATTATTTCTACAATGCAACCTTTGGAGTTATTACACTTATATCTATTTGGTCCAACTCAGGTTCAATCTATTAATCACAATAGATATGTGTTTGTAATTGTAGATGATTTTTCAAGATATACCTGGACTATATTTAAAAAAAAATAAAAATTGTAATATCCCGGAAATTTAGGGCAATATCAATTTAATAATCTGTTTAAATAATTAAATTGATTTGATAATCTTTGATAATAAAATTTGAATTGGTTTAATAATCTAATTAAATGAATATTTAATTAGTGAATTTTATACTTTAAAAATTTAATAAAATAGAATTGTTATTTTTAAATTGAATGTGTTGTTTTAAATTAACTTTAAATTAGATTTCTAAAATTTAATTTGAATTTGAATTTAGAATTTGAGAGGTAATATTTAAATAGTTTTGGATTTGTATAAATATATGGATAAGCTTTTATTTATATATAATTAGTTTTATTTTCTTTTAAGTAACTTATATATATATAAATAAGCATTTATAAATTAAGAAAAGGCTTTTATTTACATTTAAATAAATATGAATTACTTAGAAGACAAGTGTAATTATATAAAGCTTAATAGTAACATGTGTTGTAAAATTAAGATATGAGAAAGACAAGTGTCCATCTTTTAAATTTCTATTTTCTTTTATTTTTAAGAAATTATTTTCAGCTTATATAAACATTTTTCTTTATCTTCATTTCCTTTCTAATCTTCATTCCTAAAACTAAGAAAAACTGAATATAAATTCCTCTCTTAACAAATCAGTAAATTAACTTACTCTCAATTCAAAATCCTCATAACAAATCTATCTTCCTCTCTAAAAACAATCTGCAATTCAAATCCTTTTCAAGATCTAAAACCCGATAACCATTTCTTCAATCTCAAAACAAAGACTGCAATTTCTTCTTTTCGAATCTGAAAGTAAGCAACCTGATCTAGAGCAACATCTAAACAAAGCAAGATTTTAGAGCATGCATGCAAGTCTCCAAATCAAATATTCAAGTTTTAATAGCAAAGACATTCAGATCTTAAATTCAAAAGCTTTTCACCTGGAAAGTTTCTCTGTTCACTTTTAAAAGGTGAGTAACTTTCATTTTTAAAACTTAAAGCATATGATATATGTTTGCATGTGATAATATTGGCTTGTATTGTAGATTTTAATTTGAATCTATATGAATTAGTATAAATATATATGAGCCTGTCAGTTTACACATAAAAAACCTATTCCCTTTTATTTATCAAGTGAGTAAATCTCTTTTAAAACAGTTTAAAAACTGTGATTATATATAGATGTTTGTGATGGATTGTATAGGAATATGGATGCTTATGTTTATATGTATGAATGCATGTATATATATGATGTGATGTGTATATATATCCGGATGCATGCCTGTAAAAGGATATTCATTTCTCTGTTTTGATTAACAGACTAGGAACCAAGTTCAAAGAAAAAGAAAAACAAATATCTTTCTTCTCAATCTGTGTCTGGCTTTGAACATAAAATAGAAAATGATTTTACAATGCAAATTTGTTTAACAAAATAGTTTTCAGGTGAAATTATTTAGTTTATAGTTTGAAATTTTGTTTTTACAGTAGAAATCAATTTAACCAGAAAATTAAAACATCTTAATTTCCTGAGCTTAATTTATAATCTGATTTATTATTGTCAATAATGAATTTAGAGATAAAAGTCTTGATTTTTAGTTTTGCATTGGTTGAGATAATCTGGGTTGGGCTAATTTGGGTTTATCGTCAATCTGCGTCGATCAACGATGAATTGAAGTTCGTGCTTGTTATCGAAGGTAGCTTATAGGTTGATGATCACTGGAAAAATTGTAGTTGATTTTATTTTTGGCTGTGGTGATCGGAACGAGTTGAACTAGGGCTTTAGGTGGAGTTTTGATCGTCTGGTTTGTCGAAGCAGTTTCGACGTGGATAGGGGACCGGAATCGTTCGCGATAGGGGGAAAAGATTGCTAGAGGCGTGGCGAAGCTGCGGCGAAGTTGGCGAGTGTTCTCGAGGTCGTGACCATCGGTGGTTGGTGATTCCGATCAGATTAGTGCCAGATTATTTTTGACGAGGAAGCTCGTTTTCGATTCGATGATGAAGATGGGTTTCTGGGTTGATAGTTGGAATGTCGAGACTAAGGGGGACTGGTCGACGTTCAGATGATTGGTCGAAGCGACGTCGAACGACGTGCACGTGCACGTGTGCACAGTGATATCTGGAATGAATTGGATACTGGTGAGTTTGGGTTTTAGCAGAGGAGTGGCACTCGAATTTTCTCGAGTTAAACGCGTGAGTGACTCGAAGCATATTGGGTTTTGACTCGGGTTTTAAAAGGGGAGGCTCGGGTAGATTTTTGGGTTACAGATTAAAAACAGACATGGTTTTAAAATTTAAAACAGGTTTAAAAATGTAGAGTAGGATTTAAAACAAAGTTTAAATCAAATTTTAAGTATGGGTTCAAATATAAATTATATTCTAGATTTGAGATAAATAAAGCTTATAGAAATTTATAATGTTTTATCAAATTTAAAATATTTAAAGTATATTTTTATAAAGGTTTGAATTTAAATGAATTGGTTTAAAAATCTTATAAATTTCTTTTATAAATGTTAAGTGTTTCTTTAACAATTAGATTTAAATTCTTTAATTTAAAATGAATAAAAAGGAAGATTTCAAAGTAAATGTTTCCAAGCCCTTTTGTTAATAATAATTAAAGTAGTTATAAAGGCTAATCTTTATTTTAAAGATAAATTAAGGTTTAATGATTTAGGATTCATTAAATTAATAAGGTAATTAAAGAGTAATTTAATAATTTAATTAATTAATAATTTGGTGTTAATAAATTAAATAATTAGGATTATAAGTTAATTAATTAAGGGTTAATTAATTTGAAATTAAGTATCATTTATTTAGATAAGTATAGATTATTAATAAAAATGATTAGGAATTAATTAATCAAGTGATTAAAGATTAATTAAGTAATTAATTAAGTAATTAGAGATTTATTAATTGAGAATTAATTAAATTGTAATTAATAATGTTTGATTTAAGTTTAATTACTTAAGGAATGTAAGTAAAGAATGGTTAATAATTAATGAGAGATCATTAATTAGGGATTAATTAAAAGATAATTAATTAAGGAGTAATTAATTTATGAAGTGGAGTAATTAAGGGAAGTTAATTACTAAATGAGATTAATCAAAGGTGATTAATAAATGTGACTAATTAATTATTAAATGTAATTAATTTAAATAAAATAATTAATTAAGAGTAATTAAGGATCATTAATTAATAAAATTAATGATGTAATTAAGAATTGATTAATTAAGATTAATTAATAAATAATAAGTGATTAAAGTAATTAATTAATTGTAATTAATTAAGGATTAAGATAATTAAGTATAATTAATTAATTAATGAAGTAATTAAAGATTAATTACTGAATGGTTTAAGATAATTAATTTGTGAAATTAATTAAGTATTAATTACTTAAAGTAATTAAAGGATAATTAATCAGGAATGATTAATTAAGATGGATACTTAGAGTAATGATTAATTAATTGGTTTAATTAATAATTAAGTAAGCAGGATTTATAGAATGAAGTAATTAGTTTAATTCACTTTAAATTAATTAGATGATATAAATCATTGCTTAAGAATGGATGAATGAGATTGAATGTATTTCATTGTTTGATATCTCTGATGAGATACGATTGATATATGATATGGATGTTTGGTTGAATTATAATGATAATGTGAATTATCTGTTTGGGATGATAATGTAGATTATCTATTGAATTATCTATCTTTGTGTATATAGATAAGAATTGGATTGTTTTAACCTTAAAACAACTTGGCCCTTAAAAGATACGTTTTGGATTTCGATGAGACCGGGATCGGGTTTGCTACATTACAGCGTGATAGGGGGTTCTCGCTTTGCGTTAGGTGGCGAACGGGAGACTCTTACCCCTACATGTCCCCGGGGGTAGTATAAGGCCTTTTGGGGTTGGTTGCGACTCGAGAGGGTGGCCGTAAAAGCAAACCCGAGGTATCACTGTGAGCCACAGCGGGGCTGGGATGGTTGAAAAGCCTACCGGTCGTGAGCCGTTGCTGAAGGTTGAAAAGCCTAGGACGTTATAGTGGTATCAGAGCATAGGTTGAGCGAATGCCTAAGCTTTTGGTTAAGTGAATATCAAAACACTAGGTTGAGTGAATACCTAGGTTCGGAAGGATTGTTCATTAGAGATAGGATCTGTAGCAACCTGTTTGAGTCTGAGTATATATATATATATACGAGAGCGCGTATTTGTTAGTTATATAAAATGGTTTTATATTGTGTTAATTGATCGGTTGAGTGGTATATGGATTCTGGTCAATACGAGTAGCTAACGTTATTGATAGGGATCTCTAAACACTTGGACCAGGCCAACGGACATAATATTGTTTTAAAAAGGTAGATGAAATAATTTTACCCAGATATAATTTCTATATAAAAAAGTATCATTTTAAATGTATATGGTATTTGTAAAGATTGGTTGAGATGATAATAATTTATCATCTAGGATTAGGAGTCTGAGTGTTGAGGTTGGAAGTGTATCTGTCGAGACTGTAGACCTAATACCGTCTCGAGTGAACTTTGAAATTGTGAGGATTTCATCGATCTCTGAAGAAAACCTGTTAAGGTTCGGAGTTCATCTTTGAAGTTTGGATGGGTAGAGTTGGATCTGTCGGAGAACAGAAGCGAGTGATGGTATCTCAGGTAATAGTAGCTGTGTGATGAGACGTAGTGACTATGGATGTTCCCGAAGATGTTTTCTTTGGAACAAGTTAATGAAGTGTGTCTGTTTCGGTGTTGTGGCTGAGTTCACCATGGTGATTCTGTTTGGGAATCGAGTTTCTCGAGAAGATTTGGATTGAGAAGTCTTTGGCACCTGTGGCAGTAGTGTAGCTCGGAGTATTCTCTTGAGTTATCTGAGATTTTCTGGGATGTGTTGTCCAGTTTGTGCTTGTGTTCTTCATCAGCATTCTTATCTACTCCATATCAGAGTGGTGTAGCGGAAGCAGTTTGGCGAGTGCTCCTGTTTGTCTTTTCCAGATAGGAGAAGTTAGTTCGGTCTTCTGATGTTTGTGAGTAGAGTTGTGTTTTGGTTTGGGTAGATCTTGAGAGGATCATTTTGTTGAGTTGTTTTTGGTCCAGTTTGTTTCGAGAAGCATCAGCGAAGGTTGAGCTGATCAGGAAGGATTTGTAGAAAGCCCAAGATCGTCTGAAGGATCTTGTGGATAAGAGACGGAGGAATTTGGAATTCGAAGTTGAAGACTTCATTGTTGTTAAAGTTTTCTCTGGTAAAAGGGAGCTATAAGATTGGGTATGTCTGGGAAGTCAGCTCCGAGTTGTTTTGGATCTCTTCTGTGTTTTGATTTGGATAAAAGCTTTGATCTACTGGATTGAATGGTCAGTTTGGATAACTGGAATTCAATATATTTTACGTATCTCTGAGGGAGTACGTATTTGATCTATCTCTGTTTATAGAACGAGCAGTTCTGGAGGAATTGGTTGTTGAGTCAGACTCGTCTGTAGTCTGATATTCTGTTTAGTTTTGTAAATCTAGATGAGTAGGAGCTCTATAGCTTAGTAGTATTGGTTGTTTGGATTGTTTGTAGAGCGAGTATCCCGGTATATATATACTTGGGGAAACTCGAGGAAATTCTATTCAGAATTTTGGCTGGATAGTTAGAATTGTTTGTTTGGATGATTGGTTGCTATGGTTGTTAGCATATGGATGATAATATTTGTTTGTGATTTAAATAGATTATTAAATTACCTTTGTTTTAAATTTCGGGGACGAAATTATTTTAAGGGGGGAGGAATGTAATATCCCGGAAATTTAGGGCAATATCAATTTAATAATCTGTTTAAATAATTAAATTGATTTGATAATCTTTGATAATAAAATTTGAATTGGTTTAATAATCTAATTAAATGAATATTTAATTAGTGAATTTTATACTTTAAAAATTTAATAAAATAGAATTGTTATTTTTAAATTGAATGTGTTGTTTTAAATTAACTTTAAATTAGATTTCTAAAATTTAATTTGAATTTGAATTTAGAATTTGAGAGGTAATATTTAAATAGTTTTGGATTTGTATAAATATATGGATAAGCTTTTATTTATATATAAGTAGTTTTATTTTCTTTTAAGTAACTTATATATATATAAATAAGCATTTATAAATTAAGAAAAGGCTTTTATTTACATTTAAATAAATATGAATTACTTAGAAGACAAGTGTAATTATATAAAGCTTAATAGTAACATGTGTTGTAAAATTAAGATATGAGAAAGACAAGTGTCCATCTTTTAAATTTCTATTTTCTTTTATTTTTAAGAAATTATTTTCAGCTTATATAAACATTTTTCTTTATCTTCATTTCCTTTCTAATCTTCATTCCTAAAACTAAGAAAAACTGAATATAAATTCCTCTCTTAACAAATCAGTAAATTAACTTACTCTCAATTCAAAATCCTCATAACAAATCTATCTTCCTCTCTAAAAACAATCTGCAATTCAAATCCTTTTCAAGATCTAAAACCCGATAACCATTTCTTCAATCTCAAAACAAAGACTGCAATTTCTTCTTTTCGAATATGAAAGTAAGCAACCTGATCTAGAGCAACATCTAAACAAAGCAAGATTTTAGAGCATGCATGCAAGTCTCCAAATCAAATATTCAAGTTTTAATAGCAAAGACATTCAGATCTTAAATTCAAAAGCTTTTCACCTGGCAAGTTTCTCTGTTCACTTTTAAAAGGTGAGTAACTTTCATTTTTAAAACTTAAAGCATATGATATATGTTTGCATGTGATAATATTGGCTTGTATTGTAGATTTTAATTTGAATCTATATGAATTAGTATAAATATATATGAGCCTGTCAGTTTACACATAAAAAACCTATTCCCTGTTATTTATCAAGTGAGTAAATCTCTTTTAAAACAGTTTAAAAACTGTGATTATATATAGATGTTTGTGATGGATTGTATAGGAATATGGATGCTTATGTTTATATGTATGAATGCATGTATATATATGATGTGATGTGTATATATATCCGGATGCATGCCTGTAAAAGGATATTCATTTCTCTGTTTTGATTAACAGACTAGGAACCAAGTTCAAAGAAAAAGAAAAACAAATATCTTTCTTCTCAATCTGTGTCTGGCTTTGAACATAAAATAGAAAATGATTTTACAATGCAAATTTGTTTAACAAAATAGTTTTCAGGTGAAATTATTTAGTTTATAGTTTGAAATTTTGTTTTTACAGTAGAAATCAATTTAACCAGAAAATTAAAACATCTTAATTTCCTGAGCTTAATTTATAATCTGATTTATTATTGTCAATAATGAATTTAGAGATAAAAGTCTTGATTTTTAGTTTTGCATTGGTTGAGATAATCTGGGTTGGGCTAATTTGGGTTTATCGTCAATCTGCGTCGATCAACGATGAATTGAAGTTCGTGCTTGTTATCGAAGGTAGCTTATAGGTTGATGATCACTGGAAAAATTGTAGTTGATTTTATTTTTGGCTGTGGTGATCGGAACGAGTTGAACTAGGGCTTTAGGTGGAGTTTTGATCGTCTGGTTTGTCGAAGCAGTTTCGACGTGGATAGGGGACCGGAATCGTTCGCGATAGGGGGAAAAGATTGCTGGAGGCGTGGCGAAGCTGCGGCGAAGTTGGCGAGTGTTCTCGAGGTCGTGACCATCGGTGGTTGGTGATTCCGATCAGATTAGTGCCAGATTATTTTTGACGAGGAAGCTCGTTTTCGATTCGATGATGAAGATGGGTTTCTGGGTTGATAGTTGGAATGTCGAGACTAAGGGGGACTGGTCGACGTTCAGATGATTGGTCGAAGCGACGTCGAACGACGTGCACGTGCACGTGTGCACAGTGATATCTGGAATGAATTGGATACTGGTGAGTTTGGGTTTTAGCAGAGGAGTGGCACTCGAATTTTCTCGAGTTAAACGCGTGAGTGACTCGAAGCATATTGGGTTTTGACTCGGGTTTTAAAAGGGGAGGCTCGGGTAGATTTTTGGGTTACAGATTAAAAACAGACATGGTTTTAAAATTTAAAACAGGTTTAAAAATGTAGAGTAGGATTTAAAACAAAGTTTAAATCAAATTTTAAGTATGGGTTCAAATATAAATTATATTCTAGATTTGAGATAAATAAAGCTTATAGAAATTTATAATGTTTTATCAAATTTAAAATATTTAAAGTATATTTTTATAAAGGTTTGAATTTAAATGAATTGGTTTAAAAATCTTATAAATTTCTTTTATAAATGTTAAGTGTTTCTTTAACAATTAGATTTAAATTCTTTAATTTAAAATGAATAAAAAGGAAGATTTCAAAGTAAATGTTTCCAAGCCCTTTTGTTAATAATAATTAAAGTAGTTATAAAGGCTAATCTTTATTTTAAAGATAAATTAAGGTTTAATGATTTAGGATTCATTAAATTAATAAGGTAATTAAAGAGTAATTTAATAATTTAATTAATTAATAATTTGGTGTTAATAAATTAAATAATTAGGATTATAAGTTAATTAATTAAGGGTTAATTAATTTGAAATTAAGTATCATTTATTTAGATAAGTATAGATTATTAATAAAAATGATTAGGAATTAATTAATCAAGTGATTAAAGATTAATTAAGTAATTAATTAAGTAATTAGAGATTTATTAATTGAGAATTAATTAAATTGTAATTAATAATGTTTGATTTAAGTTTAATTACTTAAGGAATGTAAGTAAAGAATGGTTAATAATTAATGAGAGATCATTAATTAGGGATTAATTAAAAGATAATTAATTAAGGAGTAATTAATTTATGAAGTGGAGTAATTAAGGGAAGTTAATTACTAAATGAGATTAATCAAAGGTGATTAATAAATGTGACTAATTAATTATTAAATGTAATTAATTTAAATAAAATAATTAATTAAGAGTAATTAAGGATCATTAATTAATAAAATTAATGATGTAATTAAGAATTGATTAATTAAGATTAATTAATAAATAATAAGTGATTAAAGTAATTAATTAATTGTAATTAATTAAGGATTAAGATAATTAAGTATAATTAATTAATTAATGAAGTAATTAAAGATTAATTACTGAATGGTTTAAGATAATTAATTTGTGAAATTAATTAAGTATTAATTACTTAAAGTAATTAAAGGATAATTAATCAGGAATGATTAATTAAGATGGATACTTAGAGTAATGATTAATTAATTGGTTTAATTAATAATTAAGTAAGCAGGATTTATAGAATGAAGTAATTAGTTTAATTCACTTTAAATTAATTAGATGATATAAATCATTGCTTAAGAATGGATGAATGAGATTGAATGTATTTCATTGTTTGATATCTCTGATGAGATACGATTGATATATGATATGGATGTTTGGTTGAATTATAATGATAATGTGAATTATCTGTTTGGGATGATACTGTAGATTATCTATTGAATTATCTATCTTTGTGTATATAGATAAGAATTGGATTGTTTTAACCTTAAAACAACTTGGCCCTTAAAAGATACGTTTTGGATTTCGATGAGACCGGGATCGGGTTTCCGTTTACCGGTATTCCAGGTCTGGAGACCCGAATACCACATCGATCCAAATTAACGATAGGTCGTGAATCTCAAGTGAAGATGAAGATTCAGAGTGCAAGGGTTATTGTCGTTAACTCTGAGGGTGATTCCAAAACGAGTGTAACGAGATAATGCCTTCGGTTTCGTTCGAACCCGGAACGAACTTGTATGGATTGAATGCTTTCAGCACATCGTCAGGCGGACGATGAGCATTCTAAGTGATATGTTCTGATTAAAGGTAATCGTAACCTCAAGCCTCATCAACCGGGAATGGCTAAAACAGGGGAGGTGCAGCAAGGCTTCGTGGGTAGCACCCACTGAGAGCAAGATAGATCCCTGTCTAGAGGTCCCTTTTCTTTTATTCGGCTTAGTGTGTGGTTGGTCGCGCCAACTACGAGATTGTCTTGTTCGGGATTATCCAGTAAGGGATGGTTCCGGCTTTGTGTTGCAGAGGAGCGGGCGTACTCCTCGGTACGGTGATCTAGGCCACGTACTGTGACGGGCGGTACCCCAGTATCCCTGCCATTGTATGGAATCCAAACTCCAATAAGTGCCGTACGTATTAGTTGTGCCCAACTATGTTGGAATGTGAGATGTAAGCATTTCAGCTATTTCTGTAATTTACTTGAAAACCCTAGACCCTATTATAATAAAATCAGATTTCCTATCAAATGTTTTGGTTAGCGTAAGGTAAAAACTTACCCATGTTTATTTGTGGGGAGTCTTACGTGATACCTTTTCTTTCTAAAGGTTTTGAAGTTAAGCAAGTTTAACCTGTTACTCACACCAGACCCATGTCTGACCCAAGTGTTTATTTCTGTTTTATAAACTCTTGGGTACTCAAATTTTTACGAGTAGCCAAGGGATTCAGGTTTGGCTTTGACGAATATTCTGGAGGAGCAATGGAGCAGGAGGCTTCGGCGTTCGTAGATATAGTATTCCGCTGTGTTGATATCTGTGATAGTGTCTTGTCTTGTATTTGAGTTGTAATGTCTAGACAGATGTTTATAACTGACTAGTATGTGATGTATATGTTGTGTAACTCTGATAAGTGTTGTATACTATGTAATAGTTTATGTTATTAATATAATTTATTCGTTCCGCTGTGAGATCGTTGTTGTTGTTTCTTTCTTTCTTCTCTTCTTTTCTTTTTTCTCACCCCTTTCTTTCTTATTAACGATGCGACTTTCTGTGGAGAGAAAGTCGTGGTCGTTACAAAAATGATACTTTTGAAAATTTCAAAATTTTTGCGAAAAGAATTCAAAATCTTAAGGATTTAAAAATTAAAGTTATTAAAAGCGATCACGGAGGTGAGTTCGACAATAAAGCTTTTGAACATTATTGTGATAAAAAGGGTATTTATCATAATTTTTCTTTCCCTAGAACACCACAACAAAATGGTGTTGTAGAAAGAAAGAATAGAACATTACAAGAATGTGCAAGAACTTTATTAAATAGTAGCACATTACCAAAACAATTCCGAGTCGAAGCTGTAGCAACTGCTTGTTATGTTTTGAATCATGTTTCCATCCGACCACTAACAAAGCACACCTCATATGAACTTCTAAATGGTAGAAAATCAAATATTTCTTACTGTAGAACATTTGGTTCAAAATGTTTTATTTTAAATACTAAAGATCAGCTTGGCAAATTTGATTCCAAATCCGACGAAGGAATATTCTTAGGATACTCGGAACGAAGCAAAGCTTATCGAATTTTCAATAAAAGATCAAAAATTATTGAAGAAAATCTTCATGTATCTTTTGATGAAGATTTTATATCTAAATATTCTTTTGATGATGATGAGATAATCCCAAAAACAAGCATCAAATCTTCTTCTTCTGATGATGAAAACATTGTTCTTGACATAAATCAAGTTGATAATTTGATTCAACATTAAAACATTGTTCGTAATGAAATAAGATCTCCACCAAGAGTTTTGAGGGATCATCCTGTTCAAAACATTATTGGAGAAATTGATTCAAATGTTAGAACAAGAGGTCAAATTAATCAAATGGGTCATGTAGCTTTCCTCTCTTCAATAGAACCTAAAAATATTAAGGAAGCATCAACTGATGATTATTGGATCATTGCTATGCAAGAAGAATTAAATCAATTCGAATGAAATGATGTTTGGGATTTAGTTCCAAGGCCTAGTGACCAATCAGTTATTGGTACTAAATGGGTTTTCAAAAATAAAGCTGATGAACAAGGAAATATTACTAGGAATAAAGCTAGATTAGTAGCACAAGGATATAATCAAGAAGAGGGAATTGACTATGAAGAAACGTTTGCACCAGTCGCTAGACTAGAAGCAATACAAATCTTACTGGCCTTTTCATGTTTTCATAACATCAAACTTTATCAAATGGATGTTAAAAGTGCTTTTCTAAATGGTTATATAAAAGAAAATGTTTATGTTGAACAACCTCCTCTATTTGCTCATGAAAAATTTCCAGACCATGTCTACAAACTCAAGAAAGCTTTATACGGTTTGAAACAAGCACCCCGTGCTTGGTAAGATCGTCTTAAAAGATATCTTATAGACTCTGGTTTTGACATTGGAAAGGTTGATCAAACTCTTTTTATTAAAAGAACTAAACAAGATATTTTAGCCATTCAAATATATGTTGATGATATTATTTTTGGATCTACTACTGAAAATTTATGTAAAGAATTTTCAAATATTATGACAAAAGAATTTGAAATGTCACATATGGGCGAACTATCATACTTTCTTGGTTTACAAATTAAACAATTACCAAATGGTATATTTATTAATCAAGAAAAATATTGTAATAATTTAATCTAACGCTTCAGAATGGAAAATACTTCTGCCAATCCAACTCCTATGAGTACAACTACCCATCTTGATAGAGATGAAAATGGCAAGAGTATTGACCAAAAATTATATCGAAGTATGATTGGATCATTATTATATTTAACAGCTAGTCGTCCAGATATTATGATGAGCGTCTGTTTATGTGCTCAATTTCAAGCTAATCCAAAAGAATCTCACTTAAGAGCAGTCAAACGTATATTACGTTATCTTAGTAATACCAAGGACTTTGGTTTATTCTATCCAAAAGAGTGTCCGTTCAAATTAGTATCATTTAGTGATGCTGATTTTGGTGGATCTCGAACAGATAGAAAAAGTACTAGCGGTACGTGCCATTTTATTGGAAAAACGTTAGTATCTTGGTTTAGTAAGAAACAGAACTGTGTTTCACTCTCTACTTGTGAAGCAGAATATATCTCTGCTGCATTAGCTTGTGCTCAAGTGATTTACATGCAATAGACACTTAGAGATTTTGATATAAATCTTTCAAATTCAACAATATATTGTGATAATTCAAGTGCTATTAATTTATCAAAAAATCCTGTCAATCATTTACGAACCAAACATATTGATATACGTCATTATTTTCTTCATGATTGTATTGAAAAAAGGTCTGATAAATTTAGATTTTGTCTCGTCCGAAAATCAATTGGCTGATATCTTCACTAAACCACTTCTTGAAAATATGTTTATCAAATTAAGACGAGAACTTGGAATCGTCTCTTTTAAAGATTTATAGTTAATTTTTTTTAATACTTATATTCATATCATTTTCTATGAATTATATTATCTACCTTTGTTAAAATTTGTATTTTTTGGGTATTTTATATCTTATCTGTTTCTCAATCAAGTGGTCTATTAATGTCCATTCTTTTGTTGTCTATTTTTAGCTTTGATTTTTTCTCTGAAACCTATGTTTTTGAGAACTTCTATCACCAATCTATGTTTTTTCTTGTTTAGCCACAAAATGTAGTACTATTTTTATCTCTAATTTCTTCTATATTTTCCACTTCTTGTTTTTTTTGACTCACTCATTCTGGCTTAAAATTCTTTTTACTGAACTATGGATTTTGTGCATTTCTTTGCAATATTTTTTTATACCATGGCCTCAAATGGTTACTCTTCTGAGGAACCCTCTGCATATTTCTTCGAAGATTTTTCTACACCCTCTTCTACATATTCTTCGAACTTACCTTCTCCAACCCCCACTCATCAACCTGCCCGGCATGTTTCTCCAAGCAATCATACCGGTCACACTCCAGAAAAGAAAAAGGCTAGACGTTTCTTGTTTTTCGGTTCTCCTCAAACTAAACAAAAGATAGATGAAATTCATCATTATCAACGAGAATCAATGGGAAATCAATGAGAAATGTATTACGAATCAAAAGTTAACTCGCAACGGCTTAGCTTTCTGGAGAATCTGGGCTTTAAATTTTGTGGTGTGTCTCGTTCAAATGTTCATCAACCAACTTCATATTGTACACCACCACGTCTCCCTGTTTAACCTAACTCATGGGAGCGTGGTAGTACCCGACATTCTTTAGAATCATCTAAAGGGAAGGGAAAACAGAAGATTGAACCAGCCAAGTATAAAACACCCAAAAAAATCGCCTTCTTCATCAAAATAATTTATTTGTTGTTCTTTATTGTTGTCTGTCTCTATATTATGTATTCTTTGTTTCATTTGTTTTTAATATAATATCTTGTTCTTAATTAATTTAGATACTTTAGTTGTTTTTAACAATTGTGCATTTTTAATCAAATTCAGTCGTCTGAAATGATGAATTCAGACGTCTGAATTGTCAAGATCATATTTTTCACTTCAGATTCAAACGTCTGAACACACTATTTCAGACGTCTGAAAGTGCCTTAAAATACACTGTTTTTCTTCTGTTTTAAAATTTGCAATTTCAGACGTTTGAAATTAAAATTCCAAACGTCTGAATCGAATTGTCAATTCAAAATTCAAGGGTTATTTCAAATTTTTCCATCCACCAACCAAATTAAAATCCTTCATCTACCTCTTTAACCCACTACTTCATCCGAACCAGTTTTACAAAAACTCCATTTTTATCAAAAAGGAACTTCATACTCTTCAATTCTATCACAAAAATCTCCAATGCCTCCAAGATCAAAACGTCCAAGGGCTTCAACCTCTTCATCTACACCAAATGTAGATCAATGGCTATGGAATGATGAAGCTAAGAAAAGATTTGCTCAAATGGATAGATCTGGTTTCTTCCCGAGAGCTTTTGTCAAATTTGACGAATTTGCACCCTATAGAATTCAACAAATTGCTCGCTCAAGTGGGTTAGAAACTCTCTTATCCTTCTCTCCAAATAATGTTAAGATAAATCATCTCTTAGTTAAATTATTCTATGCTAATATGAATTTGGACCATCATCATCCTCATAATAGAGAGGACTGTATTTGGACTTGGGTTTGTGGTGTCAAAATCTATCTTCCCTTAGTTCGTCTTGGAGATATTTTACAATGCCCTTCATCCGGAACAGATTTGGATAATATTGAAGCTTCACTCTCTTTGGATCAAAGAGATGAAGTCTCTCATAGATTTCTTTTCGATGATATCACTAGACTTACTTCCGTCCAACTCCGGCCACAAGCTCGTATTCTACATCGAGCCCAAATTCGCTCCGTCTTACCGAGAACCAGAAGTTATGAATTTGTAAATAAACGTAACTTCCAATCTCTTTATGCCATCTATTCCGGACAATCAATAGATTGGGGTCGTGTTATTCTTGAGGAGTTTATGGATGTTAATCGTCGCCATCGTTATAAAACTTTTCATTATGGTGCCTATATAATGAAAATTCTTAGAAATTATGGAGTAACCTTTTTCGAATTCAGAATTTTCACCTATTAAGGAGCTCGGATCCAAAACTTTAGGTCTAATGAACTTGCCTAAGCATCCACAAAACCTTGACTTTATTTCTTTCCAAGAATGGATCACAAACCGAGATCAAAATAGACCTCAACCTCACCAACCTCATCGACACATTGCTCCACAAGCTCCCGAGCATGACGATGATGACATAGAAGTACTTTCTCTCGAATCAACACTGAAACAAGCCTTGGTTACAATTTCTAAAAATCAGGCTAAGCTCAATACCAAGATTGATCGATTCGAGAAGCAAACCAATAGGAAGTTTAATTCTATTCGTGGCTTCCTGAATAAAATTTGGGAACGTATTGGTTGCTCCACTTCCATTTCTACCAAGGTTTTTGATCCCGCACCCTTTCAATGGTCTTCACGCTTCGGTACAAACAATAATGAAGATCATGATGACGATAGTAACGAAGGTGAATCTAGTACATCCTTTTAAATTGGTGGTGATATGGATCTTTCATTTCATAACTATTGTTTTTGGTCTTTTTTTTTAAATCATGACTTTTTCTAATATTTTTTTGTTATGAACCTTTTTTAGTACTTAAGTTATGTGTTTTGGTATGTAACTAAACCATATGCTACTACCTGTTAGTTCTATGTATTTTATGATGATTCTATTGGATCTTTGCTTTCCTACTCTCTTGTTTGTGTTATGTAACATCTATATTATGCATGATTTTTTAACTTTCCTTTTTGTCGATGTCAAAGGGGGAGAAATATTTCCTATCGACAGGGGGAGTTTATTTTAAGGGGGAGTATTTATATTTCCTGCTTCTATATGATCATGTTATATACTATAATATTATATAGTTGTCATCGTCAAAAAGGGGGAGAATGTTGAAACTTCGTGTTTACGGTATTTCGTAAAAACGATATTTTGACTATGACAACTATACAATCATTTATATACTAACTTGTTTTTGCAGGGATTAATCTATGACAAGATTCGATTATGTATAAATTTATATAAGGTTGCTTCGAGTCCTTGTCTAGAAGTTAAAATATGTTAAAATCTCTCTTATATGATATATGCTACATCTCATTATCATTGCATTTGCATATATTTTGTTTTAAGGCAAAATCTCATTTTCATGTGACATTCAAGCGTCTGAATGATCTAATTCAGACGTCTAAATCTGGAAATTTGAATGTTGTAAAATAAAATATTCAGACATCTAAATTGGATAGTTCAGACGTCTGAATTTTGCAATTTTTTGCCTATTTTCTTTCTGGTCTAAATTCGTTGCATTTCAGAAGTCTGAATATTTACAACGGCTAGTTTTTCTGAAAGGAACTTTTCACTCGTGAAGAGTTGCAATCTTTAATCCAACAAATATGATCATAACTCTTGATGATAACTCTTCACGAACATTTGCAACTATTTATTTTCTATATAAACACATTAGAATCAAGTTTTCAAATAACAATTCAATTGATTATTATTCTACTCTCTGAATTCTTGATTCTAATACACTTGTGCTTTCAACATCATTCAAATTCTCTTTCTTACTTCCTTATTTTTCACGCATTCACATATATATCATAAAGGAGAAGATTATAAGAAGGGTGTACTATAATTGAAAAATTCGTGTTACTCAAGAACACATAGTGTCAAGAAATATTGTTCTGTATAAAGTCCCGTTCTGCTGCTCGAGCAAAGTGAAGTCCTCTTCGGCTGTTGAGGCGAAATCCTGTTCTGTTGCTCAGGTCCCTGTTCGGTTGCTCATGGTTGTATAGACCTGTTCCTCCAGGTTAAGTGAGGGTTGTTGTTAGTTGAAATTCCAGAAGGTGTCTGGGACAGGACGTAGAACGAGAAGTTCGAACCAGTATAAAAATTCCTGATCTGCTCGTTTATTATTTACTATTATCTGCTAATTATTCTATTATTCCACACTGCTTTTATACTATTCCAAATTACACGATCACTTTCAACCAACACACACGACATCAATGTCGCACACCATTAATGCTGCCCTTCTTCAAAAAGGAAATGTAATGTCGCATGACATCAAAGTGACTAACAGTATTAAATGCCATCAATGTTGCATCCTGCATAGTGCTAGTGGATGACGTCATTGAAGTTAATACTACGTATCACCAAGGCAGGAATAAATGTCATGCACTATTGGTATCGTACATCATTAGGGCATTGGAATCAAATAACACATACCGTAAACCATCATGATGTATCACCCATGAAGGTAGAATGGTTATTGCATCTAGTGGATATCGCCTAAGGTTAATGTTGCATCTCTTCAATGATGCTTCCTTCTGATGTTGCTCTTCTTTAATGCCACATCACTTCAATGTCGTTTTCTTTTGATGTCATTCCTCTTTGATACCACTCATCACCAATGCCGCCTCTTATTAATGCCAACTCTGATTAATGATGCCTCTCAGGTAATGTTATATCTCTTCAAGACCCTTTTTTATTAATGATGCATTTTAGTGATGTTGCACTTCATCAACCTTTAAAGGATGTCGCAAATCCTCAATGCGACATTGATGTCGATGCCATCAGTTTCCACAAAGGCTATCAAGGCAAATTGGATGTTAACATTAACACATGATGCCGTATCCCACCAATGGGAAGCCAAAGTTTGTCAAATGAAAGCATAACGATGAGCTCCATAGACATGGGTGGTACCGAAAACTAAGGATGCTGAAAGAGACATGTGGCAGCCATGCCACACCCTTCAACCCCTATAAATACGAATCTAGGGGAACAAGGGAAGGGACGATCATTTCTTTTCTCTTCTCTCAAAATTAAACAATTGTAACCCTAAATTGATTTAGAGAAAAAGTTAATTTGATTGTAATCATTATGGGACTATATGAACAATGATTTGGACATGCCTATTACCTTGATTGTGCACTTTTGACGTTATTGAACACTGTGCAGTTAAAGCGCTCGGCTGATTCAATGCGGCAGAGGGGCAAAAAGTCATAGCAGGGATACAGCGAGGATATAGCGGGATATAGCAGATGACTCTAAAATAGCATATAAAACTCATAATTAATGTTTTTACAAATATATAAATGGTAATTAAGTGAAAATTTAACATTCAATTGAATTATAATTAGTACATAGATAATTTTAAATAAAAACATGTGCGAATATACTGTAAATAAACGTAAAACTGTTATATAACATAATTTAATTTAGTAGAATATTAGAGTATTTTCATTTCTAAAAATATATTAAAAAATCAATTAATTAAATTAATTTCATAATTTTTATAATGTATAAATATCATTTTTCAATTCATTTCTTTTAAAGAAGATATAGCGGAAACAGCGGAATATAGCGGAAATAACGGGATATAGCGGAAATAGCGGGGCTTAAAGCAGAAAGGCTATATTTGGGGCTATATGAAAATATCATAGCGGCAGAAACCCGCTATGAGATATATCAGGGTTATAGCGGGGTAATAGCGGGGCATTAACTGCACAGATTGAACATGGATATGCATATAATAAAGCTCTTTGGAACCAAAGCTTGTCATGATTTTATTTCATATAGAATCACATGAGTTTCGGTCTAAACTAGTGTTTATATGCATAATCACTATCTTGCCTACTACATATGAACATTGGATTATGGACTATGAGGATTATCTATTTAGTTCGTTAACATGCTTAATGGACCATTGCACATATTCACTACCTATTCCTTCTCTCCTTTAATCATATGGCATGGGCTTTCGAATATCTTATTCCAAAATTCCATGGGCATTATGGAACTATTTCTTAATGATACCATCTTGTACATAGCCTTGAATGCTAAGCCTATTCTTGATTCCTTAGCGGTATTTGGGCAACACCAGCTAAGTTATGCTTAGTCGTGTCATCAAGTGTAACGACCCGGCTTTCTTTGCCCAGAAAGACGCATCGTTATGAAGAAAGAAAGGGATAGAAGAAGAAAAGAAAAGAAGAGAGAACAACAACACATCAGAAATCTCACAGCGGAACGAGAAATATATTATCACATAAGATATTACATAGTATCATATACATCAGAGTACACAATTTATACATCACAGAATAGACAGTTATAAACTTCTGTCTATTATACAACACAAGTACATCAGTACAATACAGACTAATACAAACACAGCGGAAACTCTATATATCTACTCGATGAAGCCTCCTGCTTCACAGCTCCTCCAGAATTTGTCAAGATTATCCTGAATCCCTTGACTACTCAATACAATATTGAGTACCCAAGAGTTTAATAAAACAGAAAATAAACACTTGGGTCAGACATGGGTCTGGTGTGAGTAAACGGTTAGATTGCTTAACTTTGAAAACCTTTGAAAACAAAAGTATCACGTAAGACTTCCCACAAATAAACATGGGTAAGTTTTTACCTTACGCTAACTAAAACATTTGATAGCCAATCCGATTGTATTATAATAGGGTCTAGGGTTTTCAAGTAAAATACAGAAATAGCTGAAATGCTTACATCTCACATTCCAACATAGTTGGGCACAACTAATACGTACGGCACTTATTGGAGTTTGGATTCCATACAATGGCAGGGCTACTGGGGTACCGCCCGTCACAGTACGTGGCCTAGATCACCGTACCGAGGAGTACGCCCGCTCCCCTGCAACACAAAGCCGGAACCATCCCTTACTGGATAATCCCGAACAAGACAATCCCGTAGTTGGCGCGACCAACCACACACTAAGCCGAATAAAAGAAAAGGGACCTCTAGACAGGGATCTATCTTGCTCTCAGTGGGTGCTACCCACGAAACCTTGCTGCACCTCCCCTGTTTTAGCCATTCCCGGTTGATGAGGCTTGAGGTTACGATTACCTTTAATCAGAACATATCACTTAGAATGCTCATCGTCCGCCTGACGATGTGCTGAAAGCATTCAATCCATACAAGTTCGTTCCGGGTTCGAACGAAACCGAAGGCATTATCTCGTTACACTCGTTTTGGAATCACCCTCAGAGTTAACGACAATAACCCTTGCACTCTGAATCTTCATCTTCACTTGAGAATTCACGACCTATCGTTAATTTGGATCGATGTGGTATTCGGGTCTCCAGACCTGGAATACCGGTATACGGAAACTCGATCCCGGTCTCATCGAAATCCAAAACGTATCTTTTAAGGCCAAGTTGTTTAAAGGTTTAAACATTTAAACTTATATTCAGGATGATATCACAGATAGATAAATCACATTATCACAATAGATAATTCATATCAACATTCATTTCACAAAGCAGCATATCACATATATCAGAGATATCCAAATCATCCAATATCAACCAATCACCCAATATCAATCATCCAATATTAATCAATCATCTAAACATAATTGATTAACTCAATATCAATTTAATTAACCTGTAATTAAATTAATTATTATCCTTTAATTACTTGGATTATCAAAATCCTGCTTTCTATCATTAATTAATTACAAATTAATTAATTAATCATCTCTTAATGATCTTCCTTAATTAATCTCCTTTGATTAATTATCTTTAATTACATTCAAGTAATTATCCTTAACCATATACAGTAATTAACCTTTAATTACTATCATTTAATTACAATAATTAATGATCCTTTATTAATTAATTAACTATAATTAATTATATTAATCTTCAATTAATTACAATTAATTAATCATACTTAAATTAATTACTTTTATTAATTAAATAATCCTTATTAATTTATTAACCTTTTAATTAGATTAAATAATTAACTTGTAATTAATTATCTCATTAATCATAAATAGTAATTAACAATTTGTAATTACTTATCTAAATTAATTAACTTCTTAATTAATTATTCTTTAATCACTTATTATTGATTAATTAATCAACCCTTAATTAATTACTCTCTTTTAATTAATTACCTTAACTAGTAATTAATCACATTATTAATTAACCTTAATCCTTTAATTAATTAATTACTCTTTAATTAATTAACTTCAAATCAATTATATTAATTAATCTTTTAATTAATAACATCAAGTGATTTAACTTAATCAATTACATTTAATTACTTCCATAAGTAATTCTTCTTAATTTAGTTACATTCAATAACTACCCATTTATTACTTCACTAAGTAATTATACTAAATTAATCACAAGTGATTATCTTTAATTAATTAGACTAATTAATTAACCTAAAATTAATTACATTAATTAATTACTTAATTAATCATCACTTAATCTTAAATTAATTTATTTCTTAATTACATTCATTTTCACTAATTACTTCATTAAGTAATTATTCTTAATTACAAATAGTAATTAAGCTTAAATTTATTTTATCAATTAATTGTTCTTAATTAATCTCTACTTAACTAATTTAGAATAAACTTTACACTTAGATTAAATATTCACTCAAAACATTACTTCATTAAAAGCAAATTTAGAAATCAATTTTGAAATAAAATTTACTTTAAACAAAACTATACAACTTTTAATTTCAATATCTTTGAAAACCATGTTAAACATGTTAAATCAAATTAAACATTTATTTATTTAAAACTTGTTTAAATACTTAAACTTGTTCATGATTTAAATTTAAAAAACCCAGATAAGATTTTGCTTTAAAATTTCAAACCAGATTACTTTAAATAAACAACCCGAGTATCTTTCCGAGTCCACCCCTGTTTACTTCGAGTAAACTTGAGTCTTTTCCCGAGCAAAACTCAAAACCCCTCACACTCATCTCTACTTCGAGAAATACTGCAAATTACACGAGACAGCCCCGAGATCAACTCGTCTCCCCAACACGATCGAACTCCAGTTAGCACCAACGTGCACACGTGCACGTGCACGATCAAACCTCTCCCCTCCGATCATCCAACTGATCGCCAACCAACCCCATACGACCTCGACAACCTGTCCCACAACCCAGAAATCAAAATTCCACTGTGAATCGAAATTTCGATCATCGTTCGAAATCTCGAGCATAACTCGAGCCACAATCTACCCCCTCGCCGCCGATCATGGTCATCAGAAACTCAGATTCCTCGTCCATAGCACCGCAGCATCACCATGCCACCCTCCATCAACACACGATCGCCTCCGCATCATCATCCAAGTCGCGAATTCTCCAACAGTTCAACCAACCCAAAGCAGCCTAAAACCCTAGTTAGATCGATTACGATCATCACGGCCATTGGAAAAATTCAACGACATTTTTCCCATCATCCTCAACATGCAGACGAGCTTCAACCAAAATTCTAGCTACAATCATCATTCCAATCGACGGCAATCAACCCAAACGTTCCATTCGATTAACCCCAAAATTCTCACTATTCTCTAAACTAAAATTCATGATTTTACTTTTAAAAATCATAATTTCTAGAAGCAAAACATACTATATAAAAGAATTAAGTAATTAAGATACTTGAATTTTTGACATATATTTAGTTTTACTGTAAAATCCTATTTTCGAAATATTAACTAAATAATTCTACTTTAAACTATTTTTAAAAATGAATTTACATTGTTATAATCGTTTTCTTTTTAATCATCATAACCTAACAGTGATTCTTTGGGAAGTTAGGAATCTTTAAAGGTGGTTCTTGAACCAGAGATTTTACAGAGACCAGTCTATATATAAACACGCAGACATGCTCACAGTATATACATGCATTTATATCCATAAACTAAAAACTCAATCTACTAAATCATTCATTCATGCATTACATAACAACATAGTACAGTTTTAAAACTGTTTTTAAAATAATTTACTCACAGGTTATAAACAGAGAACATGCAATTCATATACATATATCTATATACATGCACTTACACATATAAACACATGCAATCATATTTTATAAAGATTCATCACAGTCATTAAGGCCAAATCACAGATTTAAAAATAACTGTTTTTAAAAGAAATATTTACTCACCTTAAACAGAGGACAGTTTTTGTTTCCAGGCTTTTTAAACTTTGAATTTTGGCAATGCTTTTAATTTCTTTGTTGTTGACATTTGAAATCCCTTGCATGCCTTATTTATGTTGAATCTTTATCTTGATTGTTGTTGTGATACTTTGCATGCTGGTTTAATGTTGAGTTAATTCCCTTGCTCAGGTTGAAGATTGAAAAAAACTGATGTTGAAATGAATTTGAACTGAACTTGCATTTTGGTTTCTGCTTTGATTTATTATTTCTAAAGTATGATAGTTTAAATAAGATTTAATAAAAGAATTATTTTATCTTGTTTTCTTTTAAAAAGTACTAAACTAAATGGTTATAAGTGTGTATATATGATATTAAATAAACTTTCTTTTTAAATATCTCTTAAATTTAGAAGGTTTGTAAAAATAAATAATAATTCACATTTACATAAATAGAAAAAAACATAATTACTTTTATTAATAAGGGTTTAGACATAATTATGCATTGTTTTAACACTTGTAAACATATAAAAACAAGTTGGACATTTGTCTAATTAGTAATAAAACAAGTGGCAATTCTTTTTCTTTATTTAAAATTTTACTTTATAAAAAAAAATGTTTATTGAGAAACCTGATTTCATATAAACTCTTGGGTACTCAATATTGTATTGAGTAGTCGAGGGATTCAGGTTAGCTTTGACGAATTCTGGAGGAGATTTGGAGCAGGAGGCTTCACCGTGTAGATATATGATGATTCCGCTGTGTATATGTTGTGTCTGTATCTGTGATACTTGAGTTGTATGAATTAGACAGATGTTTATAACTGTCTAATATGTGTTTTATAAGTTGTGTAACTCTGATGTATATGATACTATGTAATATTTTATATGATATATTATATTTCATTCGTTCCGCTGTGAGTTTCTGATGTTGTTGTTCTTTCTTCTTTTCTTTCTTTTCTTCTTCTATCCCTTTCTTTCTTAATTCACGATACGTCTTTCTGGGCATAGAAAGCCGGGTCGTGACATCAAGATTTAAAAACTGTTTTTAAAATAAATATATGGAAATTGCTGTATGATGGATTGCATGACTGATCTGGATACATATATGCTTTGAAATTGCTCTGTTGAAATGTGTATATCTGTTTATATATATATATATATATATATATACATTACCTGTCTCTCTGTTTTAATAAAAAAGTGAGTAAACTTTATTTAAAAACAGTTTAAAAATCTGATACTATGTTGATATAAATGTTGCAGTAACATGATATATAATGTTTACATGAATGGTAGATGTGAATCCATGTTACAAAAGAGATTTGCCTGTGAAATAATCTGTGAATATGTATATACATCTCTGTTTTTGTTCCAGACTAGAATTTTCATTTAAATTTTTATATCTACCTATATAATCATCTTCAAGCTATGATTCCTGATAAGGAAATAACTGTAACAATGTAAAATAAATTTTAAGAATGGTTACAAGTAATTAAATTTAGAAATTATATTAAAAAAAATAGAAAATTTCAGTGGAAAATTTATTTAGTCAGAAATCAAACTTTTAAATTCTCCGGTTTGATTATCCTAACTGATTCGTATTTGTAAATGGTGAATTTTAAGGGTAATATTATGATTTTTAGATTAGAAACTGTCGTGCTTTTCATAGTTGATCGGAATTGGTATTTTCGCCAAATTCCAACGAACGTAGTCGAGATCGACGTTGGGCTTCGGTCTGGAGAAGGGTGGTAGCTTGGAGATCACTGGAAAAATTGTAGTTGATTTTATTTTTGGCTGTGGTGATCGGAACGAGATGAACTAGGGTTTAAGTTCGTATTTTGTTCTTCTGGACTATCGAGGCAATGGCGAGGGATAAGGGGATCCGGAATCGTTCGCGATAGGGGGAAAAGATTGCTGGAGGCGTGGCGAAGCTGCGGCGAAGTTGGCGAGTGTTCTCGAGGTCGTGACCATCGGTGGTTGGTGATTTCCGATCAGATTAGTGCCAGATTTTTTGACGAGGAAGCTCGTTTTTGTTTCGATGATGAAGATGGGTTTCTGGGTTGATGGTTGGAATGTCGAGGCTAAGGGGGACTGATCGACGTTCAGATGATTGGTCGGAGTGACGTCGAACGACGTGCACGTGCACGTGTGCACGTTTGTGCTATCTGGTAGTTGCTGGCGTTGGAGAAGATGAAGGCAACTCGGGTTGAGCTCGTGCGATTTGATTTTTGTCTCGAAGCAAGGGGGTATTCGAGTGGACTCGGGGTAGACTCAGGGAAATGAGGGAGATAGCTCGGGTAGATTTTGTTACCAGGTCTTGTTTGGGATATGTTTGGGTTTCCAGGATTGAAATGCAAATATTACAAGTTTTAAGCTAATGAGATGTTTGTGTATTAAACTAAGTAAGTTTCAAAGAATAGGGTCAAGTTTAAAACTATTTTCAAAATTTAAAATTCTAAAGATTAATGTTTTCCTTTGAATTTCTTTGATTTAAATAATAATTTAACAAGTTTTATTTTAAAAGGGCAAAAGAAAATGTTAACCAAGTTTTAATATATTTAAGATAAATAAGTTTTTAAAAGATGCAACTATTTATTTAATTTATTTAAGCAAGTTTGAAAAAGGGTTTTCCAAAGATTTTAAAATATCAATTTTAAATGTTTAAATTGTTTGGTTCTTAAGAAAAATATATAAAAAGTATCATTTTAAATGTATATGGTATTTGTAATGATTGGTTGAGATGATAATAATTTATCATCTAGATTTAGGAGTCTGAGTGTTGAGGTTGGAAGTGTATTTGTCGAGACTGTAGACCTAATACCGTCTCGAGTGAACTTTGCAATTGTAAGGATTTCACAATCTCTGAAGAAAACCTGTTAAGGTTCGGAGTTCATCTTTGAAGTTGGATCTGTCGGAGAGCAGAAGCGAGTGATGGTATCCTGATATCTCAAATAATCGCTGTGCGATGAGACGCAGTGAATATGGATGTTCCCGAAGATGTTTTCTTTGGAACAAGTTAATGAAGTGTGTCTGTTTCGGTGTTGTGGCTGAGTTAGCATGGTGATTCTGTTTGGTTGAGGTCCGAGTTTCTCGAAGAGCTTTGGTTAGGAAATCTTTGGCATCTGTGGCAGCAGTGCGACTCGGAGTGTTCTATGTTGGCAGAAAGTTTCTGGCTGAGCAGTTTTTCTGAAGGTGAAGTTCAGAAGCAGTAGAGTGAATCCATTTCTTCGATGGATTGATTAGTCAAATATAAGCTGTTCTGATTAGTGAAGAGAGAACAATTATCTTTGGAAATTAGGCCGAGCTGATCGCAAAAGTGACTTGCGATTGTTTAAGTATTCTCTTGGGATTATTGGAGATTGAGATTCCGTATCGACTTGATTCGTGGAGTTACCAGAAGTTCAGCCTAGTAGAAGGATGTCTCCTAGAGAATAATTTGGTGAAGCAGCTCAGGATTCTTTGGAGAGGGATTGACCACACCTAATTTTCTGGTGAGGATTCTGTTAAGGTGTTTTAACCAAGTAGAATGGTTCACTAAGATTTTATAGATATGGTGAACTGTGGATGATCAAGTTTGTGCTCGAGTTTCTCCGATGGCATTCTCATCTGTTCAAGATCAGAATTGTGCAGCGAAAGCAAGATAGCAGCTATTCTAGAGTGGAAGCAACCGAGAGTTGTAATTTTCTTCGAGTAGAGGATTTCTATAGGAAATTCAAGTGTATCTCTAAGTGTGAAGAAATTTTCGGGATTTGGAGGTAAAGTTGTCAAGTGCAACTGTTTTGACTATTTCAGATAGGAGAGGTAGTTCGAAGTTCTCTAATGTTTGTAGAGTAGAGTTGTGTTTTGGATTTCGGCATATTTTTGAGAAACCATTTTGTTGAGTAGGATCCGGAAATTGGTTTGATGTTGGTCTAATCTGTTTCAAGAAGCATCAGCAAGGGTTAAGCTAATCAGGAAGAATGAAGTGACTCGGGATCGGGTTTGCTACATTACAGCGTGATAGGGGGTTCTCGCTTTGCGTTAGGTGGCGAACGGGAGACTCTTACCCCTACATGTCCCCGGGGGTAGTATAAGGCCTTTTGGGGTTGGTTGCGACTCGAGAGGGTGGCCGTAAAAGCAAACCCGAGGTATCACTGTGAGCCACAGCGGGGCTGGGATGGTTGAAAAGCCTACCGGTCGTGAGCCGTTGCTGATGGTTGAAAAGCCTAGGTTGTTACAATGGTATCAGAGCAGTAGGTTGAGTGAATACCTAGGCTCTGAAGTGGTGTCTATCTTGAGAGCGCGTAATTGTTAGTTATATAAAAATGGTTTTATATTGTGTTAATTGATCGGTTGAGTGGTATATGGATTCTGGTCAATACGAGTAGCTAACGTTATTGATAGGGATCTCTAAACACTTGAACCAGGCCAACGGACACAATATTGTTTTAAAGAGGTAGATGAAATAATTTTACCCAGAAATAATTTCTATATAAAAAAAAATATATGATGATTCCGCTGTGTATATGTTGTGTCTGTATCTGTGATACTTGAGTTGTATGAATTAGACAGATGTTTATAACTGTCTAATATGTGTTGTATAAGTTGTGTAACTCTGATGTATATGATACTATGTAATATTTTATATGATATATTATATTTCATTCGTTCCGCTGTGAGTTTCTGATGTTGTTGTTCTTTCTTCTTTTCTTTCTTTTCTTCTTCTATCCCTTTCTTTCTTAATTCACGATACGTCTTTCTGGGCATAGAAAGTCGGGTCGTGACATCAAGGGTGTTAAAATCAAGTTCTGGCTCATCAAACTTGGCATCATGGTATCAATTTTTGGTTTAACACAAACAAATCACAATCATCCATACATGCAATAATACATTATTAGTAATTAACGAGATGAGGGCTTTATTTAAACATATTTCACTTTGTTTTTACTTCTTTTTAACAAACACTTCAGTTTATTTAACAAAAAAACATCTCATTTTCTTTTTATAAAACCACTTCTATTAATTTACCAATACCTCTTTTTCTTATTTCCCTCACTTTATGAAATAAAAAATAATCCACAAAACCCATATTTTAAAATCACATATTTAATTCAAAGAAACTTTATTCAAACCCTTAACGAATTTAAAACAACCAAAATCCGTTCGTCTCAAACTTCTTCTTCAATAATAATATATTATAGAAATACTACAAAGAAGTTTATATTTTCAAATACCTCTAAAACTTCAAATCAAAAGAATATTCTCAATCTAGAAATGAGACGACCCGCCCTTATCGACCCTCGAAAATCGACACAAATACTCCACTTGTATAATATGCCAACGATCGAGTGCCAGAAAAGACAGATGCTGAAGAAAAGAAGAAGGTAGAAGAAGAGGAAACGAAACAACATCAGAATCTCACAATCGCAGCGGAACAAAATATAATAAATAATAATAGATCTTTACACAAAATGAAACCATATCTGTTTTATATAATACATCATCAGAGTATATCACAAGAAAACAACAATTACCAGCCTAGCAGTTATATCAGCCTGCCTTACAACTGCTGGCAATTTCAAACAACCATAGCATCGAAATAAACAAGTACGAATAATACGTCTCGAACTCCAGCTTGTCTCCTGAGCTCCACAGCATCCTATCCTGTAATCTATAATACTCGGTCTGACCCAAGCATTATAATGAAATAACACCCGAGTCAGTCTGGAATACCAGCATGAGAAAAATACATCCAAACTGATTATTAAAGTTTCAAAAATCCTTTGAAAATCAAAAGCATCTCGTAAGACCACGCCACAAATAAACACGTCGGGTTTTTACCTTACGATAGCCAAAACATTTCTTATCAAAATCCTCTGATATTATAATAGTGTCTAAATACAAATACTTATTCAAATAGCTGAAATTGTTACATGATTAAATTCCAGCATACTAGCCACAAAGTGGGTTCTACAAACAGAAACCGTAAAGGCATGTAGGGAGAATGGATTTCCAACTAATGGCTAGGCACTGGGGTACCACCTGTCATAGTACCTGGTCTAGATCAGCGTACCGAGGACCACGCTCGATCCCCTGCAACACAAGACCGGAACTACCCCTTACTGGATAATTCCGAGTAAGATCACCCCACGGTTGGGATCAGCAACCGCACCACTAAGCCGAAATAAAAAGGGACATCTAGACAGGGATGACCTCACCCTAATGGGTGCGACCCACATAGCCTTGTTGCATAACCCCTGATTTTCAGTCATTCCCGGTTGATGAGGCTTGAGGCTAAGCGTTACCATTTTAGAACATATCCCTTAGAATGTCCATCATCCAACTGACGATGTTTCGAAAGTATTCATCCATACAAGTCCGTTCCGGGTTCGAACGGAACTGAAGGCACTACTCCTACTACATCCATTTTGGAATCACCCTCAGGATTAGTAGCGACTAGCCCTTGCACTTCACTGCTCCATCTTCGACTCCGAACTCGTTTTTCCCACGAAAACGTACAAATCGGATCGAAGTGGTTTTCGAGAAATTAATCCCGATCCCGGTCTCTTCGAAACGATCAGCGCATTGGCCAATATTGATAGTCGGTTATTTAACTATCAATTATCATTCACAAACATCCATCAAACATAAATAATTTCCCAAATTCATGGTTTCCTCAAAATATCTTCGCAAGATATATTTCTATTTTCAACCCTATGAAAACAGTTTAAACCCACTTCCTTTTTACGGAAATAAATTTCCCAAACATTTTCTGTTTCCACTGAAATCACCAAGTACAAACACTTAAGATTTAAAATAATTTAAATCACTTTATTCTAATTTATACCTTAAATATTTAAATTAAACTACTTATACACTTAATTCGAAATATATTTTAAGAATATTTAAGGTAAAACTATTTTATAAAATATAAAACTAATTTTAAAATAAAAGTTAAGTCAAACTAAATTTTACCAGGAGAGTTACAAAATCCTATACAAGTTCCAATTAGAACTTTGACCAACTATCCACAAAATAAATCCATTTTATAAAATATGAATATTAATAATATTCTTTCAAAACATAATACCAATTACCCCTTTAAAATAATTATTACTATAATTAATTTAATAAATATTCACCTTTAAAACTTTCTCAACTCAAATAATTTCTTAAAACATTCCTTTAAAAATAATTTCAAAACTTCTAACTTCTGCTCAAAAAAATCTGCTTTAAAACGTACATGGCTTTTTGGGAAATACACTTCCATTTCAGAATAAACCAAAGAATTCTTTTATAAATCCTGCTGGATTTATCTCAATTCAAATTTACGTTTAAATCCCGTAAATTTCTTTCAACACTTTAAAAATAAAACTCCCTTTTATTTTTAAGCACACTTCCCATCTCCTGGAAATCACTTCCAAAATGTATGCTTCAATTATTTAAAAAAAGTTTCCAAATTCTTTATAAAAAATGTACTTTTTGAAAAAAACAATAAAATTTTATATTGGGTAACTTAAATCAAAAATTTCCTTAAAGATAAAGTTTTTATATCAAATATCTATGTTAAAGTTTCCTTAGAAAACATAATACTAATTTACCTTTAAAATAAGTAAATACCATAATTACTTGAATAAATATTTACTTGTACTTAAAAATGATTAAAATAATATTTTCTCTCTAAAATATTCTCAAACACATTTTAAACTGCCAATTTATATATTGAAAGCTCTTCTTTGAAACATAATAAATTTCCAGGAAAGATACACTTCCCATCCTTTAAAAATAATCTCACTATTATTTTTAATCCATTTCACTTCTTATAGAAATTCCCATTGGAAATCTATACTTAAAATTTATTTCCCAATAAAATCTCATTCCATTTATAAACCCAGTTTATAAATATCCATTCCTCATTTCCTTCTTTTTTTAATCACGGTTTCCAAAAACACTTCAATTTTCCAATCCAATTTCTTGAATTTAATTTCCTTAAATTCATTACTCCAAAATTTCTTTTCAATTCCCTTTTTTATTTCCAATTTATTTTTTTAATATTTAAAATACCAAATTTTATTTATCCAACATAACACAGCATAACAAAATTCCCAAATCAATCTATCACAGGATATCAATGAAATATATCACCGATTATAAATATAATTTCTATTTGTGTGGAATCCAGTTGGATCCCTCCAACCTGTTTCCCTGCATCCACAGATGTTAGCACAACAGCAAATATCAATCCAATCTGATAACCATTTTCACAATCAATCATCATTTAAATATTAACTATTTAAATCAGCTGAAATTCCAGATGTGAGTGAGATTAACTCACCTTGAGATATAAAATGCCGAGCGTTCTAATTTTACATTAAATCGAACCGTTCGATTTAATCCAAAATTTCCGCTTGCTCCAAATATCTCCGGATCTGCTACAGCGCGTAGATCGCATCGTTGCAATTCCGGCGCTCCTCGTTTCGTCGAAATCTGATAATGTATGAGATAGTTATGTAGTTTTAAAGTTTGGATATAATTTATAAAACAATTTCTTTTATTTTCTTTTTATTTTATATTACCAAAACAGATCGGAGCCATCTCTCTTGAAATAGAAAATCAAGGCCGCCGAAAAATCCTTCTTCCTTCATGAGTGAACACTGCTGAACGAACCCATAGCTGTTTCCCTTTCCTCGATCGCCAATGCTCCTCTGGCCAACTTCGTGACGATCGGCGACCCTCACTTCAACCGCCAATTCGAGCTCCTCCTTCGATCAAAAGCACTGCAAGCTCGGTGCCTTACTCTTTGCAAATTTCAAGCACGAACGCGCAGCCTTCATCAACGATCCGCCGCCACATCATCGCCTGGATGACCATCATCGCCGTATGGATTGAAACGTGATGGCATGCTCTACGACTCTCTAGTAGAAGGCTTTCGGTGATAAAACTTGTAGGAGAAGAAAAATCGAGGAGAAGGGGAGTAGATTTCGGCCATTGGTTTCTATGGTGGCGGCTGGGAAGAAAAAAAACTAGGGTTTCGACCTAAAAACGTGAATATATAAACGTTTATAAATATTATTTTAATATTAAATCCATTTAAAACAACTTTTTCAAACGATCTCCAAACGACGCATGCCGATAGGTGATTATAATGTTTACTCAAAATTCCGAACACAATGGAATGTGTTTCGGAAGCTAATTCAATCATATGTGGAAGATAACTTTTTAAATCGATCTAAAATATTAAATTTTCGATTTAAATTTCAACTCGTTTCTCACTCGTACGGACAAACGGTAACTCCAGACATTCCAAAATTTGAAATTCGATAATAATACACTATTACGGATCCAATGGAACTGGTTTCGTCGAATTCCGAGACTGTGCCCCGGAAGGCTATTTTAACCCATCGGTTAAATCGAGCGATTTCCAAAATCATTGAAATCATTTAAAATTTCAATTTTTAAAATTTTACTAACTTAATTATAAATCATATAGAACTTACATTCACATTAGAAATCATTCTGATTCATTTCGAATCAAAATCTGATCATTTACATCATTATATTATTAAATTCCATTATTAAATTAATATAAAATTCCAAATTTAACTTATCGACTTTTGATTCCATCCAAAAGTCCAGTATAAAAATTCAAATCTATTTAGACTTAAAATAAACCTTAGAAACCATTTTCATAACCATTTACATCCAGATTCACAAATTATCCCAATTCCAAATATTTAATTATTATTATTCAAATCCAATTGAACTGCCATATTTGAAATTTTAACTAATTATATTGATTTAACCAAAAACTTCTTATTTCAATTCAAATTAAAATTCACATTCAACATTTAAAATGAATTAAATGTTCAAAATCTAACGACCAAAATTCCAGGTCGTTACATTCCTCCCCTCTTATAAAAATTTCGTCCCCGAAATTTGCTAAGGTAGGAAAATGCTACTAACTCATTTACTTACCCAAACTCACTTAGTTAAAAACTTACATTCACTTCACCAAAACTTTTAGCTCAATTCCAAAACCATTTGTTTCATTACTAACTCAAAACCTCGTTTCAACCACATTTCAAAAATCGACCTTTCTTGTTAACTCAAAAAATTTCAAAATTCCCAAAAATTTTCTAACTCCCAAAATTTTTGACAGCGTCTCCTTTGTACGGAGAGCCTTTTACAATATCACAATAGATATAAATATGTATACATCGACCCACACGGTCGGAAATCAAAATATACCACAATATATATATCATTTCCCAATTTATTAAGTAAGCGTACCTTAGATTAGCAATTTAAAAGCAAGCAACTAATTTATTTTGAATCTACGCGTTCCAAACTCTATCGATTGTCTCCCGTACCTGTACTTACTCAAACAAGAACATAAGTTTTCAATAATATGAAATTTTAACAACATTCCATTCATACATCTTAGCCAAACACATCAATTTCATAGCATATACAACAAATTTGCATAATTCTACACGTTAACCTTCTTTATAGGCAATCCACAAGTTTCAATACTATTTTAAGTTCTTTTACAAATTCAAACTTCATTGTATTTCACTCGAATGATTTTCATTCAAGTTTACTATAAATATAATTTATATTTAACACGACCAATTCACCTTTGTGCCAATTAATCTCATATTCACATCAATTTACTTCAATTCAATTCCAAATTGATTCAAAATCAAATTGTATTTGCAATTTGATATATTTGCATTTCTTTAATAATCCACTTTCATCTATATGCAAAACCACTTAATTATATTGCACTTATACCAATTAATTCAAAACAAACTTTATTTGCTTCTTCAAATCAATTCACTTTCGTTTACAACAAAACGACAAATTTCAATGCAAATTTGATGTTATTCAAGCAAATAACAATTATTTAAGTTTATAACAATTTTAAATTAATTCCAGCTCAAACAATATTAAATTTTTCTTCATTTGGAATTGTTCATAACCCAAACATTCTTACTTCATTTCAATTATTGAATTAAATCCTTATTCTTACATTTCAATTTCATTATCCGTACAGGTTCATTCAAACCATTCCATAAAACTCGACAACAAACATTTCATAGTTTACTTAAGTTATTTCAACTTCACAATAACTTCATTTCTTCTTGCATCAATTCTATTTTATTTTAATTTGATTCTCATCCAATCAAATTCCAATCCATTATAAATTTTAATTCAACTAGTTTACTTGCAATTCATTTAATTTTTATTCACCTTCTCAATTCATTTCTGAATTTATTAATAACATTACCATTCCAATTATTTTATACCAGAACTGGGTTTTATTTTTCTTTTCAAATTTTAATAAGCTACCAAAATTTTATTCATCCCATTTACTCTTTTATTTAATTTAGCTTACACTAAATTCACTTTCAAACAATTCTTTTGAATTTAGTTGAGTGGGAATTTACTCCATTCAATCTCATCTCAACTTGATTAAATTTCTTTCATTAAATCTTTTACCGATTTAATTCAAGTTCAACTAACTTCATTTAGCCAACTTAAATTCATATCACTTCCTTTACTAACTTAAATAGGAATTTAATTCCATTCAATATTATTTATAACACACCTGAATTTTTGATTTTAGTTCAATTCAACCCAAACTCAACTAAATTTACTTCTCAATATATAAGCTTTAACACTTATTTATTAACCTAAGTCCATCCACATTTTATATTTCACTATGCCTTATCTCACTTTACATTTCATTTAGTATTTAAATTTGGATTTTCCATAAAATATCAACCATTTATTTTGGTTTACAATTTCATTTCTCTATTCATAAGTTCTCCAACTGATTTATTTTAAAAGCTTATATTGCTTGTTGGAGTCATTTTCCCCCTATATCACAGTTCCAAATTATATATATACCACTTAATAGATTAAGGGTATAAATTTCCATTACACAATTATAACCCATAATTATAATCATTTTACCTTTCAACTTTATCCAAATTAGTTCAATTCCAAATTCAATTCTATTTAACTTACCCCGAGTTAAATTCGAATATATCTTATTCACTTCCATTTACTCAAGTTAAATTTTAATTCTAGTATTAAAATTTCCAATTTCTTTTCTTATTTATATCAACTTCACTTTATAAGTTCAATAGTTGATTCATTTTAACCTTTCACATTATTTAAATAGAATTTCCAGAATTCCATTGCTCGGATTAATTTCAAAACCATTTTGAAATAAAAATCAACACATACCCTTTTAGTATATCAAATCAAACCTCCAGATTTCCAAAACAACTTGGTTTTACCGAAACAATTCCCTTTTGAAATTTCTAAAACAACTTGTATACCCAACAAGTCCAAACAAATATCATAACCAATCACCACGGAAGCAATCCATCACTTTAGAAACTTGAAAATGAATACTGATGATGTGGCCATCATCATCAGGATTATTTTCCAGCGACTGAAGTGAGTTCAGTGCTTCCTTACTTCCCCAAATTCCCTTTCAAAACAATTTCCATTCCAAAAATATTTCCCAAAATAATACTCCATTATTTTCTTCAACACTCTGGAAAACATTTCAAACATTCCCAAGATTTTAAATTCCCAAACCTTTTTGTTTGAATTCATTAAAACCTTTCCAAAATTTCCGGGATTTAAATTCTGGTTTAAATCAAATTTTATTTATAATTCTTTGGATAAGTCATTTATAGAAATTTATTTGGTTATAAATCATTTCAAATTTAAGCCTCTTATTTGATTATAATATTAACAACCAAACATCCAAATATATATAATAATTTCAGAAAATTATTTCTTTCATACCAAAATATAATTTTGGGTAAAATTATTTCATTTACCCTCTTTAAAAACAATACTATGTCGATTTATCTTGTTTAAGAGTTTAGAAACCCCTATCGATAGGGTTGTACTTCCCGTACCGACCAGAATTCATAACACCCAACCGATAAGTCAACACAGTATAAAAACAATTTTTATATTCACTAACAAGTACGCGCTCATATCTATTATTACACTCAAACTCATTATAGAGTACTATTGACTCTAATTTTAATGAGTAAATTTCCCCACCAAAGCCTAGGTTGTCGCCAACCTAACCTCTGATACCAACTGAGACGACTCGCCCTTCTCGACCCTCGAAAATCGACACAAATACTCCACTTGTATAATATGCCGACGATCGAGTGCTGGAAAAGACAGATGCTGAAGAAAAGAAAGAAGGAGGTAGAAGAAGAGGAAACGAAACAACATCAGAATCTCACAATCGCAGCGGAACATAATATAATAAATAATAACAGATCTTTACACAAAATGAAACCATATCTGTTTTATATAATACATCATCAGAGTATATCACAAGAAAACAACAATTACTAGCCTGGCAGTTATATCAGCCCGCCTCACAACTGCTGGCAATTTCAAACAACCATAGCAGCGGAATAAACAAGTACGAATAATACGTCTCGAACTCCAGCTCGTCTCCTGAGCTCCACAGCATCCTATCCTGTAATCTATAATACTCGGTCTGACCCGAGCATTATACTGAAATAACACCCGAGTCAGTCTGGAATACCAGCGTGAGAAAAATACATCCAAACTGATTATTAAAGTTTCAAAAATCCTTTGAAAATCAAAAGCATCTCGTAAGACCACGCCACAAATAAACATGTCGGGTTTTTACCTTACGATAGCCAAAACATTTCTTATCAAAATCCTCTGATATTATAATAGTGACTAAATACAAATACTTATCCAAATAGCAGAAATTGTTACATGATTAAATTCCAGCATACTAGCCACAAAGTGGGTTCTACAAACAAAAACCGTAAAGGCACGTAGGGAGAATGGATTTCCAACTAATGACTAGGCAATGGGGTACCACCTGTCACAGCACCTGGTCTAGATCAGCATACTGAGGACCACGCCCGATCCCTTATAGCACAAGACCGGAACTACCCCTTACTGGATAATTCCGAGTAAGATCACCCCACGGTTGGGATCAGCAACCGCACCACTAAGCCGAAATAAAAAGGGATATTTAGACAGGGATGACCTCACCTAATGGGTGCGACCCACATAGCCTTGCTGCATAACGCCTGATTTTCAGTCATTCCCGGTTGATGAGGCTTGAGGCTAAGCGTTACCTTTTTAGAACATATACCTTAGAATGCCCATCATCCACCTGACGATGTTCCGAAAGCATTCATCCATACAAGTCCGTTCCGGGTTCGAACGGAACCGAAGGCACTACTCCTACTACATCCATTTTGGAATCACCCTCAGGATTAGTAGCGACTAGCCCTTGCACTTCACTGCTCCATCTTCGACTCCGAACTCGTTTTTCCTACGAAAATGTACAAACCAGATCGAAGTGGTTTTCGAGAAATTAATCCCGATCCGGGTCTCTTCGAAACGATTAGCGCATTGGCCAATATTGATAGTCGATTATTTAACTATCAATTATCATTCACAAACATCCATCAAAATAAATAATTTCCCAAATTCATGTTTTCCTCAAATATCTTCGCAAGATATATTTCTATTTTCAACCCTTTGAAAACAGTTTAAACCCACTTCCTTTTTACGGAAATAAATTTCCCAAACATTTTCTATTTCCACTGAAATCACCAAGTACAAACACTTAAGATTTAAAATAATTTAAATCACTTTATTCTAATTTATACCTTAAATATTTAAATTAAACTACTTATACACTTTATTCGAAATATATTTTAAGAATATTTAAGGTAAAACTATTTTATAAAATATAAAACTAATTCTAAAATAAAAGTTAAGTCAAACTAAATTTTACCATGAGAGTTACAAAATCCTATACAAGTTCCAAATAGAACTTTGACCAACTATCCAAAAAATAAATCCATTTTATAAAATATGAATATTAATAATATTCTGTCAAAAACATAATACCAATTACCCCTTTAAAATAATTATTACTATAACTAATTTAATAAATATTCACCTTTAAAATTTTCTCAACTCAAATAATTTCTTAAAACATTCCTTTAAAAACAATTTCAAAACTTCTAACTTCTGCTAAAAAAAATCTTCTTTAAAACGTACTTGGCTTTTCGGGAAATACACTTCCATTTCAGAATAAACCAAAGAATTCTTTTATAAATCCTGCTGGATTTATCTCAATTCAAATTTACGTTTAAATCCCGTAAATTTCTTTCAACACTTTAAAAATAAAACTCCCTTTAATTTTTAAGCACACTTCCCATCTCCTGGAAATCACTTCCAAAATGTATGCTTCAATTATTTAAAATAAGTTTCCAAATTCTTTATAAAAAATGTAATTTTTGAAAAAATACTATAAAAGTTTATATTGGGTAACTTAAATCAAAAATTTCCTTTAAGATAAAGTTATTATATCAAATATCTATGTTAAAGTTTCCTTAGAAAACATAATACTAATTTACCTTTAAAATAAGTAAATACCATAATTACTTGAATAAATATTTACTTGTACTTAAAAATGATTAAAATAATATTTTCTCTCTAAAATATTCTCAAACACATTTTAAACTGCCAATTTATATTTTGAAAGCTCTTCTTTTAAACATACTAAATTTCCAGGAAAGATACACTTCCCATCCTTTAAAAATAATCTAACTATTATTTTTAATCCATTTCACTTCTTATAGAAATTCCCATTGGAAATCTATACTTCAAATTTATTTCCCAATAAAATCTCATTCCATTTATAAACCCAGTTTATAAATTTCCATTCCTCATTTCCTTTTTTTAATCACGGTTTCCAAAAACACTTCAATTTTCCAATCTAATTTCTTGAATTTAATTTCCTTAAATTCATTACTCCAAAATTTCTTTTCAATTCCCTTTTTGATTTCCAATTTATTTTATTGATATTTAAAATACCAAATTTTATTTATCCAACATAACACAGCATAACAAAATTCCCAAATCAATCTATCACAGGATATCAATGAAATATATCACCGATTATAAATATAATTTCTATTTGTGTGGAATCCAGTTGGATCCCTCCAACCTATTTCCCTGCATCCACAGATGTTAGCACAACAGCAAATATCAATCCAATCTGATAACCATTTTCACAATCAACCAATCAATCATCATTTAAATATTAACTATTTAAATCAGCTGAAATTCCAGATGTGAGTGAGATTAACTCACCTTGAGATATAAAACACCGAGCGTTCAAATTTTACATTAAATCAAACCGTTCGATTTAATCCAAAATTTCCGCTTGCTCCAAATGTCTCTGTATCTGCTGCAGCGCGTAGATCGCGTCGTTGCGATTCTGGCGCTCCTTGTTTCGTCGGAATCTGATAATGTATGAGATAGTTATGGAGTTTTAAAGTTTGGATATAATTTATAAAACAATTTCTTTTATTTTCTTTTTATTTTATATTACCAAAACAGATCGGAACCGTCTCTCTCGAAATAGAAAATCAAGGCCGCCGAAAAATCCTTCTTCCTTCACGAGTGAACACTGCTGAACGAACCCATAGCCATGCCCCTTTCCTCGATCGCCAATGCTCCTCTGGCCAACTTCGTGACGATCGGCGACCCTCACTTCAACCTCCAATTCGAGCTCCTCCTTCGATCAAAAGCACAGCAAGCTCGGTGCCTTATTCTTTGCGAATTTCAAGCGCGAACGCGCAACCTTCATCAACGATCCGCCGCCAAGTCATCGCCCGGATGACCATCTTCGCCGTATGGATTGAAAGGTGATGTCATGCTCTACGACTCTCCAGTAGAAGGCTTTCGGTGATAAAACTTGTAGGAGAAGAAAAATCGAGGAGAAGGGGAGTAGCTTTCGGCCATTGGTTTCTATGGTGGTGGCTGGGAAGAAAAAAAACTAGGTTTTCGACCTAAAAACGTGAATATATAAACGTTTATAAATTTATTTTAATATTAAATCCATTTAAAACAACTTTTTCAAACGATCTCCAAACGACGCATGCCGACAAGCGATTATAATGTTTTCCCCGCATTCCGAACATAATGGAACGTGTTTCGGATGCTAATTCAATCATATGTGGAAGATAACTTTTTAAATCGGTCTAAAATATTAAATTTCCGATTTAAATTTCAACGCGTTTCTCACTCGTACGGACAAACGGTAACTCCAGACATTCCAAATTTGAAATTCGATAATAATACACTATTACGGATCCAATGGAACTGGTTTCGTCGAATTCCGAGACTGTGCTCCGGAAGGCTATTTTAACCCATCGGTTAAATCGAGCGATTTCCAAAATTATCGAAATCATTTAAAATTTCGATTTTTAAAATTTTACTAACTTAATTATAAATCATATAGAACTTACATTCACATTAGAAATCATTCTGATTCATTTCGAATCAAAATCTGATCATTTACATCATTATATTATTAAATTCCATTATTAAATTAATATAAAATTCCAAATTTAACTTATCGACTTTTGATTCCATCCAAAAGTCCAATATAAAAATTCAAATCAATTTAGACTTAAAATAAACCTTAGAAACCATTTTCATAACAATTTACATCCAAATTCACAAATTATCCCAATTCCAAATATTTAATTATTATTATTCAAATCCAATTGAACTGCCATATTTGAAAGTTTAACTAATTATATTGATTTAACCAAAAATGTAACAACCCGCATATCTATCGATTTTATATTTAAATATTTTATCGTTAGTCGGATGTTAGTCCGAAAAGCTACTTTTTGCATACGGTCAAATTAGGACTCGAGACCACCCCCATTGAGTTCAAAATGACGTTTGCGATCTTTTTGAGTGTAAACTTTGATATGTTTGGAGATAGTGAAATTTTCGTCACTTTTCCCGCTTGTGACTTTGGTTTGGACTGCACCTTCCTTAGTTCAGCCCAACCCTCTTCCTCACTTCATTCACCATTTGTTTTAACATTCAAGCTTCATCAAAAATGGTGGTGGGAAGTGGAAATTAAAACTCCAAACTCAAATTCTATTGCAAATCCGAGATTCAACTCCAAATTCAAGTAGAAGATAGTGGATTCAAGCTTTGGATTGCTTCTCCTTGCTTTCAATCTCCATCTTCATCAAATTCCGTGAAAAGGTGAGATTTTTGATCTCACATCTTGCCTATAATTGTCATTGGACTGTTGGGAATGATTCCCTATCACTCTAGCATCAACATTTGCATTTGGTTTGGATTGGATTGGCGAAAAACTTCAATTTTCGGTGTTTTGGTGATTTTTTTGGCACTAGGTCGTTCTGGCCTTTGCTAGGTCGTACGCGAGTTAAGGGCTAGGTCGTTTGCTGTTGAAAAGTCACACAGAGCTTAGGTCGTTTTCGACCTTAATTCGTTCTGGCCATAGGTCGCCACTTTTAGGTCGCACACTTCCTTAGGTCGAACACTTCCTTAGGTCGCTTGGCTTGCTTGCTTAGGTCGTTTGCCTTAGGTCGTGAGTCTTTAGGTCGTGAGCCTTTAGGTCGTGAGTCTTAAGTCGCGAGTCTTAGGTCGTGAGTTTTAGGTCGCGTTCTTTAGGTCGTGAGCCTTTAGGTCGTGAGTCTTAAGTCGCGAGTCTTAGGTCGCGAGTTTAAGGTCGCGTTCCTTAGGTCGTGAGTTTTTAGGTCGCGTGCCCTTAGGTCACGAGTTTTAGGTCGCGTTCCTTAGGTCATGAGTTTTTAGGTCGCGTGCCCTTAGGTCGCGAGTTTTAGGTCGCGTGCCCTTAGGTCGCGAGTTTTAGGTCGCGTACCCCTTAGGTCGCGAACCACGTTAGGTCGTGCACCCTTAGGTCGCGAACCACCTTAAGTCGCGTACCTCTGTTAGGTCGCTCGCCCCTGTTTTGCCGTTTCACTGTTTAGCTCGGCTATGAGTTAGGTCGCTCGCGAGTTAACCCTTAGGTCGCTCGACACTTTAGATCGTTAGGTCGCTCGGAACTTTGGTGTTAGGTCGCAAGACCTTGTTTCCCTTAGGTCGTAAGGCCTTAGGTCGCGCCTCATTATTAGGTCGAACCCCGTATACCTCTGCATAGGCAATCTTATCTGAAAAGCATTCAACAGAACTTCCACTTTGATGCATTTTGAGCTGGTTTCCTTGGTTTTGTTCACGTCTTCGAATGGGAATTTTTGTGATAGATTGTTTCAACAATCGCTTTATGACTTGTCACTTTAAAGATATATTAAGGTTCTAATACTAGTAGTAAATATCAAAACTCTTTCATCAAAGCGATTTCAACACTATTTTAAATATCAAAAGTTCGTTTTCTCAAACCGATTTCCAATCTACTAGTATATACAAGCCTTTACTTCACTCGAATGAGAAATCGACTTAAACGACTTAGTAAAACGAGTGGTATGAAACGCTTGCGTTCACTTCGTCGGTTAGCTCTTGGACTTGTTCGATTGAACCCTTTTTGTGACAATTTTCTAGTGAAGATCTACAGTTTGTTCGTAAATATTTAAGTTAAGCAAGTGGTTATGGGACATGAAGCTAAACTCATATATTTACTAGCTTGGTGTGATTGACACTTCCTTATGATCATGACGATCATTCTTGTGATTTAGACTAGCGATTGAGCGATGTCTCTTTGTCTGCGAGGGAGACTAGACCCCGCTTCGGTGATGTTTCTACTCACATATATGGGGCTGTACCCCATGGTCTTTGGTCCGTTGGTGTGTCAAAGGCCTTCGGGCCATCCGTGTGTTCGGAAAATTAAATGGATAGCTTCCATGAGATAGCTTCTCGTCCGTGTGCTCGGACTTCCCCCTTTTTGTGATTTCTGGATTTCGTGTGTGGATTTCTGGGATTTGTTCTGGATTTCGTGTGTTGATTTCTGAATTTAGTGCTTCACCAAATTTTGTGGTTTTCATTGATATGATATCAGTTTTTTTTGTGTATTGGTGAATTTGTGTGTCATTACCTGCTTATGGGTTTGGATCTTTGAGAAGATCCTTGTGGAATTGATTAATCTTTTGTTGATTATCATTTACATACTTATAGTAGTATGACGTTATGGTTATTACATGTTCATGTCATGTCGTTTACTTTATACCATATCATCTGATATTTATAGCTAGACTGATCCGTTTATTATTTTCTTATAAATAATACTCGGGTCAGACCGAGATGTTACAGGTTCTTCTGCTTGACTTCTCTTCAGGATTATTCTGACTTTTGGTTAACTACATAGATTAGTAGTTTTTGGATGTACACATTTGAGAAATAGACTCTATGTTGTGTACTTATTCTTTTGTATAGCACGCGATGCTATTCTTTTGTATTATCGTGGATCTTTCTGACCACTACTCTGATGGACACTTTAATGTGTTATATATTTACTCATATCTTCTTCCGCCTTTGTGATTGAAGTGACCCACTTCTTTTTTATTGTTATTTTTCAGTGATTTACTGTTGAGATTTTTTTTTGATTGATATTCCAAACCAAGTGATCACTTCTTTAATTCATTTCCCCCAAGATCCAAATTCTTACCAATATAAAAATATTAGTATATAAGTCAATTCAAGTCATTTATATATATGAAGATATATAAATGTTTCCTTGCTTATCAGAGTATTAAAAATTAACAAGGAAAATTCAATCACACAATATTTCTCATTTTTCAGAGAATTGGTGTCACATAGCCATTTCTATTTTTACATTCCCCTTTTTGATCTCAAGCTTGATTAATATTAAATTCAAATATTGCCACTTATAATTTTCTTGCTTACTTCTCAAATTAATTGGTTTCTTGGTTTACAAGCCATACATTTAATTTCCGGAATTCTTTTGTGATTTGATACTTATCATATGAATACTGAGGTGATAAACTAGGTTGAAGTCTAAGCAGAGAAAAACAACACATGTGATCAAGGTTTAGACACAACAAGCACAAACCAATCATGACAGACAAAATGCATATTTCCTGGTTAACAGAGCAAATAGTCATCACATGAGTGATGGTGTTGTGATCTACTTTATAAATCATACAACTTCTTATATCTGGAGCTAGAAAAGTGTTGAATCTGGATTTTGAAAGATATTTGCACTCTTCTGGACTAAAACTTATAGAAATGGTGTTCTGAACCTATAAACATTTTGCAACATTTCCCTGCCTACTGATTGGTATACATGTTTTCTACTCTTAATTTTTTTTGTCTTGCCACTTAGTATCAGTTTTGAAGTTATAGTATCAGATTTTTCCAACTTAGTATTAGATCAGTAGTTATAGTATCAGAAATTTCCTACCTAGTATCAGTTTTATAGTATCAGATTTCTCCTACTTAGTATCAGTTTTATAGTATCAGATATTTCCTACCTAGTATCAGTTCTAATTTCATAACTGAAGTGCCTCAAGACTGTCAAGAAAAACATGTTCACATATCAGATTAAATGGCATCTTCTCCTTCAGCATTATCTACTAAAACTATTTCAGAACTTGTTACTTAAGTCCACAGCTCACAAACACATATAACATTTAAGTTTCTTTTTCTTCTTACATACTGTTTTCCAGATATCAAAGCAAAAGACACTCATGAAAATACTTAGAACATATTAGAGTTTGCCTAACTTATTTATTACAAAGACACTGCTACTTCTCTTAAACACTTTAAATTCCTCAAGATCTCCAATTATCCATGCAAGCAAGCAAGCAATTCATGCATCTTTCCCTGCAGCAAAACTTTGAACTGCCCCAATAAAATGAGACACCCGAAGTATTGCAAAGGCAACAAATAGGGTCAGAAATAAATTCTGGTGTGAGTGAAATCAAGTATGCAAAATATCTTGTAAATTCTTAAGGCTGTACAGAGAACTTTTCTATTAAATGCAATTCAAATCCCAATTAAAATCTGAGAATGTGTATATTTAGGTTTATCTATAAACATACACCCAAGCATTCATCCATTCACTTCATTCAGTTGTACAAGTACAAAACTCCTATGGATTTAACTTCCTAAATTCCATAGCATAATTTCTCTGTATTTTTTTTTCTTTTAAGTTTATCTACAAACATAAATCCAAGCATTCATCCATTCACTTCATTCAGTTGTACAAGTACAAAACTCCTATGGATTAACTCCCTAAATTCCATAGCATCATTTCTCTTTCTCATCTTTTCATTTTGTTTGGTCTGAACTCTTGCCATTGAACACCATGTGTGCATTGCAAAGGGGCTCAGTTCTGTTAACCCTTTACACAGAGGCCTACAGGACTTAAACAAGTCATGCATATACCCATCAACCACCTGCTGATGAGTAGATCAAGGCACTACTCCTAAATTATTTTATAATTTAGAGACCATGCTTATTTATTTCTTTCTGGGGAATTTTTCTTTTGATTCCAGAGATACTCGTATTCTTTCCTTCCTTATATAGGTCAAGAATTATTAAAATCACCCAAAGATCATATCCAAACATACAAAGCATTCATGTAAAATTGCACACCTTATTTCAAAGTCATTTTTGCTTTAATCACATTTTTCTAAAACCTGCTTATATTTTTATTTCTAGAAATTTTCCATTGCCTACACAAATCTGAAGAAGTCATATGCAAAACTATATTTATTCCTTTTACTGTGAACATAGGGAATGGTTTTTGAGGAAAAACCCATAAAAACTTATTGGTTTATGATCTGAACAAATTAGCACATATTTGTAATATTGCATTGTTCATATCATTTTTAATATAGACTAGACATAAGCATGAATCTCATTATTCACACTGCCTACCTCTTTTCTTTCATTGATACCCTATTCCACAGTAAAACATTTGATTCATTTTTCATATCAAAACTAGCATATATAAAATCTATTTCTGTGATTAGTGTATTTGTTTGATTATCTATTATTTCAAAACAAAAACTGAAACCATCACAACAAGTCAAAACAGGTTAAAATCTCATCCAAAAACCCAACCAGAATACCATCCATGCTCAACATATTTTCATCCAGAGAATAAAATCATACAGAAAAACATAATGTAGTGTTTATATAAAATAACCTGGCTGCCCTTAACATGGGTCTTAATGCCTTACAGATCATAAGTGATTAATCACTCACCTTCCTCCTCTCTTCCCCGAGAATGCCTAAGCTTGAAAACAGGGTGAGCTCTCCTTTCTATTTTTTTTTGTGTGTTTCTGTTTTTCCTCAGTGAAAACCTCTGCTTCCCTCTTGATTTAAATCATTTTGCTAGGGTTTTACTAAAGGAAAAACCCATTTTATCCTCACATTACTCAGAGAATTATGTGTGTGTTGTTATGGCTAAATGTGCCATTTTCTCTTGATTTCTATTTCTAGTAAAAGCAGTTGCTTCTCTGCTTTTCTGTGCACATGCTATTTGCATGATCCATCTACACATCACCTTTGTGTGACTCAGATACATTGTATACCTTGTTAGGCCTGAATGGTTCTCTTATATTATTTCAAACCATTTATTTCCTGATTTATTTTTAAGAAGGTATTTATGCACAATAATACTAAACTGGTTCTCATGCAATTTGGTTATCAAAAGGACTTTATCATTTTATACTTCTTTGGCTACTCATATCTAATACATATATATTTATATATATGTATATATATATATAGGAGATATCTGTATATAAAATCTCACTCATATTTGATCATTTTCTTCCCATTATATTTTATTGAAAAATCTCTATCCTCTTATTTAATCATTTCACTTACTCCTAATATTATTATTGTCAGACTATATTTTCTTTTCTTAAAAATTCTCATTTTAAAATTATTTTTATCTCAATAATTTGGGTCTTCACATACTCTCCTCCTAAAACTAATTGTGTCCCACAATTAGTCTCTCATACATTTCCATCCAAATGTATACAAAGCATAATTTCAATTGAATGAAATTTCAGAAACTCATTCATTCCAAATCAATCAAACATACATAAATAATTTTAAGGTCTCATCATAATTTTAAACATACCTTTAAGTAGAAAACAGATTAGGATATTTATCCTTTATCCTCTCTTCAGCCTCCCAAGTGCAATCATTCCCATCCAAACTCCATTGGATTTTAACTAGTTTAATTATTTTATTTCTCAGTTTCTTTTCTTCTCTAGCCACAATGCCCACTGGTTCCTTTTTACAAACCAGATTTTCTTGAATTTCAACATGTGTAGGAGATTCAAGAATGGACTCTTTATCATGCAACCATCTTCTCAATTGGGATACATGAAATACATCATGTATTTTGCTCAATTCCTCTGGTAACTTCAACCTATAAGCTAAAGTCCCTATTCTTTGAACAATTTCATATGGTCCTACATACCTTGGTGACAGTTTCCCTGCTTTTCCAAATCTCAATATTTTCCTCATTGGTGAAACTTTGAGAAACACATAGTCTCCCACCTCAAATTCTACTGGCCTTCTCTTTTTATCTGCATAAGCTTTCTGTCTCTCTTGAGCTACTCTCATTCTTTGCCTCACTAATTCAATTCTTGCAGAAGTTTCTTTTACATGGTCTGGTCCAAGCAACACTCTTTCACCAGCCTCCATCCAACATGCAGGAGATAAACAAGGCTTCCCATACAAATCCTCAAATGGAGCCATTCCTATAGTGGACTGGTAGCTATTATTATAAGCAAACTCAGCTAAATAAATATGATCCTCCCAGTTGCCTCCAAAATCAAGTATGCATGCTCTCAGCAAATCCTCTAAAACTTTGTTAACAATCTCAGTTTGCCCATCTGTTTGTGGATGGTAGGATGTGCTTAGGCTTAATTCTGTCCCCATAGCTTCTTGAAAGCTACTCCAAAACCTTGAAGTAAACAAAGTATCTCTATCACTAATGATAGTCTTGGGGATGCCATGCAATCTCACTATCTCCTTCACAAACAATTGAGCTAGCTTGTGAGCATTTCTGTTTGAACTTATTGGGATGAAGTGTGCTGTTTTTGTGAGTCTATCAACCACTACCCAAATACTATCATTTCCCCTCCTTGTTCTTGGCAAACCATCCACAAAGTCCATTGATATACTCTCCCATTTCCAAGTAGGCACTTCCAAAGGTTGCAATAGGCCTGAGGGTCTTTGATAGTCTGCCTTTACTTGTTGGCATGTCAAGCAATTTGCCACATATTTTGCTACTGCTCCTTTCATTCCTGGCCACCAATAATTTCTCTTGAGATCATGGTACATTTTTGTACCACCTGGATGGATAGTATACTTTGTTTTGTGATGCTCATCCATAACTTCTTGCTTTAGTTCCTCTACATTTGGTATGCAGAGTTTCCCCTTTTTCCTTAAGTATCCTTTACCATCTACCTCATAGTTTTCCACTGTCATGCCTTGGGATATCATGTTCTTTTTCTCCTTCAAATTTATATCTTAATTCTGCATTTGTCCTATTTTATCAACCAGTGTTGATTTTAAGGATAAGAGGCTTAATTTACCATATTCAATCATCTTACTGTGTGTCTTATCTGATACACTAGCTTCTTCTTTCACTTCCACCTCACTAAGAATTGTCAAATCCTTGAACTCTGCCATCATTAAGCTTGCCAATTTAGCTTGATGTCTACTTAATGCATCTGCTACTTTATTAGCTTTTCCAGGGGTATACAATATATCAAGATCATAGGCAGCTAGAAATTCTACCCACCTATGTTGCCTCATGTTCAAGTCTTTTTGGGAAAACAAATATTTAAGTGACTTGTGATCAGTAAACAATTCAAACTTAGCACCCAATAAATAATGTCTCCATAGTTTCAATGCATACACCACAGCAGCTAGTTCTAAGTCATGTGTAGCATACCTAGTTTCATTTGGCTTGAGTTGCCTTGATGCATAAGCTATGACTCTACCATGTTGCATAAGCACTGCCCCCAATCCAGATCCACTAGCATCCGTGTAAACTACTAATTCTTCATTACCCTCTGGCACTTGTAAAACTGGAGCTTCTACCAGTGCCTTCTTTAGTGATATGAAAGCTTGTTCACACTTCTCTGTCCACACATATGGTTGCTCCTTTTTAGTTAACTTGGTCAATGGGATAGCTATCCTTGCAAAATCTTTTATAAATCTCCTATAATAGCCTGCCATTCCCAAAAATGACCTCACCTCAGTTACTAATTTGGGTCTACTCCAAGATTGCACTGCCATCACCTTATTTGGGTCTACACTAACCCCTTGTTGTGATACAATGTGCCCCAAAAAATTTACTTCCTTCTGCCAAAATGTACATTTAGAGAATTTGGCTTTTAAATCATGTGCCCTCAGTCTAGACAAAACCAGATGCAAGTGCTTTGCATGATCTTCTTCTGATTTTGAATATACTATATGTCATCAATAAAGACAACCACAAATTTGTCTAGAAAATCTCTAAATGTTCTATTCATTAAATCTACAAAATATGATGGTGTATTTGTCAATCCAAAAGGCATCACCAAAAATTCATATAATCCATACCTTGTGTTGAAGGCAGTTTACTTAATACTCTCTTCCTCCACCTTCATCTGATGAAACCCAGAGGCTAAATCTAGCCTTGAAAAGACCTTTGCTCCATTTAATTGATCGAATAGATCATCAATTCTAGGAAGTGGATATTTGTTTTTAATGGTGACTTTATTTAGTTCTCTATAATCAATACACATCCTTAAAGTACCATCATGCTTCTTCACAAATACAACTGGGGAACCCCAGTTTGAACTACTAGGCCTTATGAAGCCTTTTTGCTCCAGTTCTTCCAACTGATGTTTCAACTCCACTAATTCTTTAGGACCCATTCTAGTTGGCTTCTTGATGATTGGGCTGGCTCCTGGGATTAGCCTTATTTGAAATTCTACTTGCCTATTTTCTGGAACACCTATGACTTCACCAAAGACATCTGGGTATTCATTTATAATTTTTATGTCCTCCAGTGTTAATTCTTTCTCAGTCATGCTACATATGTGGTTACAGTAATTGATTTTAGCAATTTCACTCATAACTATAATATTTTTACCATTTTTTGTTTTCAGAGAAATAGTAAGATTTTCTAAGTTTAAAATTGCTTTGTATTTTCTTAGCCAATCTACTCCTAGAATAATTCCTATTCCAGGATATTTTAGCACAAACAAATCAGAACTAAACATATTTCCACATATGTTTAACTCTACTCCCAAACATTTAATTCCTAGCATGCAAGAATTACCTAGTGGGCTCTGAATAAACAAGGGATTATCAACTAAATAGCATGTGAGAGTTAATTTATTCACTATGTCTTGGGATATTAGTGAATGTGTTGCTCCAGTGTCATATATAACTGAGATGGGGTGATCTTTAATTAGAAGTATACCTTCCAATTGTCCAGAACTTCCCACTGCAGTTGCTTTTGCTTTTCCCTCAAGTGCTCCTACCTTTGCTCCCTTTTTGAATTCTGGGAAGTTCCTTTTAATATGGCCTTCCTTCCCACAGTTATAGCAGCTAAACAATGCCTTCTTGGCTGCTTGACACCTATTACTCATGTGTCCTTCTTTGCCACAATTATAACAAGTAACCTTCTTCTTAGCTTCCCCAGTGGCTGCTCCCTCCATTTTCTTATCCATATTCTTTTTGTCATAGGGATGTGCTCTATTTTTCCCCTTCTTTTGATTGGTAGCCCTCATGCTCCTAAATTTTTCCCTTGCATTGTCATGTTGTTCAAAAGAAAGAGCAAGGTCTATGACTTGATCAAATGTTTTATCCTTGTATGGTAACATTGCTCTACTCAAACCTGCATTTAATCCTTGGATAAATATTGAATTCTTTGATTCTTCATCTCCTATGAGCATAGTTCCATACTTGGACAAACTCTCAAATTTTTGAGTGTATTCAGTCACACTCATTGGTCCTTGCCTCAGCCTTATGAATTCTTCAAGCAATGTTGCCTTAGCTGTTGCTGGAACAAACCTTGCTTCAAGCATTTCCTTGAATTGATCCCATGTTATCTCATTTTCTGGCCTTCCTGTGATGATCACCTCCCACCAATCTAATGCTGCTCCTTTGAGTCTCCTAGAAGCTATCTGCCTCTTTCTTTGGTCATTAATTTGCATATCTGCAAATATCCTTTCCAAAGTTCTCAACCATGTCTGCACTCCCATAACTCCCTCAGTGCCTTCAAAATCCTTGCCTCCTAAATTTGAAAATGTCTTCAATAACTTAGCTAATTCCTCATGATGATTCTCTTCCCTCTGCACTGCTCCTTCTCTAAATGCCCTCACCAAATCTTGCAAGTTAACCATTGGTGTTGTATTGGAGGGTCCTGCTCCATGACTTGGTGGTCTTCCTACCATGATTCACTATTCAATTGCATAGCTAGTCAGTCATATTTCTAATTTAATTATTTTCTGAAATTTATTTCTACTGTGGATATTTATTTCTATTATTACTATATTTTTTTTTAGAATTTTATCCATACAAGAAAATTGGATAATAAATTTATGCTATGTTTTAATAACATAGCTCTGATACCAACTGAAGTGACCCACTTCTTTTTTATTGTTATTTTTCAGTGATTTACTGTTGAGATTTTTTTTTGATTGATATTCCAAACCAAGTGATCACTTCTTTAATTCATTTCCCCCAAGATCCAAATTCTTACCAATATAAAAATATTAGTATATAAGTCAATTCAAGTCATTTATATATATGAAGATATATAAATGTTTCCTTGCTTATCAGAGTATTAAAAATTAACAAGGAAAATTCAATCACACAATATTTCTCATTTTTCAGAGAATTGGTGTCACATAGCCATTTCTATTTTTACATTCCCCTTTTTGATCTCAAGCTTGATTAATATTAAATTCAAATATTGCCACTTATAATTTTCTTGCTTACTTCTCAAATTAATTGGTTTCTTGGTTTACAAGCCATACATTTAATTTCCGGAATTCTTTTGTGATTTGATACTTATCATATGAATACTGAGGTGATAAACTAGGTTGAAGTCTAAGCAGAGAAAAACAACACATGTGATCAAGGTTTAGACACAACAAGCACAAACCAATCATGACAGACAAAATGCATATTTCCTGGTTAACAGAGCAAATAGTCATCACATGAGTGATGGTGTTGTGATCTACTTTATAAATCATACAACTTCTTATATCTGGAGCTAGAAAAGTGTTGAATCTGGTTTTTGAAAGATATTTGCACTCTTCTGGACTAAAACTTATAGAAATGGTGTTCTGAACCTATAAACATTTTGCAACATTTCCCTGCCTACTGATTGGTATACATGTTTTCTACTCTTAATTTTTTTTGTCTTGCCACTTAGTATCAGTTTTGAAGTTATAGTATCAGATTTTTCCAACTTAGTATTAGATCAGTAGTTATAGTATCAGAAATTTCCTACCTAGTATCAGTTTTATAGTATCAGATTTCTCCTACTTAGTATCAGTTTTATAGTATCAGATATTTCCTACCTAGTATCAGTTCTAATTTCATAACTGAAGTGCCTCAAGACTATCAAGAAAAACATGTTCACATATCAGATTAAATGGCATCTTCTCCTTCAGCATTATCGACTAAAACTATTTCAGAACTTGTTACTTAAGTCCACAGCTCACAAACACATATAACATTTAAGTTTCTTTTTCTTCTTACATACTGTTTTCCAGATATCAAAGCAAAAGACACTCATGAAAATACTTAGAACATATTAGAGTTTGCCTAACTTATTTATTACAAAGACACTGCTACTTCTCTTAAACACTTTAAATTCCTCAAGATCTCCAATTATCCATGCAAGCAAGCAAGCAATTCATGCATCTTTCCCTGCAGCAAAACTTTGAACTGCCCCAATAAAATGAGACACCCGAAGTATTGCAAAGGCAACAAATAGGGTCAGAAATAAATTCTGGTGTGAGTGAAATTAAGTATGCAAAATATCTTGTAAATTCTTAAGGCTGTACAGAGAACTTTTCTATTAAATGCAATTCAAATCCCAATTAAAATCTGAGAATGTGTATATTTAGGTTTATCTATAAACATACACCCAAGCATTCATCCATTCACTTCATTCAGTTGTACAAGTACAAAACTCCTATGGATTAACTCCCTAAATTCCATAGCATCATTTCTCTTTCTCATCTTTTCATTTTGTTTGGTCTGAACTCTTGCCATTGAACACCATGTGTGCATTGCAAAGGGGCTCAGTTCTGTTAACCCTTTACACAGAGGCCTACTGGACTTAAACAAGTCATGCACATACCCATCAACCACCTGCTGATGAGTAGATCAAGGCACTACTCCTAAATTATTTTATAATTTAGAGACCATGCTTATTTATTTCTTTCTGGGGAATTTTTCTTTTGATTCCAGAGATACTCGTATTCTTTCCTTCCTTATATAGGTCAAGAATTATTAAAATCACCCAAAGATCATATCCAGACATACAAAGCATTCATGTAAAATTGCACACCTTATTTCAAAGTCATTTTTGCTTTAATCACATTTTTCTAAAACCTGCTTATATTTTTATTTCTAGAAATATTCCATTGCTTACACAAATCTGAAGAAGTCATATGCAAAACTATATTTATTCCTTTTACTGTGAACATAGGGAATGGTTTTTGAGGAAAAACCCATAAAAACTTATTGGTTTATGATCTGAACAAATTAGCACATATTTGTAATATTGCATTGTTCATATCATTTTTAATATAGACTAGACATAAGCATGAATCTCATTATTCACACTTCCTACCTCTTTTCTTTCATTGATACCCTATTCCACAGTAAAACATTTGATTCATTTTTCATATCAAAACTAGCATATATAAAATCTATTTCTGTGATTAGTGTATTTGTTTGATTATCTATTATTTCAAAACAAAAACTGAAACCATCACAACAAGTCAAAACAGGTTAAAATCTCATCCAAAAACCCAACCAGATTACCATCCATGCTCAACATATTTTCATCCAGAGAATAAAATCATACAGAAAAACATAATGTAGTGTTTATATAAAATAACCTGGCTGCCCTTAACATGGGTCTTAATGCCTTACAGATCATAAGTGATTAAGCACTCACCTTCCTCCTCTCTTCCCCGAGAATGCCTAAGCTTGAAAACAGGGTGAGCTCTCCTTTCTATTTTTTTTTGTGTGTTTCTGTTTTTCCTCAGAGAAAACCTCTGCTTCCCTCTTGATTTAAATCATTTTGCTAGGGTTTTACTAAAGGAAAAACCCATTTTATCCTCACATTACTCAGAGAATTATGTGTGTGTTGTTATGGCTAAATGTGCCATTTTCTCTTGATTTCTATTTCTAGTAAAAGCAGTTGCTTCTCTGCTTTTCTGTGCACATGCTATTTGCATGATCCATCTACACATCATCTTTATGTGACTCAGATACATTGTATACCTTGTTAGGCCTGAATGGTTCTCTTATATTATTTCAAACCATTTATTTCCTGATTTATTTTTAAGAAGGTATTTATGCACAATAATACTAAACTGGTTCTCATGCAATTTGGTTATCAAAAGGACTATCATTTTATAATTCTTTGGCTACTCATATCTAATACATATATATTTATATATATGTATATATATATATAGGAGATATCTGTATATAAAATCTCACTCATATTTGATCATTTTCTTCCCATTATATTTTATTGAAAAATCTCTATCCTCTTATTTAATCATTTCACTTACTCCTAATATTATTATTGTCAGACTATATTTTCTTTTCTTAAAAATTCTCATTTTAAAATTATTTTTATCTCAATAATTTGGGTCTTCACAGTGATATGGATTCTGTGATGATTTATGTTATGATTATTTCTATGTTTGTTTCCGAAGGTTATATATAGCCACCGTGTGATAGCTTTATGTATGTATCGGTATGTCGGATTTCCTCTTTAAAAGATATGCATTCTGTTCTATCTGACATATTGGTGCTCGTACAAAGAAGTTACATGGATGGTCGCTCCTCCACTGTGACATCCCGAAAATTTAGGGCAATATCAATTTAATAATCTGCATTAAAAATTAAATTGATTTGATAATATTTGTTAATAATCTTTGAATTGATTTAATAATTCTAGAAAAAAAATGGAAATAAATATAAGAAGTAAAATAAAATACTAACAAAATGTACATACTAAATAAATATAAATAAATCTATATATATAGAGATACATGACGATAAATATTTAAGTTAGAAATAGAAATTAAAATACATAAGATAAGTAAATATATTAAAAAATTCTAACAACATGATAACTAAGGCTTCACTTAAATTTCAAAGCAAGGACAAAAGGTTTCAACTGTAAGTATGTACACTTGAAAACAAACAAAAGCAATTAATATAAATATCTCTAGTACACAATATATTCATATCAGCCGCCAAGACTAAAATAAAATCTCCCTAGTCAAATAAACAAAAGGATAATGTGTACGAAAAAAAAAATATATATAAAGCTGTCAGGTAAATAAGATGTAGCCTGTAGGGTTTTAAAATGGAAAGTTAAGAAACAAACTTGGCAAAGTAAACTATATAATGTAAGTTGCCTAAAAGATTTTGAAATGAAAAGCTAAGAACAAGTAAAAGAATGTTTAATGAACATAACAATAAAAAGAAGGTAAGGATGAACAGGCAAGAATCTTATATAGGAAGTTTAGATTTTTGCTGCTAAGTTAAGTAACAACATATACAAATAAGATGAGATTGTAGAGACATAGTACTTTTGCATTTAATGTTTCCAATTCTCAGCAAGCAATTGAGTCAATTCAACAAGTATAAAAATCATTTCAGCCGAACTGTTTAAAACCCATTGCAGCCTCCATATCAAATCTGTCTGATAAAACAAAATTAAACAGTGCACCAAGCAAATAGTAGACTCAGATAACACCTACCTTGCATATTCTTTTCTTCCTATATATATCTCTGCTCATTCCAATTCGTTCAAACCAGAGAAGATTATATTGCAAGCCACCATATTTCATTTCAGCCTCCATACATAAAAAAATAAATAAATAACAAAACAATTCTTGCCTGGAAAAAAATCTGAGAGGAAAATATCTCTGTCGAATCTGGTACCAGCAAATATACAAACCTCTACACATTTCTTTGATATGTCATCTCCATTCCAATTCGTGCATTCAAAAAGACTGAGTCTCAATAAAAAAAAGAGAGAAGGAAAGAAAAGAAAAGCTTAAAACTGGAACAATCAATAGCAACAAAACAAGAAGATCAAGTTGTTTTCTTTAAACTAGGAAGTGAGCTCTGTTCAAAAACAAAAAAATCAGGTGAGTAACCTCTTCCCTTAAAAACAAAATCTCAAATGAGATTCTGGTTGCTAACAATGAATGTGCTTGTGTGAATATATACTGGTTGGAGGAGTTCTGTACATGTATATATGAATGTTTAGATGAACACAGGTTGAAAAATTTGCTTCTGCCTGAACTTAGTTCAAGCTTAGATACTAAACCAAACAATCTAATGCTTCTTGATCTACTTACTGCTTGTACCTAGGACTTTAACAGGATTTGTTTGTTTGATTTTAAGGTTTAACTTTAAAGTTTACTTAAGTGAAATTAAAGAGAGAATTTGTCTGGAAATTAAATTTGAACAGGACAATATGGTTTTCGCAAAAAATTAAAGTATGTTAATTTAACAATCCAGGGATAATATCTGAAACTCTAAACCAAAACATGATTTTTAAGATCTAAATCATAATTTTTAAACTTGAAAAGAAGTAAATGTCGGGTTTGCACTGTTTTTGGGATACTGGGCAAATTCTGATGGTCACAAGCGTTAGGATGACCGGAATTTTGGCTGGAGTTAGGAGATGGTTCAGAGAGTTAGGCAAAAATGACAGGAAGGATGATAGTCCTCTGTGGCGTCGGCGGCGTTGGGAATTTGTTTGTAAACCTAGTTTGGGTTGAGGTTGGATTTAGGGTCTATGTATAATCTCAGGGTGATCGAGTTCGATGAAATCAAGTGGAATAGGTTCGTGGATGATTGGGGTTGAGGTGGTCGGAGTTTCGCATCATCTGATGGTCGGAGAGCGGGGTAGAGGGAAGTTCGGTCGTAGTTCCTGGAACCAACTTTTTTTTTTCTTCTTCTTTTTTTTTCAACCGAGTAACTCGATTTTGATCTGTCACAAATGCTAGTGTTTTGATGGTTCGAGTTTGTTGTAATGGTGATGAATGGCGTGCGAGGAGGTTCATCAGTGAACGGAGGTGTCTCCGGTGATGGTGCACGTGCACAAGGGGGAAAGTCGTGCCTGTTTGTCTTGGGTTTATAGTCTTGTTGAGGGAGGACTCTGGTGATGTACCGTGTTTTTGAGGATGGGGATCGAGTGGGAACTCGAGTAGCAGTAAGATGTTAACCTGTACCAGTATAGAATTTCAGAAAAAAAAAAATTTAGATTTAAACCTTTACTTGAAGATGTTTCACACATTTGACTAAGTTAGGATTTGTAACTTTAAGTTTGCTAAGTTGAATGATTATTTTAAACAAAATTAATGTTTTTAGAAGATAATTTAGACATGAATAAGATATGATTTTATCATAGGAAGATTTTGGTTTTAATGATTTGGAATTCATTCTGTAAATACTTAATGAGCATAATTAGTATAATTAACCAAAGCATTTATTAAGAAGTTAACTAATTAAGAAAGTAATTACAGAAGGGTAATTACGGTTTATGATTAATTGAGGTTGATTAGTGGAAGTGATTAATTGAAGTATAATAAAATTAACGGAATAAATTAAGGATAGATGTAATTTAATTATAATTAGGTGAATTTTTGAAATAATCATTTAATTAAGGAACATGAATTAATGTAATCAATGAGAGTAAATAAAAAGGTTAATATCTGTAAATGGGTAAGTAAAATTTATTCGTGAAATTAAGTAAGGGATAATTACTCTATATAATTGAAAATAATTAATCAAGGTGATTAATTAAGATGGATATTGAAGAATGATTGAAAAATTCAAAGGGTTGTAATTAATCAAAGGATGATTTAGCAAAGTTAAGTGATTTATCCGTAAGTAATAAATTAAACTTAAGATAAGATCAACTGACTTCGAAGAGACCGGAGTCAGGTATTAGTAAATACCCGAAACCACTTCGATTTGGAATCTACAATAGTTCTTTAAAAATTTGATATGTGAAATCAATAGGATAGGATGGAATAAATGGAACTTTGAAACTAAGTAAGAATACTTAGATTTTGATTTGTGGAAATAAGTGTTGACTATTACAAGTTATGAACTCATTGTAAGGTGCGAGTTACCCCGGGTTTTAATGAGTCATATGCATTGGTATTTCATATTATGGGTTTACTCATGCTGGTTTCCAGCCTGACCCGGGTGTTACTTTGATGTAATGCTCGGGTCAGACCGAGTATTACAGATTTTCAGGTAAGGACGTTCTAGAGCTCAGGAGGCGAGCTGGATGACAGGACGTATGGAGTGTTCCGCTGTGACTATTATTTCTGTTTATCTGAGATATATTTGATTTGTATATGCTCAGCGTTGTGTACGAGAGTAACTCTGATGTATTATAAATGTAAATTGACAGATATAGTATTCTTTTGTAAACTGTTAATATTTGATATTATATTTTGATCCGCTGCGAATGTGAGATTCTGTGTTTGGTTTCCTGTTTCTTCTTCTATCTCTTCTTCTTTTCCATAACTATCTGGAATTTTCGGGTTCGAAAATTCCGGGTCGTTACATTTGGTATCAGAGCTAAAGGTTAAGCGAGAACCTTGGCTCTGGTGGGTGTACTCATCAGAGATAGGGTTAGTATTACCCTAGGATGAGTTGAGTATATATATATATATATGAGAGAACGTACTTGTTATTTTCTTATATAAAGATTTTAAATGGTTTTAAAGGTAAATGATTTTATATAAAGTTATATTTGATATATATAAAGCAATATTCCTTAACCAACAAATGTTAAGGTAACTGGTTGTTAAATTATTGGGATTAAACTAAGAAGTAATAGAAATACAACCAAACTGAAATTTGAATAAAGATACGTTGAAATGGATTCAAACTGAAATTAAAATCTTGAATTCGAAAAAGAATTTTTAGGAATAGATAATTGGAATTGGTTTCCAGTTGTAATAACCTTGGTTATTTTCCTAAAATGATGAAATGTTTGTTAATGATTTAGCAAAAAAATAAAATGTTTATGGAAGTAAACATTTAGGTGGGTATGACTTATGAATTGAAATTGAAAGGGCTTAAATGGTGAAGTATTAAATCTAAGTCCAGAAAATATGGGAATTTGTTCCAAGTGTTTGAAAGAAATAATAAATAGTATTATTTGAATAAAAGAGCTTGATTCAAACAAGAGTTGTTTGAAAATTTATGGGAATATGTTTAGAATTTAAAACCAAGGTGGTTTAAAATTTAAAGTAATTTGGTGTGTAAAGGAAATAGATATGTATATGGAAAAAAAAACTCTAAGATTGAGTTTTGAATAATCCTTGGGAAGTGATGTGAAACCCAAAGTGGTATAAGTTTTGAACTAATAAGTAAGAATGAATATTATTAGAAATTTGAAATTTTGAAGTAGAAATTCAAAATTGAGTATGGTTGGCTGGATTAAGTAAATTGAATTTAACTTTGGGAAAGTTGAATAAGTTAACAAACAACATGAATTGGAAATTTAAAAATGAAATTGAGATTTAACTTAGGAAAGTTAAATGGGTTGATTTGGTAAGGAATTATAAGTGATCTCAAATGGGTTTGAGATCTGGGAATTGAAAATGGATGCTGTAAAATGGGTGTTTGGATAAATTTGGATGTTTATTCATCCTGATATCATTCTATTGTAATAAATAATTTATGAAACTGAGAATTGGTTTTGAAGTTAAAAATGGATAATAAATTAGAATCTGAAGAATTAATTGTTTTGAGTTTTGAAATATGTTAAATAAAAGATAATTTAAAATGGAATTTTGAGAATTGGACTCAGAAATAAAATTTGTTTAAATATTTGAATTAATTGATTTAAAGGGGTTAAATCAACATTTGAAAATTTAACTCGAATTTATAAAATTCGAGATGGTTTAAAAATGAGATTTAAATTGAGTTAGTACCAAACTGAAATTGATTTGAATTAATGGGAATTGTGATTTAGGATGGATAAGTTTAAAATTCAAAGGGAAAATTTGAATTGGATTAATTTGGAATAAGATTGAAGATTGAATGAGTTCAAATTCAAATGGGAATGGGGATTAATTCACAAGGAAATTGAAATGATTTGAGATTGAAGTGGATTCAATTTGGAGTTAGTCTAAATTAGTTTAAATAATTTGGAACTGTAATTAAAGTGAATATGTTTAAAATCAAATGGGATTTGATTTGAATTTGGAAAGAAGTTGAGGTTATTTCAACTTGAATTGGGGATAAATCAAGTTCAAAGGAAATTGAAGTTATTCAAATTAGAAGTGAGACAATTTAAATGAGTGTGGAAATTTAAATTGAATTGATGGGGTATTAAACAGTTTGACTCTGGACTATTTTGAAAATAAATTGTTTAATATAAATCTATCTTTCCGAACTATTTACTATACAACTTTTCTTTTTAAACCCTAAACTATCTTAAGCTTATTTTACAACTACTGTTGAAACTATTTAACTATCTTACAACTGTTTTATAAACTAATTACTATTTTTCTATTACTTTATAACTGATTACTATTTTACAACTATTTTGTAATTATTTAAAACTTCTATAACTATTTGATTATTTTCCAACTATTTTACAATTACTTGACTGTTTTACAGCTATTTTACAAACTAATAACTATATATTTTACAATTATTTATATATTTTTAAACTTTTCAAGCTATTTTCTAAATATAAACGGGTCGGAGTTCAAACTGTTCGTGATTAAATACCCGACTGAGATAAGAAGTGAAGTGATAATCCAAGTGGGGATTAAAGCAAATGTGAATAAGTGAATGAAAACTAAAGTGAATGTGAATAGAAAGGAAATTGATTTGGTTAATAATCAATGAAGTTAAATACGTAGGATGTACGTATATTATTCTATTCGCATAGTGATTTGATCCAGATTCGAGCACAGAATTTCGAGATAGTATTATCGATCCGAGTTGGGATTTTTCGCTCGATTTTCGACGGCGAACCTGGATATGGATTTTTGATTGATTCTGGATATTTTCTATCATAGTTGTGACTATGCAAGGAGAATGACGGTTTCTGATCGAGAAACCAGATCTGAGTCCGTACTAGTAAGTCGGGTGGACGATCCTAGTTCGGAAGTGAAATTGTGTGATCGAGTGAGCGATCAGATTGATATTGCGTACGGATGATATGGGTACATCGTACGGGTTTCAATAAAATTGATATGGAAAATTTGTGGATAAGCATTGTAAATGATTTTTGAAATTGAAATTATATTTTATGAAATATATGATGAAGTAAAGTGGGAATTGAACATTTCTACGATTGAAATTTACTTTATGAAAGCAAGCAATATAGAGAATGACTTTACAAAAGAGTAATCAAAATTTGAATATTTGATTTGGACTAAAACGAAGATATCTTTGTTATATATATGATAAAACTCCCATTGTTGAATCTTTTGCCAGAAGAAAAGGGTTTTGAAAGTATTTGAAGTATAAAAATGAATTTATACAAAGATGAATTGAACCAAAGATTTTCCAAGATTATTATATATATGTATATAATAAAAAAAAATTTCCAAAATTATTATCTATGTTTATAAAAAAAAAGATTTTGTAAAATGATTTGAAAAATGATTTTTTTGAGGAAAGGTTTTGGGAACCTATGGATTTGGAAAGGCTTTTGATTTTTGGGTAAAAATCAATATTGAGGTTTGATAAAGCCTATTTTGAAATTTATCGATTTTGGAAATCGATTTGTGTAAAGGAGCCTTGTGTGAAATTCATACTAGGTGTATGATTTGAAAATACTATATGTGTATAGTATAAAGTGTTTTGAGATTGGCTCTGGGGAAAAAGGCGCTCCCTTGGAATGAACTTCTCAGGAGTGCCACAGGGTGGCACTGCCTTGAGCCTCTAAGAGGGAGGTTCTAAAGTTGATCCTGTGAGGAGTCCGGACAAACTAGTTCCTGAGGATTATTTGGTAGCGAAAGTCGATGGCGCTGATGCCTACAGGGGCATTTGGGATATGCTGTGACGACAGTGTAACTCGATGTCGCTGCGATCTACTGTGGGGACCATAGCGAAAATCGTGTGGAGGATGAGTGCCAACAGTCTACAATTGATTTTGTCGGGATGGCAGCGCAACATCGGTAGACTGCGATCTATGGTCAAGTGGAGGAGTTTCATTCTTTGGCAGCGAAATTCGGTGGCGCTGATGCCTACAGTTATATGGGTCTTTGCTGTGATAGCAACGTATAGCCCGGGTATAACTGCGATCTGTAGCGGGTTCCATGGCGTAATCGAGTGGCGTGGAGACCTACAGTTATCTATGGATTTTGCCGGGACGGCAACGTAACCATCGGGTTAACTGCGACCATGGATGGGGGTGATGATTTCCAGAGCATTTTTACCAAAGATATTTCCTCTATTTTCGAAACTGTTTTCTATATTTTCAATAAAATTATTTTCCAAAGTATTTTCACTGGATGTTGGAAACGGGTCTGCCAAGCACTTATAGATTTTCAGTCCTACGCCTGATCAACGTATGACCGAATTTCTGTGAGAACAAGGATGGACTTGTCGAAACATCGAGTTATAAAAGTATTTTATAAAAACTATTTTAGAAATATTATATAGATATTAAAAAGTGTTTTAAAGATAATCAAAGAAAATTTATTAGATTATTAAATTACCTTTGTTTTAAATTTCGGGGACGAAATTCTTTTAAGGGGGGAGGAATGTGACATCCCGAAAATTAAGGGCAATATCATTTTAATAATCTGCATTAAAAATTAAATTGATTTGATAATATTTGTTAATAATCTTTGAATTGATTTAATAATTCTAGAAAAAAAAATGGAAATAAATATAAGAAGTAAAATAAAATACTAACAAAATGTACATACTAAATAAATATAAATAAATCTATATATATAGAGATACATGACGATAAATATTTAAGTTAGAAATAGAAATTAAAATACATAAGATAAGTAAATATATTAAAAAATTCTAACAACATGATAACTAAGGCTTCACTTAAATTTCAAAGCAAGGACAAAAGGTTTCAACTGTAAGTATGTACACTTGAAAACAAACAAAAGCAATTAATATAAATATCTCTAGTACACAATATATTCATATCAGCCGCCAAGACTAAAATAAAATCTCCCTAGTCAAATAAACAAAAGGATAATGTGTACGAAAAAAAATAATATATAAAGCTGTCAGGTAAATAAGATGTAGCCTGTAGGGTTTTAAAATGGAAAGTTAAGAAACAAACTTGGCAAAGTAAACTATATAATGTAAGTTGCCTAAAAGATTTTGAAATGAAAAGCTAAGAACAAGTAAAAGAATGTTTAATGAACATAACAATAAAAAGAAGGTAAGGATGAACAGGCAAGAATCTTATATAGGAAGTTTAGATTTTTGCTGCTAAGTTAAGTAACAACATATACAAATAAGATGAGATTGTAGAGACATAGTACTTTTGCATTTAATGTTTCCAATTCTCAGCAAGCAATTGAGTCAATTCAACAAGTATAAAAATCATTTCAGCCGAACTGTTTAAAACCCATTGCAGCCTCCATATCAAATCTGTCTGATAAAACAAAATTAAACAGTGCACCAAGCAAATAGTAGACTCAGATAACACCTACCTTGCATATTCTTTTCTTCCTATATATATCTCTGCTCATTCCAATTCGTTCAAACCAGAGAAGATTATATTGCAAGCCACCATATTTCATTTCAGCCTCCATACATAAAAAAATAAATAAATAACAAAACAATTCTTGCCTGGAAAAAAATCTGAGAGGAAAATATCTCTGTCGAATCTGGTACCAGCAAATATACAAACCTCTACACATTTCTTTGATATGTCATCTCCATTCCAATTCGTGCATTCAAAAAGACTGAGTCTCAATAAAAAAAAGAGAGAAGGAAAGAAAAGAAAAGCTTAAAACTGGAACAATCAATAGCAACAAAACAAGAAGATCAAGTTGTTTTCTTTAAACTAGGAAGTGAGCTCTGTTCAAAAACAAAAAAATCAGGTGAGTAACCTCTTCCCTTAAAAACAAAATCTCAAATGAGATTCTGGTTGCTAACAATGAATGTGCTTGTGTGAATATATACTGGTTGGAGGAGTTCTGTACATGTATATATGAATGTTTAGATGAACACAGGTTGAAAAATTTGCTTCTGCCTGAACTTAGTTCAAGCTTAGATACTAAACCAAACAATCTAATGCTTCTTGATCTACTTACTGCTTGTACCTAGGACTTTAACAGGATTTGTTTGTTTGATTTTAAGGTTTAACTTTAAAGTTTACTTAAGTGAAATTAAAGAGAGAATTTATCTGGAAATTAAATTTGAACAGGACAATATGGTTTTCGCAAAAAATTAAAGTATGTTAATTTAACAATCCAGGGATAATATCTGAAACTCTAAACCAAAACATGATTTTTAAGATCTAAATCATAATTTTTAAACTTGAAAAGAAGTAAATGTCGGGTTTGCACTGTTTTTGGGATACTGGGCAAATTCTGATGGTCACAAGCGTTAGGATGACCGGAATTTTGGCTGGAGTTAGGAGATGGTTCAGAGAGTTAGGCAAAAATGACAGGAAGGATGATAGTCCTCTGTGGCGTCGGCGGCGTTGGGAATTTGTTTGTAAACCTAGTTTGGGTTGAGGTTGGATTTAGGGTCTATGTATAATCTCAGGGTGATCGAGTTCGATGAAATCAAGTGGAATAGGTTCGTGGATGATTGGGGTTGAGGTGGTCGGAGTTTCGCATCATCTGATGGTCGGAGAGCGGGGTAGAGGGAAGTTCGGTCGTAGTTCCTGGAACCAACTTTTTTTTTTCTTCTTCTTTTTTTTTCAACCGAGTAACTCGATTTTGATCTGTCACAAATGCTAGTGTTTTGATGGTTCGAGTTTGTTGTAATGGTGATGAATGGCGTGCGAGGAGGTTCATCAGTGAACGGAGGTGTCTCCGGTGATGGTGCACGTGCACAAGGGGGAAAGTCGTGCCTGTTTGTCTTGGGTTTATAGTCTTGTTGAGGGAGGACTCTGGTGATGTACCGTGTTTTTGAGGATGGGGATCGAGTGGGAACTCGAGTAGCAGTAAGATGTTAACCTGTACCAGTATAGAATTTCAGAAAAAAAAAAATTTAGATTTAAACCTTTACTTGAAGATGTTTCACACATTTGACTAAGTTAGGATTTGTAACTTTAAGTTTGCTAAGTTGAATGATTATTTTAAACAAAATTAATGTTTTTAGAAGATAATTTAGACATGAATAAGATATGATTTTATCATAGGAAGATTTTGGTTTTAATGATTTGGAATTCATTCTGTAAATACTTAATGAGCATAATTAGTATAATTAACCAAAGCATTTATTAAGAAGTTAACTAATTAAGAAAGTAATTACAGAAGGGTAATTACGGTTTATGATTAATTGAGGTTGATTAGTGGAAGTGATTAATTGAAGTATAATAAAATTAACGGAATAAATTAAGGATAGATGTAATTTAATTATAATTAGGTGAATTTTTGAAATAATCATTTAATTAAGGAACATGAATTAATGTAATCAATGAGAGTAAATAAAAAGGTTAATATCTGTAAATGGGTAAGTAAAATTTATTCGTGAAATTAAGTAAGGGATAATTACTCTATATAATTGAAAATAATTAATCAAGGTGATTAATTAAGATGGATATTGAAGAATGATTGAAAAATTCAAAGGGTTGTAATTAATCAAAGGATGATTTAGCAAAGTTAAGTGATTTATCCGTAAGTAATAAATTAAACTTAAGATAAGATCAACTGACTTCGAAGAGACCGGAGTCAGGTATTAGTAAATACCCGAAACCACTTCGATTTGGAATCTACAATAGTTCTTTAAAAATTTGATATGTGAAATCAATAGGATAGGATGGAATAAATGGAACTTTGAAACTAAGTAAGAATACTTAGATTTTGATTTGTGGAAATAAGTGTTGACTATTACAAGTTATGAACTCATTGTAAGGTGCGAGTTACCCCGGGTTTTAATGAGTCATATGCATTGGTATTTCATATTATGGGTTTACTCATGCTGGTTTCCAGCCTGACCCGGGTGTTACTTTGATGTAATGCTCGGGTCAGACCGAGTATTACAGATTTTCAGGTAAGGACGTTCTAGAGCTCAGGAGGCGAGCTGGATGACAGGACGTATGGAGTGTTCCGCTGTGACTATTATTTCTGTTTATCTGAGATATATTTGATTTGTATATGCTCAGCGTTGTGTACGAGAGTAACTCTGATGTATTATAAATGTAAATTGACAGATATAGTATTCTTTTGTAAACTGTTAATATTTGATATTATATTTTGATCCGCTGCGAATGTGAGATTCTGTGTTTGGTTTCCTGTTTCTTCTTCTATCTCTTCTTCTTTTCCATAACTATCTGGAATTTTCGGGTTCGAAAATTCCGGGTCGTTACATCCACAGCCTTATTCTCCGTGCTAATTGAAAGCACTACATCGTAGTGTTCTTGGTTAGCGTAGGTATAGAGGTGGGGCGTCACAAAAAACTTCTTATTTCAATTCAAATTAAAATTCACATTCAACATTTAAAATGAATTAAATGTTCAAAATCTAACGACCAAAATTCCGGGTCGTTACAAGAAATATTTTCAAACTCACGTATATAATTTAAAAATCATCATTTAAAATACTCATTTATTTCCCAAACCTCTTTAAAACCATTATTATTAAGAATTAATCGATCAAACTCAAATTCTACTTCATATAATTTGTTCCCAAAACACTTTGATATTTAAATTTAAATAAATATATTACTTCCAAAAATTCACTCAATAATATATATAACAAATCCTCTCATTCCATTCAATAAATATATTGCATTCAACTTACAATTACTTTAAAATATAATTTTATAAACTTTCAATCTATTGAATTCAAATAAAATTAAATCCTCATTTTGAAATATATCCTCTAAACTTTATTATAATCATCGGTAAATAAACATATAAATCTTTAAAATCCACTTATTTAATAAAATCTCGAAACTCGTCATTTATCAAATAATCTCTATTTACAAAATCTTTAAAATTATTCCACTTATATATTTTTTCAAAATCATCTCGCTTTCTTATTTTCCATGAATATCAAATAATATCGATATTAAACAAGCACATTATTCTAAAATTCACTGTTTATTTTTAAAATAATTTATCTATTCTAAATAATTTGTTTATTTTAACTCTTTATCTTTTAATTATCCAATTTCCGATCAATTTCAAATATTATTCAGTTAGTTGCAAACACCTAATCACTAATTAAACAATAGTTATCGCAACGACAAATAATTCATAGTTCACAACAAAATTCCAACCAATTCAAACCATATTAACCATCAATAAACAACAAGCAATCAATTCATCTAAAAAAACAACAATCCATTCAGCTAAGAAAATCAAGTAAATATATGGGTGAATACGCATCAAAGAATATGAAATAGAAATAGATGTGAGTGAAATAACTCATCGAATTGTCGAGTGAAGTCGTATACAGCCATTACAACGGTTATCGATCGTACTGCTTTCAAACCGCTAGCTACCACCTTATAGCACTTTCATCATTTCTGTTGCCACCATGTAGCACAACCAATCGCCCTCAAACTCCATTCATCACTGCACGCAACATCGCAGTCGCACGCCCTAGCTTCCTTCACATCTCAGCCACACCCCTCCTTCATCACTACTGTGAATCCCAGGTTGTCAGTCGGTAACATCCCCTATCTAGAGGGCTGAAGCTAAGCGCTACAGATGCTGCAGTCATACATAGTATTAACTTTCGGGGACAAAATACGGTAATGTTGATGGTATCTATAATATCAGAAGCACATGAATATGAAATAAAATCAACATAGATTTAAAAACAACTTTTCTGGTTACATTTCAAATCAGTATTTCATATTCAGATAAATAATCCCAAAACGATTCCCAAGTTTTGATCAAATATAATTATTACAAAATACGCCAAGAGCGACATATGAAGATGCCCCCTTAGATGATCAGAGTACTAAATAGACATATCAGTCTTAATACATCACAGCGAAAATAAAACTAAATAGCTCCTATATAGCTAGCTTTGCCTCCCGCACGTCTTCAGAAGCTTATTCGTCCAACCTACTAAACCTGAAAAATCTTAACTCTCAATCTACTCAAATTGAATTTTGAGCACCTGAGAGTTTAAGAGGAAAACATAAAATTCGAGTCTGACATAAAGCCTGGTGTGAATAGTACTATTTCATCTCGGTTTACTGATATTAAGTGAGACCACGCCACTTAACGGAACGAGTTTCCCCTCACTAATATCATTTGAAAAAAAATCTTTTGCAAATTAGAATCCTGCACTCAAACTGATTAAAGAAATAATAGCAATATCATATATGCACATAAATTAGGTAACCAATGGACTATCTGTCCCCAAAATATAGTTTTGTTTGGCTAACTATTAACCATTGGCTGACTCAGGCTACCAAACATACTCAATTTTTAACTTCTGTTAGACACACTTTTGGGCTGACTGCCCTTAATAGTCTTCTTCTATGGTCAATTGAACCTAATGGTTTTGCCGGCTTACCAATAACCTATCTTCTCTCTCTATATTCCTTTCTGTGTGTAACCTCATTTTAGTCTTGCCTGTAACAAAGCCTTACACACTGGAATTTTGGACTTATATTAGCTAGTGGCTTATTTGCTAAAGTATAGGGCATGACCCTATGCTAGTCCCATTTGGTATTCTAACATCCGAGTCATTTACTTAGGGTTTACTACCCCATCAAATTTTCCTTGAAAACATTTCTTTCAAATTAATTTAACCCTTTAAATCATATTTAAACAAGGAAAATATACATTTTGCTTTACTTAAACATTATTGCCATGGTATACATATTTTACACAAAACAATGTTGATGAAATATAATAGGATTATCTATCCCTCCAAAGTACATTAAAAACTCTCTTTAACTTAAAAGATCTTAGGCCATGAAGCCAACGTAAACCATCTGAAACCTTTGCTTAAAAACTTTAAAAATACCTTTCTGATCCATTAAAGTACCCCTTTCCAAATAAGTTAACTACTATACCTTTTAACACTTGGCCAAAAGGCCAAAACATACCTTTCAAAATTATTGAAGGTATCCCTTCGAAAGCTATATAAACCTTAGACATTCTCTATTCAAAACACTTTAAACTTGCCATACGAAAGCATTGAAAACCTTCCATTTAAAAACCCAAGTGAACCTTCTGAAATTTTAGGGTATCTCCCCTTTGAAACCTACATTATATACCTTTCGAAAGTATTAAAACTCCTTGCTTAAAGAAACCTTTCGAAAGCATTGGGTCTAAATAAAAGTTTGTGGAACATAGCTTCGAAACCTTTTAAAGCCATTCCTTTCGAAAGCATTGGGTTTAGCTTTCATCTATCTAAGGGTCTTAAAAGAACTGGGGTGAAAGCAATTCTTTTAAAAGCATTATTCCTAAGTAAAAGAAAGTGGATGGTTTTAAAACCAACCCTTTCGAAAGCATGGAGAAGCGGTTTCAAAGTTTAAGGCAAAAGAACCCTTTCGAAGGCATTGATTCGAAGGGTTCGGCAGCAGGGGTTTCGACCCCTTCGAATGCTTACTTTAAAAACAAAAGGCGACAACCTTTTCGAAAGCCCTTTTCTAAAACAAAGGCATATTTGAGTAAGTTGAAAGTTATTCCCTTCGAAAGCCTCATTTTGTAACCAAAATAGTTCTGAGTTTATAAAGACTACTAGTACCCCTTCGAAAGCATATTCCGACACTATACCTACCACCTATCTCCAATCCACCACGTACCAAGGCATTGATACCATGTGTATTTGTTTCGACTAGGTTGGAGGCGGTAGCATGGGGTCGAAAGGTGGCTGTCGAAAGTGACGAAGCAACAATCCTGTACAAAACTGATTTTTAACTTCTTAAAGTAATATCTTTCCAACTAACTTGCCTTATTTGTCAATATATAATTGGATGCCAATTATTTTTCAAAATATGTTCTAAAAGTGCTGCCAAATTCAGTAATTAACAATTTAAAACATTTAGCAAATTGCCTCTTCTCCTTTTATAGACATATAAAACATTTAAGCCCCATACCTTAAATAATTTTATATCTTTAATAAAACACTTAGGAAAATTCTCCAAAAATTCCCATAAATCACTTTTAATATGTTTTCTAACATATTTAAATTTCTATCCCAAAGCTAACATAAAATAGGTGAAATTAAATTTAAACCCAATATACCTATTTTCTTTACTAGAAAATTCATAATAAATCCACAACAACTTATAAAATTATGAAACTTGAAACCCCACTCTAAAATAATGTTTCTGACTTAATATAAAAAATGAAAGCCATTTGGATGTCATTTGATAGGTTTTTCAAATAAAATCTTATCATATAATCTATATGAAACAGTATAAATCATCAACAAGCATATATATATATATATATATATATCCTTTTAAACAATCAAAACATGGCATTTTTCTTGCAAAATAAGTTCGGATCTTATCTAGAAACTGAAAACAAATATGAGATGTAATCTATTATTCACCTTAGCTTGATTGTTAAGAAGGTTGAGATTTGCCATTGAATTAATTTGATTAAGCTTCTTTCTTGAATTCTTTCTTAAATTCCTCTTGTCATTTTCTAATAGTGGTCAGCCAAGCTTCTTGGTTTAGTTTTAGTTTGTGAATATTGTAAATGAAATTGGATTAAGGTTTTAGGGTATAAGAATATAACCTATTCCTATTTTTCCCTTATCTTATTACCTTTACTTACTTCATTTTAATTCTCTTTGGCTTTAAATTAATTAAGCACGACTACCCTATGATCATACGATCTCAATCCCTTAACCATTTACATTATTTAATTTAATTTATCTAGTTAAATGTCCTAAATAATATTAGTCAAAATTAGGGTCATTACAGACTCCCCTCCGTAAAGAATTTCGTACTCGAAATTATGATAAGGTACTCATACATATCAACCATAAAAGTAAAACATACCATGAAACAAGTCAGGATAAGTATCTCTAATCCTGCTCTCAGTTTCCCAAGTACAGTCTCTCTCGTCGTAACTCCACTAGACTTTGACTAATCTGATTGACTTGTTACTTAGTCCCTTCTCATCCCTCGTGACTATACGAACTGGCTTTCTAACTATAGTCATATCCGGTTCCACTACTAAATCATCTAACACAGTTGGTGCAATAGTAGTTTCTGGATCTCAAATATACTTCCTTTGATGAGAAACATGAAAATCATTGTGAACTCCTATCAGACTGTTCAGTAACTCCACCCCATATGCGAGTTTCCTGATTCTTTCTATAATAGGAAATGGTCCAACAAATCTTGGTGCCAATTTTCCTAATTTTCCGAATATGATTACACCTTTCATCAGTGATATCTTGATGAAAACATGATCTCCAACTGAGAACTCCATGTCCTTCCATCTCTTATCAGCATAACTCTTCTGCTTGGATTAAGCTTCCTTCATTCTAGCTCTAATTAACTCAATTTTTTCTACAGCTTCCCTGACTAGATCCGAACCAAGAACTAACCTATCTCCGGTCTCTAACCAACAAACGGGAGATTTGCATGGCCTTCCATACAAAACTTCAAACGGTGCCATCCCTATACTAGTCTGATAAATATTGTTATACGAAAACTCGAATAATTGGAGGTGATCTTCCTATGATCTCCCAAAATCTAGCACACAGGCTCTTAACAAATCCTCTAAGACTTTGTTAACTCTTTCCATTTACCCATCTATTTGCGGATGGTAAGCGGTACTCATCTTGAGCTTGGTACCCATAGTCTCCTGTAGACTCTTCCAGAACTCGCTAGTGAATAAGGAATCTCTATCACTTACTGTACTACTAGGTATTCCATGCAGTCTGATTATATTCTTCATGAAGTAACTTTGCCAAAATAGGTGCCGTCTTGGTTGACTTAACTGGAATGAAACAGACACTCTTGGTCAATCTATCTATTATAACCCATATACTTTCATTTCCTCTATTTGACATTGGCAACCCGTCTATAAAATCCATTGAGATAGAATCTCATTTCCAAACTGGAACCTCTAAAGGCTGAAGCAACCCACTTGGTTTCTGATGTTCAGCTTTTACCTGTTGACAGTTCAAACACTGCTTTACCCACAAGCCCACATCCCTCTTCATTCCTTCCCATAAGAAACTCCTCTTCATGTCCTGATACATCTTAGTTCCTCCCGGATGAATAGTGAACTTTGAACAATGACATTCTCTAAGAACTTCCTTCATAATATTTCCTACATTTGGAACATAGAGTCGTCCTTTTTTCCTCAACCACCCATTCTGGTCAAGACTAAAATATTTTAAGGCATCACTCTCCATTTCATCGCTTAACTTTTTGATCCATTCAGCTAATAATGGATCCTCCCCTTGCTTAGATGCAATCCTTTTGATCGTCCTTGGTCGAACTTCTAAACATGAAAACATAGATATTTCCTTACTAGATCTAGTCTAAAATCTTCAATGTACTCGGCATGTAATCAATGATTCTTAACCTTTCCACTCAGCTATCATTTCCAACACTGCATTCTAATGTTTTCTGCTAAGTGCATCAGCCAACTTATTGCCTTTTCTTAGTGTATACTCAATACCAAAGTCATAAGCGGCTAAAAATTCCAACCACCTCTGCTGTCTCATATTCAACTCCTTCGAAGAAAACAAGCTTATGATCCGTATACAGCTCGAATCTTTCTCCCAAAAGGTAATGTCTCCACACCTTCAATGCAAAAATTACCGTAGCTAATTCCAAATCGTGAGTTGGATATCTAACCACATGTGGTCTAAGCTGTCGAGAAGCATAGGCAATCACTTTACCTTTCTGCATTAACACGGCTCCTAACCCTATTGCACATGCATTCGTGTACACCACTAAGTCCTGATTCCCCTTTGGGATAACTAACACAGGTGCATTTGTCAATAAGTGTTTCAGCTTCTGGAATGCTCCCTCACACTTATCAGTCCAGACAAACTTCACATCTTTCCACGTTAGCTTAGTAATCGGTGTCGCTATCCGCGAAAAATCCTTAATGAATCTCCGATAATATCCAGCTAATCCAAGAAAACTCTTTATCTCAGTCACTGTCTCAGGTCTCTTCCAACTATTCACTGCCTCGATCTTAGCCGAATCTACAGATAACCCCTTCTCTGAAACTAAATGACCAAGAAACTTCACTTCTTTCTTCCAAAAATGACACTTCGAGAATTTTTCCTTCAGTTGATGTTGTCTCAACATCTCAAGCACCACTCAAAGATGAACTTCATGCTCTCTTTCATCTTTAGAGTATACCAAATGTCATCTATGCATACCACTACGAATCTATCTAAGTGCTCGCGGAAAATTCGGTTCATCAAATTTACAAAGAATGTTGGCGCATTAATTAGTCTGAAAGGCATCACTAACCATTCGTACGATCCATACCGGGTTCTAAACGCCGTCAAAGGAATACTACCCTCAGCCACTCTAAGCTAATGGAACCCTATTGCCAAATCCAACAAAGAAAACACTTTAGGTCCACTCAACCGGTCGAACAAATCATCAATTCTAGGTAACGGATATCGATTCTTTATCATCTTCTCATTCAACTTATGATAGTCGATACATAACTTCAACGATCCATCTGGTTTCCTTGCAAACACTGCGGTGGCTCCCTAAGGCAAACTACTTGGTCTGATAAAGTTCTTATTTTTCAAATCCACCAACTGCTCCTTTAGCTCACTCATCTCGGTAGGTGTCATTCTACTTGGTGGTTTACTCACCGGTTCTGCTCCTGGTACTAAATCTATCCAAAACTCAATAGCTCGTTTCGGCGGTAGTCCTATTACGGGCTCAAAGACATCTGCGAATTCTTTAACAACGAAAACTCGATTTAACTCGTCTCCTGCCTCCACAATACCCAACAAAGCATTAACTTCAAAACTAAAGTTTTCTACGGAGTATATTATCCGGTCACTACAATTGAGGTGACTAAGTGATATTTTCCTATCATGACAAAATATCCTAGCATCGTATTTACTTAACCAATGCATACCCAAAATAGTTCCGAATCCTACGAAATCAAACACAAGCAAACTACAAGAAAATACATGAACTAACAATTCAAACTCTAGGTGGTCACATCTCATTCCAAGAGTCGCATATCCTTCTATCGGATTCGCAACCCTTAAGGAAGTAACTAGGTATGAGGATTTTAGATTAAGCTTACCTATAAAGAATGAGATATAAAAGAATGTGATGCACCGGTATCAAATAGAACTCTAACTGATACACCAGGAATCAAAGCGTACCTCCCAACCCAGCTTTTCCCTCTTCTTCTACTGTTGGTCTCGAGGTAGCTGGCTCCAATACAAACACTTTTCCTTTCCATCCTTGGTTGGCTCCTTGCACTGGTTCTTATGATGTCCAATTTGATCGTGGTTGAAACATCTCACTCCTTTCTTGTTAGCAGGTTTCTTCCTTTTCCTATCCGACACTCATGAGCATAGTGTCCCTTCTTATCACACTTATACCAGATAACTTCTGTCTTTCCCTTCTTGGCAGCTCCACTCCTCTGAGCTCCCTTCTTATGGGAAAACATTCTCTTCTGGTTCTGCCCTCTTTGAGCTCCCCCTGCCTTGTTACCTTCAAGATAATCAAGCATCTCTTCCTGCCTTAAATCCATCTCAACAACTACATCGCACGGATCTCTAATATGCGATAATATGGCCTTAGCAAGCTCAGGCTTCAACCCGCGAATTAAATTCTCATTCCTTTTAATGACATTGTCAACCGTAGCATATCCATACCTCAATAGCTCCTCAAATCTCGTTGCATACTCAAGCACTGTCATATCTCCTTGCTCCAACTCCATAAACTTCCTGAGTAGAGTCGACTTAGCAATCTCTAACATAAATCTTTCTTCGAACCTCCTTCTAAATTCAGCCCAAGTCATGGTCTCCTCATTGACTCCCACAGTAACACTATTCCACCATAACAGTGCTGCTCCTTGTAACTGTCTAGAAGCAAGCCTTCTCTTTTGCTCATCATTATAAACCAAATCAGCAAAAATCCTCTCACAATGAAGTAACCAGTTCTCCATTTCAATTGCGTCTACAGTCCCGATAAATGGTTTTCCTCCCAGCCTGGCATAATCTCTACTCAATACAGCATAGTTAGTGACCGTTGGAGCTTCCTGATTTCCTCCTTTGGCATTTCCTCCAACTAAACCCATAGCAACTCCTGCCTGCATCATGTTGACAAAGAACTGGTACATAGCTCCCATATCAACTTGTGGCACTCCAGCACCGACATTAGTAGCTTGTGCCTGACCTGGATTCTTCTAGTGTTTGGTTTGGCATTCCCATTAGTTGTGGTGCTTCCACCACCAATGTTAACTCTTCCACTCCTAGCATCCATATCTTACGTACATAAAATCTACGTTCGAGTTTTTGTAAGCTATAGAAGAATAGCCTAAGAGAAATGCGAAAATAGAGATAAAGCGTATACTTATATGTTGTAAATACAAGTACGCTACTATAGTGTTATCCCATACCCCCAATCTTTTCTCTAATTCCTTAGGATTATGTTTTCAAAATTATTTTAAGTTTGAAATTTCTTTTATGTTTTTCATAAACCTATGTTCTAACACCAAGTTGTAACATCCCCTATCTTAAGGCCCGAAGCTAAGGGCTACAGATGTTGCAGCCATCCATAGTATTAACTTCTGATGACAAAATACGGTAATGTTAATGGTATCCATAATATCAGAAGCACATGAATATGAAATAAAATCAACACGGATTTAAAAACAACTTTTCTGATTACATTTCAAATCAGCGTCTCATATTCAGATACATAATCCCAAAACGATTCCCAGGTTTGATCAAATATAAATATTACAAAATACGCCAAGAGCGACATATGAAGATGCCCCATTGGATGATCAGAGTACTAAATAAACAAATCAGTCTTAATACATCACAGCGGAAATAAAACTAAATAGCTCCTATATAGCTAGCTTTGCCTCGTGCACTTCTTCAGAAGTTTATCCATCCTACCTACTAAACCTAAAAAACCTTAACTCTTAATCTACTCAAATTGAATTTTGAGCACCTGAGAGTTTAAGGGAAAACATAAACTTCGAGTCAAACATAAAGTCTGCTGTGAATAATACTATTACATATCGGTTTACTGATATTAAGTGAGACCACGCCGCTTAACGGAACGGGTTTCCCCTCACTAATATCCTTTTAAAAATATAACTTCCCCAAATCAGAATCCTGCAATCAAGCTGATTAAGCAATAATAGCAATATCATATATGCAATAAATCAAGTAATAAATGGACTATCTGTCCCCAAAATATAGTTTTGTTTGGCTAACTATTAACCATTGGCGGACTCAGGCCTACCAGACATGCTCAATTATTTAACTTTTGTTAGACACACTTTTAGGCATACTGCCCTTAACTGTCTTCTTCTAGGGTCAACTGAACCTAATGGTTTTGCAGGTTCACCAATAACCTATCTTCTCTCTATATATTCCTTTCTTTGTGTAACCTCATTTTAGTCTTACCTGTGACAAAGCCCTACACACTGGAATTTTGGACTTATATTAGCTAGGGGCTTAATAGTTAAATTATAGGGCGCAACCCTATACCAGTCCCATCTGGTATTCTAACATCTGAGTCGGTAACTTAGGGTTAACTACCCCATTAAATTTTACTTGAAAACATTTCTTTCAAATTGATTTAACCCTTTAAATCATACTTAAACAAGGAAAATATACTCTTTGCTTTACTCAAACATTATTGCCATGATATACATACTTTACACAAAATAATGTTGATGAAATTTAATGGGATTATCTATCCCTCCGAAGTACGTTAAAAACTCTCTTTAACTTAAAAGTTCTTAGACCATCAAGCCAAGGTAAACCATTCAAAAACATTGCTTAGAAACTTTATACAATACCTTTCAAATCCATTGAAAGTACCACTTTCCAAACAAGTTAACTACTATAACTTGTAACACTAGGCCAAAAGGCCAAAACATACCTTTCGAAGTCATTGAAGGCACCCCTTCCAAAGCTTTACAGACCTTAGACATCCTCCATTCAAAACACTTTAAACTTGCTTTACAAAAGCATTGGAAACCTTCCATTTAAAAACCTAAGTGAACCTTTCGAAAGCTTTGGGGTATCTCACCTTCGAAACCTACATTATATACCTTTCAAAAGTATTAAAACTCCTTTCTTAAAACAAACCTTTCGAAAGCACTGGGTCCAAGTAAAAGTTTGTGGAATATAGCTTTGAAACCTTTTAAAACTATTCCTTTCGAAAGTGTTGGGTTTAACCTTCAATCTATCCAAGGGTCTTAAAAGAACTTGGGCGAAAGCAGTTCTTTAGAAAGCATTATTCCTAAGTAAAAGAAAGTGGATGGTTTCGAAACCAACCCTTTAGAAAGCATGGAGAAGCGGCTTCAATGTTTAAGGCAAAAGAACCCTTTCGAAGGCATTGATTCGAAAGGTTGAGTGTGACAGTAGAGGTTTCGACCCCTTCAAATGCTTAATTTAAAAAAAAAAGGTGGCAACCTCTTTCGAAAGCCCTTTTCTAAAACACAAGTGTATTTGACTAAGTCAAAAGTTATTTCCTTCGAAAGCCTCATTTTGTAACCAAAATAGTTCTGAGTTTATAAAGACTACTTCTACCCCTTCGAAAGCATGTTTCGACACTATACCTTCCGCCTATCTCTAATCCACTACGTACTAAGGCATTGATACCATATGTATTGGTTTTGACTAGGTTGGAGGCGGTAGCATAGGGTCGAAAGGTGGCTGTCGAAAGTGGTGAAGCAACAATCCTTTACAAAAATGATTTTTAACCTTTTAAAGTAATATCTTTCCAACTAACTTGCCTTATTTGTCAACATATAATTGGTTTCCAATTCTTTTTCAAAATCTTTTCTAAAAATGTCATCGAATTCAGTAATAAATAATTTAAAGCATTTAGCAAATTGCCCCTTCTCCTTTTATAAACATATAAAACATTTAAGTCCCATACCTTAATAATTTTATATCTTTAATAAAACACTTAGGAAAATTCTCTAAAAATTCCCATAAATCACTTTTAATATGTTTTCTAACGTATTTAAATTTCTGACCCAAAAGTAACATATAATAGCTGAAATTAAATTTAAACCTAATTTACCCATTTTCTTTACTAGAAAATTCATAATAAATCCACAGCAACTTAGAAAATTATAAAACTCGAACCCCGCTCTTAAATAATGTTTCTGACACTATATCAAAAACGCAAGCCATTTGGATGTCATTTTATAGGTTTTTAAAATCAAATCTTATCATAAAACCTATATGAAACAATATAAATCATCAACAAGCATATACATCCTTTTAAACAATCAAAACATGGCATTTTTCTTGCAAAATAAGTTTGGATCTTATCTAGAAAACGAAAATAATAAATATGAGATGTAATCTATTATTCACCTTAACTTGATTGTTAAGAAGGTTGAGATTTGCCCTTGAATTAATTTGATTAAGCTTCCTTCTTGAATTCTTGCTCAACTTCCCCTTTTTCTTTTTCTATTGGTGGCCGGCCAAACTTCCTTGTTTAGTTTTAGTTTGTGAATATTGTAAATGAAATTGGATCAAGGGTTTGAGGTATAAGAATATAACCTATTCCTATTTTGCCCTTATCTTATTAACTTTACTTACTTCATTTTAATTCTCTTTGGCTTTAGATTAATTAGGCACGGCTACCCTACGATCATACAAATCTCAATCCCTTAACCATTTATTTAATTTAATTTATCTAATTAAATGTCTTAAATAATATTAGTCAAAATTAGGGTCATTACACAATCTCCTGTTCGTACGCACTTCAGTTGCCACAGAAGATCACCGATCTTCACTTAGTCGCGACATAACGTTACAGTCGCTTCCTTGACACCAGTACGGTCGCGACTCCCTATCGTGACGCCTGCCTCGAAGTCACCAATAATAACCACCACCAAATCGCATTGCACTAGCTGCCAACCTCTCGTCGTCGCCTTTGATTTCGTTTCCAGGCTCTGAGCGCTCATGCGATTCATTTTTCATTTTTTAGATCGTGAATTCTGATTTGATTCATGAGTTTTCTAGAGAGTTAGGGTTCAAATTGATTAGGGGGTTCAGGCTTTATTTGCTATGTAGGAGAGTCTTCTAGATAAGAAGAGAAATGTATGAGCTTATGCTTTGATTTAGTCGGGCCCATGAATTCTAATTCACTCTAATTTAAATTTATTTCCTTTCCATTTAAATTTCAATTTCAATTCCTGGCATTTATTTATAAACATATTTCACTCCAATTCAAATTAATTTACACCTTAAATTTTATATTAATTAAAACATCTGGTTTAATTTCAATAAATTATCCGAAAAGAATCTATTACTTTAATTCAATTTATTAAATCAAAATCTTATATAAAATAGAATTTAATTAACTAAAAATTTATTTATATGACGTAGAAACTAAGGCTGTTACACTTCCTATGGTAGGAGAAAATGAAACGAGTGGGTCAGACAAAAGTATAGTGAACGAGTTTTAATACTAAATATATGGGGATCACATGCAATTTACTTCATTTATAACCTTTGTAATCTAGGGTGTCCGATGTGTGTGTGAATTACGTAATGGGGATAGTCACTTTAACTTAAAGGTTATGGTTACACATATGCCTACACCCAACTATCCTATACAGGTTTATACTTAAGGATCGAAAATATGATAAATAACAGATTAATCAACTAATAAGCTCTTGGATTACAATACCCAACAATGCCTACACATATTGTACTTTACACATTGCGAGGGCCCCGCAATGGCGGCTCGCATCAAATATGACATAGGGCCGATTAATAATTGGTGTCCAAAGCTCAATAGTAATGCCACCTATTACACTATCACCCTTAGGACTACGTTACCCAAACTAAAACTAAGGCTACAACGTATCGTACTTATGCATTGATGAGGAGCCTGCAATGCTGGCTCATGTCAAAGATGACTTAAGGTCCGCTGCATCCAGTCCATCTCTCAATGGTAATGCCACTTATTACACTGCGCTGGCATCCACCAATAGTGTTACGACCTAATTGTTGTATGCATAGAGGAACCTCCCATTAGTGGAGGGCCACACACTTCTCCGAGCATCCAACGAGGAACCTCCTATGAGTGCCACTTGCAATCGAATCGCCATTATCGAATATCAAATTCGCCAAATAAGTAATGTCAAGGCCTAATTTCCCACATACACATTTATCTAGTCCCGTAACATCTAAAAGTCGAGAATTGGAAAATTAATTTCCCTACTAATATACTATTATATATATATAAACATAGGCCATATGCCAAGGTTCAATCTACATAGAAATATCATTTATCGATCGATCGCCCGCCACTATTGCTATCGACCGCCTATGGTGAGGGGGTCGATCGATCGGTTTTTTGATTATTTTCTTCCTCTTTCTATTAACATTAATCATAAGCACGGTAAATTGAGTTTTATTCAAAAATGACTATAATTTCCATTTCTAACCAGATTTCACCTATTCGTTCAAGTGTACAATTCCGCATGTAATTCCAACGATTTCTCTGTTTAATTTATAATTTCATTTATACGGTTTCAATTTAACAACTTTTTTAAAATCATGAATGTATATCCAAAATCAAATCATGGTAAAATCAACAAGGTGTGTACATTTTAAAATCAAGTTAAATCAATTTAAATCATATCTCAACATTACTTCAAAACAATCAATTTCTATATGCTTGCAATTGCTAAATAAACAATATCTCAAATTTCAATAATCTTCAAATAAACTTTTATCTCCATATAATTGCAATTAAAACAATCTCCAAATAAACTTTCATTTCAGATTTAAATCTGATAAATTCTCAAATCAAATAAATATATAAATAAATCAAATTACTTGTTTATCTTCGTATTTTAGATTTAATGATCAGCCCACTCACCTCTCATATGCCGTTTCCCTTTAAACCTGACGAATCACCTCCTCCTTGATTAGATGATCTTTCCAATTTGTTGAACTTTTCTTCAATTTCTATTTTATTTTGTTTAGTTTCAGTAGTTTTTGAGGAGACAGAGAAAACTTTGAGGAGCAGAGTTTAAATGTACGGTGCTACGGTTTTTGTGACGCCCCACCTCTATGCTCATAATAACAAAGAGTATTAAAGGAAATACCGTCTATTATTACGAAGAATAAGGCTGGATAGGAGCGGCCATCCGTAATTGGCCTTACACTAATATTGGTTATCCCGATAGGAGTGGTACATACTTTTATTTTTTTTTCTATTATTTGTTTACTCCCATTGACAGACCCAATACTAGTATAAAACAAACTACGACGGTTCATAATAGTTTAGGACATTAGATATAACAATAACACGGATAATATAAATGCGGAACATGGATAAAAACAAAAGTCTCATATATATATAACTGATGTCAGTTAATACATAGTTGACACAATACATATGATACAACTACAACTGTCGACTCAAGAAGTTATATATACAAGTACATTAACGAATAATATACATGAATACATATCGTTCTATACAATGACACGATTACTACAAAATGACACTGACAACTTCAGAAGATGTGAAAAGTCTTCATATCCTGAACAGCAACTCAAAGAAGAAAATCTACAACCTGAAATAACTCGGGTCTGACCCGAGTATTAAATTCAAAAGAAAATAATACACGGGTCAGTCTAATTCAAACTCAGTTATTAGTGCATAGCAACAATAATAATCAGATAGTCAAATAGACGACAATCACAGAAATCTCGTATATCCAACTCTCGATACGAGAATTGGATAACGGCAGATATAACACTAAACAGTGTTAGATGACAAATTAACAATCCAAATCAGAATACAACTCCAAACCATTGAAATTAACTAACGAAAAAGTTCAACAAATCGAAACATCAATTTAAAACTGTCAAATCTGATAGGGCTGCAGTACACGCACGCGTGTACTGCCTCGCCACTATCGCAGGAGATACACAAAAGCTCAGAGAAATCACAAATGATCACAAGGTCAAACTCCGAAATCGGGTTCAACTCAAGGAAGTTCGAAAACAAATCCAATTATCTCAAGTGGTCGAGACAGCTAATTTATATACAAGCTACCTCGCACAACTGTAAAGAGAAGACCACAAGACAAGCTTCAGTGTCAAAACAGAGATGAGGCCATGTACAAGTCGATGGCAGCCTCAACCAGATGACCAAGTGAATGTATACAAGTGCAGCGCAAATCAAGGAAGGCAACACGAATACAATTGCAAACTAATTGCCACCATGTGAATATGATAACACAGCAAAAACTAAGATGGATAGCAGCTACAACCCCTCAAATGGGACGGTTCTGCATATGTTAGTGAACTGCAACTGCCGGAGTGGCAACATAGTATGCAGTGATACTTGAGAACTAAGGCCAGGGTTAGTAAACTATAAAATACAAGTTCACTAACAATGAAGACTCCATGAAAAGAACTCAAGTCCAGAAGCTCAAGTGTAACTGCAAACAACATCGATTACTAACATCGAACGAAAATAATTGGCCGAGATAGAAAATATCGAATCCAAAAATCGAATTGCACAAGCCTCATAATGAAGATGAATTAGATGTGAGATATTACTCACTGCAATAAAATGAAGCTGCAAGTACAACTGGAATGCAACTATATCAAACAGTGACCATATGAATGCAACAGTAACAAGTATAGTGGAGCATGTACAAACAGAGGCAATAACAAGTAACCACAATGATCAGACTCAAATGCATGCATGAACACTTGTTACACTGCTGCAAACATATTCAAATACAGTTATGAAATAAGACCAAGCTAAGCACATGTATCAAGACCAGGTGCAAGTTTAAGTGTGCTCTTATATGCAGACTCGAGTATACTGCAGTTAAGTGAACGATGGACAAAGGCTGCACTTCAAGTGAACTAATACACGGTGATGTATAATATCAAGACCAATTACTAACGGTTAACAAGTAGGTGTTCTGTGATTCAAACATGCACTCACATATTTTTCAAGCTATAACCTGTACACTTGCCTGCATAGAAACGTGGTTCTGACCATTTCTCCCACTTCATAATGTATGCATGCACGTGTAGAAACAAACTAGGTTCTAAACAATTTTCGCATAAAACATTTTTACATGCCTGGACTATATACTCCTTGAACACTTATGCTATATATAACAGGGCTTGATTATAGCTACTAGTTTGATGAAAACAAAAATTATATTCAAGACATGAAATGGGCATGCATTACACAAGCATAAGGAGGAACACGGCCTGACTTCAAAACATCAATGATACCTAACATAGATGAATGTGTGTACTATACTCAATTGCATGTACCATAGATAATACACACGCTGTACCAATTATGCACACGCATGTTTAATTAGCTGCAAATTTTGAACAAATAAAGCCTGCACACAACATGATTAACACATGCGACTAAAACATGGCAGGGTCAGAGAATGCAACTATGACATGCGAATGCCTTCAGGGAGGATGCAACTGACTCTGGTATGCAAATACAACATAATTAATTCAAGTGACCAAAGTCGACAGGGTGATGTAGTTCAAATCAAGTAAATGCCAATGTCACAATACTTCAAACACTATGGCATGTTCGAATGCAAATCGGAGCCCGAGGTGAATGTACGTGTCAACAAGTCAAAGTTAAGCTCGAAGTCGCTAGACAAACGAAGTGAAATTCTCGTCTCAAAATAGTTTTTTCCCAAAATCAAAGTCACTGATACTAGATAAAGTAGTTCATCTCAAAGCAAAAGGAATACAAGAGAGATGCAATCGCAAGTGTGGATTCCGCGATATATGCATACACCCACAATGGTATATATGCACATATATGAAGTCACCACTGTCAAGCAATTTTCCAAATCTACCGTTTTGTCAAAACTAAAGTCACGGCAGTTCAAAGAGATCATCAAAAACCAGTGCCATCGAGAAATACACGTGAAAACAAAACCAGGCAGAGATATGCACAGTGCAACACGAATGTGCAATTTAAAATAATATGCACTGTGATGACATGAACTCGAAAGGAACAACAAGCAATTCGAAACATCAAAACCAGGGCATCCACGAAATGATTTAAAGCCGAAGAAACAACAAAAACAACTCGATACTTCGGCAATCAAAAATGGTCGACGTCAAAACCACAAACATCAGATAAAATCGAACTAAGTCGAAGTCGACAAAACCCAATTTTCACAACAAAACCAGAAGATCAAAGTTAACCAGAAACGAACGAAGATCAACAGGGTCGAGTGAATTAGATGTGAGTTTTCACTCACCTTTCTTACGCCAAATGAAGTAGCCGCGATGGAAGAAATCGAAGTATCTGCCATTAATTCGACGTATCGACGCCTTTGATTTTCACGAGCCCTAATTTGTCGAAGAGGGACGAACGAGATAAGCCGCCACCATTTTCGTTAGTTTACTTTCTTTTCTAGGGTTGGAAACGAATGAAAGGGGAATGGGTACCAAACAGTCCCTCCACAAAAGGAACGGGCTAATTTACTAAAGATAGAAGTGAGAGTGTTATTGGGCTAGGGTTCAATTGAAAGCCCGTATAACTCTTTAACAAATTTTCAAAAGAATTTAAACTTGATTCGAATCTGCATTAGCAATAAAAAAAAGATTTAATCGTCATTTATAAACTGACGTGAAAAACCGGGTTGTTACAGACTCCCCTCCTTAAAGAAATTGCGTCCACGCAATTATAGGGAATAAATGTGCAAAAGGTAACATCCATAAGAGTATGGCAATGTCGAATGCATAAAAAAAGAAAATGTCAACGGGGAAGTATTGAAATCATGGAAGTATCAGATATAAAATCAAAAGGTTCGACTGTTTCAATCAAAAGAATCAACATCGAAGGGATCAAGGAATCAAAATCAGGCGACTATAAGGAGCAAGAATCAATCGAGTTCCAGCAACTAAAAGAGAGGAAAAAACAGAGCAGAAATCCCATACAGAGGACGAATTGAATGTGAGTAAATCAAATTACTCACCTGAATCGCTAGAGAGAAAGACGAAGCTCAAATCTCAAAAATCGCAAATATTCACTTATCTCAAACGATAATCAGAAGACAAATATTCGATTATCAAAAACGATAATCAAATTTCAAATTCAACAAATATTCGATTATCAAAAACGATAATCAAATTTCGAATTCAACAAATATTCGATTATCAAAAACGATAATCAAATTTCGAAACAGCAAATATTTAATTATCTCAAGCGATAATTAAATCTAAAATCAACAAATATTTAATTATCTGAAACGATAATTAAATTTCAATCATCAAATATTTAATTTTCTCAAGTGATAATTAAACCTCAAATCAACAAATATTTAATTATCTCAAGCGATATTAAATCTCAAATCAACAAATATTTAATTATCTGAAGCGATAATTAAATTTCAATCAACAAATATTTAATTATCTCAAGCGATAATTAAACTCGAAATCAGCAAATATTTAATTATCCAAAGCGATAATTAAAAACAACAAATATCTGATTATCAAAAACGATAATCAGAACTCATATCAACAAATATCTAATTATCACAAGCGATAATTAGAAACAACAATTATCCGATTATCAAAAACGATAATCAGAACTCATATCAGCAAATATCTAATTATCACAAGCGATAATTAGAAACAACAAATATCGGATTATCAAAAACGATAATCAGAACTCATATCAACAAATATTTAATTACCTGCAGATAATTGGAAACAACAAATATCTAGAAATCAATTAAGAAGACTAGAAAATCAACATAAAAGCTTGGATCGATCCCATCAGATGGCGAGTTTTTAATTCGCCGCACGTGCATCTCAGAGTGGCCGAAGCCTACCAAGTACTCAACATAATTTTGGCGCCCATCAGATTGACCCGAAGGTCCGCAGAGTGACCCGAAGGTCTAGTACTGGTATTTGACCCGAAGGTCCGCAGAGTGGCCCGAAAGCCCAACAAATGACCCGAAGGTCCAACATAGTGGCTCGAAAGCACACGAAGACATCAAATATTTCAATTAACGAGTCCGGAATTAACCAAAATAGTAAACGCACATGTCCCATAACCACGAGTTTTACTAAATTGTTTAATTCTCTTCATCGTTTCCTTGAAAGTGTAGAATCATCAAAACAACAGATATTCAATTAACGAGTCCGAAATTAACCGAAATAGTAAAAGTGTGGTTCCATACTCCGCACTTTTGCTAAATCGTTTAAATCACTTCATCGTTTCCTTGAAAGTGCAAAATTGTGTATTTTGTAAAAATACACTTTACATTCTCAAACGGACAAGTCCGGAATTAAGCGAATCAGTAAAAGAAAGGGGTCATAGTCCTCGATTTTGCTGAAACGTTTAAATTGCTTCCTCATTCTTTTGAAAGCGCAAACTGTTAAAATTTCTGAAAACAATTTTTATTTATTTTGTAAAAATAACAATTCACATTCTCAACTGGACAAGTCCGGAGTTAAGCGAAACAGTAAAAGAAAGGGGTCATAATCCTCGATTTTGCTGAATCGTTTAAGTCACTTTCTCATTCTTTTGAAAACGCAATTTGTTAAAAATTTATAAAACAATTTTCATTTTAAAACGAGTTTCCAATCACGTGATTAAAACAGCAAATCAGTAACAATTTCGATAAGGAAATTGTACTTCTCAAAATACCGTAAAAACGGTTACAAATTAGCATTGCGGAATAACCGCTTGAAAATCCACTTTTAAAATTTGACGGTTACGGAAGCCAAAGCGACAGTAGTTTTAAAACGTCAAAATCACATCAAAACAATCTACATCAAAATGTAATGTCAGTGAATTCTCATTCATCAAAATGCCACAAAACACCGTACTTCAAAATATAGCATTGGTGTAAAATTCCGTTGTAAAAATAACGGCAACAAAATACGTTTCATAACCAAGCATCGGTTCAACGTAAAATAAATGCAATAACGTGCAATTCAAATTTTTGCACGTACTACAAAATGAACAAAGAAATCATTCGAATGTATCTTCAATGAAGATAATTTAAAACAGCAAAAATCAAATCAATAGATGATTAGTACAAAAGAAAGCCAGCGGAAATTTCAACAAAAATCACATATCTGCAATTTCTTCGAATCCTCAATTCGGATTCGAAGTTCTCAAAGAAACAAAATAATTACAGCTATGTAAACAACAAATGAAATTCATATCAATTTCGTATTTTGATTTTTAAATCATAAAGATTATCAGTTGTACTCAGCGAAGACAGTTTCACTGTTTCCGCTGCGCACTCTGATAAACAGAACACAAATCAATCAAATCATCAGAACACAATTTCACTATTATTTTTAAATAAAGTTATTTAAAAATTTCATCCAAATTTCAAAACTTTAGTTTTGACTCAAGCACAAATAAAATATCGACCAATAGTTGTAACATATGTTCCATCCGAGTCAAGTTTTATATTATGTCCATAAACCTCGCTCTGATACCAACTGTGACGCCCCACCTCTATGCTCATAATAACAAAGAGTATTAAAGGAAATACCGTCTATTATTATGAAGAATAAGGCTGGATAGGAGCGACCATCCGTAATTGGCCTTACACTAATATTGGTTATCCCGATAGGAGTGGTACATACTTTTATTTTTTTTCTATTATTTGTTTACTCCCATTGACACACCCAATACTAGTATAAAACAAACTACGACGGTTCATAATAGTTTAGGACATTAGATATAACAATAACACGGATAATATAAATGCGGAACACGGATAAAAACAAAAGTCTCATATATATATAACTGATGTCAGTTAATACATAGTTGACACAATACATATGATACAACTACAACTGTCGACTCAAGAAGTTATATATACAAGTACATTAACGAATAATATACATGAATACATATCGTTCTATACAATGACACGATTACTACAAAATGACACTGACAACTTCAGAAGATGTGAAAAGTCTTCATATCCTGAACAGCAACTCAAAGAAGAAAATCTACAACCTGAAATAACTCGGGTCTGACCCGAGTATTAAATTCAAAAGAAAATAATACACGGGTCAGTCTAATTCAAACTCAGTTATTAGTGCATAGCAACAATAATAATCAGATAGTCAAATAGACGACAATCACAGAAATCTCGTATATCCAACTCTCGATACGAGAATTGGATAACGGCAGATATAACACTAAACAATGTTAAATGACAAATTAACAATCCAAATCAGAATACAACTCCAAACCATTGAAATTAACTAACGAAAAAATTCAACAAATCGAAACATCAATTTAAAACTGTCAAATCTGATAGGGCTGTAGTACACGCACGCGTGTACTGCCTCGCCACTATCGCAGGAGATACACAAAAGCTCAGAGAAATCACAAATGATCACAAGGTCAAACTCCGAAATCGGGTTCAACTCAAGGAAGTTCGAAAACAAATCCAATTATCTCAAGTGGTCGAGACAGCTAATTTATATACAAGCTACCTCGCACAACTGTAAAGAGAAGACCACAAGACAAGCTTCAGTGTCAAAACAGAGATGAGGCCATGTACAAGTCGATGGCAGCCTCAACCAGATGACCAAGTGAATGTATACAAGTGTAGCGCAAATCAAGGAAGGCAACACGAATACAATTGCAAACTAATTGCCACCATGTGAATATGATAACACAGCAAAAACTAAGATGGATAGCAGCTACAACCCCTCAAATGGGACGGTTCTGCATATGTTAGTGAACTGCAACTGCCGGAGTGGCAACATAGTATGCAGTGATACTTGAGAACTAAGGCCAAGGTTAGTAAACTATAAAATACAAGTTCACTAACAATGAAGACTCCATGAAAAGAACTCAAGTCCAGAAGCTCAAGTGTAACTGCAAACGACATCGATTACTAACATCGAACGAAAATAATTGGCCGAGATAGAAAATATCGAATCCAAAAATCGAATTGCACAAGCCTCATAATGAAGATGAATTAGATGTGAGATTTTACTCACTGCAATAAAATGAAGCTGCAAGTACAACTGGAATGCAACTATATCAAACAGTGACCATATGGATGCAACAGTAACAAGTACAGTGGAGCATGTACAAACAGAGGCAATAACAAGTAACCACAATGATCAGACTCAAATGCATGCATGAACACTTGTTACACTGCTGCAAACATATTCAAATACAGTTATGAAATAAGACCAAGCTAAGCACATGTATCAAGACCAGGTGCAAGTTTAAGTGTGCTCTTATATGCAGACTCGAGTATACTGCAGTTAAGTGAACGATGGACAAAGGCTGCACTTCAAGTGAACTAATACACGGTGATGTATAATATCAAGACCAATTACTAACGGTTAACAAGTAGGTGTTATGTGATTCAAACATGCACTCACATATTTTTCAAGCTATAACCTGTACACTTGCCTGCATAGAAACGTGGTTCTGAGCATTTCTCCCACTTCATAATGTATGCATGCACGTGTAGAAACAAACTAGGTTCTAAACAATTTTCGCATAAAACATTTTTACATGCCTGGACTATATACTCCTTGAACACTTATGCTATATATAACAGGGCTTGATTATAGCTACTAGTTTGATGAAAACAAAAATTATATTCAAGACATGAAATGGGCATGCATTACACAAGCATAAGGAGGAACACGGCCTGACTTCAAAACATCAATGATACCTGACATAGATGAATGTGTGTACTATACTCAATTGCATGTACCATAGATAATACACACGCAGTACCAAGTATGCACACGCATGTTTAATTAGCTGCAAATTTTGAACAAATAAAGCCTGCACACAACATGATTAACGCATGCGACTAAAACATGGCAGGGACAGAGAATGCAACTATGACATGCGAATGCCTTCAGGGAGGATGCAACTGACTCTGGTATGCAAATACAACATAATTAATTCAAGTGACCAAAGTCGACAGGGTGATGTAGTTCAAATCAAGTAAATGCCAATGTCACAATACTTCAAACACTATGGCATGTTCGAATGCAAATCGGAGCCCGAGGTGAATGTACGTGTCAACAAGTCAAAGTTAAGCTCGAAGTCGCTAGACAAACGAAGTGAAATTCTCGTCTCAAAATAGTTTTTTCCCAAAATCAAAGTCACTGATACTAGATAAAATAGTTCATCTCAAAGCAAAAGGAATACAAGAGAGATGCAATCGCAAGTGTGGATTCCGCGATATATGCATACACCCACAATGGTATATATGCACATATATGAAGTCACCACTGTCAAGCAATTTTCCAAATCTACCGTTTTGTCAAAACTAAAGTCACGGCAGTTCAAAGAGATCATCAAAAACCAGTGCCATCGAGAAATACACGTGAAAACAAAACCAGGCAGAGATATGCACAGTGCAACACGAATGTGCAATTTAAAATAATATTCACTATGATGACATGAACTCGAAAGGAACAACAAGCAATTCGAAACATCAAAACCAGGGCATCCACGAAATGATTTAAAGCCGAAGAAACAACAAAAAAAACTTGATACTTCGGCAATCAAAAAATGGTCGACGTCAAAACCACAAACATCAGATAAAATCGAACTAAGTCGAAGTCGACAAAACCCAATTTTCACAACAAAACCAGAAGATCAAAGTTAACCAGAAACGAACGAAGACCAACAGGGTCGAGTGAATTAGATGTGAGTTTTCACTCACCTTTTTTACGCCAAATGAAGTAGCCGCGATCGAAGAAATCGAAGTATCTGCCATTAATTCGACGTATCGACGCCTTTGATTTTCACGAGCCCTAATTTGTCGAAGAGGGACGAACGAGATAAGCCACCACCATTTTCGTTAGTTTACTTTCTTTTCTAGGGTTGGAAACAAATGAAAGGGGAATGGGTACCAAACAGTCCCTCCACAAAAGGAACGGGCTAATTTACTAAAGATAGAAGTGAGAGTGTTATTGGGCCAGGGTTCAATTGAAAGCCCGTATAACTCTTTAACAAATTTTCAAAAGAATTTAAACTTGATTCGAATCTGCATTAGCAATAAAAAAAAGATTTAATCGTCATTTATAAACTGACGCGAAAAACCGGGTTGTTACAGTTTTGATCAATTACTATAAGGGTTAATGTGATATGATATTTATAAGTGCAGCCAACATCCCAGACCAGTTGATTTTATTATTATTAAATCCGAGCCATTCGGCCTAAGTTTTTTGTAGCCGACAGTGCCTAAGCGGTCAACCCGTTGGTTTGGAGCGGTTGATCGCTTGGGGTCGATTGGTCCAATTTAGGCTTTCGACCAGTTTAAGTTATGTATATTAATTCCATTTAATGTTTTTAATTAATTTTGATTTCAAATCTATAAATTTAATAACTTTTTATAAGAACTCCGATTACGAAACTTTTTATAGGAAAATTGGCTGGAAAATTACCACAAACGCAATGGTGCAAGTTTCATAGCCAAATTCTAACATTTGTTTAAATTTTCTTTTTATCTTTCTTATTTATAAATTAACCTTTCTTAATAAATTTTCAATAAATTTTGTGGGGTGTTACATACTTCCCCTTAAAAGAATTTAATCCTCGAAATCTCCAAGGACCTAAAAATGAACGCGTATACATGAAAATCAATATCTATAATCATCCACCCAACCATCAACCACTAGAAACCATTCTCCTTAGTTTAAATTTCTAATGCAATTGTAAATATAGGTGGAATTCATATGAACCTATAACTAATGCAAAAACTAGGCGGCCTCGTAGTCTAGTCGAAACCCGAAAATGCAAGTGCTTATGCCATGTATCGAAAATTTATGCAACATCCTATATAAATATACTAGTAGTTCTATATATATGCACAACCATACAATCTGTATGCAACAACCATATGTATATATTCGATAAGATAAACAAGTGATGGTGTGAGTGCAAGCTAACCCGAAGATATTTTCTATGTGCGCAAAGATCGATTTAATAAATACATCCATTAGTAACCGTCATCCAAAACATGTCCAAATGGCACGTTCGCAACCATTCTTAGCATCCAAACATCTTTGTCAATGGGTTACACTAAGCTAAAACCAAAGTGCACAAGTAAATAACGATTCTAAATAGAGACTTACTGGAAAAGCCCCCTTGTTGGGTAGCTTGGATTTTCTCCTCAGGCTCCAAAGTACTCTCAACTGGATCATATTCTAATTGGACTACAACCAGTCTAATACTTTATAGTGGAGTTGCTTTGTCCCATGCTCACTAATGTGGGTTGGTGCATGGCAAACAAGTGACTCACTTTGTACTTTAATTTCCTCTAATTAACTTGGCTCGACCAAGTTAGCTGAATTGTGTAAACACTTCTACAATGTGATACATGGAAAACATTATGAACTCACACTAATCCATTAAGAAGCTACGCTCTATAAACAAACTCCCCTACTTTATCCAAAATCAGAAAAGGCCCTACATTCCTCAGTGCTAACTTTTTTGAACTACCAATCCAAAGTATCTAAGCGGCGAGATCTTCACATAGACCATGTCATCCACCGCAGCCTTCAACTCTGTGTGTCTCTTGTCAGCATATGATTTCTGCTTATTTCTTGTAGTCTCCCACTATCCATGGAAAGCCTTTAAATAAAGAGTCGAGGTCAAAAGATCAGATTCTCTCTTCCACTTTTCAAGTATTCTCTATTGGATCATTCTTTTGACCTCCTTTATCACCTTTACTATTGGCTTGTAACTTCAACCCAGATGAACGTGCATAGGCAACCCTCTATAGTCCTTGCTACAAACTCAAATAAAATGATGTTGACATGCACCATAGTAGGTAACTTGAGCATAAGTATGCTCAATGAAACTTTAGCCTTGTGCAATCCTTAATGCACATACAGAATGCATTAAATCATCCAGTAGTATACCTGATCACTTCATCTTCTAAATACTAAGGTAAGACAACCCGAAAGTGGATGGTGTCCCATCCATAGTCCTCCATTTCACCGAAGGATATCCAAACCTAGTGATTTCTTATACTATTGAAAATAGAATAATTTATTTTCTAATTCTATTTAACTTATGTTATCTCATTTTACTTATGATTCGTTTCTCCCATCCTTCAACAATCGTGGTAGTCTGCAGGTTTTTATCCTAAGTTCTTCAATATACAGGTAAATTAAAACTCAAATATTCTAGTAGGGTAAACTTGTTCTATTTTGCTATTCAAACTTAACAATTAAAATCCAAATTCTAAGCGAATTCCTAAATTTAAATGAAATTGTAACCTAAAGTTATTTAGCATTGATGGTAATCGACTAGGTGATACACCATTCACGTGCAACTGTTAAGCAACACAAATTATGCATCCTAATTCAGTCTTTCATGAACTTCCTTAAACAAATAACCTTCTTCAAATCTGAGGGATTATTAGAAAGAATCATATTATCCTTTCCTCCAAATCTTACCAAAAATTTCCAAGTCTTTGTTTCTGTGAAAATCACCTCTGCATTATCAATGCGTGCAAATAGCAATACCTTTTCTTAATGGAAACCTAAATCCCAAAATTAACCATCCTTTCCACACTCTTAACTCTAACTTCATCTAGGATATCTTTTGTAGTTTGAGTTTCCAAAATTTACCATTCGTTAATGCAATCACATCAATTGGATTTTTTGCCAAACATAACATCTCACCATTTTATTCCAATTATTTTATGGTCGAGATAATTCAAGATGGAACGATGCCTTGCCATTTCAATCCAGTAAACATAATGATCGACACTTAAATAACATCCTACCTAAAAAATAATCTAGGAACATCTAAAATGGACGATGTCCTAGCCTAGTAAACATCTTATGGAACTCATGTCACCACAGCCCCAACAACCTACTTGTGGTTGCGACGATAACACAAGTATCAATTACATTATAAATATCGCCATATAACGTACATATAAAATGAAAACCTACTTGCTTGGTTACTTGTAATTAACAAAGTCAAAACAACATGTATGGTCCTTATAACTTCCCTAGCCAAAGAAATATGCCATGTACCTATATCACAAGCCAAAAGCAACATGTGTGGCGTAATGTTACCTGAAATGTTGGATCAATGATACATATCCATAACTTATCCAAACTGTCTTCCTCTTTTGACAATGTTAAAACAACTATTACTTTAGGGGCTTATAATCCGTAAATAACTTAAATCACCTCCAAGACTTAAGAGAAAAACAATAGTTGCCATCTCAAGATCATGGGTTGTATAACTCTTCTTGTATACCTTTAAATGTGAACTAGTATAACAAATAACTCTACCCTCTAGCATTAAAACAACGCCCCATCCTGTACCGCAAGCATCGGTATATACAACAAACGCCTTTGAACTATCAAGGAGTACAAAAATAGGTGTACTAGTCAATAACTCCTTTAGTTAACTAAAAGCATGCTCACATTCCAAGTTCCATGAAGAACTAAATTCCTCTTATAGCAGCTAAATAAACCAAGAAAACTCTGCATAAAGATTATACTCTTCAAACGATACTTGGGTAGAAAAACACAAAGTGGCATTAACTTTTACTATTATCGGAAGTTTGATCTAGTACTCTATACTTCCAATTCAAACATTGATTAAAAAGGTCACAAAATCTCCATGTTGCTTTTTATCTCTACCCCAAACATCTCAATGCTTCTGCACTCCAAAGTCAATAAGTCCTTGTAGGCTGTGTAATCCTATTGATCTAACTCCAATTTAATTATTTCCCTTTTAAGTTTAAGTGATAATCGTACCTTTAATTTCCCTTTTAAATCAAAATCTTCGATTTTAACATCATTTCCACAAGACTAGTAAGTTTATAAAACTGTAAAATCCTCTACTAATTTTAACAAACATTTCCTTTCACAAAGATCATGACATTTTTCTTCAATTTAAATTTTCCAAAACGTTTTTCATAACTTAGCAAAATGTACATTTAAATGTATCTTTCTAAAATTTTCCTTTATAAATAAGAAATTTTCAGAAAAGTGTATCTTAAAAGAAATATGATGTTTTAACTCACTATTATTTTTATCTTAAAGCATGACAGAAATATTTATAAAATACATTTTCAAGCATTGGTCATTTCTTACTTATAAAAGAGATTCAACAGTTGGGTTTTACGTACTTCTCAATTATACTTTTAAGAGTTTCATTATCAAAAACAAAGTAAACATCAATGGTATGTACAACAATATGCCTAAAAAAGCTTTAAAGAAGTTAATAAAAATTATTTTTATCAAATTCTTTTAATTCTACTTTTTAAATAAATTTCATAAAGTTTGTCTGATCATTTCATAGAAAATCATAAACCAACTTATTTTTTATAGCAGATATTTACTATTTCAAACTTTTAGAAAAAAATTCCACGGATTTATCACTTAAATTAGAGTAGATAGAAGCAACCCAATTTACATGATCCCAATTTACATGATCCCAATTACACCTAACAATGTGTTAAGTGTATAGGATTTCAATCCCTCTTCTTCAAAGACAGTTAACTCAAGTTTATTTTCCAATACAATATCCAATTCCAATATAGGAACAATTTAGCTATAGGTTTAAGTTTAAAGGGGTCTTTGCAACTACTATCAATGTAAGAATAGGATTTCCATTTTAACCTAGAGATTTGCTTTAAGTTTGTGAAGTCCTTCTTTCATGTTTCGATTACCCCTTATCACATCACCCTTTTATTATATAGGTCCAATGGCACTAATTTGCTTTCACTCACCCTTAAACTCATAATTAACTTTAACTCATAATTATTTTCTTATATAAGGGAACAACTACTTTATGAGACAAAATGTACAAAGTGTTGTGTGTTAATAAACATATGTACTAAAAAATTACAAATATTGTTCCTCGGTCGAGTTGGGATCAGCTGCCCCCTTGCCTGCAGATATCAATGGAACAATATAGGGATGTTCATGTTTGGAATCTTAGCTGCCTCACCAGAGCCATTTCTTGAAAAATTGCTCATTCTCACTATATGTGATTAGGAATTATTAGCAACTTTCCCATAGATAATATTAAATAAGAATAGAGCGAATACGTTTTTCATGTTATACTTTTATATGTGTAAAACCTTTGAATTTTTTTCATATACACACACGCACATACACATATATGTAAAACCTTTAGAAAAACTTATTGAAAAACCTTTCCAAAATATATAAGTACTTCCCCTTAATACATACCTAATCCCTAAGGAACCCTAAACCTAAGCTCTGTTACCGCATGTGACAACCTGCACATCCGGACACACTAATCCAAAGACTTGGGTGACTTTCGTACTAGTGTTATGCCACTCTGTTTTTGAAGCATTACAGAAACTAACATAAAACCTTAAAAATTTATATACTTTCATCTTACAATGGAAGGAATTAAAATATAAGTACTGAAAATAGAATTTTTAGAAAAAACAGTCTCCAAAAATTCTTATATCATATACAATGTCTCGAAAGTACTTGACATTTAATACAATAAACAACTACATGAGGGACATTGAAGAATAATGGAACTCCGGTGCTTAGCTCCTTTCTCAATGTATTATGCAAAATCAACTACTGCTCAGTCTCCTATAGTAGGGGAAAATGTAAGGAGTGGGCCAGATAATAGTCTGGTGAATGAGTTGTATTACTGAACAAATGGTGATCGCATAAAATTTACTTCATTTATAACCTATGTGATCTAGGGTACCCAATGTGTGTATGAATTACTTAATGGGGTTAACCACTTTAACTTAAAGGTTATGGTTACACATATGCCTACACCCAACTATCCTATACAGTTTATACTTAAGGATCAAACAACTGATCAATAATAAATTAAACAAAAGGATCAACTAATAAGCTCTTAGACTACTATACCCAATAATGCCTACACGTATCATACTTACACATTGAGAGGATCTCGCAAGGTCGGCTCGCATCAAATATAACATAGGGCATATCAATTGTCTATGTCCAAAGCTCAATGGTAATTCCACCTATTACACTATCACCCTTGGGACTACATTACCCAAACTACGACTACAACGTATCTTACTTACGCATTGATAGCGAGCCCGCAATGTCGGCTCGCGTCAAAGATGACTTAGGGTCCGCTGCATCCATAGACACCTCCGAATGGTAACGACACATATTGCACCGGGCCTACCATCCACCAACAGTGTCATGACCTAATTGTTGTATGCATCGAGGAACCTCCCATTAGTGCCAGGCCAAACACCTCTCCAAGCATCCACCAGGGAACCTCCTGTGAGCACCAATTGTGATCAAATCGCCTTTGTCGAATATCGAATTTGCCGAATAAATAGTGTCTAGGCCAAATTGCCCGCATACACATCTATTTAGTCCCATAACATTTAAAAGCCGAGAATCAAGGAACTAATTTCCCTACTAGTACACTATTATATATATATATATATTTAAATTTATAAACTTGGACCGTTGGCCGAGGTTCAATCCACGTAGAAAAATCATTTACTAGTTGATCGTCTGCCACTGTAGTGGTCGACCGCCTATATTGAGGGAGTCGACTTGTTGGATTTTCGATTAAAGTTTTTTCTTCTTCTTTCTATTAACGTTAATCCTAATTATAGTAAATCTAGTTTTGCTCAACAATGATTATAATTCTATTTCTAACCTGATTTCACCTATCCGTTCAAGTATATAATTTTACATGTTATTCCAACGATTTCCATGTTTGATCTATAATTTCATTTATATAGTTTCAGTTTAACAACTTTTTTATAGTCACGTATGTATATCCAAAATCAGTTCTGGGTGGAATCAAAAGGGTCTACAAATTTTATAATCAAATTAAATCATATCTCAACATTACTTCAAAATAATCAATTTCTATATACTCGTAATTACTAAATAAATAATATCTCATTTTCAATAGTCTTCAAATAAAATTTTATCTTCATATAATTGCAATTAAAATAATCTCCAAACTAAATAAACTTTTCATTTCAGATTTAAATCAGATAAATTACCATATCAAATATATATAAATATATATATATATATATATATATATATATATAAATCAAATTACTTGTTAATCTTCATATTTTAATAATTAACCGACCCACCACTTATAAGTTGTTTCCCTCTAAAATTGACTTTAATCACCTCCTTCTTGATTTGTTAATCCTTCTCATTTATCGAATTTCTTCTTCAATTTTTGGTTTATTTCGTTCTGTTTTATTTCAGCAGTTTTTGAGAAGATAGAAAATTTGAGGAGTAGAGTTTAAACGTATTGCGCTAGGGTTTTGATCGACTACTATAAGGGTAATGTGCTATTTATAAGTGCAGCCAACATCCTAGACTGTTAGATTTTATTATTATTAAATATGAGCCATTCAGCCTAGGGTTTTCCAAGCCGACAATGCCCAAGAAGTCGAACCCTTAGTTTGGAGTGGTCAACCGTTGGGGATCGACTGGTCCTATTTAGGCTATTGAACTGTTTAAGTTATATATATTAATTCCATTTAATGTTTTTAATTATTTTTTATTTCAAATTGTTAAACTTTAATAATTTTTCATACAAACTTTGATTATGAAACATTATATATAAAAAATAGCTAAAAAATCACCCCAAATGCAATGATGCAAGTTTCATAGCTAAATTCTGACATTTGTTCAAATTTTCTTTTTATCTTCCTTATTTATAAATTAACTTTTTTTAATAAATTTTTGATAAATTTTATGGGGTGTTACTAACTAGGATTGAATTCTCTCGGGGCATTAATTAAGGTTCAGATCGTCAAGTGATAAAGGCAATTCTTTGACCTAAGTGAATAAGCACACAATAACTAATTTTCAGTAAAATTTGAAAAAATAATAATAAAAGCTTTATTGAAAATCAAAAGAATAACCACAATCGTTACATTCACATAGAAACAATAATAATAGAAACTACATGCCTAATATAATTTCTACTAATTCTTAGAATGAGAAAGAGCATCTCGAATTCTTTAGAAGGATGTAGGAGAAATGAAAATTATAGTGCAAAAAGGAGCTTCAATGCCACAAGAAACCCTTGATAGTCCCATTCTTGGGAGGAGGCCTAAGTTTTCCATATAGTATTTTGGCATAGTTAGTATGAATCTCATGAAGATATTGGTCCTTTTGGTCTCCCAAGAAACTGAAGTCCAAAGTAGGAAATTGAGTATACAGATAACGAAGATCACGAAGGAAGCAATATTTTGATAAGCGAGTCTTGTTAATCAAAGAAGAATTTCCTTAAAAGACCTCTCTAATCTAATCAATTTACTTAGGGTGTCTCTTAGAATAGGAGGTAAAGAAGAAACAAAGGTGTAACGACCAACCTTTTTGGACGGTTTAATTCGACAATAAACCACACATGTCAAACTCAAACCATTCAAAAGGGAGGATTGTCAATGAGGTAAATAAGGAAATAAGAGAAAAGAAGAAAAAACAAAACATAGAATCTTACAACGGAATGACAAAATATAACAATCAAACAAACAATTCATGAAGTTGTTTTACAAATAACATTTGATTACACTTTTACAATACAATCAGAGTTATACATACAACAGGTATAATGGAATAATGCAGCGGAACAACATGATGCAGTGGAAAAATTACTAATAATAAAATATATCAAACTCCGTCTTCGTCCTCCAGAAATAAAGTCTTCAACACTGAAAACCTCAAGCTGACCCGAGCATAATGAAAAGACAAAACACTCGAGCCAGAACTAAAAGATCTTATGTAAGTTAAACCAACAATAAGTAAATATGAGTGTAATGGCTTCAGAGATGCTTACGGGATTTTACATCTCCTATCCAGTGTATAACCTGCATTCAATAACTTAAGAGATGTTTCAGGATTTCCATCTCCTAAGGATCCGTTAAACTATTTATATGCAGTAATATACGCTATATATATAATGTCTATCAGTAAAGTAAACTATTAAAATAGCATTAAGGCGTTACACATATTCCCCTTAACACATTTTTATAAATGCCATAGTCTATACAGTACTATAAACTCCACCAAACCGGTGGGCTATTAGGGAGCACTCCATAGGTATGACACAAATCAAAATCGTAGTGGACTCGATAAGGCATATGACAAGGCACGCGAGGTAATGCCCAAGGTGGGATAGTATCGTTTTGCACGCTTGGACTGGTGGTAACGCATAGTAGCTACTACTGCTCACCTCGGAACACACTCCCATAATCAAATCGAGGGTGGCCATCAATCAATCACAAAGTAATAGATATGGTATCGAAGAAGCGTGTCCGATCGGAGGAGTGACCTTACTTGGCCTGGGATAGCTCCCGTTTTAGTCATGTCAAGCTGACCCAAAGGTCAGGACTGCTTCTTACCTCATAACAGTAGTGTTCACCAAACCATCCTACTTCGTTCTGGATTCTCCACCACGTGCACAGTTGTTAAAGTGGTATCGAAATTGGTAGGGAGTATGACAATATCCAACCCCGGTCTCTTTAACAACCAATCGTTATGTTTTTCACACCATGGTCATTTAAAAAAAAATAGTAATAAATCCAGAAATAGTTTATACATTCATAGCAAGATATCCATACACTTGTTCCAAAAGTATAAATAGATTCATAAATACCGAGGAAGATTTCTTTCAATCAATTTCAAAAATAATTAATAAATCTCTCTTAAACCATTTATAAACTATACATATGCTCTAAAACCATTTATAAAGCTATTTATAAATTCCAAAACAGTTTTTACAACTCTTTCCTTTTTCATAAACTTCTACGCAAATTCCTTTGAAACATTTCTGAATGCCTTTACACAAGTTCTTTTATAAAATCCTTTATAAAATCCTTTAAAACCATTATAAAATATTTTATAAAATCCTTACAAAACCATTTACAAAATTCTAAAATCTTTTACAAAAATCTTTATTTATTAAAGTTATTATAAAAGTCTATATGTGACGACCGCCCATGACCCCTGCACCGAATCTATAGATAGTGCGCTGTAAAGTGTGCCAGGCGACCATGGACGATTGTCAAGGTAAGATTAAAACGACAGAATCTATCGTATCACTCACAGCGCATGGACAAAATACAATAGAACATATGTATAGTGAAGCTTTACAGAACAAAATGACATCATATAAAACTCCATAATAGTTGAATACAAGCATCCACATAGTCAATACATCAAGCCTCACTACATATCTCTCAGAGAATACAAAACAGCGGAATATCCAGTACATATAATAAGAAGATAATATGCAACCCTCCAGCTCGTCTTCGATATCAGCATCGTGAGAAGAGAACAGCACCTGTCACCTGCTACCTAGTCTGCCCGTCCCAAAATGGACGAACAGCCCAAGGCAATAAGAATTAAAAACATAAAGCCTTGAGTCAGACAACAGTCTTAGTGAGCAGTAAATTAACTAACAACATACCAAAAGAGCATAAAGGAAAAGGAATAGGAATACAACCCTCCCATTCCAACCTCATTCTACAGTGATAGCCCCCAGACACACACTAAGCAGAAGCAACATAGCAGAGCATACAATTTAAAGTAAAGCTACTATCACTCGAGTCAAGGGCGATGTTTTCCAAGTACCAAGGCCTAAATCAGATAAGCACCCAGAAAATACCGCTCTTGAGTCCGAATGACGATACAACCAAACATCCATGACTCTGGCTATCACTGTTATCATTGCTTCGATATCACCGTTAATTGAATGACCGGCACATTCTTTCAGCCGTCCGTCAAGGGCTAATGGAAACCCCGGTTCTAGACATAACTCCCGCACGTCGTCGCAGCCCGTGCCTAGGACTATCGAATCTGCCCAGAGTACTCGACCATCAACAGTTGGCCGTTGGGACTATCGAATCTGCCCAAACGTACTCTTGCTTAGAGCATGCTAGAACCTTCAATAACGATGCTATCCAAGCCTCCTAGTCATCCTCCTCGACGACTGTTCTCATCCATTCATTATCCTCAACTCGAATCATATCACCGAGTTATCAACATGCTTGGAATGATCCCGTCTGGATTAGACCAAGTCTTCATCACATGATTGCCTCGCTTCATTACATCCTCGCAAAGCCTCATCTCATCATCACATCATCAAATCTATGCATAAGAGCTTCATCATCCCGCTACATATGCCACGAGCAGCTTTTCCAATTCAAGAGCCTTTCCCTTAGCTTTTGAATCATCTTCGATCTAAATCTAATCATCAATCATCTAGTTCATAACAAGCAATCAAATCAAACATCAATCCAAGCAATCAAGCATTCAAATATAATCTAAGTAGACAATTATAACAATAATGGCATTTTAGTAATTAAAGAGTTGAAAGTCCAATAAGCATGAAAACATGGATTATATCTCTACAAACTTGATGAATGACCTTGCATAGGTTAACATATGATAAAATGGATGTAACATCATCATGAACAATGGATCTATATGGATCTACACATAGGATGAAGAAAATGCATGGAAATCTCTATTTTAACACCAAATCGAGCCAACAATCCGATATACTCCTTTGGATCCGTGTGAGAGATAATCACCACTCACCAAATCACCTAAACAACCTCAAATCAACACGCTTCAGATCTGGACAGCGAAGGATCAAGCTTGATCTATCACGAATCCGCTTCAAACGAAGAAATCTCTCTTGAAAAGATGAAGATCTTCAACTTTAGCTCTTGAATCTTAAATCTTGATCTTCAACTTAGATGGATGTAAGCACTAGATTAGAGTGGAGAAAAGAAGTGAAGAAGTGTAGAAGTCGAGCTCTCAAAATGGCAGTACTTCGTCGCTTCAAAAATCCGGATCCCAAAAAGTGAGAACAACCCCTCCTATTTATAGCTGAAAACTGCCCTTAAGTCGTGACTAGTCTATCTCCTAAGTCGTTTCCGACTTATGACTTAAGCCCCCATGACTCAACCACCCCCTACGACTTAACCAAGCTATGACTCATCCTCTTGCACGAGTTATCACCCATGCGCGACTCATCAGCTTATGACTCATAAGAAGGTACGACTCACCAGAAGGTACGACTCATCAGAAGGTACGACTCAACAAAGGGCTTAACCTACGACTCATCAAATAACCGGGTTAAACTCTTAAGTCGTCTACGACTCAACTGGGTTACGACTCAACACGCACGCGTCTTACTTGGTCAGACGACTCAACTACTAAGTCGTCTACGACTCATCAGACCAATCCTTAACTCGGCAACGACTTAACAAATAACTGGTCAGACGACTCAACTAGGCTTACGACTTACGACTTAATAAGTATACGACTCATCATCTTAACTCTGTCACGACTTAGCTGTTACAACTCAACCCCTAACTCGCTCAGGTCTTAAGTCGACCACTACTTTAACTCGTCAGCCGACTTAACACTTAACTCAAAACCTTAAGTCGTCTACAATAACATAAGTCGGTCACTTCCTTAGGTTCTATCCTTAACTCGGCAACGACTTACAACCTACGACTTAACACTTGCCGAGTTAACTTCAACCTACTAACCTAGCCCAGCTACGACTTATTTCCTTAAGTCGCCAAACCCTGGGTCACTCCTATCTCCTAAGTCGTATACGACTCACGACTTATGCTAAGTCGTGAACGACTTAGGACTTAGGCAAAATTTGCCTAAAAGCTGAAATGGCTCAAAATGCTAAAACTCCAGATTTGACGAACTTTCCGATCCGTGAAAAAAATACGGGTCGTTACATTCTCTCCCCCTTAGGAATTTCGCCCCCGAAATTCCAAACAAACAAAGCAATCGAAGACTATTCTGTACGCCTACCAACCATAACAATCAGTAAACCATGCATCCAATTCTAGCTTAGCGTACAGAATTCTAAGACTTAGAACAAGTTACAATGTTGTTAGATGATACGACACCTTAGGGCCATACCTTGAAGAGTTCAGGATGAGCTGCCTTCATCCTCTCTTCCACCTCCCACGTACAGTCGTTATCATCGTCACTCCATTGTATCTTGAGCAACTTAACTACCTTCCTCCTAAGCTGTTTCGTGTCGGTTTCAACAACACGAAGCGGCTTACGAGGTCTTCTATCGACTGGATCAACTTCGAAGTCTTCACAGCTATCAGCAGAAACTACTGTATTCGAGTCGTGCACATACTTCCGTAGATATGATATGTGAAAAACATTGTGCACACTCAACATCTTCTCCGGTAACTCCAGTCTATAGGCGAGCTTTCCAATTCGCTCGATGATCGGGAATGGTCCAACAAATCTCGGAGTCAATTTTCCTTTCTTCCCGAATCGAATAACATTCTTCAGAGGAGAAATCTTCACAAAAACCATATCACCAACGTCGAATTCCAAATCCTTTCGACGCTTATCAGCATAACTTTTCTGACGGTCTTGGGCTGCCTTCATTCGTTGCCGAATGATCTCTATACAATCTGAAGTCTGCCGGATCATCTCTGGCCCAAGCATCAGCTTTTCTCCAGTTTCCAACCAACAGGTTGGAGAGTTACACGGTCTTCCATACAATGCCTCATACGGTGCCATACCAATGCTTGACTGGTAACTGTTGTTGTACGCAAACTCCACCAAATGAAGGTGATCTTCCCATGATCCTCCGAAATCCAAAACACAAGCTCTGAGGAGATCTTCCAAAACTCGGTTGACTCTCTCGGTCTGACCATCTGTTTGGGGATGATAAGCTGTGCTCAAACACAACTCGGTTCCCAAAACTTCCTGGAAGCTCTTCCAAAATCCACTAGTGAACAATGGATCTCGATCGCTCACTATACTTTTCGGAATACCATGGAATCGAACTATCCACTTAACATACAACTCAGCCAACTTTGATGCCGTCCTAGTCGATCGAACAGGAATGAATCTTGCACTCTTGGTCAAACGATCAACGATAACCCAAATCCCTTCATTTCCCGTTCTGGTTCTAGGCAATCCATCAATAAAATCCATTGACACTTGTTCCCACTTCCAAGTAGGAACTTCTAATGGCTGAAGCAATCCACTTGGCTTCTTCTGTTCGGCTTTTACCAACTGGCAGTTCATACATTTGGAAATAAAATTTCCAACATCCTTCTTCATACCTTCCCAATAGTAAGTTCTCTTCATATCCCGATACATCTTATTTCCACCTGGATGAATTGTCAACTTCGAGTGATGACTTTCCTTCAGAACTTCACTCCTCAATTCACCTATATCGGGAACAACTAGTCGTCCTTGCTTCCGAAGCCAACCCTCTCGATCGACCTCGAATCCTTTATCCTTTTCTTGATCCACTCCAGATTCCAATTCACGGATAATCTTGACAAGCTTATCATCTCGCTTTTGGCTCTCACCAATCCTTTCCACAAGAGTGGGTCTTATTGATAAGTTTGCCAACATCTCAGGTTCCAATTCGCATCTAGGCCTGAAGTCAAATCCAGCTAAATACTCGAGATTCTTCCATTCGGAAAACATGGCTCCCAATCCTGCATGTCTTCGACTTAACGCATCTGCCACTGCGTTACCTTTTCCCGGAGTATAAGCTATACCAAAATCATATGATGCTAAAAACTCTAGCCAACGTTGCTGCCGAAGATTCAAATCCTTTTGGGAGAAAAGATACTTCAACGACTTGTGATCTGTAAACAATTCGAATCGAACTCCCAACAGATAATGCCTCCACATCTTCAGAGCAAATACAATCGCCGCTAATTCCAAATCATGAGTTGGGTAATTCCTTTCATGCGGCTTCAGTTGTCGACTGGCATACGCAACAACTTTATCCTTCTGCATCAGCACCGCTCCAAGTCCAGTACCACATGCGTCGGTGTAAACCACCATCTCATCATTCCCACTAGGAATAGTCAAAACAGGAGCACTCGTCAGTCTCTCTTTCAGGATTCCGAAGGCTTGCTCACACTTAGCATTCCAACTGAACACTTGGTTCTTCTTCGTCAATCCTGTTAACGGTGCAGCTATCTTGGAGAAGTCTTTGATAAACCGTCGATAATATCCTGCTAATCCAAGAAAACTTCTCACATCAGATGCATTCTTAGGTCTAACCCAATCCTGGATTGCTGCCACCTTGGCGGGATCAACCGCTATTCCATTTCCAGAAATCACATGGCCTAAGAACCTCACTTCACTCTTCCAGAAGTGACACTTCGAAACTTAGCCTTCAGCTGATGTTTCCGCAAGATTTCCAAAACAATACGCAAGTGCGTCTTGTGCTCTTCTTCAGTTCTGGAATAAATCAGAATATCATCCACGAACACAAGTACGAACTTGTTCAACTGATCTCTGAACACTCTATTCATAAGATCCAAAAAATATGCTGGCGCGTTAGTCAATCCAAACGGCATTACCAGCCACTCGAAGAAACCGGATGGTGTCCTAAAAGCAGTCTTCGGCACACTATCCTTAGCTACTCTCAACTGGTGAAATCCCGTTGCCAAATCCATCTGAGAAAACACCTTAGCTTCGTGAAGCTGATCAAACAAGTCATCTATCCTCGGCAATGGATACTTGTTCTTCTTAGTCACCTTATTCAGCTCACGATAATCCACACACAATCTCAACGACCCTCTGCCTTGGTTGCAAACACAACTGGTGCACCCCACTCGGACACACTACGCCGAATGAATCCTTTTTGTAAAAGATCATCTACTTGCACCCTCAACTCCTGCTGTTCCCTAGGCGCCATCCGCCTAAGAGGCATCACAACAGGTCTGGCTCCTTCAACTAGATCTATACGAAACTCGATCTCTCTATGCGGCGGCAACCCTTTGACTTCGTCAAAGACATCCTCGAATCCATTAGCGATCGGCACTGATGACAGTCCATCCCGTGGAACAACTAGCGAATACATGAAACTCATGAAGACGCCTTCTTCATGCTTACATCGTATCACAATCTTTCGCCCCTCCACATTCTCGACTGTCACTTCCAACCTTTCGCAATCAACCTTAGCCGCATACTTCCTAAGCCAGTCCATACCCAAGATAATTCCGAACCCCGCAAAGTTCAGAACAAAGCAATCACAAACAAAAGAGCAACCATGACTCGATACAACTAGACCACGGCATAACATACACAAACAAGACGAACCCCCAACTGGATTAGTCACAACCAATGGCCTATCAACAATATCCGGCTTCAAATCTAACCGGCCTACTAGTTCATTACAAACAAACGAATGCGACGCTCCAGTATCAAACAGAACTCTAACTGGAACACCACATAGGAAAAGAGTACCTTGAATCACCACACTCTTTCCCTTCTCTTCAGCAGTAGGAGCTTTCGAAGACGACGGAACAGCTCCTAAAGCATAGGCTTGCACAATCTGCCTGTCCTTCCTTGGTTCTGGACAATTCTTCCTGAAATGCCCCGGCTTGTCACAGTTATGACACTTCATCGGCACCTTAGGATTCTTACAATCCTTCGAGAAATGGCCCTTCTGCTGACAGTTGTAGCAAGTCACCTCGCCTTTCGGCTTCTTCTGGCCATCCTTACCCTTCTGCTGCTGCTGCTTCCTCTTCTTGTTTCCACCCTGCCGGGGTTTAGACTCTTCCCTAGTCACAGCAACAACAGATCCTTCCTTAGGAAACAGACTCTCATGCCTAAGAGCTTTCTCCACAAGCTTCTCAAATGAATCGTCCAAATGATCCACCAACTGTCTCCCAAGATAACTATCCAAGCCGGTCACAAACTTCTCATTCTTCTGATAAGCAGATTAAATATATGACCGGGCATACTTGGACAAGGCTTCAAACTCAGAAACATACTCAAGAACAGATCTTCCACCCTGCTTGAGCTCCACAAACCTCTTGAACAGAACAGACTTCTGAGCTGTAGAAATGAACTTAGCTTCAAATCTGTCTTGGAATTGCTCCCAAGTAATCTCTTCTTCCGGAGTAGTGATGGTAATAGAGTTCCACCAATCAGAAGCTCTCCCTTGAAGCTGCCTCGATGCCAACTTCCTCTTAGTTGCATCATCAATTCCCAAATCACCAAAGATCCTTCTACAAGCATCTATCCATCTCTGGACTTCGATAGTTGATTCTGTTCCTAAGAAAACCTTCCCTCCAAGAGCAGTATAGTCCTTGCACAGCTTAGCAAAATCCACTGGTTTCGGAGTTTGGACTTGAACTCCAACATCAACTACTGCCCCCGGAACTGGTATCCTTCTCATGATCGAAGTCATCATAGCTTCGAACATGGCTGCATAATCAGCAGTCTCTTCAGTAGCACGACCGCCCATGACCCCTGCACCGAATCTATAGATAGTGCGCTGTAAAGTGTGCCAGGCGACCATGGACGATTGTCAAGGTAAGATTAAAACGACAGAATCTATCGTATCACTCACAGCGCATGGACAAAATACAATAGAACATATGTATAGTGAAGCTTTACAGAACAAAATGACATCATATAAAACTCCATAATAGTTGAATACAAGCATCCACATAGTCAATACATCAAGCCTCACTACATATCTCTCAGAGAATACAAAACAGCGGAATATCCAGTACATATAATAAGAAGATAATATGCAACCCTCCAGCTCGTCTTCGATATCAGCATCGTGAGAAGAGAACAGCACCTGTCACCTGCTACCTAGTCTGCCCGTCCCAAAATGGACGAACAGCCCAAGGCAATAAGAATTAAAAACATAAAGCCTTGAGTCAGACAACAGTCTTAGTGAGCAGTAAATTAACTAACAACATACCAAAAGAGCATAAAGGAAAAGGAATAGGAATACAACCCTCCCATTCCAACCTCATTCTACAGTGATAGCCCCCAGACACACACTAAGCAGAAGCAACATAGCAGAGCATACAATTTAAAGTAAAGCTACTATCACTCGAGTCAAGGGCGATGTTTTCCAAGTACCAAGGCCTAAATCAGATAAGCACCCAGAAAATACCGCTCTTGAGTCCGAATGACGATACAACCAAACATCCATGACTCTGGCTATCACTGTTATCATTGCTTCGATATCACCGTTAATTGAATGACCGGCACATTCTTTCAGCCGTCCGTCAAGGGCTAATGGAAACCCCAGTTCTAGACATAACTCCCACACGTCGTCGCAGCCCGTGCCTAGGACTATCGAATCTGCCCAGAGTACTCGACCATCAACAGTTGGCCGTTGGGACTATCGAATCTGCCCAAACGTACTCTTGCTTAGAGCATGCTAGAACCTTCAACAACGATGCTATCCAAGCCTCCTAGTCATCCTCCTCGACGACTGTTCTCATCCATTCATTATCCTCAACTCGAATCATATCACCGAGTTATCAACATGCTTGGAATGATCCCGTCTGGATTAGACCAAGTCTTCATCACATGATTGCCTCGCTTCATTACATCCTCGCAAAGCCTCATCTCATCATCACATCATCAAATCTATGCATAAGAGCTTCATCATCCCGCTACATATGCCACGAGCAGCTTTTCCAATTCAAGAGCCTTTCCCTTAGCTTTTGAATCATCTTCGATCTAAATCTAATCATCAATCATCTAGTTCATAACAAGCAATCAAATCAAACATCAATCCAAGCAATCAAGCATTCAAATATAATCTAAGTAGACAATTATAACAATAATGGCATTTTAGTAATTAAAGAGTTGAAAGTCCAATAAGCATGAAAACATGGATTATATCTCTACAAACTTGATGAATGAACTTGCATAGGTTAACATATGATAAAATGGATGTAACATCATCATGAACAATGGATCTATATGGATCTACACATAGGATGAAGAAAATGCATGGAAATCTCTATTTTAACACCAAATCGAGCCAACAATCCGATATACTCCTTTGGATCCGTGTGAGAGATAATCACCACTCACCAAATCACCTAAACAACCTCAAATCAACACGCTTCAGATCTGGACAGCGAAGGATCAAGCTTGATCTATCACGAATCCGCTTCAAACGAAGAAATCTCTCTTGAAAAGATGAAGATCTTCAACTTTAGCTCTTGAATCTTAAATCTTGATCTTCAACTTGGATGGATGTAAGCACTAGATTAGAGTGGAGAAAAGAAGTGAAGAAGTGTAGAAGTCGAGCTCTCAAAATGGCAGTACTTCGTCGCTTCAAAAATCCGGATCCCAAAAAGTGAGAACAACCCCTCCTATTTATAGCTGAAAACTGCCCTTAAGTCGTGACTAGTCTATCTCCTAAGTCGTTTCCGACTTATGACTTAAGCCCCCACGACTCAACCACCCCCTACGACTTAACCAAGCTACAACTCATCCTCTTGCACGAGTTATCACCCATGCGCGACTCATCAGCTTACGACTCAGAAGAAGGTACGACTCACCAGAAGGTACGACTCATCAGAAGGTACGACTCAACAAAGGGCTCAACCTACGACTCATCAAATAACCGGGTTAAACTCTTAAGTCGTCTACGACTCAACTGGGTTACGACTCAACACGCACGCGTCTTACTTGGTCAGACGACTCAACTACTAAGTCGTCTACGACTCATCAGACCAATCCTTAACTCGGCAACGACTTAACAAATAACTGGTCAGACGACTCAACTAGGCTTACGACTTACGACTTAGTAAGTATACGACTCATCATCTTAACTCTGTCACGACTTAGCTGTTACAACTCAACCCCTAACTCGCTCAGCTCTTAAGTCGACCACTACTTTAACTCGTCAGCCGACTTAACACTTAACTCAAAACCTTAAGTCGTCTACAATAACATAAGTCGGTCACTTCCTTAGGTTCTATCCTTAACTCGGCAACGACTTACAACCTACGACTTAACACTTGCCGAGTTAACTTCAACCTACTAACCTAGCCCAGCTACGACTTATTTCCTTAAGTCGCCAAACCCTGGGTCACTCCTATCTCCTAAGTCGTATACGACTCACGACTTATGCTAAGTCGTGAACGACTTAGGACTTAGGCAAAATTTGCCTAAAAGCTGAAATGGCTCAAAATGCTAAAACTCCAGATTTGACGAACTTTCCGATCCGTGAAAAAAAATACGGGTCGTTACACTATATTTATTATCTTAAATCAAAACTATTTTTATTATATTAAATTAAATTTAAAATATATATATATTAAAACTATATTAAATATTTTATTAAATTAAATTTTAAAATATTTAAAATATATTTTTAAAACTAAATAAAATTAAAAGTCAAAAGCTTAAAATTACATTTAAAACCGTATATTAACTTATAATTTGAAACTTTAAAACATATAAAATAAATTATTTTCCAAATATAAATTTTAAATAAAATCATTAAACTAAATTTAAAAATCAATTTTATAAATCAAACATACTTTACCGTTTAGAAAATAATTTAAAACCGACCAATGGTGCCCGTATATAATTTTCTACCTAATGGTCAAGTAATAGGGTATGTATCATTTCAACTCCAAAATAGTTAAATTTTCCGGGTATTTATCATTTCAACTCGTATCCCGAATCAATAACTTCCAAATCAATAAAATGTTCGGGTTTATCATTTCAACCCATAACGATTTTCCCTAATTTATAAGGTCGTTCAGGTATGTATCATTTCAACCCATAGTGATAACAGGTATATAAACATCCAATCATCCAAAAATGTCAACAGAAAAACATCCATCACAATCATCATCCAAATCAGCCAATAAATCACAACAATTAACTGGTTATCATTATCAGGTATTTAAATAACAATTTAAATTCAATATTAATTTAAATGGCAATTAAATTCAATATAAATTCAAATTAAATTTAAATGAAAATTAAAATTAATAAACAGCAATCAATAACTTTCTTATCATATCATAAACTTAACTAAACTAACATAAGAAGGTTTAGTATTTGTTAGTGGGTTAAATCACTCACCTTTGATTTATCGTCGATTTAAAATCCAAATAAAGACCAAAATCTGAACAGCCTCAAAATCCGACCAAACCTGGTTCAAATTGGCCAAAATTTCAATACCGTCTTAACAGAAGAAACCGCGTCCAAATCTGAGTTCGTATGAAAAAGTTAAACACATTAGAAGATTTAAAATTTAAATTTAAATTAAAACAAATAAAAGGAAAAGTCGTAATTCTATTACCATCGAAAAACCCTAGCATGCTCATAAACCAGATATGCTATAGCCTTCTCGACCAAGAGAACAGCTGCCACCCAAAAACCATCAACTGCCATCGCCAGTCACCTCCAACCACAAATCAGACCACGCCACACCCTCACCTTCGACCAGGTGTGCCCACGTTCAAACGGCCATCTTCTCTAGCCACCCCAACGGCCAGCGCTGCCACCCCCATACGCGAACAGTTTTGCTCGATTTCGGGCGAATCGAGATGCCTTCGACCAGAACCAAACCGCTAGATCGACTCCGCTAGGCACCCTCTACGCGCCAGTACCCTCCGATCATTAATTGGTCGACGATCCACCGTTGAACGCGAAACCCTAGCAAAGGACGGCTGAGAAAGGCCGCCAATTTCTTGCCAAACCGAGACTCAATTGCAAAAAAAAATCTTAGATCTAGATTACGCTCATCGAGAGCTTTCTGCGGTATATAATTTGATAGGATTTTAAGGAGTTTAAATTTTTGATTTAATTTTGGGAATTAGGGTTTGACATGTTTGAGAAGGATCACATATGAAAGGAAGGAGCAGATGAGAATACAAGTATGTACAAAAAAATGAAAATGAGAAACGGGTAGGGTTTATAATAGCATATATATAGGTAGAGACGGATAAGAATAAATGGACAGATCAAATTGGGTCGAAACAATAATAACGACCCGATATGCCCATTTCGTTCCCGAAATGAAAATGGGTCATCCAATATATCAAAATATAGGTTTCAATATTTTTAAGCTGAATGAAACTAGTTTCAAACCCTAATTCCATTGTATTTAGAAGTTAGCTTTTAAAATCTGGTTATATTTATTTAAATCACATTAATTGATTTCTACGCGTTTCAAGCTCACACGGCCAAACGACAAATCCGATCGCTACGAAACTTGAAATCCTATAATGATTCACTGTTACGGATCCGATGAAACTAGTTTCGTCGAAATCCGAGATAGTGGACAAAATGGCTAATTTTCACGTTAATTAAATAAATTATTATTAAATTGATTTAATCACCTTTTAAATTCAAATTTAAAAGTTAACAATTTTATCATTCTTGATTACATAGAAAATTAATAATCTTTAAAATACAATTTTCCATATTAAATCCAAGGTTTAAATATTGCACAAATTTCAGCGTTCAATTACAACTGTATTAAAACCCCCAATTAATTATATTTAATTTCAATCAAATTCTTTTATTTTGATTTTCACTCTTATTATTAAATCATAAAATACCTTATGAATATAATTAACTTTAGTTTACATTTTATTACATTCATATTCTACAGTTATCATCTTAACTCATATTAGCGACAATATTTAATTATATTAAATTCACATTGATTTCCAAATTATTTCAATGGATTAAATAATAAAATAATAATTAAAACAATTATTACACATTAGTAATTCAAACAAATTTCTAAGTCTATTGTTTACAAACAAAAGCTAATAAATTTAAGTACTAATTAAATTGATTTCATATTCCATAATAAACCTATTCCAATTTATAACATATAATTTCAACACTGAATCCAACATTTAATTTATTCCTTATTTTTAAATTAACTTTACAATAATCTCAATTGATTGAAATTTCATTTAAAATAGTTGTCAATAACATTCAAACAATGTTATTAAATCATATTCTAATTATTTTTCTCATTAATAAATCATAAATTCTAATTTCACACAATATTAAATTCAAAATCTTATTAATTTAATAGTTTTAATTATCAAAAATACAGGTCGTTACACTCTTCCACACTCAAAACTTTTCGTCCTCGAAAAGGAACAAGAAGGAATTAAGAAACTTGATATAATTTTATTCAAATTATTCAATTTATAAACACTTTAAATTTTCATCATTAAGTTTAATATAACTTTGAAAATAACCACGTTTGCACAAAAAATTTCTTTGTCCTAAATTTACGAAAATATCCGGTAGAGTCTCCTTTGCGTGGTTATGTCCGGAAAAATAATAATATCACTAATTTCAATGTATATCATATTTTAATAATAAAACATCCCAAACCATGGGAAAAACAATAAAATACCATTCCAAAAACCGTAATCTGAAAACGTGCCTATTTATTGAGCAAACAACTTTATTTATGTAAATGAATAATATTTTAGTTGTTTCAAACCAATAGCACAAACATACAATATATCACAATCACATGCAAACAAAAGAAGTACAACCATCATATGTAACAAAGGAAACTATCAAACAATCCATATCAAACAAACAAATGGTTTGTCCAGGTTCAGAAACTTTTCATCATCCAAGAGTGATAAATAAACTACCAAGTGTACCTTATGCTCAACAACCCTCAGGTAATTTCTTAATAGATTATTCATACAACCAGAAACAATTTAATGTATCATTCCCCAAACATCCCATAAGCCAAACATAAAGGAATTTAATTATTATTTATGTTTATTCGATTAGTTTCTTTTCACATTATTTACTTTTCATTAATTTTCATTCATTCATACAATGTCATCCTTTATTAATTTACCTTCATTACATACTTAAATTATTTCCCATTCAATTATTTAGAATACAAATAAATCAATTCTTAAAGTATTATATAAGTTTCTTGCGTTTTAATTCACATTTATGATTTACTTATATAACCTAATTAATAGTCATTATTAATTATTATTCAAGTTCATCTATATTTAATTCACATTTATTTCTTCATATATAGTATTATTTAGTATTAAATCTATTTCCGAATCATTTCAACATTCCTTAAGTTTATAATCATTTACCGAAATAGCATTCCCTTTTTACTATTCAATTTAATTATTAACCATTTCAAAACATCAACTTATGTTTATAAAATTTCTTGTACATCTTAATTCTTTATTTATGAACATATGTTCATTTTGAAGCACTTTTTTTGTTAAGCTTTTATTTGTTTAAATTCTATTACATATTCATATTAACATTTCAACTTTTAAACATTTCTGGTAAGTTTTATATATGTTTTTAGAATGTAATTGAATGTTATACAAATTTATCTTATTCATTTAGTTAACAAAAATGTCCAATAGTTTACATCTTCTAAATTTCATTACCCTTTAATTTACAAGTGACAATTCTCCAATTTCTTTACAGTTTCATTAATCACTTAGCTTCTAATTTCTTATTTCTCATTTTAGAAGTTTCCAATTATTAAAATAGTCAGGATTCCATTTCATTACAATGATTAAAAATCATTGATTAAAATAAATTTAAGAACTAAATACTGGATTTCATTTTAAATCATACTTAAGAAAATAAAATTAAAATATGTTTAACAAGAAAAATGTGTAGCAAAGCTACTACAGTGGTCTTCCCACTTTGAAACTCGAAAATGAACGTCGATGATGTCGCGATCATCACCGAAATTATTTTCTAGCGACAGAAGAGGGGAGAACAGAGCTTATTTCCTTTTTAAAATTCTTTTAAAACATTTCTTTCAAATCACATTGAAAATATTTATATCCTAAAATACTTCCAAATATAACTAATATTATATTCCAAAATCTTTGAAAACCAATTTCAAAATCCTGGAACTTAAGTTCTAAAATTTCCAATTTATATTTACTTTATTTGTAAATCCTATTTTACAATCAACATTTATAAATTTTCACTTCCTAATAAACAAACATATCACATACAACTATATCCTTTTAAAAAAATTATTCTTTTATATACAAAATATAATACTAGGTAAAATTATTTCATTTACCTATATTTCAAAAACAATATTGTGTCGGTCTTCTCTATTAAGTGTTTAGAAATCCCTATCGATGCCATAGCGTCCTATGTACTGACCGGAATTTATAAATACTAAACAAAACAAATTATCACAATATAAAACATTTTTATAGCACTAATAAATACGCTCTCTCATATATATATATATATATACCCTCAAACCCATTCTAGGGTATTAATAACCCTATCTCTAATGAGATAACCTCGAACAGGCTAAGGTATCCATAAACCAAAGCTCTGATACCAATTGTAACGACCCACCTTTTTGGACGGTTTAATTCGACAATAAAACACACATGTCAAACTCAAACCATTCAAAAGGGAGGATTATCAATGGGGTAAATAAGGAAATAAGAGAAAAGAAGGAAAAACAAAACATAGAATCTCACAGCGGAATGACAAAATATAATAATCAAATAAACAGTTCATGAAGTTGTTTTACAAATAACATTTGATTGCACTTTTACAATACGATCAGAGTTATACATACAACAGGTATAATAGAATAATGCAGCAGAACAACATGATGCAGTGGAAAAATTACTAATAATATAATATATCAAACTCTGTCTTTGTCCTCTAGAAATAAAGTCTTCAACATTGAAAAGCTCTGGCTGGCCTGAGCGTAATGAAAAGACAAAACACTCGAGTCAGAACTAAAAGATCTTATGTAAGTTAAATCAATAATAAGTAAATATGAGTTTAATGGCTTCAAAGATGTTAATGATAATTTACATCTCATATCCAGCGTATAACGTCCGTGCAATAACTTAAGAGATGTTTTGGAATTTCCATCTCCTAAGGATCCGTTAAACTATTTATATGTAGTAATATACGCTATATATGTAATGTCTTTTAGTAAAGTAAAGGATTAAAATAGCATTAAGGCATTACCCATATCTCCCTTAACACATTTTAATAAATGTGTAGTCTATACAGTACTGTAAACTCCACCAAACTGGTGGGCTATCAGGGAGCACTCCATAAGTACGACACAAACCAAAATTGTAGTGGGCTTGATAAGGCATATGACAAGGCACGCGAGGCAATGCTCAGGGTAGGATTCTACCGTTTTGCACGCCCAGAATGGTGGTAATGCATAGCAGCTACTACCGCCCACCTCGGAACCCACTCCCATAATCAAATCGAGGGTGGCCACCAATCAATCACAAAGTAACAGATATGGTATAGAAGAAGTGTGTCCGATCAGAGGAGCGACCTCACTTGGCCCGGGATAGCTCCTGTTTAAGTCATATCAAGCTGACTCGAAGGTCAAAGCTGCATTCTTACCTTATAACAGTAGTATTCGCCAAACCATCCTACTTCGTTCTAGATTCTCCACCACGTGCATAGTTGTTAAAGTGGTTTCGGAATTGGCCGAGAGTATGACAATATCTGACCCCAGTCTCTTTTACATCCAATCATTATATTTTTCACACCGTGGTCATTTAAAAACATTTTTTTAGTAATAAATCCAGAAACAATTTATACCTTCATATCAAGATATCCATATACTTGTTCCAAAAGTTTAAATAGATTCATAATACCGAGGAAGATTTCTTTCAATCAATTTTGAAAATAATTTATAACTCTCTCTTAAACCATTTATAAACTATTTATATGCTCTAAAACCATTTATAAAGCTATTTATAAATTCTAAAATAGCTTTTACAACTCTTCCTTTTTTCATAAACTTCTACGCAAATTCCTTTGAAACGTTTCTGAATCCCTTTACACAAGTTCTTTTATAAAACCCTTTATAAAATCCTTTAAAACATTTATAAAACCATTATAAAATCCTTTATATATCCTTACAAAACCTTTTACAAAATTCTAAAATCTTTTACAAAAATCTTTATTTATTAAAGTTATTATAAAAGTCTATATTTATTATCTTAAATCAAAACTATAGTTATTATATTAAATTAAATTTAAAATATATATATTAAAAATATATATATTAAAAATATATTCAATATTTTATTAATAAACTATTTAAAATATATTTTTAAAACTAAATAAAATTATAAGTTAAAAGCTTAAAATTACATTTAGAACAATATATTTACTTATAATTTGAAACTTTAAAACATATAAAATAAATTATTTTCCAAATATAAATTTTAAATAAAATCATTGAACTAAATTTAAAAATCAAATTAAAAATCAAACATACTTTACCATGTAGAAAATAATTTAAAACCGACCAATGGTACTAGTATATAATATTCTACCCTATGATCAAGTGATAGGGTATGTATCATTTCAACCGCAAAATAGTTAAATTTTTCGGGTATATATCATTTCAACCCGTATCCCGAATCAATAACTTCCAAATCAATAAAATCACTCGGGTTTATCATTTCAATCTATAACGATTTCCCTAATCTAAAAGATCGTTCGGGTATGGATCATTTCAACCCATAGTGATAATAGGGATATAAGCATCCAATCATCCAAAAATGTCAACAAATAAACATCCATCACAATCATCATCCAAATCAACCAAAAAATCACAACAATTAACTGGTTATCATTATCAGATATTTAACTAACAATTTAAATTCAAGAATAATTTAAATTCAAGATTAATTTAAATAGCAATTAAATTAAAATTAAATTCAAATTAAATTTAAATGATAATTTAAATTACCAAAGAGCAATCAACAACTTTCTTATCACATCATAAACTTAATTCAACTAACATAACAAGGTTTAGTATATTTGAGTGGGTTAAATCAGTCACCTTTGATTTTTTATCGATTTAAAATCCAAATAAAGCCCAAAATTTGAACAGTTTTAGAATCCAAACAAACTAGTTTCAGATTGTCCGGAATTTCGATACAATCCCAATGGAAGATACCGTATCCAAATCCGTGTTCGAATGAAAAAGTTATACACGTTAGAAGATTTAAATTAAAATAAATAAGGCATAATGTAACAACCGGGATTTTTGTAAATTTTAATTATCGACAGAATGACGATTTAATCTAGTTAACAATTGATATTGAATTTTAAATTGTATTTTAAATTCTTTAATAAAATTGTTATTCGCAGTTAGAGATTTAAATCAATCTGAAATTCATTTTTCTTTTGATTTGTATAATTCTCTATTAATCATTGTAGTGGAGTAAATAATGTTTGTGAAACGTTGTTTGGGAATTTAAAATCATGTTGAAATTCTTTTAAAAGAAAAAATAGTAAAGATTACTCAATAAATTGTTGATTACTATAGAAATTATTTTTGGAAATTAGAGAAGATAATTGGGCTTTAAAGAAAAGCTTGGCCTTTTCTTTTGTTGCCGTGAAAACTTCATATGGCTAAAACCCGTTTCCCTTTTTTTTTCTTTTTCATTCGAAAACCCTAACGAAAAAAAAATCGAAGACGAAATAATGGCGACCGCGTTCAAGGAAATTAGGGCAGGCTCGTTTTCCTCTATCATTGTAGCTCGATTCAACTCGATTCGTTGCTTGTCGATCGACTAGAGCTGCTTGCGGCGACGTCTTCTTGGTCGAGCTTGTAATAGGTGAGTGATTGTTCACTCACATCTAGTTTAAATTCCTGTTTTGTTCGATTCGAACTTGCGATTTCGTGACTTCTATAGCTTGCTATGGTTTTGCTGGTGTTGATTCGTTCCGTGTCCCTTTTTATTCCAGTCAATTATTCACAGTCTTCACTTAGGTCGCTTTGATTTTGTTCTGGCAATTGAATATATGTTGACTTCGGCCATGGTGACTTGTGATGAGACGTTGTTTTCTGCTTCGATTTGGATTTTGAAATCACTCTACTGTGACTGTAATTATATTTGACTTTGGCATTTATCTTGGCTTGGTGTTTGGGACCTTTTGTGTGACTGGTAAATCATTTGATGACGTTTACGTGATGTCGTTAAGGTTGAATTCTTGTGTGACCTCAGTGTTAGTTGGAACTGCAGTTGTTTGATTTCGTTTGAGTGTGATGTTTCTCTAATGTTTTCAACTCATGTGGATATGGTCACCCGATGATCATAGTCATCGATTTTGTTTTAATATTTGGGAAGATTTCTAAATTGGTTGTCACCTTGTTTTCCACGACTTGATGATTTTGCCGAGATGATTTGGCTTTAACGTATATTTGGCCTTGCCACTGATAGTAATAATTATACTCAATTTCGGCCATTTCGTCTTTGGTAGTTGCATTGAAATGATTTCTGGACTTTGCATCGTCGAACATATGAGTTTTGTTTTCCTTTGTGCCTTTGCGCCTCCGTGCCTCTGTGTCTTGTGATAACAAAAATTTGATTTGTTATACTTTATACTAGCTCCCTTATATTCAAGCAGTGGCTGCCGTCCTGGTTGCAGTTGCTCTTGTATTCAAGTGTAGGCTGAAATTTTATTCTTGTATGAATTTCTGCCTTAGTTGACTTTGGCCAGTATTGTATTTTGTCTTGGTTTTGATAACTGCACTTGATCTATAGGTGCAGACTTGAGTTGGCATTGTTAAGTTTATACTGTTTTGTTTGTGCTCTTGTATATGAAGCAGTGTTACATTTCCTCGTAACTTTCACTGTGCTCTCCACTAGACTTCGTGTCAGGTTGTTCACTGTTTCATGTATTTTGGGTACCTCTTTGATAGTTGCATAACTGCTGTGCATTTTCATATCTGCACTTCATCTTTTGAGTGTTTGCAGTAGCATTGACTTCATTTTGAAGTCTTACTCTTGTTTGGTTTGAGGTTCCACTGCGGTATCCTTGGTTAGTTAAATCTCTATGTGGTCGCTGCCCTTGATAGTTCAGGCATGTAGCATACGCGTGCCATTCCTTGGTGCAGTTTGGCCTTCGTATTCATTGCGTCTGCAGTTTAGTTTTATATGCAGTTTGCCTGGTTGGTTTGCATTTTATTAATGCCTTTAGGATTGTTTCCGGATTTTCTTGAGTTGAACCCGATTTCGGGGTTTGACCTTGTGATCACTTGTGACCTTCACTGAGCTTTTGTGTATCTCCTGCGATAGTGGCGAGGCAGTACACGCGTGCGTGTACTGCAGCCCTATCAGATTTGATAGTTTTAAATTGATTTAGTCGATTTGATAAATTGTTTATTTATCTCTGTTCATAATTTAAATCTGCTGATTTTGTTAAACACTGTTAAGTGTTATATTGACCGTTATTCGGTTTCTTTGTTTAAAGAATCGGATAGACGGGAATTATTGTGACTGTCATCTATTTAAATTATCACTGCCTATATGCACTAATAAACTGGTTTGAATTAGACTGACCTGGGTATTATTTTCTTTTGAATGTAATACTCGGGTCAGACCCGTGTTATTTCAGGTTGTAGATTTTCTTCTTTGAGTTGCTGTTCAGGATTTGAAGACTTTTTACATCTTCTGAAGTTGTCAGTGTCATTCTGTAGTAGTCGTGTCAGTGTATAGAACGATATGTATTCATGTATATTAGTTGATAATGTACTTGTATATATAACTTCTAGAGTCGACAGTTGTAGTTGTATCATATGTATTGTGTCAACTATGTTGTAACTGACATCAGTTATATATATATGAGACTTTTGTTTTTATCTGTGTTCCGCATTTATATTATCTGGGTTATCGTTATATCTAATGTCCTAAACTATTACGAACCATCGTAGTTTGTTTTATACTGATAATTGGGTGTGTCGATGGGAGTAAATAAATAAGATGAAAAATAAAAAGTATATACCACTCCTATCGAGATAACCAATATTAGTGTAAGGCCAATTACGGATGGTCGCTCCTATCCAGCCTTATTCTTCGTAATAATAGACAGTATTTCTTTTAATACTCTTTGTTATTATGAGCATAGAGGTGGGGCATCACAGTTGGTATCAGAGCTTGGGGTTTATGGACATAATATAAAACTTAACTCGGAAGGAACATATGTTACAACTATCGGTCGATGTTTTATTTGAGCTTGAGTCAAAACTAAAGTTTTGAAATTTGGATGAAATTTTTAAATAACTTTATTTAAAAATAATAGTGAAATCGTGTTCTGATGATTTGATTGATTTGTGTTCTGTTTATCAGAGTGTGCAGCGGAAACAGTGAAACTGTCTTCGCTGAGTACAACTGATAATCTTTTTTTGATTTAAAAATCAAAATACGAAATTGATATGAATTTCATTTGTTGTTTACATAGCTGTAATTATTTTGTTTCTTTGAGAACTTCGAATCCGAATTGAGGATTCGAAGAAATTGCAGATATGTGATTTTTGTTGAAATTTCCGCTGGCTTTCTTTTGTACTAATCATCTATTGATTAGATTTTTGCTGTTTTAAATTATCTTCATTGAAGATACCTTCGAATGATTTCTTTGTTCATTCTGTAGTACGTGCAAAAATTTGAATTGCACGTTACTGCATTTATTTTTACGTTGAACCGATGCTTGGTTATGAAACGTATTTTGTTGCCGTTATTTTTATAACGGGATTTTTACACCAATGCTGAATTTTTGAGGCACGGTGTTTTGTTGACAATTTTAATGAATGAAAATTCACTGATGTCACATTCTGATGTGAATTCTTTTGATGAGATATTTGATGTTTTAAAATTACTGTCGCTTTGACTTCAGTAACAGCCAAAAAAAAAAAAATGGATTTTCAAGCGGTTATTCCGCAATACTGATGTGTAACCGTTTTTACGGTATTTTGAGAAGTACAATTTCCTTATCGAAATTGTTACTGATTTGCTGTTTTAATCACGTGATTGGAAAATCGTTTGGAAATGAAAATTGTTTTATAAAATTTTAGCAGTTTGCGTTTTCAAAAGAATGAGAAAGCGACTTAAACGATTCAGCAAAATCGAGGATTATGACCCCTTTCTTTTACTGTTTCGCTTAACTCCGGACTTGTTCAGTTGAGAATGCGAATTGTTATTTTTACAAAATAAATAAAATTGTTTTCAGAAATTTTAACAGTTTGCGCTTTCAAAAGAATGAGGAAGCGATTTAAACGTTTCAGCAAAATCGAGGACTATGACCCCTTTCTTTTACTGATTCGCCTAATTCCGGACTTGTCCGTTTGAGAATGTGAAATGTAATTTTACAAAATACACAATTTTGCACTTTCAAGGAAACGATGAAGAGAATCAAACGATTTAGTAAAACACGTGGTATAGGACATGTGCGTTTGCTATTTCGGTTAATTCCGGACTCGTTAATTGAAACATTTTGATGCTTTCGTGTGCTTTCGAGCCACTATGAGGACCTTCGGGTCATTTGTTGGGCTTTCGGGCCACTCTGCGGACCTTCGGGTCAAATACCAGTACTAGACCTTCGGGTCACTCTGCGGACCTCCGGGTCAATCTGATGGGCGCCAAAATTATGTTGAGTACTTGGTAGGCTTCGGCCACTCTGAGATGCACGTGCGGCGAATTAAAAACTCGCCATCTGATGGGATCGATCCAAGCTTTTATGTTGATTTTCTAGTCTTCTTAATTGATTTCTAGATATTAGTTGCTTCCAATTATCTACAGGTAATTGGATATTTGTTGATATGAGTTCTGATTATCATTTTTGATAATCAGATATTTGTTGTTTCTAATTATCGCTTGTGATAATTAGATATTTGTTGATATGAGTTCTGATTATCGTTTTTGATAATCAGATATTTGTTGTTTCTAATTATCGCTTGTGATAATTAGATATTTGTTGATATGAGTTCTGATTATCGTTTTTGATAATCAGATATGTGTTGTTTCTAATTATCACTTGTGATAATTAGATATTTGTTGATATGAGTTCTGATTATCGTTTTTGATAATCAGATATTTGTTGTTTCTAATTATCGCTTGTGATAATTAGATATTTGTTGATATGAGTTCTGATTATCGTTTTTGATAATCAGATATTTGTTGTTTCTAATTATCGCTTGTGATAATTAGATAATTGTTGAATTTGAAATTTGATTATCGTTTTGATAATCGAATATTTGTTGGATTTGAAAATTTTGATTGTTGTTTTGGGATGATCGAATATTTGTTGATTTAAGAAATGTGATTATCGTTTTGATAATTAAATATTTGCTAATTTTGCTGATTATGTAGCTTTTTAGCTTCTAATTGATTTTAGATTACGTTGATTGTATTGAATTGTTATTTCCTATCTATCTCTGTTAATAGTTAGAGTTTAATGATTTTGAAGTTGGTGTTTTCCAGTTATTTGTTGGATAACTAGATAATGACCGTCTGACAAATTGCGAATTTGTGTTTCAAAATTATCTTTGTTGATAATTAGGTTTTGTTGTTTTCTAATTATCGTATTGACAATTAGATATTGCTGTTTATGACTTTTTTGTATTTTAATTATCCGGTCGATAATTGAATATTGCTGATAAATTGTATTTATCCAGTTTCGTTGCTTTCTGACTATCTATTGATAGTTAGATTTTGTTGATAATTTGTGAATTTCTATTATGAAATTAAAGGAGTTCTTTGATGTTTGAATTCTCTACTTTTATTTTTCTAGCTTAACCAGTTTAGGTTAGAAAATTTATTGTTAATAACGACCTTCATTATGAAAATTGCGGGGACGCAATTTTTATAAGGAGGGGAGTCTGTAACAACCGGGATTTTTGTAAATTTTAATTATCGACAGAATGACGATTTAATCTAGTTAACAATTGATATTGAATTTTAAATTGTATTTTAAATTCTTTAATAAAATTGTTATTCGCAGTTAGAGATTTAAATCAATCTGAAATTCATTTTTCTTTTGATTTGTATAATTCTCTATTAATCATTGTAGTGGAGTAAATAATGTTTGTGAAACGTTGTTTGGGAATTTAAAATCATGTTGAAATTCTTTTAAAAAAAAAATAGTAAAGATTACTCAATAAATTGTTGATTACTATAGAAATTATTTTTGGAAATTAGAGAAGATAATTGGGCTTTAAAGAAAAGCTTGGCCTTTTCTTTTGTTGCCGTGAAAACTTCATATGGCTAAAACCCGTTTCCCTTTTTTTTCCTTTTCATTCGAAAACCCTAACGAAAAAAAAATCGAAGACGAAATAATGGCGACCGCGTTCAAGGAAATTAGGGCAGGCTCGTTTTCCTCTATCATTGTAGCTCGATTCAACTCGATTCGTTGCTTGTCGATCGACTAGAGCTGCTTGCGGCGACGTCTTCTTGGTCGAGCTTGTAATAGGTGAGTGATTGTTCACTCACATCTAGTTTAAATTCCTGTTTTGTTCGATTCGAACTTGCGATTTCGTGACTTCTATAGCTTGCTATGGTTTTGCTGGTGTTGATTCGTTCCGTGTCCCTTTTTATTCCAGTCAATTATTCACAGTCTTCACTTAGGTCGCTTTGATTTTGTTCTGGCAATTGAATATATGTTGACTTCGGCCATGGTGACTTGTGATGAGACGTTGTTTTCTGCTTCGATTTGGATTTTGAAATCACTCTACTGTGACTGTAATTATATTTGACTTTGGCATTTATCTTGGCTTGGTGTTTGGGACCTTTTGTGTGACTGGTAAATCATTTGATGACGTTTACGTGATGTCGTTAAGGTTGAATTCTTGTGTGACCTCAGTGTTAGTTGGAACTGCAGTTGTTTGATTTCGTTTGAGTGTGATGTTTCTCTAATGTTTTCAACTCATGTGGATATGGTCACCCGATGATCATAGTCATCGATTTTGTTTTAATATTTGGGAAGATTTCTAAATTGGTTGTCACCTTGTTTTCCACGACTTGATGATTTTGCCGAGATGATTTGGCTTTAACGTATATTTGGCCTTGCCACTGATAGTAATAATTATACTCAATTTCGGCCATTTCGTCTTTGGTAGTTGCATTGAAATGATTTCTGGACTTTGCATCGTCGAACATATGAGTTTTGTTTTCCTTTGTGCCTTTGCGCCTCCGTGCCTCTGTGTCTTGTGATAACAAAAATTTGATTTGTTATACTTTATACTAGCTCCCTTATATTCAAGCGGTGGCTGCCGTCCTGGTTGCAGTTGCTCTTGTATTCAAGTGTAGGCTGAAATTTTATTCTTGTATGAATTTCTGCCTTAGTTGACTTTGGCCAGTATTGTATTTTGTCTTGGTTTTGATAACTGCACTTGATCTATAGGTGCAGACTTGAGTTGGCATTGTTAAGTTTATACTGTTTTGTTTGTGCTCTTGTATATGAAGCAGTGTTACATTTCCTCGTAACTTTCACTGTGCTATCCACTAGACTTCGTGTCAGGTTGTTCACTGTTTCATGTATTTTGGGTACCTCTTTGATAGTTGCATAACTGCTGTGCATTTTCATATCTGCACTTCATCTTTTGAGTGTTTGCAGTAGCATTGACTTCATTTTGAAGTCTTACTCTTGTTTGGTTTGAGGTTCCACTGCGGTATCCTTGGTTAGTTAAATCTCTATGTGGTCGCTGCCCTTGATAGTTCAGGCCTGTAGCATACGCGTGCCATTCCTTGGTGCAGTTTGGCCTTCGTATTCATTGCGTCTGCAGTTTAGTTTTATATGCAGTTTTCCTGGTTGGTTTGCATTTTATTAATGCCTTTAGGATTGTTTCCGGATTTTCTTGAGTTGAACCCGATTTCGGGGTTTGACCTTGTGATCACTTGTGACCTTCACTGAGCTTTTGTGTATCTCCTGCGATAGTGGCGAGGCAGTACACGCGTGCGTGTACTGCAGCCCTATCAGATTTGATAGTTTTAAATTGATTTAGTCGATTTGATAAATTGTTTATTTATCTCTGTTCATAATTTAAATCTGCTGATTTTGTTAAACACTGTTAAGTGTTATATTGACCGTTATTCGGTTTCTTTGTTTAAAGAATCGGATAGACGGGAATTATTGTGACTGTCATCTATTTAAATTATCACTGCCTATATGCACTAATAAACTGGTTTGAATTAGACTGACCTGGGTATTATTTTCTTTTGAATGTAATACTCGGGTCAGACCCGTGTTATTTCAGGTTGTAGATTTTCTTCTTTGAGTTGCTGTTCAGGATTTGAAGACTTTTTACATCTTCTGAAGTTGTCAGTGTCATTCTGTAGTAGTCGTGTCAGTGTATAGAACGATATGTATTCATGTATATTAGTTGATAATGTACTTGTATATATAACTTCTAGAGTCGACAGTTGTAGTTGTATCATATGTATTGTGTCAACTATGTTGTAACTGACATCAGTTATATATATATGAGACTTTTGTTTTTATCTGTGTTCCGCATTTATATTATCTGGGTTATCGTTATATCTAATGTCCTAAACTATTACGAACCATCGTAGTTTGTTTTATACTGATAATTGGGTGTGTCGATGGGAGTAAATAAATAAGATGAAAAATAAAAAGTATATACCACTCCTATCGAGATAACCAATATTAGTGTAAGGCCAATTACGGATGGTCGCTCCTATCCAGCCTTATTCTTCGTAATAATAGACAGTATTTCTTTTAATACTCTTTGTTATTATGAGCATAGAGGTGGGGCGTCACACATAAAGTCGTAATTTTGTTACCATCGAAAAACCCTAGCACACTCACGAGCCAGATCTGATACAGCCATCTCGACCAAGAGAATAGCTGCCACCCAAAAACTATCAACTGCCGCCGCTATTCACCTCAGAGCACAAATCAGACCACGCCACACCCTCGCCCTCGACCAGGTGCGCCCACGTCCAAACGGCCATCTCCTCCGGTCACACTAACGGCCTTCGCCGCCGCCCCCATATGTGAACAATTTTGCTTGATTTCTAGCGAATCGATATGCCTTCGACCAGTACCAAACCGCTAGATCGACTTCGTTAGACACCCTCTATGCACTAGTACCCTCCGATCGTCGATTGGTCGACGATCCACCGTTGAACGTGAAACCCTCGCAACGGACAGTTGAGAAAGATCGTCAATTTCTGGCCAAAACGAGACTCAATTGCAAAAATGAATCTCAGATCTAGATTACGCTCGTTTACAGCTTTCCAGCAGTATATAATTCGATAGGGTTTTGAGGAATTTAAATTTTCGATTTGATTTTGAATTTGGGAATTAGGGTTTGACATGTTTGAGAAGGAACGGATACGAAAGGAAGTAGTAGATGAGAATACAAGTATGCATAGAAAAATGAAAATGAGAAACGTCTAGGGTTTATAACAGCCTATATATAAGCAGAGATGGATAAGAACGAATTTACAGATCGAATTGGGTCGAAACAATAACAACGACCCGATAAGCCCGTTTCGTTCCCGAAACGAAAATGGATCATCCAATATATCGAAATATAGATTTTCAATATTTTTAAACTCAATGGAACTATTTTCAAACCCTAATTCCATTGTATTTAGAAGGTAGCTTTTAAAATCAAATTATATTCATTTAAATATCATTAATTGATTTCTACGCGTTTCAAGCTCGCACGGCCAAACAACAAATCCGATCGCTACGAAACTTGAAATCCTATAATAATTAACTGTTACAGATCCAATGAAACTGGCTTCGTAGAAATCCGAGACAGTGGCCAAAATGGCTAATTTTCACGTTAATTAAATAAATTATTATTAAATTGATTTAATGACCTTTTAAATTCAAATTTAAAAGTTAACAATTTTATCATTCTTGATTATATAGAAAATTAATAATCTTTAAAATAAAATTTTCCATATTAAATCGAAGATTTAAATATTGCACAAATTTCAACGTTCAATTATAACTGTAATAAAACCCCAGTTAATTATATTTAATTTCAATCAAATTCTTTTAATTCGATTTTCACTCTTATTATTAAATCATAAAATACCTTATGAATATAATTCACATTAGTTTACATTTTATTACTTTCATATTCTATAGTTATCATCTTAACTCATATTAACGATAATATTTAATTATATTAAATTCATATTGATTTTCAAATTATTTCAACAGATTAAATAATAAAATAATAATTAAAACAATTATTACACATTAGTAATTCAAACACATTTCTAAGTCTATTGTTTACAAACAAAGCTAATAAATTTACGTACTAATTAAATTGATTTCATATTCCATAATAAACCTATTCCAATTTATAACATTGAATCCAACATTTAATTTATTCCTTATTTTCAAATTAATTTTACAATAATCTCAACTGATTGAAATTTCATTTAAAATAGTTGTCAATAACATTCAAACAACGTTATTAAATCATATTCTAATTATTTTTCTCATTAATAAATCATAAATTTTAACTTCTCACAATATTAAATTCAAATTCTTATTTAATTTAATAGTTTTAATTATCAAAAATACGGGTCGCTAGAAAGGCAAATTCGGTAACTTGCGTATTGATGATATAAAAAGTGAAGTATAAAATCTACGTAAGTGTATTGTTAGATCATTAACTTAAACATAAAATTAAAACTATACAACATATCATTAAGGTTAACAAAGAACGGACTCCTTATGTAACGACCCGAAAATTCATCACTTTGGTAAAATTTCAAAATATTCAATTATAAGATTTTTAACATAAATAATGATGTTTAAAGTAATAAATAATATAGGTAATCTTATTTTGAATAAACATTTATAAAAATATATACTTTGAAAGATATATCGATAAAATGACTAAAATCCGTTTTATCGATAAATGGCTTTTTCGTCATCCGACATCATGCAGAGAGCTGGATACATATACTCATTTATCCATATGAGTGAGAATATGTAATAAAATATTTTATTTTATTTTGGAAAATAAAAAGAATATATGACATCATTAATAATGTCGCTATTTTGAAATAATTGATATTTGAATTTAAATTACGTTTAAATGATTTAATAGTTATTTTAATTATTAAATGAGCCCTATTAATTATTATATAATAATATAAATATTATTATCAAACTTTGTTTACTAATATATGTATATTAACTAAGAAGAGAAAATATGATCGGAAATCAAAATCGGAATTCGTAACGATTCAACATGTAGAAGTTGTGCAATGTTGTGGATTATATGTGACATGCATATGCATATATACATGTACACATACATGAAGACATTCATAAGGACATGGATACACACATATTTACATATACATGTACATACAAAATAACCAATAATATTAAGATATTTTCTCATTTCCATAACCCTTAAGCATCCCAAAGTCAACACTTATACACACAAGAACACGCACATAGCCAAGCATATAGAGGGAGCATGGTTTGGCCGAGCATGATGGTGATGGAGGGAGGTGTGGTGGTGGTGAAGTAATGATGAATATGCACTAAAAAATTGATATGTTACTCATTCCATTTGCTTATAAATACCTACCATCCAATTTCACTTCCATTCACTTCTTCTTCTTCTTCATTTTCCTAAGCGCTTTTCATCTACTTTCATGTCTTCCATTCTTAGAGAAATAATGGCCAAATATAGTTCAAAAATAAATTAAATTATATAATATACATACCTAGATACATACACGCACACGCGCGCACATACATATATATCAAAACACTTCAAAAGTCAAAGCAACACCTCCTTTCTTCCTTTATTACCCATGGCCATACCCTTAAAACACTAGGCCGTGAGCCTTCCTCCTCTCCAAGGTCAAGGCTTATCCTTCCAAAGGAAAAAGTCCGAGTGTTCATGAGCTTTGAATTCAAGTTAGCGGAGCTATAGCCAATTTAAAGTTAGTCGGATCAAAATTCAAGTGAGAAACTCTATATTTATATTTATATATGATATGATATGATTGTTATGGTTATTTACTATGCTTGATCATCAAGTTTGGATGCTGATTATATGTTGTTTGATTTGTATTAACAAGTCACGTTTAATACACAGAATCCCAAAGGAAATCACTTTCCTTTAAGAAATGAAATGTTGTATATGAGATTATTAAACCTCTTTAAAATGAGTTTAAATGATTTAGAAATGTTTTATAAATATTTAAAAGTGTTTTGAGAAAGTTTGGAAAGAATATATAAATTGAGTTAAAATAGCTCGCGTAATGGTAGTTCACGATTTCGCGCCGTCGAAAGTTAAATCCATTTATACGATGGATTTGGAGTTGGAATTCTTTGTAATAAGAATTGTTTGGACTCTTTTAATTATAATTTTCGAATGAAGAAAGAAAATCAAGATTTCATTTAGTAGATTTTAAAATATGAGCAAAACAAAATTTCAAAATAATTGCGCTTTGGCAGTTCGGAAACCAAAGCGATAAATTCTTTATAAATGATATTTATTTAATTCTTTAAAAATATGGAATAAATTCTATAAATCTTTTAAAATGTCTTAAAAGAGATTTGAGTTATAAAAATGGATTTCTAAATGATCAAAAAGTTGTTTTGACAAATAGCCGTAAAGGCACTATTCATAGCACTATTCACAACACTTCTAATAACTTTCAAAATATGGATTTAAACTTAGCAATTCTTTTTCAAATCTTTTATAAATGTTTTCAAATGAATAACTAAGTGTTTTTATGATGATTTGGAGGTTTCATAATTTAGTTTAAAGAGTTTAAATAAATGATTTAAAGAAAAGCTATTAAAATCAAGTGATTTAATCTTGGCTCTAAAAGCCGATGTGTAGGCTGGATTTTTCTAATCTTGATAACTGGATGTAAGGTGCTTAAAATAAGGAGATGTTAAGGTGTAACTAGTGCCCTGGCTCAACTGGCATATTTCTAGGGCGATGGATACATAAGATCGAAATGTCAAAACGAGACAAGTATAAAAGATTCTAATTTACAAATTTAATTTAATACAACTTGGATTTTATAGAGATAATCTTCTTATACTTGGTATTAAATTATGAAGATGGAACTCATACTATCTACGTGAATTTAGAAGGTGATTTCACCGTTACTCGACGGATAGTAAAGCTTGAATACGGAAATTGACGTTGAGTAGAATTAGCATAATTTCTATCAATCCTTTTTACTCTATGAAGTTTTGCAATATGGTTTGTGAGAAATGATTTTGATTAGGTATTTTCAAAGTTAAAGAGAAGTTTAATGATTCCATATATACCAAAAAGAAATATTTTAAAGATATATAACTCTAGAAGATATTTTTGATAAAAAGAAAGTAATTAATCAAATGAAAAGCACCAATTTACTTACTATCTTTTATTGATGACTGGTTCGAAGGAACTGGGGTCGTATTTGAATGGTTCTTATCCATAAAGCACTTCGAACCAATTTACATATTCAAAGTGAAGACATGGAATGATAATAAATAGAACGAAGGACTCCTTATCACTGACCTACGGAGGAGTTTTCCCATCATATAAATATGGAAGTAGTATCTTTATTTGAACTTTGATGCAAGGGTTACTCGCTACTAATCCTAGGGATGATTCCCGATAGGATATGGTAGGAGAGTCCCCTCAGTATGTCTTGTCTCTGGACAACTTATATGAATGAATGTCTGACATCACATTTCAATATCACATTGATTGATATCTATAAACATATCATCTGTTTGGTGGTGGAGAAGGCAGTTTCTCTTAGCTTAACACCCTTTCCTGAGACGTACGAGCTCAAGAGTTAAATGTTTGTAGAAATCAGTTGTGTGATTGTGGAATGGCAATGCGGCATTCAAAGTGAAATGTGTGCTATGAAAGGTAAATGTTTCCTTAAGCCTCGCACCCCGGAAATGACAAAAATAGTAGAAGTAGCAGGGCTTTGTGGGTCGCGCCCATTAGGAGATGCTGTTACCTTTCTAGATTACTTTGTATATGTCGAGTGTGTTGTGTATGCTCTGGGATCTTGGATAGGTTGGTTACGACCTGGTGATGACATATTTGGTACTATCAAGGAAGTGGTAGGTCGGTCCTGTGTTGGTTTAGGCGCCTAGTATCTGGACTCTAGGTACATCTCTCTAGTGGTGTACTATACGAAAGGTAGTCTCTTACCTTATCATTGTATGGAATCCATTCTCCAATAAGTGCCTTCGGACTTGATTGTAGAATCTAGTATGCTGGAATTTAATAATGTGACAATTTTGGCCAAGATTATGTATATTTACTTGAAAAGTGTTTTCAAAAGAAAGTTATTAAAAAAATATCCCTAGATTTTGCGTAGTAAAGATTTTGGTTATCATAAGGTAAAAACCCGTTTTGTGTTTATGTGCGGCGTGGTCTTATGAGATACCCTTTGTTTTCAATTATCCATATTTTGAGTTTCTCATACCAGTCCCATGACTAACCCGGAGTTTATTTTCTATTCCCCTTAAACTCTAGGTGCCCTATTTTTTTGGGTATCCAAGTAGTTAGGTAATCTTGGAACATTTTTTATGGAACATGGAGCCTAGAGCGAGAGTGTCTTCTGTAGATAGTTATCAGTTTTCAAATTTCCACTTTATTAAGTATCTACGAGCACCTGTAGGGATAGGCCATTATAACTATCCTGGCTGGATTAGTACTTACCATAACTTTGATTCATCATTTTGAGAGTGATTGTACATACTATCTTCACGTATAATTTTGTGTTGAATACGATGTAAGATTCTGTTGTTGTTCTATCTTCTATCTTTATTTTCTTTTTACCCCTAACAATCGAGTTTCCGACACTTAAGTTTGCGGCACGTGAATACCAAGGATGTATTAGTGTCGACTTTCCAAGGTTGAAAATTCCGTTCTTCACATTTGTTATCGGAGCGAAGGTTAGCGAATACCTAAGCCTTGATGGGGTCGACTCATTAGAGATAGGATTAGTAATACCCTAGAATGACTTTAGTCAATGAGAGCGCGTAATCAAAATCTTTATCCATCCAAATTATTCTATGCTTAATACCTATTCCTCAAGATGACCTCGTCTATATACTCTAAAGGTGTTCCCTTACTATATTCAAGTAGTGGGAAATGAGTAACCGTCATGGATGAGGAAGTGGAGGACCTCAGGTTGATCTTGCTACTTTCTACAAGAATTATGCGGACTTTAAAGGAAAAACATTTAGGGGCACAGAATTTGTTATTGAGGTTCAAGCTTATCTCCACTCATATGAGAGAATCTTTAAGGGATTAGGCATCAATGATGAAAAGAAGCGCTTCCTGACATCTTGGTAATTACAGGAAGATGCCCTACCTTGGTGGGAGTCGATTACCATCAATGAGTCAAAAGATAATTTTTCATGGGAAAGATTTAAAGAAGTTTTTGAAGAGCAGTATATACCTACTTTAAGAAATCATGTCTCTATAAGAGCTTCATGGATTTAAAATAGGGAGAAATGTCGCTGGAAGAATATTCAAGAAATTTTAACGAATTATCTTTCTTTAGGCCTGGACTAATGGATACTCCACTTAAGAAGAATGAAATGTTTATGGCCGGGATGAGAAAAGAGTTTTCTGATAGAATGACTGCTCACCTAAAGGGATCATTCGTGAACCTTGTAGACATGGGTTTGCGATATGAAATTCTTGATGGGGAGAAGCCAATATCAGCACTAAGTATTAGTAGTGGTAGCAACAACCATAGAAAAAAGGAGCTAAATCCAGAGGCAAAGAAGCAACCGGGAAGGAAGAAGAGAAAGAATTCAAAAGGTGTCACTTGTGGATATTGTGAGAAAAAAGGAATATAGCTGAGAATTGTAGAAAGAAGCAGCAAACACGTAACGACCCACTTTTCCATACCCTTTAAGCTGACAATAATCCACACATGTCCAGCCCAAATTGAATGAAAAGGCAGATAGTTAGGGAAAAGAAAGAAGAAAGAAGAAAAGAAGAACTAAACAGGTACAGAATCTCATAGCGGAACGAATAATCTATATTATAGACAAATCTTTACACAAAAACGAAATTGTAATTTATATATATATATATATATATATACAGACATCAATCAGAGTACACTAACCTATTCAGTACGGACAGTTATAACAACCTGCCCTAACAATTGCTGAATAATATACAACAATGTATGCAACGAAAATATAACCATCTACGTGAATACATCTCTAGGCCTCCAGCTCGTCTCTTGTAGCTCTAAATATCCAAGTAAATATGGAAATATGCTCGGTCTGACCTGAGCATTATAGGAAAACAACGCCCGGGTTAGTCTAGTAAAACCAACGTGAGAAAACACAATCAAATGGATTCTTAATGTTTTAATAAACCATTTGAAACAAAGGTATTTCGTAAGACCACGCTGCACATAAACACGGACGGGTTTGATCTTATGATAACCAAAACCTTTATATCAGAAATTCGGTGATATTATAATAATGTCTAAGGGCGAAAATAATAATAAACAAGTAGCTGTGATGCTCGTGAGTGTACATCACAACAATACTAGGTATATAATCGAAAATCGATAAGTCGCGCTCGCTAATTGTGTAGGTCTTCCATAGAGGTGCCCTCAGTACTTTGAGGAACGGTCCTCCTGCACAAGGATCAGAGATATCCTTCCGAAGCAGCATACATCCCTATTGATGTACCATAGGCAAAACATAGCTGGTCTCGCTAAGACCGAGTGCATCGCCCCAAGCATGCATAACAACTATAAGTGGCGTCTAGGTGGAGCCGACTACACCTTATGGGTTCGTCAACCCTACTAGCCATGCCTCATATCTCTGGTTTTAGTCATTTCCACTAATGAGGCTGCGTCCGGCATTCCAGCTTACGCACCGCCACCAAATAGATCATGGAATCTCATATGGATTCTAGTACCCCAACGGGTCTTGAAATCTCACATAGATTCCCACATCTCCATTTTATCTTGGAATCATACCCGGATTCTCATACCGCAACGGGTTTCGGAATCACACATGGATCCCAACATCTAAATATATCATGAATCTCCTCCATAGAACCGTATATGGTTTTCGGAGTGGTAACGGGTTCGAGTCATCTCTTACGAGTACACTCTTCCATTTCTCGAGTGCTCCACAAAACCAACCGCCGATTTTCAGAATGCTAATACCGGTTCTTTGGGAAATAATCAGACAATACATAAGAGCGGGGATCACCCCCTAATCGTTTAAGTGGACGGATCTCCTTATCATTTGTCCTAGAAGAACAAAATGAGTTTGTACGTAGAGTATAACACCCCGATGGTAACTGTACCATATAATCCTCATGTTTCCCCTAGGTATTTCCAAAGTTAAAATCCTTCGGTGTTAAGTAGGGAATATTTCCCTATCATCAAAATTAAGAAGGATTACATATTTAGGTCAAGATTTGATAGTCGGTTATTTAACTATCAAATAAACAAACATTCCAACAAAGATTATATTTCCCACGAAAATCACTAAGCCTTTTAAATTAATCTTTCATTAATTTAAAATCACCTTTCAAATACTTGGTAATCACTTCAATATACTTATCTTAACCGGATAAGTATATTCACAAACCACTATATTTTCGATACTTAGAAAACATAACCATATGCTTATCTGAATGGTATAAGTATATTCACAAACCATTCCACCTTTCAAAAACTTAGAAACCTTTCCATATACTTATACAATGATATAAGTATACTCACCAAACACTTAGAAAGAATTTCTATTTAGAAATCATATTTAAATGTTCAAACCCAAATGTCATCTAAAACAGAGAAACCCAAAACACCAATCTCTTTATAAAACATTCTTAATAAATTCCAAACCCTGTTTGTGAAACTTCTCCTTCTCAGATTCTTTAATACCCATTTATAAATTCTTTTATAAATATCCAAAGCCATTTATAAACTCCTTTCATATTTAATCCAACTCATTTATAGACTTTTAAGTAAATCAGGTCCTCTTGATAAACATAAGTTATTTAAAATAACTTAAAATAATAAGTTATTATTTAAACATCCTTCTTTTTAATATTTAAATTAAATCTCATTTAAAATAATAACTTAGAAATCTCATTAATAATATATTAAATTAAATTTAAACACTATTATTATATAAATAAATTAATTTCAAAAAAATATTAATATAATAATTAATTGACTTTAAAACGTTATTGAAAACAATAAGTAATCAACCTTAACTAATATAAAAATGAAAATTAATTATCCTTTAAAAAAAATTAAATAACTTAAATCAATATAATTAATTAACTTTAATTAAAAATTAAAGTGTAGTTAAATAATTTAAAATAAATAATTAAAAATTTAATTAAAGCATTTTAAACCCATAACTAATAACTTTTTAAATAGTAATTAAACATTCTTAAATAGCTTTTAATAATCATATTAATAAATAATTTACTTTAAATCATATTTTAAACAATTATAAATTATTTTTGAAACATTATTAATAAATAATTATTTTATTTTTAAAACATATTACAAAATAATAATTGCCTTTAAACCTTATAATAAAAGTAATTATTCTTAAAGTAACTTTCAAACAATAATTAGCTTTTGAATTGGAAGGAGGCTTAACGAATACCATGGTACTTAAACAAGCTATCCCATTATTTAATTAAACTTTCAAAGTCCATAACAGATATTTACATAATCAACGACTACGTAAATAAATTCAACACTTAAACACCATGGTTTAAAATATCACTTATTCAAAGCGGGGTATCAATAAACGATATATAATCGAATGTCCAAATCTATAAAATAGCATAACGGGAATTTGTTCTACTAATTAAATATCAAATTAATTTAATTAGCGGAATGGTATTTTATTCCACTAATAGGGGTCCAATTACCATATTCAATCCGACTTAACTCGACAGTAATTTATTTGGCCAAATAAACATCAATATTTAAGGAATATTTATTTAAATAACATTATTATTTTAAATAATGTGATTTAAAACCTATCCGTTTCCATATATCATAAATTTTTACAAGTCCAAAGCTACCAATAGGCTATACTAAAATGTTGTACTCGTTCATATGAGTACAACACAAAAATTCGCGAATCAATTGGATCTAAAATGAGTTATATATCACGCTCTTAAAACTTATATCTTTATTAAAAAAATAAATTTCTTACCTAAAGGCATTTTTGGCTGAGCGCATCAAGAATGTCCTGACCCGCCCCTTCTTCCCCTATTCTTCTTCCCCCTTTCAATTTGTTCCAAGCAACAACAAAAATGTACACGATTTCATGCACATGCATAGGCCAATCCCACCACCTTTCGACCAACCGAGACCACGCGTGAGTGACTCTTCCCAAGCTCGACCATCTCCACCCCATAGCTCCACCTCCGACAGCCTCTAGCCAATTTCGACCATATGAACCGAGCTCCATTCGCGCACAAACAAAAAAACGTGACCAATAACCTCCTCCCACCGCCACCATGATCATCTAGAACCTATGCCGCCTACACCATTAGCGTCTCCAGTGCCTGGAGCACCTCCACGCCAAACGCGACCAAGCTCGATGCAACCATCCACCTCCAGATCGAAGAGAACCGAACATTAAGAAAAACACACCCTAAACCCTAATCCAAGCAATTCCCATCAATCCAGAGCCTTAATAAAAAATCGGCCACGGTCGCAACCTCCACCTCAATCCTACACTCCTCCCCGACATCTCCGCTCAACCCTTAGACCACAGGTACGTTGGAAATTATTTTTCGAACGTTTTTCGATCATCTCCCTCCCTACGACAAACCAAGCCACTAGAAATCACACGAACACCTCTAAAAATCTACAATCGTCGCTACAAAACTGTTAACCCGCCTTTTGGCGAGGCAGCAAACATGCGGATTTAACCCAATCGACTGCACGGTTATCGAGACTGGAATGCCATGGACTTGGTTCAGATGAACGGATAGACGATCGGTTACGAATAATAAATATGAATACGAAGTTAGGATTCAGCACAGTCAATGTGATGCAGCTAAGTCCAGAGATGAAGTCCTAAGTCGAGACCGACTCAAGGAAGGCAAAGATATAAGTCGAGCAACTAGTGAGGAAGGTGAAGGCATAAGTCGTAGCCGACTTAAGGAAGGAGGTATAAGTCGTGACCGACTTAAGAAACGTGTTGGGTTACGACCTAAGACTACGGGAAGAACAGTTGAAAAATGCAAAGGTTTAAGACGCTGCCGAGTTAACGACTTAGTTTTGACAAGTGTACGACTTAACAAGGCAGGGAATAAGTTGTTGCCGAGTTATGACTTAGTTAAGTCGCCTGAACTATCTACCGAGTTATGCAGAGTGAAAACAGAGCAAACGGGTGAAGTGTTAGGTCGAGAGCGACCTAACGAGTCAAGGGATAAATCGGTGAAGACTGGAGGCGTGGATCTTCTCTGCCGACTTAATCTCAGCTGTTGATATCTTAAGTCGTTGGTTTTAAGTCGCAAAGCACTGTAGCCGTTGTTTTCTCTGCCGAGTTAACCTCAGCCTTTGATTTCTTTAGGTCATTGATGCCACCTGTTTTAAGTCGCGAGAAGCCTGGTGCGTTGATTTGCTGCGAGATAATCTCTGCCGTTGGTCTGTAATTCGTCAAGTCAGTGTTGTAACTGTTTGTTGTTAGGTCGCTGCCGACTTAAGTTGTGTCGCTGTGTTGTAAATAGTATAAGTCGTAGGTCGTCTGGGTTCATAGGTCGACTGTTGTTAAGTCGGAACCGACCTAAATACTTGTAATATTTTAAAGCTTTTTCTGAACTGTGTTGTAAATGTTGAGTCGGAAATCTTTGTTAAGTCGTAGGTCGGAAGCCTTAACTCGGAACCGACTTAATACTTGTATTTTCGTTGTTTTTTTTGTGTGAGTTGTAAAATGCCTATAAATAGGCCGAGTCTCTCATTTGTAAAAGGTTGTTGATTTTTGAATAAAATTCTCTTTTGATTGCTTTGTGCTTTCATTCAAATTGGTAGTTGAGTGTAACCTCCTATCTCCTCTTTCAGATAATCGAGTGCGCTCGATTCAACGATTGTAGAAGCCGATTCGCGGAATCAAGTGCGCTTGATCAACGCTTGAAGAATTGAAGATCTTTGAACCCGGTATCGTGCGCGATCAACGAGTTCGGGATAGCTAGAGTTCGGTATCTTCGGATCAACGAATTCGGGCATTTCAGCATCTTCTAATCCACCGATTGCTACAATCACGATCTACATTTGTTTTGAATTATCCGCTGCGTCAGTTTTGGTATCGGAGCTTGTTCTAGCCAATCATAGCTAGATCGAGACTTGGAGCCTAATCATTTGAAGAGTTTTGAATTTTGAAGAGAAGCCGAGAGCTTGAAGTGTTGAGCCGTGGCCGAGAGGAAGAAGAGTTCATCATTGTTCAAAGTTGTTTGATCGGATTTGCATTGGAGGCCGAAACTTTGTCCATCGTGTTCATCGCGATTTGCTACAAAGTGGAAGTTTTCGATCCGTTTCATTTTGGATCAAAATCCGGAAAGTGTTTGAATTTGAAGTGTTGAAGAATTTGTGAAGTTTTCAAGTATGCCGCCAAGAAGAGCTAATCGCCACCAAAACGTAGAAGCTTTATATCGAAGAGAAGAGGCTGATGAGATGGAGCAAAGAATCAATGAGAATTTTAGTGAAAAGCTTAACGAAGGAATTGGCCGGTTAGAGAGGCTTATGACGGAGATGAATCAAAATCGGAGAAGGGTTTCACCAGAATCTAATCATGGAGGTAGTAGAGTCTCGCCACATTCTAATCGAGACCGAAGTGTTGAAAATGATCAAGGGCGAGGGAGAAACGTGAATGATCGAGAACGGAGGAACGTAGATAGAAGGGATGATGGTGGAAGGCGCAATGGTAGTAGAGATGTTGGTGGTCAGAATCGACATCGTTTTACATTTGATTTTGAAGAGGAGTATGATGGTGGTAGTATTCAAGGAAGAGGGCAAGGAAGAAACTATTCTGAGTATGATCACAAATGGGAGTCGGGGATGAAGACAGAAATTCCTGAATTCAAGGGTGGTATGCAAGCAGAGGAGTTTCTAGATTGGATGGCTAATGTTGAGGAGATTTTTGACTTCAAAGAAGTACCAGAACATCGTAGAGTGAAGTTGGTTGCTACGAGGCTGAGGGGTAGAGCTTTGGCATGGTGGCAGCAAACCAAGCTTACACGTGAACGTATGGGGAAGTCAAAGATTGAATCTTGGGAGAAGATGAAGAAATTGATGAAAGCAACGTTCTTACCTTACAATTATCAGTCACTGATGTATCAACGTTTGCAGAATTTGAGGCAGGGCACAAAGACAGTTAATGACTATGCTGATGAATTCTATCAACTTATTGCGAGGAATGATATTATGGAAACAGAAGAGCAGCTGACATCTAGATTCATTGGGGGATTGAGAATGCAGATTCAGGATATGGTTAATATGTTCGATCCAAGATCTGTGGCAGAAGCACATCAAAAAGCGTTGGCTTGGGAAAAACAAGGGAGACGAGGAGGAGGTGTGTTTACAAATTCCAATAATCCGATGAAGGGAGTTAGTGGGAGTTCGAATGTTTCAAAAGCTATTGCAAAACCAGTTGTGAAGGAGGCTGAGAAGACAAGGGTTAACAATGGTTTCAAATGTTACAATTGTCAGGAAGTGGGTCATAAAAGCAGTGAGTGTCCAAAGCCGAAGAAACGAACCATGATTGTAGAGGTTGAAGATGAGGATGTTGATGAGGATTGTTCTAGTCCAGTTGAGGAGGATAAGCAGGATATTGCGTCAGGAGACGAAGGTTGTAACCTAATGCTGAGGAGATCGTGTTTAACACCGAAACAGGATGAAGCTAGTTGGTTGAGGAGTAACATCTTTCAGTCAACATGTACTATTCTGGGGAAGGTGTGTAAGTTTGTGATTGACGCAGGAAGCTGTGATAATATTATTTCAACCGAGGCTGTGACAAAGTTGAAATTGAAAACAGAGAAGCATCCGAGTCCATACAAGTTAGCATGGTTGAGAAAAGGAGGAGAAGTGAAAGTGGATAGACGAGTTCGTGTACCATTCTCTATTGGGAAGAAATACAAAGATGAAATATGGTGTGATGTAGTAGAGATGGATGTTTGCCACTTATTATTGGGAAGACCATGGCAGTATGATCGAGCAGTACAACATGACGGTCGGACCAATAGCTACAGTTTTATGTTTAAAGGCACGAAGATTATCTTAGTTCCGAAGAAGAGATCACAAGAAGAAAGTAAGTCCGAAGAAATCGAAGAGCTGAAAACTTTATTGACTTTAAAGGAGTTTGTTAAGGAGGTTGAGGAAGAACCAGAAGTATACTTGTTGATTGGGCGTGAGAGCAGTGAAGAAGTAGAAATTCCTGAAGAAGTTAAACCAATTTTGAAAGAATTCGACGATGTATTTCCAGAGGAGTTACCAACGGAGTTGCCACCGTTGAGGGATATACAACATCAGATAGATCTTGTTCCAGGTGCTGTGTTGCCACACAGACCACATTATCGAATGAGTCCGAAGGAACATGAAGAGTTGCGGAGGCAAGTAGAGGAATTGCTTGAGCAGGGGCGTGTGCAGGAGAGTTTGAGTCCTTGTGCTGTACCAGCTTTATTGGTACCCAAGAAGGATGGGACGTGGAGGATGTGCACTGACAGTCGAGCATTGAATAAGATTACTGTGAGATATAGATTTCCAATGCCGAGGATGGATGACTTGTTGGATCAAATAAGTGGAGCTACTATCTTTTCGAAGATTGATTTGAAGAGTGGATATCATCAAATTCGTATCAGACCAGGAGATGAGTGGAAGACTGCCTTTAAAACCAGGGAGGGCCTATACGAATGGTTGGTCATGCCATTTGGTTTATCAAATGCACCAAGTACTTTCATGAGGGTGATGAATCAGATTTTTCGACCGTTCATTGGGAAATTCGTGGTGGTGTATTTCGATGATATTCTTATTTACAGTGGGAGTTCAGAGGAACATCTGAATCATCTTAGAGAAGTGCTGATGGTACTGAGACAAGAACAATTTTATGCTGCTACGAAGAAATGCGTGTTCATGACGCACAGTGTTTTATTTCTGGGGTATGTTGTTTCAGAGAAAGGAATACAGGTTGACCAAAGTAAAGTTGAGGCGATCAGAAATTGGCCGCAACCCAAGACGATAACGGAAGTTCGTAGTTTTCATGGGTTAGCTTCATTCTATCGAAGGTTTATACCACACTTTAGTAGTGTGATGGCACCTGTTACAGATTGCATGAAAGGTAAACAGTTTGCATGGACAGAGGAAGCAGGGAGTGCTTTTGGGAAGATCAAGGAATTGCTGACGTCTGCACCTATTCTAGTGCTACCTGATTTTCAGTTGGTGTTTGAACTACATACTGATGCATCCAAGGTTGGGATTGGAGGGGTATTGAGTCAGAAGGGACGTCCAATTGCCTATTTCAGTGAGAAGTTGTCAGGAGCAAAGATGCGATACAGTACATATGATGTGGAGTTTTATGCTGTTGTGCAATCTATTAAACACTGGAGACACTATCTATTTCAGAAGGAGTTTGTTCTTTACACTGATCATGAAGCATTAAAGCATTTGCAAGGGCAAGCCAAGATTTCAGCGAGACATGCATCGTGGATTGCATATCTGCAACAGTTTACTTTTGTTATTAAACACAAGTCAGGGGTGACGAATCGAGTGGCTGATGCTTTAAGTAGAAGGAGTCATTTGTTGACAACGATGAAAGTTGAGGTGACTGGTTTTGAATTATTGCCGGAGCAGACTGCAGAAGACTCTTATTTTAAGAAATTTGTTGAAAGGGACAAGGAAGGGAAGACTGATGAGTTTATGATGATTGATGGTTTTCTTTTCAAGGGAAATAGATTGTGCATACCGGAGGGTAGTCTGAGAATGAAGATTATCAAGGAGTTACATGAAGAAGGCCATGTGGGTAGAGATCGTACTTTGCAGTTAATTTCTCAATCTTATTTTTGGCCGTCGATGAGGAAAGAAGTGGAGAGATTTGTGGAGCGTTGTCATATTTGTCAGGTTTCGAAAGGAACTGCGACTAATGCGGGTTTGTATATGCCGTTACCCGTACCTGTAAAACCATGGGTGGATATCAGTATGGACTTCGTGTTGGGATTACCAAGGACACAGCGTGGTAACGATTCCATATATGTGGTGGTGGACAGATTTTCGAAGATGGCACATTTTATTGCTTGTAAGAAGACGGCGGATGCTGTTCATGTTGCTCAGTTGTTTTTCAGGGAGATCTATCGACTTCATGGATTGCCAGAATCTATTGTGTCGGATAGAGATACTCGGTTTCTGAGTCACTTTTGGTTAAGTTTGTGGAAAATGGTGGGAACAAAGCTGAAGTTTAGTAGTGCTTATCATCCGCAAACTGATGGACAAACGGAGGTGGTTAATCGATCGTTGGGAAACTTGTTGAGGTGTCTTGTTCAAGATAATCTGAAGAGTTGGGATGTGAAGTTATGCCAGGCAGAATTTGCCCATAATCATGCTGTGAATCGAAGTACTGGGTTCAGTCCATTCCAGATTGTTTATTCGAGCTTACCGAAAGGACCGTTAGATTTAACGATGATACCACACTCGAAGGGGACAATTAAGAAAGCTGCTGATTTTGTTGAAGGGCTGACGGAGTGTCATAAAATCGTTCAAGAACGATTAGAGAAAGCAAATGAGAAATATAAACGAGCTGCAGATCTGAAACGAAGGAATGTTGAATTTCATGAAGGTGATTTGGTTTATGCAGTGTTGACGAAAGATCGTTTTCCGGTGGGAACGTACAATAAATTGAAAGCACGAAAGATTGGTCCAGTTGAAATTTTAAAGAAGATCAATGAAAATGCTTATAAATTGAAGCTGCCAAATGATGTTTACACGACGGACGTATTCAACGTTAAGCATCTCGTACCATATCATGCTAATGAGTTTGGTGTGGAAAACGAGAGTGCAAATTCGAGGACGAATTTCTTTCAACCTGGGGAGGATGATGCAGCTAAGTCCAGAGATGAAGTCCTAAGTCGAGACCGACTCAAGGAAGGCAAAGATATAAGTCGAGCAACTAGTGAGGAAGGTGAAGGCATAAGTCGTAGCCGACTTAAGGAAGGAGGTATAAGTCGTGACCGACTTAAGAAACGTGTTGGGTTACGACCTAAGACTACGGGAAGAACAGTTGAAAAATGCAAAGGTTTAAGACGCTGCCGAGTTAACGACTTAGTTTTGACAAGTGTACGACTTAACAAGGCAGGGAATAAGTTGTTGCCGAGTTATGACTTAGTTAAGTCGCCTGAACTATCTACCGAGTTATGCAGAGTGAAAACAGAGCAAACGGGTGAAGTGTTAGGTCGAGAGCGACCTAACGAGTCAAGGGATAAATCGGTGAAGACTGGAGGCGTGGATCTTCTCTGCCGACTTAATCTCAGCTGTTGATATCTTAAGTCGTTGGTTTTAAGTCGCAAAGCACTGTAGCCGTTGTTTTCTCTGCCGAGTTAACCTCAGCCTTTGATTTCTTTAGGTCATTGATGCCACCTGTTTTAAGTCGCGAGAAGCCTGGTGCGTTGATTTGCTGCGAGATAATCTCTGCCGTTGGTCTGTAATTCGTCAAGTCAGTGTTGTAACTGTTTGTTGTTAGGTCGCTGCCGACTTAAGTTGTGTCGCTGTGTTGTAAATAGTATAAGTCGTAGGTCGTCTGGGTTCATAGGTCGACTGTTGTTAAGTCGGAACCGACCTAAATACTTGTAATATTTTAAAGCTTTTTCTGAACTGTGTTGTAAATGTTGAGTCGGAAATCTTTGTTAAGTCGTAGGTCGGAAGCCTTAACTCGGAACCGACTTAATACTTGTATTTTCGTTGTTTTTTTTGTGTGAGTTGTAAAATGCCTATAAATAGGCCGAGTCTCTCATTTGTAAAAGGTTGTTGATTTTTGAATAAAATTCTCTTTTGATTGCTTTGTGCTTTCATTCAAATTGGTAGTTGAGTGTAACCTCCTATCTCCTCTTTCAGATAATCGAGTGCGCTCGATTCAACGATTGTAGAAGCCGATTCGCGGAATCAAGTGCGCTTGATCAACGCTTGAAGAATTGAAGATCTTTGAACCCGGTATCGTGCGCGATCAACGAGTTCGGGATAGCTAGAGTTCGGTATCTTCGGATCAACGAATTCGGGCATTTCAGCATCTTCTAATCCACCGATTGCTACAATCACGATCTACATTTGTTTTGAATTATCCGCTGCGTCACAATGGATAAACGATGTCGGGTATTTGGAGTGTGGATTTCGGGAAAAGTCGAGTTGTTTTGGGCTAGCCATGGAGTTTCTTCGAGTCGCCACATGGGTTACTTCGGTCAGATAAGAGTTTTCTTCGGGTCGGCAAAGGCAAGGATTCGGGTCGGCAATTGGATGGGGTTGGCATAACATTTGGGGTCGGCGTGTTACTTCGGGTCGACACTTATAGGGCTTCGGGTCGACAAGCACGGCATGGGGTCGGCAAATGGTGGAGGTCATCACTTCTAGGGATCGGCATGTTGAAGTTACTTCAGGTCGGGAGCAATTTTGCTTCGGTTCGGCATTATGTGAACTTCAGGTCGGTGTGCATGGAGCTTTGGGTTGGCGTTCTTGGAGTCGGAAATGAGTAGGCATGGGGCTAGAGGGTGTTTTACTTCAGGTCGGCACACATCTTGCTTCGGGTCAACATGAGGATTACTACGGGTCATCATCAGGGCAACTTCAGGTCGACATGTCAACTACTCGAGGTCGACAGCGATGAACGATATGGGCTCCACTGTGGTATTGGTGTACCCATATAAGTGAGGAGGCCCTATAGCTGGGGTTTTGCCTATAAATACAGCAGTATTGGCTTCAGAAAAGAGATTCTCATTCTGTTTCTCTTCATCTTCTTCTAAAAAAAGCTACTTATCCATTGTTATTCTAGAATTCCAAATTGTAAGTGTAATCAGATTTCAGTATAATAAAAAGGAAATTTCTGGAGTGGACGTAGACCGGAGTTAGCCAAACCACTATAAATCTCGTCTTGTTTACTGCTATCATTTTAATTTTGATCGTTCTTCATATTTTATATCCTCTACATATATTCTATCTATGATCTGTGACTGGATATTGGTGCTTTCACTTGCAATTGGGTGTTTGTGACCAATTTTGGCACAAACAAAACCCATCCGTACCCTCCGTTCGCCAATCCATGATCATCGAAAACGATTGTTTTCTCGACCACTTGCAGTAATTTGTAGATATCTATAATACCACTCGACGATAATCCACGAAACTATTTTTAGACAAAACTAGATTCAATGACGAACAACTTTCGTGTTGGTCGCTGAGGCTAAAAGTGAATAGATTGAAGTGTGGTTATTTTTGAAGAGAAGAATTTTTTTTTATGCTTTGTAAATAAATAAAAAATGAGAAGTAGAAGAGTAATGTCTATTGTGTTGTATTTATAGGTGGAGATGACTTCGTGGTGAAGGGTTGAGGCATTTATGGTGAAGTGATGGAAGGTGATGGAGATGTCATAGGCTGGTGGTAGGCTGCGGTTGAATGATGGTGTAGGGCAGTTGAAGTGAAATTACAAGGGAAATGATGGTGAAGTGAAAAGAGAGGGAAGATATTTTATCTCGTGAAAGTTTGATTTTTAAAATATCTAGATACTTATCAAACATTTCGGGATACGACGCTGCCCAATATTCCGACTACGTACGAACTTCTAACGACAAAATAAAATATAATCGCTCATAACAATGTGACACGATTACGAAATAAAAATAAAATAGACCAGTTATGTTATTCAGTAAATTTTTAAAAATGTCGACGTTTGACGTAAAAACGTCAAACGAAAATTTAAATATTTTTCCAAATTAATTTTTTTTGAAAAATTCTAAAAATTAAATTAAAAATACGTCATTGAAAATCAAGTCTCAAATTGAAACAGATAATTTATCAAAATTTAAATTCAAATTCACATTCAAATATTTAAACAAATTAAATATTCAAATTCGAAGACCCAAATATGGGTCGTTACAGAACAAGTACTATTTCTTCTATAACACTCTGTGCTAATTGCCACTAGTAAGGGCATATGATGATGGGCTATCCATTTATGAAGATGGTCCAAACAGCTGAGGTCTATACCATGGAAGAAAAACTGTTAACTTCGGAAGAGAACAAGAAGAGAGGAGTTTTTGGAAAGTACTATTTGTGTTTAGGGTAGTGTGGTTAAAGTATTATTTGATATTGTGGCATCCCGTAGTTTTATTTCCAAAGAATTGGTTGAAAATTTGGAGCTTACCATGAAAATAGCAGATACCCCTATTTGTGTGTTAAATCCCATAGGTGGTACCACAAACCTTTGTATGATTTGTGAAGATGTCCAAGTTACCTAAATTTGCCATTATTTTCATGTGACATGTTTGTCCTTGATTTTATTTGATTTGAAGTTTTTCTTGGCATGGATTGGCTATCTATGCACGAAGCTATTGTTGATTATATTAAGACAACAATATTTGTAAAACAAAGTTGGGTACTATGATTGAAATATGTTGTAACAAGCCTGGTCCTAGAAAGGATATTTTCCAGTATACACTTGATTCATCCCAAAAAGATTTGGGAACAATATCAATTGTCAAGGAATTTCAAGACGTTTTTGAAGAAGTTAAGAGTTTGGCCCCATACAGAGAAATTGAGTTTCATATTGAACTAAGTCCTAGTTTAAGGTCTATTATTCACCCTATTCGAAGGATGGCTCCAAAGGAGAAGGATGAATTGAGAAATCAAATGAATGAGTTGTTAAAGAAAGGGTTGATAAAACCAAGTCGCTCAAGTTGGGGCGCAACATTGGTTTTCATCGCAAAGTGTGATGGCTTCCTTAGGCTGTATGTAGATTACAGAGACCTAAATAAACAAACAATTAAAAACAAGTATCCTATACCCCGTATAGACGACTTGTTTGATTAGCTTCATAGTGCTCGGGTATTCTCAAAAATGGATCTGGCCACAGGATTCCATTAGTTAAGAATAGCAAAAGATTGCATCCCCTTGACTGCCTTCAGAGGGCCAGAAAGCTTCTATGAATGGTTGGTTATGCCATTTGGGCTAACCAATGCGCCCGCCTACTTTGTGGACCTTATGAATAGACATACTCAACAAATTCGTATTGGTCTTCATTGATGACATTCTTATATATTCAAAAACCAAGGAAGCGCACGAAAATCATCTAGAGAGTGTATTGGAGATATTGAGGAGGAACATGTTAAAAACAAAATTTTCAAAATGCCACTTTTGCAAAAAGGAGGTAAGATTTCTTGGGCATATTGTGTTAGGGGATGGAGTTTCGGTAGATCCAGCTAAGATTTCAGCAATCCAAGATTGGTGGCAACCACAGACTCCAAATGACGGCCGTAGTTTCTTAGGATTAGTCGGATATTATCGAAGGTTTATACAGGATTTGTCCAAAATTTCCTCTCAATTAACAAAGCTGACTATGAAAGATGTAAAGTTTGAGTGGACATAGAAATGTGAAGAACCATTTTAAGAGTTCAAGAAAAGGTTAAATAATGCTCCTGTGTTAGCAATTGCGAATGAAAGTGGCGGATTAATTGTATATACTGATGCTTTGGGGAAGGAGTAGGTGCTATTCTGATGCAGTATGGAAAGGTCATTTCTTATGCAAGTAGACAATTGAAGATCCATGAAAGAATTATGCAACATACAACTTGGAGCTATTAGCCGTTGTGTTCGCATTAAAAATGTGGAGACATTATCTACTGGGTGAAAAGTTTGAGCTCTTCACAGAGCATAAGTCTATGAAATATCTTCTCACTCAGAAGGACTTGAATATGAGGCAACAACGTTGGTTGGAATTCCTCGCATCATATGATTTGGATATTCTATATACACCCGGAAAAGCCAACATTATAGAGGATGCATTAAGCAGAAGGCATGTCGTTATTGCTTATTTGATAGTACATCCAACTTTGATTAACCATATAAAAGAGAACCAGCTTAGAGATCCATTTATTCCAGAGATGGTCAAGGAAGTGGAGAAAAACACAGTATCAGGAAGATGGATAGGATTCAAGGTGGATGATTAAGGAATATTAAGGATGAATGGAAGAGTATGAGTCCTAAATGTCGATGGGATAAGGCAAGAAGTTTTAAAAAAAATGTCACAATTCTTGACTTTCTATACATCCCAGAGTTACCAAAATGTATCGAGATATGAAGAAGAATTTTTGGTGTAATGGTATGAAGAGGGATATCTCTATCCATATTAGCAAATGTGAAAATTGTTAATAGATTAAGAGTGATCAACAAAAGACTGCTGGATTACTCCAACCTCTTGAAATTTCGACTTAGAAATGGGACCAAATATCGATGGATTTCATCGATGGCTTACCACGGTTAAGAAAGGGAAATTAAAGCATTTAGGTAATCATAGATTGATTAACCAAGAGCGCACACCTTATCCCAGTAAAACCAACGAGAACTGATGCATGTTTTGCAGAGATATACATGAGGCAAATTGTTCGATTGCATGGTGTCCCAAGCAGTATAGTCAGTGATCGAGACCCAATCTTGACTAGTAAATTCTGGGAGGCATTGCAAATAGCTTTGGGAATGAAGCTGAGTATCAGCACAACATATCATCCCCAGACCGATGGATAGACTGAAAGAAGAAATCGAGCATTGGAAAATCTTATGAGAGCTTACATCTTATATTTTGGAGGTTCTTGGAAAAAAATTCATCATCTTTTTTAGTTCTCTTATAACAAAGCTATCAGATTAGTATTGGCATGGCACCATATGAAGCTTTATATGGTCGTCCGTGTAGATCCCCAGCATGTTGGATCTAGACTGGAGATCGCTTGGTACTAGGTCCTGATATGATTCGAGAAGCTTTGAAAAAGGTTGACATGATCAGAAAGAAGATGAAAGAAGCCCAAAGCCGGCAAAATAGTTACGCAGATAGACGACGTAGAAGTTTGGAATTCTCAGTTGGAGATTTCGTATTCTTGAAAGTCTCTCCGATGAGAGGAGTGGTAAGATTTGGACGGGCAGGGAAGTTAGCACCTAGATTTATTGGACCTTCTCCCATTCCAGAGCAAATTGGCCCATTAGCTTATCATGTGGAATTGCCCGAGAGGTTCTCTCTGGCATGCACAATGTCTTTCATGTAAATATGTGCATAATCCAGAGTAGATTATAGAAGCGGTTGTCCAAGAAGATTTAGAAGTTGAACCAAATTAGATAGTTATTAGATGACCATTTCGAACCATGGATCAGATGAGAAATGACTGAGAAGGAAAGTTGTGAGATTGATGAAAGTCCAATGGAGTGGGGATGCAGAAGACTGCATATGGGAAATAGAAGACAGAATGAGGAAAGCTATCCTGAGTTTAGGATTATTGTGGTATCGAGGTAGTGTACTCACCGCCTGTGGTGCAGTCACTTATCATATCTTGTATATATTTCATTTTGTTAAATATATATTCATTTCAAGTCAATTTTTTCTTATCCTTAATTTCGAGGACAAAATTCTTTTAAGGGGCGAAGTGTGTAACGACCTAAATTCATCACTTTAGTAAAAATTCAAAATATTCAAATATAAGATTTTTAATATAAATATTGATGTTTTGAACAATAAATAATATTGGTAATATTATTTTGAATAAACATTTAAAAATATATATACTTTGGAAGATATATCGATAAAATGACTGAAAATCATTTTATCGATAAATAACTCTTTGCCATCCGACATCATGCACGGAGCTAGATACATACACTCATTTATTCATATGGGCAAAAATATGTAATAAAATAATTTATTTTATTTTAGAAAATAAAAGAATATATGACATTACTAATAATGTCGCTATTTTGGAATAATTGATTTTTGAATTTAAATTAAATTTAAATGATATAATAATTATTTTAATTATTAAACGAGGCCTTTTAATTACTATATAATAATAGAATTATTATTATTAATTACAAATATATGTATATTAACTAAGAAGAGAAAGTATGATCAGAAATCGAAATTGGAATTCGTAGTATTCAACGTGTAGAAGTTGTGCAATGTTGTGGATTATATGTGAAATACATATGCACATATACAAGTACACATACATGAAGACATTCACATGCACACGGACACACACACACACACACACACACACACACATATATATATATATATATATATATAAAGTAACAAAAAATATTAAGATATTTTCTCTTTTCCTTAACCCTTAAGCATCCTAAAGTCAATACTTACACTCACAAGTACATGCACATGGCCAAGCACGGGGCACGGTTCAATCGAGCATGACGACGACGGAGGGAAGTATGGTTGTGGTGAAGTAATGATGAATATGCACCAAAAAATTGATATTTTACTCCTTCCATTTGCCTATAAATACCCACTATCCTACTTCACTTCCATTCACTTCTTCTTCATTCTCCTAAGCTTTTTTATCTACTTTCATGTCTTCCATGCTTAGAGAAATAATGGCAAAATATAGCTCAAAAATAAATTAAATTATATAATATACATAAATATATGTATATGTATATATATAAAGCAAAACACTTCAAATGTCAAAGCAACTCCTCCTTTCTTCCTTTATTACCCATTGCTACACCCTTGCAACCTTAGGCATGAGCCTTTCTCCTCTCCAAGGTCAAGACTGAGCCTTCCAAAGGAAAAAGTCCGAGTGTTCGTGAGCTTTGAATTCAAGTTAGCGGAGCTATAGGCAATTTAAAGTTAGTCCGATCGAAATTCAAATGAGAAACTCTATATTTATATTTTTATATAATATGATGATGTGATATGATTGTTATGGTGGATTACTATGCTTGATCATCAAGTTTGGATGTTGATTATATGTTGTTTGATTGTATTAACAAGTCATGTTTAATACACGTCAAAAATCACAAAGGAAATTACTTTCCTTTAATAAATGAAATGGTGTATATGAGATTGTTAAACCCCTTTAAATTGGTTTAAAATGGTTTAGAAATGTTTTATAAACATTTAAAAGTGTTTCGAAAAAGTTTGGAAAGAATATGAAAACTGAGTTAAAATAGGCGTGTCGCGTAATGGTAGTTCGCGAATTCACGCCTTCGAAAGTTAAATCCATTTATACAATGGATTCAGTCGGAACTCTTTGTAATAAGTATTTTTAGAACTCTTATATCATAGTTTCCAAATGTAGAAAGAAAATCGAGATTTTTGTTTAGTAGATTTTGAAATATGAGCAAAACAAGTTTTCAAAATAATCGCACTTTGTCAGTTCGGAAACCAAACCGATAAATTCTTTATAAATGATATTTTTTAATTCTTTAAAAATATGGAATAAATTTTATAATTCTTTTAAAATGTTTTAAAAGAGATTGAAATTTGAGTTATAAAAATGGGTTTCTAAATGATCGAAAAGTTGTTTTGACCAAATAAGCCGTAAAAGCACTAATCGCAGCGCTATTCACAACACTTTTTGCAGCACTTTTAATAACTTTTGAAATATGGATTCAAACTTAGCAATTCTTTTCTAGATCTTTTAAATGTTTTCAAATGAATAATTATGAGTTTTTAATAATGATTTGGAGGTTTTATAATATATTTTAAAGAGTTTAAATAAATGATTTAAAGAAAAGCTGTTAAAATCAAGTGATTTACTCTTAGCTCTAAAAGCCGATGAGTAGATTGGATTTTTCTATTCGTAAGATCCGGATGTGAGGTGCTTAAAATAAGGAGAAGTTCAGGTGCAACTAGTGTCCTTGATCACCTAGCCTCTTTCCTAGGCGAGGGATAGATAAGGTCGAAATGTCGGATACGAGACAAGTATAAATAATTCAAATTTCCAAAATTAATTTAATACAACTTAGATTTTATAGACATAATCTTCAATACTTGGTATTAAATTCCGAAGAGGGAACCCGTACTATTTGTGTAAATTTAAAAGGTGATTTCACCGTTATTCAATGGATAGTAAAAATTGAATACGGAAATTGACGTTGAGTAGAATTAGTATAATTTCTATCAATCCTTTTTACTCAATGAAGTTTTTGTGAGGAATGCAGATTACGGATCTTAAGTCTAGGAATAACACAAGAGGGGGGGGTGAATAGTGTTTATAAGAAATTACTAAATCTTTTTGATTTATTGTTGATTTGTACACAAATGTATGCAATATTCAAACACAGATATAATCACAGAAACAAATACAGATGCAGAAATAAAGTAAACGCAGTAAAGAAAAGAACACACCGGATTTTATACTGGTTCGGAGTCACCCTACATCCAGTCCCGCACAACTAAGTACGGATTTCCTTTCAAAAGCAATTCAACAATTACAACCCTCGGTTTCAAGGCTACGAGGTACACCCCCCAGAATCACAATCCTCTGGGTAGAGATACTTGATTTACGGGCGACAAGTTCACCCAATTGATTTCCAAGGCTACAATCACACCTTTTCTCACTTGATTGATTTCCAAGGCTACAATCACACCTTTTCTCGCTAGATAGATTACAAAGAAGCCTATTACTCTGAATAGCACTTGGATCTTTTTGAGATAGTGATAGAGAATCAAACCAGAAATTATCTAGTTAGATTCAATGTTGATTTCGGTAGAGTAATGATAGGATTTTGAATAAGAAAATGTAGAAGAAGAAGAGAAATGGAAAACCAGAAAATCTGATTAAAAATTCATTGAAACTAACCCCTATTTATAGAAGAACAACAGCCATGTCCATTCGTGGAAGGTTATGGCGAATAGACACTTCTTTTGAAATTCAAATTTTTGAATCTAACTGTCACTATGTCGACATGGGGTACTAGGGCATGTCGACATCCCAAAGGAAATTTTGATGTTTCGTTTTTCTTTGAAAATAACATTTATCTTATATTAAAACTATTTTAAACTTTATAAATATACTTGACTATAGATAAAATACATAGATAAATATAGAGAATAATATATATAAAATTTTACTATAATTTTATATTTAAATCTAAGTATAAATATATTATAATTAAAAGGTAGTTTAAAACAAACGAAGTTTAAAAACAAGAATATTTTAAGGCTAAAACATCTTTTTGAAAATCATTTGAAAAGATAATTTTTAAGGCTAAAACATTTTGAAAAGCAGTTTTGAAAATCATTCTGAAGTAGTTTTGAAAACCATTTTGAAGTAGTTTTGCAAGCTTCTTCCTGCAGAATATCTCATCATATCAGGACTCGAGAACTTGTACAAAACCAGGATGTTCGTGGGTTTGTAAGCCACTTGTCGTAGGTTTATAAGCTACTTGTCGTGGGTTTGTAAGCCACTAAAAAGGTAGAAATGGGTTCCATCCCAAAAGAAAAATGGAGTGAAGATTTCAGTGCTATTATGAAGTTTTAACATAATTCTAGACTCAATACTTATCTTGAAATCTTGAACTTTTGATAATCTTGATATTCTTGATACACATGAGTCTTCAATCTTGATATCTTGAATCTCTATACTGTACAGTCTTCAATCTTGGTACCTGCATATACATATATATCTAAACTATATTGTTAGTATTTATATTTTATAATCTTATTCTAAGGTTGTTGTCATCAAAACCATCAACTCATGGACTAATAATCTCCCCCTTTTTGATGATGACAACCTTTGTTTATAAAATATTACTTCTATGCTATTGACTCCCCCTTAATCTAATAACTCCCCCTTAATCTACGCCTAACTCTCCTATTTTATATTTCTCCCCCTTTGTCATCAACAAAAACAAACTAACTCCAAACTATATAACTCCCCCTCATTCTTGTACTCAAGTACCTTCATTAATAAACTATATAATAGAGTATACTAAGAAATAACTATACTTATAGACATGATATTCAAACAACGATTATAAATATATCAATGTATATTTATACCTTCATTAATCCACGCCAAGTGTTTAATCAAATCAATCAAAACAAACAATTTCAATCAAAGCAATCAATTCAAACAAAGTAATCAAAATAAAGCAATCAAATTAAACGTTACGAGGAACTTCCACCCATCCTTCTTCTCCAAAAATAGAGTCTGCTTTGATGGCATCCCAATTTTCATTGTCATTTGTGAGAGAGACAGGAGGATGTGCTTCATTATCATCCTTGTGCAGAGAAGAAATCATCCATCGAATTGCCTCGAAATGCCTTTCCTGTTCCTTGATCATCTGCATTTGACTCAATTCTAAGTGTCGCTGGTTACGAAGAATGAACGAGAGAATATTCTTGAATGAATTAAGAGTTTCTTCAAGATTCTCGGATAAGTTATGAATTGGATTAGCCATTTTTGAAATTGTGAGAAGAATGAGAGATAGAATAGATAAGAAATAATATTCAGTAATGAATTCTAGAAGAAATGGGTATATATAGGTGTAGAAATTCGTTTGAAAGGAATAGACACATGGTAGTTATTCAAATTTTAAATTTAAAATGAAGGGTCATTTCTGACCAGTACATGTCGACATGGTCAAGGGGGGATGTCGACATGATACAGTGAAATTTGATGGTAATTTTTATTTTGTGAATAATTGTGTATATATATATTTCTATAATATACTAACATTTATTCAAGAGATAAGATAATCTAGATAACAGAAAGGAAATTCAATTTCATTGCATAGAAGAGTGATACAATGATTAATCATGAACAACTACATAAACACTCAAATTAAAACAAAATTAAACTAATTCGACATGTTATGAAAATATAGAACTAGTTAGAGGATGATGAAGATGAAGATAATCCAAGTTTCTTGCCGACTTTAGAGAAAAACTTGTTCATCTTGGATGATATTTTGTCCAACTTCTTACTAACGGATCTTTTAAGAACCCGTTGATTCTCAACAATAATCTTTTGATTTTTGAGAAGGGTTTTGTTGGAAGGATTGGAGGGATATTCAATACTTTCTAGGGATGTTTCTCCTTCTTCTTCTTCTTCTATTTCCATTTCATCCCCTTCTTCTTCCTCTTCCTCTTCCATTTCTTCATGAGCCAAATGCTCTTCTTTTTCGGCAAGACTCTCATAAGGTTGAAAAACATATGGGATTTTCATGAGAGAAATGTTTGAAATATTAAAAACTTTTCTTAAAATAAATTCTTCTCCTTTGAGATTTACTCCAAAATAGTTGAAAATCCGAGTAAGGTAGATTCCATGATATAAAGTGTTTTCTCCCATTTCAAAATTTTTAGGACGAAGTTCATCCAAAATAACTTGCGCCCAATTGATATCATAATTTCTGAAAATAGCAAAAACAGCTTTGCAAACTTTTGAGGTAGGATTGTTAAAATTCCCCGATCTTGGGGTCAAAGTATGTTGTAAAAGAAGGTTAACAATTCTTGCTTTTGGACGAAAGTTTCGGTTTTTAAATTCAAAGTTTTCATCTCCTTCAAAAATATAATGAAATGTCTCACAATCATGTTCATCGATTTGAAAACTAGAAAGATCCATTCCCGTATTCTTGCAATTAAGAATGGTACCCAAAAGATCATAATTTAAAACAATTCTAGTGTCTTTGACACTACTCCAAATTTCATCATCATTCCCTTCATAAAATTCTCGATTAAGATTTGCATAGAAAATTTTGACAAGATTTGGATAACAAACAAAATCATTTTGAGAAGCATCAACAAGACTAAGAATATGATTGTTTGCAAAAAGAGTATCAATTTCATAAGAAGCAAAATCTAGAAAAATAGCAAATTTTCCGAGATGGACTTTTCCATAATTAGCATAATTGATGTATGCTTTTATGGCCTCCGGATTATTGAGGAGTTGCTCTTTCAAGTTTCTGGAAAGTCTCATGGTGGAGGGGTTGCTTGAAGAAGCCATTAAAGTAGAGAGTAAAGAGCTTGAAGTTTTGAAGAGAGAGTTTGAATTTGAAAATGAAAGTGAAAAGTTGTGATAAAAGATAGTGAATAAATAGATTTTTGAAAGACATGTTCTATGGTCAAAAGATGCCTTTTCAGAGTATTGAATGAAGTGAAAGGGTGGAGGGAAATTCAACCATTTGAATTCAAATTTTGAATTTCAAATTCTAGTACCTATGTCGACATCATGGTAGGGACCATGTCGACATATGCCAGTGAATTTCTATGATTTAATTTTCCTAAGTATTCTAATATATATATACTTATTACTTTAATGTCTATATATATATATCTGAAATATTATTAGAATTATAGTATATTCCAGACAATATTATTATATTATTAAAAATAATAAAATAAAATAATAAAAAAATAATAAAAAATAAATTTAAAATTCAATCAACACACCAATTCAAAATCAATCAATCATCTAATTCTAAGCATGCAATTTCAATCAATTGTATTGTAAATCTGTACCTTTTTCTGAGTCCGTTTCCTTGAATTTGTTGAAGTCGTGAACTACCGTGAAACACAAATTTGAGTTATCTGTTTTCTGATCATCATCGCTTGAGGACGAGTCTGAGTCATCTAGAGTAGCAGTAAATGCATGCTTCCGTTTCTTTACTAATTCATTGTTTATAGGAGGACTCTGCCTTTCTGGATACGGACAGTCTCTTTTGATATGGCATGGTTCATCACAGTTGAAACATTTGACATTGTTTGGCACTGCATTCTGATTTCCAGAATTCTTATAGTTAATTCTATTGAGATTATTCATCTTTCTGTATTTCAGGAATTTTTGAAAATTCCTGGTCATAAATGCTATCTCTTCATCATTATCACTGTTTGAGTCTGATCCGTCGGTTAATGCATTGAATGCCATTGATTTCTTTTCAGATGCTTTACTTTCTCTTCTCCCGATCATTTGGACTTCAAACGACATTAGATTTCCAATCAATTCTTCTATCTTTAAGGTACTGATGTCATTTGCCTCTTCAATTGCAAGTGTCTTTTGATCCCATTCTGGAGTGAGAGAATTTAAAAATTTTCGGACTTGATCTTCTTTCGAAAATTCCTTTCCCAAGGATATTAAAGAATGCACAATATCCTAAAATCGACTATACATATCTGAAATAGACTCATTAGTATTCATTTTAAATAACTGAAACTGATTTGTGAGCATGGAAATTTTAGTCTGTTTAACTTTACTTGTTTCTTCGTGAGTAACTTGCAAAGTTTCCCAGATTTCATATGCACACTTACAAGTTGACACTCTATTAAATTCATTCCTATCAAGTGAACAAAACAGAATATTCATTGCTTTAGAATTATTTTGTGCAACAGTCTTTTGCTCAGTAGTCCACTGTGCAAAATTAGTTGTTGGTTCAGAATATTCAGTTTGTGTGATATTTCAAGCTTCTAATGCTACAGATTGTAAATATATTTTCAACCTACATGCCCAATATGCATAGTTACTGCCATTAAAAAGTGGTGGTCTGGTAGTAGACTGACCTTCTACAAATGAACTAGTGACAGGGATACTAGTGTTAATAATAGTACCAGTGTTGGTAGCCATTTTGAAAACTTTTCAAATTTCTAATTATGAAACTTTTGAAAACATTGCTCTGATACCAAATGTGAGGAATGCGGATTACGGATCTTAAGGCTAGGAATAACACTAGAGGGGGGTGAATAGTGTTTATAAGAAATTACTAAATCTTTTTGAGTTATTGTTGATTTGTACACAAATGTACGCAATATTCAAACACAGATATAATCACAGAAACAAACACAGATGCAGAAATAAAGTAGACGTAGTAAAGGAAAGAACATACCGGATTTTATACTAGTTCGGAGTTACCTTACATCCAGTCCGGCACAACTAAGTACGGATTTCCTTTCAAAAGCAATTCAACAATTACAACCCTCGATTTCAAGGCTACGAGGTACACCCTCCAGAATCACAATCCTCTAGGTAAAGATACTTGATTTACGGGCGACAAGTTCACCCAATTGATTTCCAAGGCTACAATCACACCTTTTCTCGCTTGATTGATTTCCAAGGCTACAATCACACCTTTTCTCGCTAGATAGATTATAAAGAAGCCTATAACTCTGAATAGCACTTGGATCTTGTTGAGATAGTGATAGAGAATCAAACCAGAAATTATCTAGTTAGATTCAATGTTGATTTCGGTAGAGTAATGATAGGATTTTGAATAAGAAAATGTAGAAGAAGAACTGAAATGAAAAACCAGAAAATCTGATTAAAAATTCATTGAAACTAACCCCTATTTATAGAAGAACAACAGCCATGTCCATTCGTGAAAGGTTATGGCGAATAGACACTTCTTTTGAAATTCAAATTTTTGAATCTAACTGTCACTATGTCGACATGGGGTACTAGGGCATGTCGACATCCCAAAGGAAATTTTGATGTTTTGGTTTTCTTTGAAAATAACCTTTATCTTATATTAAAACTATTTTAAACTTTATAAATATACTTGACTATAGATAAAATACATAGATAAATATAGAGAATAATATATATATAATTTTACTATAATTTTATATTTAAATCTAAGTATAAATATATTATAATTAAAAGATAGTTTAAAACAAACGAAGTTTGAAAACAAGAATATTTTAAGGCTAAAACATCTTTTTGCAAATCATTTGAAAAGACAATTTTTAAGGCTAAAACATTTTGAAAAGCAGTTCTGAAAATCATTCTGAAGTAGTTTTGAAAACCATTTTGAAGTAGTTTTGCAAGCTTCTTCCTGCAGAATATCTCATCATATCAGGACTCGAGAACTTGTACAAAACCAGGATATTCGTGGGTTTGTAAGCCACTTGTCGTAGGTTTGTAAGCTACTTGTCGTGGGTTTGTAAGCCACTAAAAAGGTAGAAATAGGTTCCATCCCAAAATAAAAATGGAGTGAAGATTTCAGTGCTATTATGAAGTTTTAACATAATTCTAGACTCAATACTTATCTTGAAATTTTGAACTCTTGATAATCTTGATATTCTTGATACTCATGAGTCTTCAATCTTGATATCTTAAATCTCTATACTGTACAGTCTTCATTCTTAGTACCTGCATTGTTAAATCCTGCATATACATATATATCTAAACTATATTGTTAGTATTTATATTTTATAATCTTATTCTAAGGTTGTTGTCATCAAAACCATCAACTCATGGACTAACAGTTTTGCACTATGATTTATGAGAATGATTTTGATTTGGTATTTCCAAAGTTAAAAAGGGGTTTAATGATTCCGTATATACCGAAAAGAAATGTTTTAAAGATATATATATATATATATATCTAGAAGATATTTTTGATAAAAAGAAAGTAATTAATCAAATGATAAGTACCTATTTACTTAATATCTTCTTATCGATGATTGGTTCAAAGGAATCGAGGTAAGATTTGAGTGATTATTATCTATAAACCACTTCAAACCAGTTTACCTATTCGAAGTGAAGACATGAAATGAAAACGAAGGGCTGCTTATCACTTACCCTCGGGAGAAATTTATCATATCATATAAATGTGGCAGTAGTATCTTCATTTGATCTTCGATGCAAGAGCTGCTTACTACTAATCCTAGGGATGATTCCCAATGGGATGTAGTAGGAGAGTTCCTTTGGTTTGCCCTGTCCTGAACAACTGGTACGGACAAATGTCTGACGTTGCATTTGGAGATCACATTGATTGATCTCTATAAATGTATCATCTGTTTGGCGGCAGAGAAGGTAACTACTTTCAGATTAACATCCTTTCCTAAGACATACGAGCTTAGGAGTTATACATTTGTAGAAATAAGTTGTGTGATTGTGGAATGGCATTGTGGCATTCAAATTGAAATGTGTGCTATTAAAGGTAAACGTTGCCTTAAGCCTTGCACCCCGGAAATGACAAAAATTGGGTAGAAGCAGCAGGGCTATGTAGGTCCCACCGATTAGGAGATGTTGTTACCCTTCTAGATTACTCTATATATATCGAGTATGTTGTGTATGCTATGGGATCCCAGATAGGCTAGTTACGACCGGGTGATAACATATTCAGTACTATCAAGGAAGTAGTAAGCCGGTCCTAGGTTGGTTCAGGCGCCCAGTATCTGGATCCTAGGTACATCCTTCTAGAGGTGTACTATATGGAAGGGAATCCCTTACCTTGTCATTGTATGGAATCCATTCTCCAATAAGTTCCTTCGGACTTGATTATAGAACCTAGTATGCTTGAATTTAATAATGTAATAGTTTCAGCTTTGTTGACTTGAAAAGTGTTTTTAAAAGAATGTCACTAAAAATAATATCGCTAGATTTTGCGCCGTAAAGATTTTGGTTATCATAAGATAAAAACTCATTCCGTGTTTATGTGCGACGTGGTCCTATGAGATAACTTTTGTTTTCAAATATCTGTATTTTGAGTTTCCCATACAAATCTCCTATGTAACGACCCGATATTTTCAACCATTCGCATCCATTATAAGTGTATAGGTAGACACTCATGCTGGAGTTGAATTGCTCAAAATATCACGTTGTAATTAAAATTTGGCAAATCTCAGAATATACAGTAAATAAATATAAGCACAGATCACAGACACAGAGTAAAATAATGCAGCGGAAGTAAAAAGAGATAGTAGTTCATGAAGCTACTATATAAATATAACAAAGTTACATAAGATACAACAGAAGGAATAGAGTACAACAGAAGTCTCAAGACATAAAAGTCTACTAATACAAGAGCTTAAATAGAACAATAGACTGAACAGATAAAACCAGATAGTAGCTGGATAAGGATGATCTCCAGTAGTCCTAGCTCCGTGAAGATGAAGTCCAACTGATACTCAGGCTGACCCGAGCGTAAAATAAAACATAAACACTCGAGTCAGGATATACATACTTATACAATGTAAACCAACTCAAATGAACTGTAGTAAAGGTACAAGTAACTTAGAAGATGCTTGGGACCGCCCATCCTCTAAGGATCCGTTAAACTATCTACTATGTAGTAATATTCGCTATTATAATAGTGTCTAAATAAGTAAAGTATAATCATATCGGAAAATAGCGTTAAGGGGATGGAGAACCTTAACGCGGTCGGATCTTAAAATCATAATCGTAGTAAAGCTCGATATGGTAGGTGACACGGCACAACTAGGCAATGCCAGGGTAGATATACCAATTACGCACACGGACTAATGGATACACATAGCAGCCACTACCGTTCCACCTCGGACAACATTCCCAAATCGGAGGATTGCCATCTAGTCAAATCACAAGTAAGAGTATAATATCGAAGAAATGCGTCCGAGAAGAGGTGCTACCTCACTGGTCCGAGATCGCTCCTGTTTTAGCCACCTTATGCCAACTCACGGGAGTTGGGTCCACGTAACATACCTTAAGAACGTCGCCAGCATCCTACTTCATTCTGGAATCTCCACCGCGTACACAGTTGCCAAAGTGGTTTTCGGTAAGACAGAGAGTATGTCCATATCCGATCCCGGTCTCTTTGCCAACCAATCGTTATTATAACCCGTGGTTATAAGTTTAAAAATAGTTTATACTTCAAAATAGAATATCATTTCAAATCCAAATCTTTATCAAAATAAAGATTAAATCAATTCCAAACCATTTCCATATTTTTAAAATATCATATCATTTCAAACTTCATTTCAAATCATTTTAATATTCCAAATATCATTTGAGTTCAAATCTAAATATTCAACTTTAAATACCTTTTAAATTCAAAGATATCGTTCATTTACTATCATTTCACATCACTTTTAAATAGTTTATATTCCAATCAAAATAATTCATTTAAACCTTTTAAAAGTGTAATTATTATATTTTCAAATCAAGTATTCAATTTCAAAAGTTTCAAACCGTTCTGAGTTCGTTTACTAAGTCAAAAACTCTAATTATTAAAATTTCAGCATTTCACCGCGTTTAATAACAACTGCTATAAGTTATATTTGAAAACATTTTAACTCAGCAAAACAACATTTATAAACTGCTATAATAGTTCAGTTTTAAACAAAATTATATTTCCACCTACTGCAGTCCTTAACAAGTGCTACAGTAGCCCTTTTATTAGTTCAGATTCAATTTTAGTTTCTGCTACAACAGCACTTACCAAGTACTATCACAGCCTTAGTTCATTTTAGTCTTTTGGTTCACTTATATAACCACAGCACTTAACAAGTGCTACAGATTCTACCTAGTTTAGAACTTATAAAATCATACATTAAAATGTTCATTTAAATCCTTTAACAAATTTATTTTTAAGAGAAATTTTTACACATTAAAAACCAAAGCTTACAAATTCGCTTATTACATTCATTTCAACATTTAACTTAAACTCCATTTTTCCACCATTTTTAAAACCAAATTTTCATTTCTTAAGTTTCCATCTTTTCTTTAGTCAAAATTTCAAATTTAAGTTTCGTTTTTAAAAATCGATATTCCTCCATTTATTTATATTTATCACATAGAAAAATCATTTCTATTTTAAATAAATCACTTAAAAATTCGATTTAAATCAATTTAATATTATTACAATATTTAAATTATTTAAAGGTATCCAGAAAGAATACAGAAAAATAACCATGGGTCTGTATAATATTTTCTAGCCTAAGTCAAGTGATACGGATACTATATCATTTCAATCCGTAATTTACAAAGAAAAATCCGGGTTTTATCATTTCAAACCCGCAATCCCAAGTAAATAAAATTTTATTGAAAATCGTTCAGGCCTATCATTTCAGCCCATAACGACCTTCCCTTATTCTAAAGTCAGTTCGGGTATGTATCATTTCAACCCATAGTGATTCTATTCTACAGGGAACTTGCAATGTGATTTAACAGAATAGAATAATAGTAAAAATAAGAATAGAATATAACAGATGATACGATATGCAGTTTTAACCATTTACATCAACTATAAATAAATCACAGGTAATTATAACATCATTTATTTATTTATTTATTTCTACACATTCAGTTGCGGTTGTTTCACAATCATACAAGTATGAATATTCGTGTGAGATTTACTCACCTCTACGGAGCTGGAGATTCGGAAAAAGAAATACGATGCCTAACGGAAGCACACGAATAGCATGATCAGTTGTTAGCGGATGCGCCAACTAGATTCAAACCAAAAGCACAATAAGAAATCAAAGTCTAAGATTTGCACGAAAAACAAATTTTCAAATGAAGCAACCAAACGAAAAAGAAACAAGTTGAGAATCGAAACCAATAGCACGACCACCTTCAAAATATAGATTATAACTCCAACGATTTACAAAAGTGACAACATTTTACTCAAAAAGCTAGAGTGACAAAACAATTTTTTTTTTCAAAACAAAGGTTCGGAAAAAATATAAACTAAAACTTCACAATACAGAGCTCGACCATTTTTTTTATATAGACTATAGTTCAAAATACAAAGTGACAAAAGCAAAAATTTTCTCATTCCTTTTTTTTTCCTTTTCAAACCAAAGGCTAGAGGCAATATAACTTCATAATAAAAATGCAAAGGATCGACCACTATCAAAATAGACTAGAATGTCAAAATACAGAGGTGACAAACAAAGTTTGTTCATTTTTTTTTCAAATACAAGGCCAGTGGGAAAAATGTAAACAATGACTTCAAAACAAAAGTGGCAAATGGCAATATGTTCACTACTCTAGGTCCAAACGTAGAGAGGCTCGGTGATGGTCTGGCATGGAGGTGGTGACTGGTCTCAGTGGTGGTTATGGCTGGGGTAGGGGGTTCGGTCTGGAGGTGAATGGTATGGGGTCGGTGGTGGTGTTAGGTCTCGGTTGTGAATGGAGTAGGGATGGCAGGTGAGGTGCGTGGGGTTCGTGGTGGTAGGCTGGGGTGGCATGGGTTGGAGGCTCGGTGATGACGTGGTCTAGATCTGGCCTGGGTTCGGTGATGGTCTGGTGGTGAATGGCATGTACGGTGGCCTGGGGATGTGATGGTGGCTGTGGTGGGTTCTCGTGGAGGAAAGGTGGGGTCGCTGGGTTCGGAGGTGTGGGGTTGGTTCGCATGGTGGTGGACCTGCACGGGTTCGGCGTGGGGATCTCGGCCTGGAGTTGTGGAGGTGGTACTGTCGAAGGGGTTGGGTGATGGGCTGTCACGGCACGGTGGTGGAAGGTGGAACGTGGGGATGACAACAATTGAATGGTGAAGGAGGTAGGCGTATGGGAAAAATGGTGAAGGCATGGGAGCAGATGGCAGGGAAAACGTGTTACAGTAAACAAAAGCAGTGGACCACAAATTTGAAACACAAAAAAAAAATTGAAACAAAGGAAGAAGATGCTTGTCCCTTACCTTCCAGAGAGATGCTCACGTGAATCTCAATTGAAAGCTGTAGGAAATTTGTAGAATTGAAATTATGAACGTGAAAAGAAAGATGCCAGCTGCTTATTACTTTATGAGAGAAGGCAAAAGGGTAAGGTTTTGAACGGTAGGAAGTTAAAGCTATTAAATTATATTCAAGGCTGGAACTAAACGTAAGGAATGCAAAGAGGGAAATGGACTAATTCTCACGTGAACGGTTCAATGCAAGATTTTATTGAAATTTTCAAACTGAAAATATACAGCTGAAATTTTGTAAAGTCAACGCATATAAAATCAAATAGACAAAGGCACAACGAACGTAAAGTGTAACGCCCAAAGTAACGTACAACCGTTATTTGTTTCTTTTATTAATAAATTTAAAAATGTTAACGGTTTCTTAAAAATATAACGTATCATTTTAAACCAAAATTAAAATAGCTATTATCATCATTAATAAAATTTGATTCTAATATAAAGTTAAGAACGGACATAAATATACTTAACGAAATGTAAAGTTTAAATTTTTTCCGTTTCACACAAATTACTACACTTTATATTTAAATCAATATTTCAAAATTGTAAAATTTTAATAAAATTTTGTTTAAAAAATTTTGGGCTGTTACACTCTCCCCCACTCAAAACTTTTCGTCCCCGAAAAGGAACGAGGTACGGGAAAGCACAGAAAAAGATAGAATGAATATAATTAAGACAAGATGATAAGAATATTGGAATTACACCTGATAACTATTGTTATAGGCAAGTTTAACAAAATGGAGGTGATCAAATCAAGAACACAAACACGAAAAAGATCCTCTAGAGTCTGAATCACCCCTTTCACTTGACCGACGGTCTATGAATGGAAAAACAGTGTTCAGATCCAGATGAGTAACAAAGATTTCAAAGATTATAAAAAGATGTCTAAACAGACTGGTATAAGCAATAGCCTTCCCATTCTGTAACAAGATAAGAGAAATAAGGACAACCAAAAGATAGTTTGAAAAACAAAATAAGATAATAAATTTGAAATAATAATGCTTTGAAATCATAACAAATTTAGGGATGTTTATCATTTGGAAATCATACTACGAAAAATCATAACACTTTGGAAATGTTATTCTTAAAAAGTACATAATACTTAGAAAATCATAACACTTTTTTTATATAATCTTCCTCTAAACCATTTTAATTCAAGGTCAAATAATATTTATTTTAAAGTTGTAACATTTCTAAGTTCATTCAATTATAAAACTTCCAAAACATTGTATTTTCAAAACAGCAGCACTTATAAAATGCTACAGTAGATATATTAGTATTTCAAATCAGTTTTATTCCAGAAATATTCATTTGGATATCATTTAACTTATGACTTATTAAAACAAACTTTTGTGAATGGAATATCCAAATTAAACTATACTTCATTTATTAAGTTAAAAGTTCACTATTTTAGTTAGCTCTTAATTTAACACATAACCTAACACTTTATTTAAAATACTCATTTCACAAATAGATATTCCTTTAATAAGTTACACTTAAAATTCCATTTGAAAACCAAATTCTCAATTATCAAGTTTTAGTGATGTTAAAATACATTTTAACTATTTAAATCATAATTATTCATTTTTCAAAACATATCTATTTCATAAATAAATATTTATCATAGCAAATGTAACAATCAAATTTCTTTACACATTTATTCATTTAGACATCACTTAAACTTTGATTTCAAGTTAAATAAACTTTATTACAAAACGTCAAATTCCAATGTATTTTATTTTATCTATTCGAAGATACATTATTTATTATACAACATATTCATTTCAGGAAATAACCATTATTAAAATTCCTAGGTTAGACTTAAGGTTCCATATTAAATCAAATTTGATTATTAAGTTATTTAAATAAAATCTCTTTAAATTCTCTTTTTTACTATTTACCTCTTGTTAATCTTTTATAACTAAAATTTAAGTGTATAACATGTATTATAACCACTCAAATTTTATTTATAAAAATCCCTTTTTATATTGTATATTATCCAATTTCATATTCAACTTCTGTGTAATTTAGGTAAGTTATATTGGAATGAAATTGTGTGTTATACAAATAAAACTTTCCAATTCAATTATCTCAATTTTGAATCATTTATCCAAATATTTAATTTTTCTTTTTATAATTGAAATTATTCTTCAAGATAAAATTTAAGAATTTGAATCTTCGAACATCTTCAAACCATTTGGAGATAAGTAATTATATATACATAATATGTTAAATCAAATTTAAATCATATATCTATATATATTATAATCCAGTCATATTTAGAGATTCAAATCAATTAGATTTTCCAAAACAAAGCTGTAGTAAGACTACAGAACGGTCTCTTCACTTCGAAACTCGAAAATGAACGTCGATGATGCTGCAGTCATCACCGAAATTATTTTCCAGCGACAAAGAGAAGAGCACTTAATTTTTAAACTTTAAAATCTTTTAGAGACAAATTTTTATTCAAAATACTTTAAATAATATCCCTTTAAAAATTTTAAACACTAGGTTTGAAACCATCGGAAAATTAAATTCTTTAAATTTCTTGTTTAAATTTCAGTTCCCAAATAAATTTATAAACAACTATTTATAAATTCATTTGTAGAACAACAAATGATAAATAAAGTATTATCACTTCAAATTATCAATTTAAGTCAATTTATTAAGTTCCATAAATTTACCTATATCAAAATTTATTTCATTAACAATTTTAAAATAATACTGTGTCAGTCTGTTCTGTCAAAGTGTTTTAGAAATCCTATCGATAGCGTTGATCAGACGAATCGATCGGAAACCCAAATCATCATCAACAACTCAAACAACACAATATATAAAACAAAACATAGCTTTACTAGTACAATTTAAAATGTTTGGAGATAGTTTAGAAACAAAAGACAAGATGGTTAAACAGAGATGAGAGATGGGTAAGCTTAGATAAATCGCGGACAACCTTAATCGGGTCAACCGTGACTTAAAGAATAAGATCGATGTGGATTTTTCTGGGATAAATCTACGTTCGATCTCAAGAGATAAAGTTTGGAATAATAAAATATATTAACATCTAAACCAAGGATAAATATAAATCTCTGGTTAATCGATGCTGATTGTAAAGGATTTTCACCCCTTTACAAGAAAATTAGAATATTGGCGAGACCGCCAATTTACTATAAAGATCATTCGAAGTGGAGTTATGTGATACTCCAAAATCAAAAGAAGATGAATAGTGAGGGACAAGAATGAATTTTGGAACTGGAGGAAACGTTCCAAAATTCAAAGGAAATCGAATCAAAAGGAAGAGATTCAAACTCGAACGAAAATGATTCTGTAAATAAATTTACCATACATTCTAAGTTTTGCCTCAAAGCCAAAGCTCTGATACCAACTATAACGACCCGATATTTTCAACCATTCGCATCCATTATAAGTGTATAGGTAGACACTCATGCCGGAGTTGAATTGCTCAAAATATCGCATTGTAATTAAAATTTGGCAAATCTCAGAATATACAGTAAATAAATATAAGCACAGATCACAGACACAGAGTAAAATAATGCAGCGGAAGTAAAAAGAGATAGTAGTTCATGAAGCTACTATATAAATATAACAAAGTTACATAAGATACAACAGAAGGAATAGAGTACAACAGAAGTCTCAAGACATAGAAGTCTACTAATACAAGAGCTTAAATAGAACAACAGACTGAACAGATAAAACCAGATAGTAGCTGGATAAGGATGATCTCCAGTAGTCCTAGCTCCGTGAAGATGAAGTCCAACTGATACTCAGGCTGACCCGAGCGTAAAATAAAACATAAACACTCGAGTCAGGATATACATACTTATACAATGTAAACCAACTCAAATGAACTGTAGTAAAGGTACAAGTAACTTAGAAGATGCTTGGGACCGCCCATCCTCTAAGGATCCGTTAAACTATCTACTATGTAGTAATATTCGCTATTAGAATAGTGTCTAAATAAGTAAAGTATAATCATATCGGAAAATAGCGTTAAGGGGATGGAGAACCTTAACGCGGTCGGATCTTAAAATCATAATCGTAGTAAAGCTCGATATGGTAGGTGACACGGCACAACTAGGCAGTGCCAGGGTAGATATACCAATTACGCACACGGACTGATGGATACGCATAGCAGCCACTACCGTTCCACCTCGGACAACATTCCCAAATCGGAGGATGGCCATCTAGTCAAATCACAAGTAAGAGTATAATATCGAAGAAATGCGTCCGAGAAGAGGTGCTACCTCACTGGTCCGAGATCGCTCCTGTTTTAGCCACCTTATGCCAACTCATGGGAGTTGGGTCCACGTAACATACCTTAAGAACGTCGCCACCATCCTACTTCATTCTGGAATCTCCACCGCGTACACAGTTGCCAAAGTGGTTTTCGGTAAGACAGAGAGTATGTCCATATCCGATCCCGGTCTCTTTGCCAACCAATCGTTATTATAACCCGTGGTTATAAGTTTAAAAACAGTTTATACTTCAAAATAGAATATCATTTCAAATCCAAATCTTTATCAAAATAAAGATTAAATCAATTCCAAACCATTTCCATATTTTTAAAATATCATATCATTTCAAACTTCATTTCAAATCATTTTAATATTCCAAATATCATTTGAGTTCAAATCTAAATATTCAACTTTAAATACCTTTTAAATTCAAAGATATCATTCATTTACTATCATTTCACATCACTTTTAAATAGTTTATATTCCAATCAAAATAATTCATTTAAACCTTTTAAAAGTGTAATTATTATATTTTCAAATCAAGTATTCAATTTCCAAAGTTTCAAACCGTTCTGAGTTCGTTTACTAAGTCAAAAACTCTAATTATTAAAATTTCAGCATTTCACCGCGTTTAATAACAACTGCTATAAGTTATATTTGAAAACATTTTAACTCAGCAAAACAACATTTATAAACTGCTATAATAGTTCAGTTTTAAACAAAATTATATTTCCGCCTACTGCAGTCCTTAACAAGTGCTACAGTAGCCCTTTTATTAGTTCAGATTCAATTTTAGTTTCTGCTACAACAGCACTTACCAAGTACTATCACAGCCTTAGTTCATTTTAGTCTTTTGGTTCACTTATATAACCACAGCACTTAACAAGTGCTACAGATTCTACCTAGTTTAGAACTTATAAAATCATACATTAAAATGTTCATTTAAATCCTTTAACAAATTTATTTTTAAGAGAAATTTTTACACATTAAAAACCAAAGCTTACAAATTCGCTTATTACATTCATTTCAACATTTAACTTAAACTCCATTTTTCCACCATTTTTAAAACCAAATTTTCATTTCTTAAGTTTCCATCTTTTCTTTAGTCAAAATTTCAAATTTAAGTTTCGTTTTTAAAAATCGATATTCCTCCATTTATTTATATTTATCACATAGAAAAATCATTTCTATTTTAAATAAATCACTTAAAAATTCGATTTAAATCAATTTAATATTATTACAATATTTAAATTATTTAAAGGTATCCAGAAAGAATACAGAAAAATAACCATGGGTCTGTATAATATTTTCTAGCCTAAGTCAAGTGATACGGATACTATATCATTTCAATCCGTAATTTACAAAGAAAAATCCGGGTTTTATCATTTCAAACCCGCAATCCCAAGTAAATAAAATTTTATTGAAAATCGTTCAGGCCTATCATTTCAGCCCATAACGACCTTCCCTTATTCTAAAGTCCGTTCGGGTATGTATCATTTCAACCCATAGTGATTCTATTCTACAGGGAACTTGCAGTGTGATTTAACAGAATAGAATAATAGTAAAAATAAGAATAGAATATAACAGATGATACGATATGCAGTTTTAACAATTTACATCAACTATAAATAAATCACAGGTAATTATAACATCATTTATTTATTTATTTATTTCTACACATTCAGTTGCGGTCGTTTCACAATCATATAAGTATGAATATTCGTGTGAGATTTACTCACCTCTACGGAGCTGGAGATTCGGAAAAAGAAATACGATGCCTAATGGAAGCACACGAATAGCACGATCAGTTGTTAGCGGATGCGCCAACTAGATTCAAACCAAAAGCACAATAAGAAATCAAAGTCTAAGATTTGCACGAAAAACAAATTTTCAAATGAAGCAACCAAACGAAAAAGAAACAAGTTGAGAATCGAAAACAATAGCACGACCACCTTCAAAATATAGATTATAACTCCAACGATTTACAAAAGTGACAACATTTTACTCAAAAAGCTAGAGTGACAAAACAATTTTTTTTTCAAAACAAAGGTTCGGAACAAATATAAACTAAAACTTCACAATACAGAGCTCGACCATTTTTTTTTATATAGACTATACTTCAAAATACAAAGTGACAAAAGCAAAAATTTTCTCATTCCTTTTTTTTTTCCTTTTCAAACCAAAGGCCAGAGGCAATATAACTTCATAATAAAAATGCAAAGGGTCGACCACTATCAAAATAGACTAGAATGTCAAAATACAGAGGTGACAAACAAAGTTTGTTCATTTTTTTTTTCAAATACAAGGCCAGTGGGAAAAATGTAAACAATGACTTCAAAACAAAAGTGGCAAATGGCAATATGTTCACTACTCTAGGTCCAAACGTAGGGAGGCTCGGCGATGGTCTGGCATGGAGGTGGTGACTGGTCTCGGTGGTGGTTATGGCTGGGGTAGGGGGTTCGGTCTGGAGGTGAATGGTATGGGGTCGGTGGTGGTGTTAGGTCTCGGTTGTGAATGGAGTAGGGCTGGCAGGTGAGGTGCGTGGGGTTCGTGGTGGTAGGCTGGGGTGGCATGGGTTGGAGGCTCGGTGATGACGTGGTCTAGATCTAGCCTGGGTTCGGTGATGGTCTGGTGGTGAATGGCATGTACGGTGGCCTGGGGACGTGATGGTGGCTGTGGTGGGTTCTCATGGAGGAAAGGTGGGGTCGCTGGGTTCGGAGGTGTGGGGTTGGTTCGCATGGTGGTGGACCTACACGGGTTCGGCGTGGGGATCTCGGCCTGGAGTTGTGGAGGTGGTTCTGTCGAAGGGGTTGGGTGATGGGCTGTCACGGCACGGTGGTGGAAGGTGGAACGTGGGGATGACAACAATTGAATGGTGAAGGAGGTAGGCGTGCGTATGGGAAAAATGGTGAAGGCATGGGAGCAGATGGCAGGGAAAACGTGTTACAGTAAACAAAAGCAGTGGACCACAAATTTGAAACACAAAAAAATGAAAAAAAAGGAAGAAGATGCTTGTCCCTTACCTTCCAGAGAGATGCTCATGTGAATCTCAATTGAAAGCTGTAGGAAATTTGTAGAATTGAAATTATGAACGTGAAAAGAAAGATGCCAGCTGCTTATTACTTTATGAGAGAAGGCAAAAGGGTAAGGTTTTGAACGGTAGGAAGTTAAAGCTATTAAATTATATTCAAGGCTGGAACTAAACGTAAGGAATGCAAAGAGGGAAATGGACTAATTCTCACGTGAACGGTTCAATGCAAGATTTTATTGAAATTTTCAAACTGAAAATATACAGCTGAAATTTAGTAAAGTCAACGCATATAAAATCAAATAGACAAAGGCACAACGAACATAAAGTGTAACGCCCAAAGTAACGTACAACCGTTATTTGTTTCTTTTATTAATAAATTTAAAAATGTTAACGGTTTCTTAAAAATATAACGTATCATTTTAAACCAAAATTAAAATAGCTATTATCATCATTAATAAAATTTGATTCTAATATAAAGTTAAGAACGGACATAAATATACGTAACGAAATGTAAAGTTTAAATTTTTTCTGTTTCACACAAATTACTACACTTTATATTTAAATCAATATTTCAAAATTGTAAAATTTTAATAAAATTTCATTTAAAAAATTTTGGGCTGTTACATCCTATCTGACTTAGAGTTTATTTTCTATTCCCCATAAATTCTGGGTGCCCTATTTTTCCGGGCAGCCAATTAGTTAGGTAGTCTTAGAGCATTTTAGATGGAGCATGGAGCCTGGAGCTAGAGTGTCTTTAGTAGATAGTTATTTGTTTTCAAATTTCCACTGCATTAAGCATCTACCAGCACCTGTAGGGATAGGTCATTATAACTATCCTAGCTGGATTAGTACTTACCATAACTTTGATACATCATTTAGAGATATTGTACATACTATCTTCATGTATAATTTTGTGTTTAATATGATGTAAGATTCTGTAATGACACATATTTTTGTGTCTTCGAATTTAAATATTTAATTCATTTAAATATTTGGATTTCAGTTAAATCATAAAAATATCGGTTTCAAATTTGGACTTGATTTTCATTGATGAATTTTTAATTTAATTTTTAGAATTTTTCCATAATTTTTAATTTGAAAATAAACAAATTCTCGTTTGACGTATTTTACGGAAAACGCTGGCGTTTTGAGACTTCACAGAATTTAATAACTTGTCTATTTTATTTTTGTTTTATGATAGTATAACATTATTATACGCGATCGTGCCTTATTTTCCGTCATTCATAGTTCGGACGCGGACGTGATGTAAGGTACCGAGCACCAAAATCAATTCAAATCAAGCATATATATGTGCATAGGCTTTTTTTCCCAACGTACACAAACAAGTTATGCAGCAGCCTTTTTCTTCAACTCAGCCTTTCTTTGTTTCAAATCCATTTACCCTATTATAGTACCTTGTGTCCCAACGTACCCAAATCAGTGTTTCCCAATGTACATAGCAGCCACCTCCCTTTCACCTCAGTCGGCCTTGTCTCCCCTACCATAGTACCTTATGTCCCCTTTTGCCTACTGCTTTGTTATTGTATGAATGAATGTATGTATATACATGTTCGCGATTTTTCTTCTTATGCTCTTATATACATGTTCGTGATTTTTCTTCTTCTGCTCTTATTTTTGTTTTTCCTAAAAGTAGAACAATCCCATTTTCTCTCTTTCAAAAAACATCAACTCTTCATTCATCAACAATTAGCCCAAACCACCAAAACAAAACTTGTTCGTATCTCTCCATAGTATTTTTCGAAATTTATGGAACTCGATTTCGTTGAGATTAGATCGAAATATCATCAAAAATCAGAAAGAGGAAGAAAATGCTCTTAAACTTCAAAAAACAAATTCTCTCAATCCATTGAAAATCGATCATCCCGTTAGTGTCGTTATGTTCATATGGGAATGGAGCATTTTTGGTGGGAGTTCGCCTGCATTTGGCGATGGTCGTTGACGATCATTGCAAACTAGGGTTTGGATTTGGGGATGATTCGAGCGTCGATTGAAGAAACGGAGGGTGCCGTGATGTTGAGCTAGGAGAGGGCTTCGTTGTGGTGAAGTTTGGTGGAAATCGGAGCGAAATTGTGTCGCGCACAGTACATTGCCTGCATGCGTTTTGTTTTCTTGGCCATGGCATAGACTTTGGGTCAGAAATTGCTTGGTTGATGCGGAGTCTAGGTGGAGGGCTGCTTCGTGATGAGCAGGCAAGGGGGGAGATAGTGGCAGTCTTCTTTGTTCGAATTAATGGGTGGAGTTCCGTGCAGGGTGCATGCGTGTGCACTTTATCTCGTTCAGACATAAAAGAAAAGAACGGGAGGAAGAAGAAAGGCACTGTGTATGTGGATGCAGGTTTGGACTTGTGGGCTTTGGGGCGAAGCATTATGGCGAGCAACAAATTTCTTTTTAATTGTTTAAATTATATATAAAGCTAGTAACTTTGAAATGGCATATCTCCACTGTTTTAAACCCGATTGACATGATTCTTTTTGGGTTGTACTCATATGAATGAGTACAACATTATAGTACAATTTGTTGATAGATTTGGACATGTGGAAATTTGTGACATATTTAAAAAGACGGGTTTTAAATTACGTTATTTAATTTAATAACGTCGTTTAAATTTATATACGTTAATTATCGATGTTTATTTGGACAAATAAATTACTGTTGAGTTAAATTGGATTAAATATGATAATTGGACATTGGTTTGGCGGAATAAAACACCGTTCCGCTAATTAAATTAATTTGGCAATTAATTAGCAGAATAAATCTGCGTTCTGCTATTCTATAGATTTGAACATTTGATTATATGTCGTAAATAATCGACTATCAAATTTGGACCAAAACGTAACTCTGGAAATATCTAGGAGAAACACGGGATTATTTGATAGTTAAATAATCGACTATCAAATCTAGACCAAAACATAACTCTGGAAATATCTAGGATAAACACGGTCATTATTGGATACAGTTACCGTTGGTGGTAATATACTATATGTATAAACTCATTTCATTCTTCTAGGACAATGATAAGGAAATCAGTCCACTAACGGTTAGGATATGAACTCCGCTCTTATCATTGTCTGTTTATTTCCTAAAGAACCGGGGTTTACTTTACCAGAAATTATCGAAAGTCGTTTCGAAGAGACCGGGATCGGATATGTTATCTGAAAATCACTTTGATCCAACTCAAGCGTTTCGAAATGAAGACATCTTGCAGAATATGAAATCGAAGATGGAGCATTGAAGTGCAAGGGATGCTTGCTACTTGTCCTAAGGGTGATTCCAAAATGGATGTACTAGAAGTAGTGCCTTCGGTTTGTCCTTATCCTGGACAACTTGTATGGATGAATGATGGCACTGCATTACTGCTTGGAAGGTAGTGCTAGCATTCCAAGTGGGGTTTCTATTCAAAAGGTAAGTGTTGCCTCAAGCCTCATCAACCGAAAATGACTAAAATCAGGGGAGATGCAGGAAGATCAAGTGGGTCGCTCCCATTAGGATATGTCATCACCTTTCTAGATACATCTACATATTTATGGATTGGTTGTTCGTGAGATCTCAAATAAAAGGGGTTGCAAAGCAACCGAGGTGATGCCATATTCGGTACTATCCAGTCAGGGGTAGGCCGGTCTTGTGTTTGCAAGGGATCCAGGCGAGGTCCTCGGTAAATTTTCTAGTTGTGTACCATGATAGGTGGTACGCCGGTGCCTTATCATAGTATGGAATCTGTTCTCTAATAAGCGCCGTACAGTTTTGATTGTGCCAACTATGTTGGAATGTGAGATGCAAGCATTTCAGCTATTTTCGTATTTTACTTTGACCTCTAGACATTATTATAATATCACGGGATTTTCTGATATAAAGGTTTTGGTTATCGTATGGTAAAAACCCATCCGTGTTTATGTGCGACGTGGTCTTACGAGATAACTTTGATTTTAAAGAATTTTAAAAGTTATAATAAATGAAATTTCTTGTGATTTAAGTTCTCATGCTGGTTTTACCAGGCTGACTGGGATGTTGTTTTCCTATAATACTCGGGTCAGACAGAGCATATTTCCAGGTTTAGCTGGACCTTTGGAGCTTCAGGAGATGATCTAGAGGCCCAGGGACTATTTACGTATATGGTTATTTTTCCATTGCATTCATGGTTGTATTTATCAGCAATTGTAAGGACAGGTTATTATAACTGTCCGAGCTGAAATAGGTTAGTAAACTCTGATTGATTCCTGTATATGCATAAATTTCAGTTTTGTTTTTGTGTAAAGATTTTTTATATAATATAGATTATTCGTGCTGCTGTGAGATTTTGTATGTGTTTAGTTTCTTCTTGTCTTCTTTCTTCTTTCTTTTTCCTAACTATCCGCCTTTCCATTCAATTTGGGTTGGACATGTGTGGTTTATTGTCAACTTAAACTGTATGGAAAAGTGGGACGTTACAGTTGGTATCAGTGCTTAGGTTGAGCGAACACCTAGGCTTTGGTGGGATTGACTCATTCGAGATAGGGTAAATGAGACTCTAGGAAGAGTTTGAGGGTATATATATACGAGTGCGGATTTGTTATTTTTATAAAAATGTTTTATATTGTGTTGTTTGATCTATTGAGTGGCTTAAGAATTCTGATCGATGCGTTTGACCAACGTTATCGATAGGGATTTCCTAAACACTCGAACAAGACCAACTGACACAATATTGTTTTAAAATGGATAAATGAAATAATTTTACCTAGAAATATAATTTATATAAAAAAAAATTCAAAGAAAATTTAATATGGTTATTCTTGGTTGTGCTTGGTTGATAGGAAATGTTAATATTCTATCATTATCTTCTAGGATTTGACCGGTCATGCTCGCCCATTTATGAGCATTGACCATCATCCATTAATCTATCTTGAATCTTCTTTTTGAAACCTGGGTTGGATATATAGGAAATGTGCAAACATTGAAACGAATACCTTGTGAATTAAGTTTCACAATTTGAGTATAACGCATTCGTTGATAATGTTGGGTCAAAATTTGATTTCTAAGGGTTGTTTATTTAAATTTAAATTTGAATATTTTGGAACGAATATTTTAGAAATAATTTTATATAAAGGATTGATTTGATAAAATTAAGTTTTAATAAGTGTTGTTTATTTAAAAGAAAATTTGGAATATTTTGAAATAATATTTAGGAATGATTGAATATAAAAGTTGGTTGTTTTAAATTGGGGTTTTATAAAAGAAGTGTATTAAAAGAAACTTAAATATTGCTGAAGTATATACTTGAAAAAAAATGATTTATATAAGAAAGATAGAATATTTTTGCAATAAATATTTGAGAATGATTTCCTTTAAATGGGGATATTTTATAAATTTGATTTATAATAATGTGCGTATTAAATAAAAGGAATTCAAGAGTTAAATCCCGATGATTTTGGAAAAATGGTTTTCAAGGTTTAAAGGTTAATAATAATAATTGAAAATGTTCTTGGGATAAAAACATTTCTAAGTAGAGGATTGCTACCGTTATGATCTCATTATATAATTGTTTTGATAAAAGAAATTTTGATTTGATTCCAAAAGTATGGTTTGATTTACATAAAGTAAATGGGTATATTACTATTTCAAATGATTTTGAAGAAAAGAAATAATGATTTATTTCAGATAGTTTTAGAGTATAAATGATATTGGAAATGGTAATGATAGTTACCTAAAATATATTTTAAGTATAATTCTTTGAAAAGAGAATTTAAAAAGAAAGTGGTGTTTTTTATTTGGATTGGTTCGGGAAATGAATCCCGGTTTGTTTTGTGGTGATCTGAATAATCTTCTAAGTGACAATCGGATGTTTGCTTAAGCGAACGGTATTGTGCACTTAGTAAATTGTTCTCTTTGTTATTGTATGGTCGGAACGAGTTCGAATCCGAACGAATCCAAAGCAAATTGGAATTAGATATTTCGTTGAAATATTTTGCTGGAAATATATTTATGATATTGTTTCAAAATGGGTTTGAAAGAAAGAAGTGATTTTTAGTTTACCGGTTCGAGTGGCTCGAAAATAACTAAAAATGGGTAAGAGATGCGTTCGGATGGTAAACGTTTCTCTTGAGTATTATCCTTCTTGTAAGGAATATACGATACTGTTTGGTAGTACCCAATTCCTTGGTATAATTTTGGGGTTATTCGAGCTATATATATAGTCTATGGATTAAAATATATAGGATTATTTTAAAGAGGTGTTTTGAATAGAAACCGGGTGTTTTAAATTTTTAAGTGAATTAAAAATAAAAGTTTGAATTTAATAGTTGCGTACACCCTTGTAATGGGGTATAGTGTTTTATAAGTTTTAAAAAATCCAATGGAATTATATGAAATGTTTTTCATAAATATTTAATAAGAACAGAATTGGTATTAGAAATAACCAATTAAATAAGTGTGAAGGTGGATATAGATTATTTCTATTTTCATATAGTTGATCTAATATTCGAGTACAAGGCTTTGAGGTGTTTTACACCGTTCCAAATAAGGATTTATTACTCAATTTTGACGACGAACACTCGATGAGGGTTCTTGATATGGAACCAAGGTTTTCTATCATAGCTATGGCTATGTAAGGAGAGAGGTTCCTAATCATGGAGCTTGATCAGGGTCCGCACTAGTAAATCGGATGAACGATACTGGTTTGGAAGTGGAGTCATGTGATCGAGTTGTGATCGAATCAGATTCTGTATATAGATGAGCTATGAACATCATGCGGGCTTTTGAATTATACTAAGTATTTTTTTTGCTTGAATTTCGGGGGATGAATTTCGTTTTAAGGGGGAGAGTGTAACAACACATATTTTTGGGTCTTCGAATTTGAATATTTAATTCGTTTATATATTTGAATTTGAATTAATTCATAAAAATATTGGTTTCAAATTTGGACTTGATTTTCAATGATGTATTTTTAATTTAAATTTTAGAATTTATCCTTAATTTTTAATTTGGAAAATAAACAAATTCTCGTTTGACGTATTTTACGGCAAACGTTGGCATTTTGAGACTTCACAGAATTTAATAACTTATCTTTTTTTTATGATCGTATAACATTGTTATACGTGATCGTGCTTTATTTTTCATCTTTCATAGTTGGATGCAGACGTGATGTAGGGTAACCGGGCACCCAAATCAATTCAAATCAAGCATATATATGTGCACAGGCTTTTTTCCCAACGTACACAAACAAGTTATGCAGAAGCCTTTTTCTTCAACTCAGCCTTTCTTTGTTTCAAATCAGTGTACCCTATTATAGTACCTTGTGTCCCAACATACACAAATCAGTGTTTCCCAATGTACATAGAAGCCACCTCCCCCTTCACCTCTCCGCTGTTGTCTCCCCTACCATAGTACCTTGTGTCCCCTTTTGCCTACTGCTTTGTCACTATATAAATGTATGTATACATATACATGTTCGCAACTTTTCTTCTTCTGCTCTTATTTTTGTTTTGCATGTAAGTAGAACAACCCCATTTTCTCTCTTTCAAAAATCAACAACTCTTCATTCATCAACAATTAACCCAAACCACCAAAACAAAAGTTGTTCATATCTTTCCATAGTATTTTTAGAAATTTACAGAACTCGATTTCGTTGAGAATCGATTGAGATATCATTAAAAATCAAAAAGAGGAAGAAAATGCTCTTAAACTTCAAAAATCAAATTCTCTCAATCCGTTGAAAATTGATCATCGCTGTTAGTGTCGTTATGTTCATATGGGAATAAAGGATTTTTGGTGGGAGTTTGGCCACATTTGGTGATGGTCGTTGTCGACCATTGCAAACTAGGGTTTGGATTTGGGGACGATTCGAGCGTCGATTGAAGAAACGGAGGGTGCCGTGATGTTGAGCTAGGAGAGGGCTTTGTTGTGGTGAAGTTTGGTGGAAATTAGAGCGAAATTGTGTTGCGCACAGTACATTGCCTGCACAAATTTTGTTATCTCGGCCATGGCATTGACTTTGGGTTAGAAATTGCTGTGTTGATGTGGAGTCTAGGCGAAGGGCTGCTTCGTGATGAGCAGGCGAGGGGGGAGATGGTGGCATTCTTCGTTGGTCGAACTAATGGGTGGAGTTCCGTGCAGGGTGCACGCTTGTGCACCTTATCTCGTTCAGACATAAAAAAAAGAATAGGAGGAAGAAGAAAGGTAGGGTTTGGACTTGTGGGCTTTGGACCGAAGCAATATGGTGAGCAACAAATTTCTTTTTAATTATTTAAATTATATAAATAAAGCTAGTAACTTTGAAATGGCATATCTCGACCGTCTTAAACCCGATCGATCTGATTCTTTTTGCGTTGTACTCGTATCAACATTATAGTGTAATTTGTTGATAGATTTTAACATCTGGAAATTTGTGACATATTTAAACAGATAGGTTTTAAATTACATTATTTAATTTAATAATGTCGTTTAAATTTATATACGTTAATTATCGATGTTTATTTAAATTTAATAATTCATACTTTGCAAAATTACTTGGCTTTGAAAATTAAACCTTGACTTGGAAGTGCTCGAACCTTCAAAATAGTCGAACAAATCAAATTTCCAATCCAAGAGTTGGAAATCAGCAATAAATCAGTAAATCAATTTCAAAAGATAGGGTTATACCAAGTCAAATCTGAAACTCGAGGACTGAACACCAGCTTACTTCAAATCATTTCAAATATATATATACATATATCTTTCGAATATCAAATCATACTTCAGAATTTGAAATCAAAAATGGTTTCACAAAATCACTCACATAGCAAAGCTACTGAAGTGGCCTTTCCCCCACTCTGAAACTCGAAAATCAATGTCGATGATGCGTGCACTCATCACCGAAATTATTTTCCAGCGACATAAGTGAGTTTTGGACTTCTATTTTCTCAAACTTCTTTTGAAATTTCTTCGAAATCATTCGAAACTCATTAAAATCATTTGAAACATTTCTTATTCGGAAAATACTTTTAAATCATATTATTATTATATAATTCAAAATCTTAAAACCAATTTCAAAATACCGGAGTTCAATTCTCGAATTTCAAATTTAAAATCCTTTAGTTATAAATCATTTTTAGATAAATCAAATTTCTTATATAATTTTTTTTCAAAATTACAAATCCTTTCGAAACCTTAAATTCTCATTTTAAAAAGGGTATATAATCTTTATCGAAAACATTTCACTTTTATATATAGAATATAATCATACTTATCAAAATAATAATTTTGATATATAAAACACTTTCTAAAAGTACAAACAAACCCGATTTTCAATGGATTTCAAAACAAAGATAGAGATTCCAATTAGAGGGACTCCAATCGGATAGAATTCTGACTTGAAGATAGGCTCGGACGAAGATGAGATAATTAAATTTCAAAATAGAAGATGGATATACTTATATAAATTGCGGGCGACCTTAACCGGGTCAACCGTGACTTTAGGAATATAATCGATGCGGAAATCTAAGGCAAATCGACATTCGATCGCCAGAGATAGAATTCGGCATATCAAGAGATAGAAGCATCTAAACCGAGGGATATATAAATTCTCCGGTGGGTCAATGCCAATTGTAAAGGAGTTTCACCCCCTTTACAAATCATTCAAAGAATGGTTGGATCGCTTATTCTTATAGAGATCATTCGAAGTGGAGTTATGGGATACTCCAGAATCAAGAACCACAAATAGGGAGAGGAGATAATGGATTATGTGTGACGATCCTGAACTCGACCTTCGAAAATTGGCACCCGTACTTCACTTGTACTCAAATGCCGTAGATTAAAATGCCGAATCTGGCTCCCCAGAGCTTATAACACAGTAAGTATAACAACACAGTGAAATAAAGAAATGGAAAATATTATATACAACTCCAATAAATACAATATCCAGAATGATATACAACAATGCTATCAATATGATACAAGAATATCATAGATAAATAAAGATGCTACAGCGGAAAACAGAAGTGATAGTCCAAGTGATCCGACAAAGAGAATAAGACCAATAACTCCAACATTAAGCTCGAACCACCATCACGTTCCACAAAGATAAGCAAGAGTAGTCATCCGTGAACTCCAAAAACTGAACTAGCTCCAACTAATCTACTAAACCTGACTATCTGAAAAACCCAACTCTAGACTGCCCGTGTGGGAAATTGTGGGCACCCAGAGTTTAGGAAGGGAACAATGAAATCCGAGTCAGTCATGGGACTGGTGTGAGTAACAAAAACAGTTGGCTTTTGAAAACAAAGTAAAATTGAAATTCGCAATGTTTTTGGAAAATGAAACTACCATAAGACCTCCCACCACACACACAATGCAAACGCAGAATTGGAGGAGATTTCCTCTTATGATAGTCAAACATGCTTACTACGCAAAATCATTGGATTATTATTGTTAGTGCATAGTGGAAAACATTTCGAAAGTATAATATTAATCTTATCCAGCATAGACATTCCGAACTATGCCTACTATAGCTACCATCTAAACAGTGGTGACCACCATAAGTAAATGGCAGGTTCTACAACTAAAACTGTACTGGGTTCGTATTGTTTGATTGGATTTCCAAAAAATGGTCAGGCTAAGGAACTTCCTACTACCACATGGGTATGCCTCTGGAGGGACGTCCCGAGAGACAACTGCTCTCTTCCAACACAAGGCCGGTTACCCCCTTCCCGGGTAGTAAACCTGAGATATGCCACCCCCGGTCGTTTGCAACCTTTATCCGAGGGCCCTCGATCATAAAGCAACAATCACACAGTAAATGAGATTGGAGCAACCACACAGGTAAATATCTGGGCTCCATACCATGATACCACCTTTTTCCAGAAGGAATGGTCATTCCCTTGGGGAGCTACCCTTGAAACCTTACCGCATCTTTCCTGTTTCGACCATTTCCGGTTTGTGAGGTCCGATGATGTGATAACCCAGATTTTTGAACATCTGTTAATTGGATAATTAACTGTTTTAATCAATTAAACAGATAAAATCCTGATAATAAAAGATATCCGGATATGTAAATGAATTTGGAAATATAATAAAAATTAAATTATAAATATCTGGATAAATATTTTATAATCTACTAATATAATTATTTAAAATTGGCAAATTATTCTTTTAAAATAAATAATAATGTGTTGTTATATGTATATATATACATATGAGTAGATTTTACATAGAATTGGATTGGAAAATTCAAGAATAAATATATATGATTATTATTAGTATAAAATTAAGATTTTAAAATCATTCTCTTTTAAAAGTTATAAATACTAGAAAATGTATGAATATAAATATAAAATTAAATAGAAAATACAATATATAAACATATAAAAAGATTTAATGTACTTCCTTTTAAAAAATACAAATGAGATAAATTGAATTTATATATAAACCTTTAAAAACATAAGAGATAAATTAATTCACAAATTATAAAATGAAAAGGTTTAAACCATAAATTATAAACAAGGGTTTAAAACATAAATTTAAATATTCTTAACAAGTGTAAGATAATTAACAAATGCAAATGACAAATGTTAGGTTATTAGACAAGTGTCACCTTCTAAATTTTATTTTTCTTTTATTTTAAAATCATAAAATCAAGTTAGGAATATATCTCTATTTTCTTTTCATATTCTCATTTCTAGAACAGAGAAAAATCTGAAACATACTAACCTGAGAAAAACCCAAAAACCAAAGCCTGAGATTTAAATGAAATGGAAATTTAAAAATCAAGTTCAAATCTGGGAAGCAAGATCAGTTTCAAATCAAAGAAACAAAATGCAGATCATCTCAAAACATCAAGCAATTTAAAATCAAAATCAAGTGCAGATCAAAATTCAAGTCCCAGTTTCAAAATTTTCAGGCTCCTCTGTTCAAATCCAAGCAGGTGAGTAAACAAAATGTTTGAAAAACAGTAATATGGTTGTTTGTTTTATTGCATGTTACAGTCCTATATGAAAAGTTGTTTGGATGATTGAATTTATCTTGTTATATATGAATTACTATGATCCTAGGAGAATATACCTGTATATGTATAAAATCTACCTCTGTTCAAATGTTCCAGTAAGCAAAACAAACCTTAGATCTACCATGATATCTTTTGACTATATAAGTGTTGTTGTATGAATGTAAATAGGCCTGCATGTATATATTTATTAGTGTAGATTTGTTTATTGTTTTGTTTGAAATATGCATGTCTGTTTCAAGTTACAGAGTTAAAATATAAATCAAGAAATCAAATTTCTCCTTATCTATTATTTGTTAATCTTTTGTTTTCAAATAAGATAGGATCGTTTAAACATAATTTAACTTTTAAAACCATAGTTAAGTATTCAGGTTTGAATTTGCCTGGAAATAAGAAATATACAATATGAATCTTGGAAAATTGTTGAAACCAAGTATCGTTATATGTTGAGTAAATTATATAACGTGAATCCACTCAAGAAAATAAGATTTTCAAAACAAATCTGGGAATTTTTAATTAAGTAAATTAAGAGCAGTTTCAAGTTGAATTGGAAATGGGTTTCACCAATTTCTGGCAATCCTCAAACAATTGATACTCGAAGTTCTTGTCGTAGCTTGGTTGATGGTCAGAGATGTCGAGAAAAATGCCTGATGATTTTATCATCCTTTGTGGCATTGGCGATTGAACGAAATAGGGTTTAGGCACTTTGGTGGGTCGTGGTTGGAATCGTGACGACTGGAGCATCTATGATGGATCGAGCTTCATGGGAGTGATGGGGATGGATGCGTGAAGGGCTTGGGAAGTTATTGCCGAAGTTTCAGATGAAACGATGGTCAGAGGCGTGGTGGCGAGACGAATTCTCCCAGGCAATGTCGAACTGCTGTTCGAAGTGGATGTCTCGATTTCGTTTTAGGCCTAATGATTTCGATCTGAAGTTCGAAATCGAATGTCGAGTTAATTTATGACTCGCCGGAGGTAGTCGAGTTCATCAGAGGTGGTCGGAGCATCTGTGCACGTGCACAACGTTGATGGTGTGTCAGGGGAGATGATGCGTGAGCGACTCGAAGAAGTCTCGGAAATTAAGGGGCCAGACTCGAAGTTACTATCGTGTTCGTGTAGTGTAAATTGCAGTTTAGTTTTATATAAGAAAACTATGAAGGAGAAGAAGCTGCGAGGGAGACTCGTGGAGATCTCGAGTAAAAGCATGGATGACTCGAAGCAAGGATAAGAGAAAGTGTTAAGCAAATTTAAAAGTTTTATAAAATAACAGTTTAAAATTTTAAGGATGATTCTATGTTAAAACTTTTATAAACCTCTTTTTAAATAATCTTAAACTTTATTTTAATGGCATGTTTGATTTAATTTAAGTTGTTAAAATTTAAATAAAATGTTTTAAAACTAAATCATTTTATAGTTATAATTAAATGTTAATTAAAAGTTAAGTTTAATAATGTGATTAAGTAATTAAGAAAGGAAAATGATTTGTTAAGGATAATTAAGGTTTGATAATTTAATAAAGAGTAATTAATTATTTTAATTATAAATTAAGTAATAAATACTTAAAGATTATAATTAATTAAATTAGAGTTTAATTAATTTGTAATTAAGAATTATTAATTAGATAATTAAAGTTAATTAATTAATAATGAGTAGTTAATTAATTAAGTAATTAATTGGTGATTAGTAATTAATTAATTGATAATTAAGGGTTAATAAATCAAGTATTAAGAATTTATTTAAATTATAATTGATTAATTAAGATGGGTAATTAAGGGATGATTGATAAATGGGTTTTAAGTAATTAATGATTAAGTAAGCAGGATTTTAAAAGGTGATTTAAGTAATAAATTTAATTTGTTTAATTTAGTTAGAAATGGTGTAACTAATTTATCTTTCTTATGATTGAATAATATTGCATGCCTTAGATTGATTGATATCTCGGATATGTGATTGTTGATGCTATATGTTATGAAATGTTGGGTTTAAATTGAGATAATGTGGTTATCTATTGATATGAGTTAAAGAGCATAGGTGACACTCTGTATTTGAAGTTTGAATCGTGTTTCATTTGAATACTTTGAGATAAAAGGGTATTGAATTCGAAGAGACCGGAGTCGGGTATTAGTAAATACCCGAAACCACTTCGATTTGAAATCTTCTATAATTCTTTTTAGATTGATATGTGAAATCCATAGGCCGGTTTTGAATAATATGGACCATTTAAACTAAGTTGGATACTTAGATATTGTTTTGTGAAAATAAGTGTTGATATATAAGTTGTTCACTTATAGTAAAGTACGAGTTACCCCGGGTTTAAATAAGTTCTATGGATTGAAATTTCATATTAGATGAGTTTACTCACGCTGGTTTCCAGCCTGACCCGGGTGTTACTTTGATGTAATGCTCGGGTCAGACCGAGTATTACAGATTTCCAGGTAAGGACGTTCTGGAGCTCAGGAGGCGAGCTGGATGGCAGGAACGTATGGAGTGTGATATATTGTTATTTATTGGGACGAGTTATTATAACTGTCCAGTCTATTGTAATGATTGTAACTCTGATGAATTGTATGTAAAGTAACCATTACATCTTTCTTTTATAAAATGCTATTATTTGTTATTATATTTAATTCGCTGCGAATGTGAGATGTTGTGTTCTCTATTCTTCTTTCTTCTTTCTGTTTCTTTCTTCTATCTCTTTCTTTTTCTTCTAACTATCTGGAATTTTCGGGTTCGAAAATTCCGGGTCGTTACATTTGGTATCAGAGCGAGGTTAAGCGAGAACCTTGGCTCTGTTGAGAATACTCGTTAAGGATAGGGTCAATGGTACCCTAGAACGAGTTGAGTGTATATATATATGAGAGCGTATTTGTTATTTTCATATATAAAGATTTCAAAAGATTTTTATATAAGATTATATTTGATATATAAAGCAATATTTCTTTTAATATATTAAAGAAATTGGTGTTGAATCATTGGAATTAAATAAGATAATAAGAATTAAGTGGTAATAGAAATACAACGAAATTGAAATTAAATGAAGATAAGTTTGAAATAGAATTCAAACTGAAATTAAAATCTTGGATTTGTAGAAGTGTTATCAAGAATAAAGATAATAATGAATTGTTTTCCAGATATGATAATCTTGGTTATTATCATAAATGGTAGTTGTGTTTAATAATGAATGTTGTTAATGACTAAGCAAAATGAAATATTTTAGGGAAGTAAACTTTTAGGTGAATATGACTTATAATTTGTAAATTAAATTGGATTTAAATTGTGAAGCTTTGAATCCTAAGTTTGAAAACATTTGAAATTGTTTTCAAAATATTAAAAGAAATGGAATAAATATTTTTCAGGTTGTTTTTGAATATGATCTTATTTTAAAATAAGAGTTGTTTGGAAAATTTAAAAAAAAAAATTGTTTTTGAATTAAACCAAGAATGGTTTAAAATTTAAAGTATAACTTGGTGTGTAAAGAAAATGTATATATGAGGAATATACATAATACCAATGATGATTTGAAATGAACACTTAGTGTTGAGTTTTAAATTGGAATGTGATGTAAAACCCAAAGTAAAGTAAGTTTTTAAACTTAAAAGGGGAAAGATTATTAATCTGAAGTTTAAAATTTGAATGGGAATTCAAATTGTGTAAAGTTGACCGGATTAAGTAAATATAATTTAACTTAAGGAAGTTAAATAAGTTTAGATTGAACAACTTGAATTGGAAATTTCAAGATGAAATTTAAATTTAACTTGGGTAGTTAAATGATTAATTTAAATAGGAGCTATGAGTGATCTCAAAATGGGTTTGAGATCTGGAAATGGAAAATGGATAATAAATTAGAATCTGAAATTTAATTGTTTTTGAATTCTTATTTGAACTTTATAATAAGTTAAGTAAAGATAATTTTAAAATGGAATTTGGAATTTGGATTCAGAATTTAATGGTTTAAAGATATAAGTTAATTTGATTTAAGAAATTAAATCAACATTTAGAAATTTAACTCGAATTTATATAAATTTGAGATAGCTTAAAATTGAGTTTTAAATTGAAATTTGTTCAAATGGGATTTGGTTTGAATTAATTAGAATTGTGATTGAAGATGTATAAGTTTAAAAATCAAATGGAATTTGATTTGAATTTGGAAAGGAATTAAGGTTAATTCAACTTGAATTGGGATTAAATCAATTTCAATGGAAATTGAAGTTATTTAAATTGCAATTGAGTTAATTTAAATGGAGATGGAAATTTAAATTGAATTGATGAGAATTGAACAGTTTGGCTCTGGATTATTTTCAAAATAAATTGTTTTAATACAAATATATTTTTCCAAACTATTTACTATATAATCTTTCTTCTTAAACCCCAAACTATCTCATACTTATTTTACAATTATTTTGGAACTATTTAACTATTTTGAAACTGTCTTATAAACTAATTACTATTTTTCAGTTACCTACATCTAATCACTATTTTAAATCTATTTTGCAATTATCTAACTATTTTTATATCTACTTAACTATTTTACAGATATTTTACAAACTAATAACTATTTTTCAACTACTTATCCATTTTAAATTTTTTCAAGTTATTTTTAAATTTAAATAGGTCAGAGTTCAGACTGTTTGTAATTGAAGTAATAACTCAATTGGAAATGGAAGCAACTGAGATTAAGTGAATAAAATTAAAGGAAATATGAATAGAAAAGGAAACTGATTTGGCTAATAACCAATAAAGATAAATACGTAGGATATACGTATATTATTCTATTCGCATAGTGATTTGATCCAGATTCGAGCACAGAATTTCGAGATAGTATTATCGATCCGAGTTGGGATTTTTTCGCTCGATTTTCGACGGCGAACCTGGATATGGATTGTTGATTGGTTCTGGATATTCTCTATCATGGCTACGACTATGCAAGGAGAATGACGGTTTCTGATCAAGAAACCAGATCTGAGTCCGCACTAGGAAGTCGGGTGGACGATACTAGTTCGAAAGTGAAATTGTGTGATCGATTGAGTGATCAGATTGATATTGTGTACGGATGATATGTGTGCATCGTACGGATTTGAATGAAATTGATATTGAAGATTGGGGATAAGAACTGTAAAATGGTTTTTGAAAAGAAATATGGTTAATAACTTTATAAAAGATTTATCAAATGTGAATATTTGATTTAGAATAAAATAAAGTTATATATCCTTGTTATATAAGGTAAATCTTCCCTTTTTGAATCTATTGCTAAAAGAAAAGGGTTTTGAAATATTTGAAGTATAAAAGAGGTTTTATACAAAGTTTGAAATGATCCAAAGTTTTCAAAGTTATATATATCTATATCTATATATATAAAGGATCTTATGAGAATGATTTTAGAAAAGGTTTTGGGAACCTATGGATTTTGGAAAGGGCTTTTGATTTTTGAGAAATCAATTTTGGATTTTGGAAAGCCTAGTTTGAGAATTATCGATTTTTGGTAATCGATTTTGTGTAAAGGAGATTTTGATAAATCATAAAGGGTATGATTTGAAGATACTATAAGTATATAGTATAAAATGTTTTGAGTATAGCTCTGGGGAAAAAGGCGCTCCCTTGAAATGAACTTCTCAGGAGTGCCACTGGGTGGTACTGCCTTGAACCCCAAGGGGGGATTCTAAAGTTGATCCTGTGAGGAGTCCGGACAAAACTAGTTCCTGAGGATTATTTGTGTAGCGAAAGTCGAGGGGCTGGTGCCCACAGAGGCATTTGGGTTATTCTGTGACGACAATGTAACTCGATGTCACTGCGATCTACTGCAGACCATAGCGAAAGTCATGTGTGCCGCTGAGAGCCAACTGTCTACGTTTGATTTTATATCGGTAGACTGTGACACTATGGTAACATAGCGAAAGTCGTGTGTGCCGCTGAGAGCCAACTGTCTACGTTTGATTTTATATCGGTAGACTGCGACCTATGTGGGAGAAGTTTCATTATTTGGCAGCGAAATTCGGTGGCGCTGATGCCTACAGTTATATGGGTTTGTGCTATGATAGCAACGTAAGGCCCGGGTATAACTGCGATCTGTAGCGGGTTCCATGGCGTAATCGAGGAGCGCGGAGACCTACAGTTATCTGTGGATTTTGCCGGGACGGCAACGTAACCATCGGGTTAACTGCGACCATGGATGGGGGTGATGATTTCCAGAGCATTCTCACCAAAGATATTTCCTCTATTTCAAAAATGTTTTCTATATTTTCAATTAATTATTTTCCAAGTATTTTCACTGGGTGTTGAAAACGGGTCTGCTAAGTACTTATAGATTTTCAGTCTTACGCCTGATCAATGTATGACCGAATTTCTGTAAGAACGATGATGGATTTGTTGAAACATCGAGTTATAAAAAGTATTTTTATAAAAACTATTTTATAACATATATAAATTTTAAAAGTGTTTTAAAAATGTTTCAAAGAAAATTTTTCTGATAAATAAGCATTTAATAAATTCTGGCTTCGTTCCTTTTCGAGGACGAAAAGATTTAAAGGGGGGAGGAATGTGATAACCCAGATTTTTGAACATCTGTTAATTGGATAATTAACTGTTTTAATCAATTAAACAGATAAAATCCTGATAATAAAAGATATCCGGATATGTAAATGAATTTGGAAATATAATAAAAATTAAATTATAAATATCTGGATAAATATTTTATAATCTACTAATATAATTATTTAAAATTGGCAAATTATTCTTTTAAAATAAATAATAATGTGTTGTTATATGTATATATATACATATGAGTAGATTTTACATAGAATTGGATTGGAAAATTCAAGAATAAATATATATATGATTATTATTAGTATAAAATTAAGATTTTAAAATCATTCTCTTTTAAAAGTTATAAATACTAGAAAATGTATAAATATAAATATAAAATTAAATAGAAAATACAATATATAAACATATAAAAAGATTTAATGTACTTCCTTTTAAAAAATACACATGAGATAAATTGAATTTATATATAAACCTTTAAAAACATAAGAGATAAATTAATTCACAAATTATAAAATGAAAAGGTTTAAACCATAAATTATAAACAAGGGTTTAAAACATAAATTTAAATATTCTTAACAAGTGTAAGATAATTAACAAATGCAAATGACAAATGTTAGGTTATTAGACAAGTGTCACCTTCTAAATTTTATTTTTCTTTTATTTTAAAATCATAAAATCAAGTTAGGAATATATCTCTATTTTCTTTTCATATTCTCATTTCTAGAACAGAGAAAAATCTGAAACATACTAACCTGAGAAAAACCCAAAAACCAAAGCCTGAGATTTAAATGAAATGGAAATTTAAAAACCAAGTTCAAATCTGGGAAGCAAGATCAGTTTCAAATCAAAGAAACCAAATGCAGATCATCTCAAAAAATCAAGCAATTTAAAATCAAAATCAAGTGCAGATCAAAATTCAAGTCCCAGTTTCAAAATTTTCAGGCTCCTCTGTTCAAATCCAAGCAGGTGAGTAAACAAAATGTTTGAAAAACAGTAATATGGTTGTTTGTTTTATTGCATGTTACAGTCCTATATGAAAAGTTGTTTGGATGATTGAATTTATCTTGTTATATATGAATTACTATGATCCTAGGAGAATATACCTGTATATGTATAAAATCTACCTTTGTTCAAATGTTCCAGTAAGCAAAACAAACCTTAGATCTACCATGATATCTTTTGACTATATAAGTGTTGTTGTATGAATGTAAATAGGCCTGCATGTATATATTTATTAGTGTAGATTTGTTTATTGTTTTGTTTGAAATATGCATGTCTGTTTCAAGTTACAGAGTTAAAATATAAATCAAGAAATCAAATTTCTCCTTATCTATTATTTGTTAATCTTTTGTTTTCAAATAAGATAGGATCGTTTAAACATAATTTAACTTTTAAAACCATAGTTAAGTATTCAGGTTTGAATTTGCCTGGAAATAAGAAATATACAGTATGAATCTTGGAAAATTGTTGAAACCAAGTATCGTTATATGTTGAGTAAATTATATAACGTGAATCCACTCAAGAAAATAAGATTTTCAAAACAAATCTAGGAATTTTTAATTAAGTAAATTAAGAGCAGTTTCAAGTTGAATTGGAAATGGGTTTCACCAATTTCTGGCAATCCTCAAACAATTGATACTCGAAGTTCTTGTCGTATCTTGGTTGATGGTCAGAGATGTCGAGAAAAATGCCTGATGATTTTATCATCCTTTGTGGCATTGGCGATTGAACGAAATAGGGTTTAGGCACTTTGGTGGGTCGTGGTTGGAATCGTGACGACTGGAGCATCTATGATGGATCGAGCTTCATGGGAGTGATGGGGATGGATGCGTGAAGGGCTTGGGAAGTTATTGCCGAAGTTTCAGATGAAACGATGGTCAGAGGCGTGGTGGCGAGACGAATTCTCCCAGGCGATGTCGAACTGCTGTTCGAAGTGGATGTCTCGATTTCGTTTTAGGCCTAATGATTTCGATCTGAAGTTCGAAATCGAATGTCGAGTTGATTTATGACTCGCCGGAGGTAGTCGAGTTCATCAGAGGTGGTCGGAGCATCTGTGCACGTGCACAACGTTGATGGTGTGTCAGGGGAGATGATGCGTGAGCGACTCAAAGAAGTCTCGGAAATTAAGGGGCCAGACTCGAAGTTACTATCGTGTTCGTGTAGTGTAAATTGCAGTTTAGTTTTATATAAGAAAACTATGAAGGAGAAGAAGCTGCGAGGGAGACTCGTGGAGATCTCGAGTAAAAGCATGGATGACTCGAAGCAAGGATAAGAGAAAGTGTTAAGCAAATTTAAAAGTTTTATAAAATAACAGTTTAAAATTTTAAGGATGATTCTATGTTAAAACTTTTATAAACCTCTTTTTAAATAATCTTAAACTTTATTTTAATGGCATGTTTGATTTAATTTAAGTTGTTAAAATTTAAATAAAATGTTTTAAAACTAAATCATTTTATAGTTATAATTAAATGTTAATTAAAAGTTAAGTTTAATAATGTGATTAAGTAATTAAGAAAGGAAAATGATTTGTTAAGGATAATTAAGGTTTGATAATTTAATAAAGAGTAATTAATTATTTTAATTATAAATTAAGCTATAAATACTTAAAGATTATAATTAATTAAATTAGAGTTTAATTAATTTGTAATTAAGAATTATTAATTAGATAATTAAAGTTAATTAATTAATAATGAGTAGTTAATTAATTAAGTAATTAATTGGTGATTAGTAATTAATTAATTGATAATTAAGGGTTAATAAATCAAGTATTAAGAATTTATTTAAATTATAATTGATTAATTAAGATGGGTAATTAAGGGATGATTGATAAATGGGTTTTAAGTAATTAATGATTAAGTAAGCAGGATTTTAAAAGGTGATTTAAGTAATAAATTTAATTTGTTTAATTTAGTTAGAAATGGTGTAACTAATATATCTTGCTTATGATTGAATAATATTGCATGCCTTAGATTGATTGATATCTCGGATATGTGATTGTTGATGCTATATGTTATGAAATGTTGGGTTTAAATTGAGATAATGTGGTTATCTATTGATATGAGTTAAAGAGCATAGGTGACACTCTGTATTTGAAGTTTGAATCGTGTTTCATTTGAATACTTTGAGATAAAAGGGTATTGAATTCGAAGAGACCGGAGTTGGGTATTAGTAAATACCCGAAACCACTTCGATTTGAAATCTTCTATAATTCTTTTTAGATTGATATGTGAAATCCATAGGCCGGTTTTGAATAATATGGACCATTTAAACTAAGTTGGATACTTAGATATTGTTTTGTGAAAATAAGTGTTGATATATAAGTTGTTCACTTATAGTAAAGTACGAGTTACCCCGGGTTTAAATAAGTTCTATGGATTGAAATTTCATATTAGATGAGTTTACTCACGCTGGTTTCCAGCCTGACCCGGGTGTTACTTTGATGTAATGCTCGGGTCAGACCGAGTATTACAGATTTCCAAGTAAGGACGTTCTGGAGCTCAGGAGGCGAGCTGGATGGCAGGAACGTATGGAGTGTGATATATTGTTATTTATTGGGACGAGTTATTATAACTGTCCAGTCTATTGTAATGATTGTAACTCTGATGAATTGTATGTAAAGTAACCATTACATCTTTCTTTTATAAAATGCTATTATTTGTTATTATATTTAATTCGCTGCGAATGTGAGATGTTGTGTTCTCTATTCTTCTTTCTTCTTTCTGTTTCTTACTTCTATCTCTTTCTTTTTCTTCTAACTATCTGGAATTTTCGGGTTCGAAAATTCCGGGTCGTTACAGATGAGGTCTCGTCCACAAAGCTACGCTTTTTTACAAAGCCATGCTTTGATCAACGAATGATCAGCAATACACAACAACACTTAGCATGCCACACTACCAAATTGGGAGTATATCACTGATAACCTTCAACTACATAACCTCTGAGCTCGTACGTCTCAGAGAAGGGTGTTAAGCTAAGAGAATAAATTCTCCGCCACCAAACAGAAATGGATTTGAAAGAAATAATATTTATATCTCAAAGTGTAGTGTCAGACATACATCCATACAAGTCTGTTCTGGGTTCGAACAGAACCGAAGGCACTTCCAAAGAAGCCCTTGCAATCCGGGTATTCACAATCCCAATCAGACTTCCTATCACTTAGGAAATCTCTATACCGTCATGACTCAGTGCAGAGACAATCGACGGGTTATCCTTTCGTTTTCACAAATACCCGGTCTTCAACATCGGTCTTCAAATGCTATCCATATACGACGTATCACTATTCGGAATGGGTTATATGACACAAAGTCCTCTCCCGGCTAAACCGAATAGGGAGCGCAATATTTTAAAACATATGGATATTGGGATTTCAATTAAGTCACAACTTATTATCCAAAGCTTTCCTTTCGAATGGTTTAAACAAATCACCATTCTAAATCTGTTAAAAATAAACAGATTCAATTCACAAAGTTCACCCAGTTTCACAAAGATCTATTCACAGATTTTCCAAACAATTTCCCTTATAATTTGATTAACTCATCAAATCTTTATATTAAAGATTTAACTTATAACCTTCAAAATCATTTCCAAAGATTTATTCGTAACTTGGAAAACCATCTTCAATTCAAACTTGAAATTCCCTTAATTTAAATTGGAAATTCATTTCTTATATGAGAGCTTTTATCCTTTGAAACAATTAGTTTCCATTCTGCAAAACTAATTACAATTTACATAAGTTAAAACCATTCAAGTACAAAACTTGGATTAAATTTCTTAAATTTCTAAAACCATACTTTAAATGGTTAAAAATCCATATAAACACATTTATAACTGGTATGGTCTTTTTAGACCATAATTTCCAAATCATTGAATTCAATTTCAAATATTGAATTCAAATTTAAATCAAATCGTTTAGATTTCAAATTTTATTAAGTTATTTAAAATAACTTTTATTTTTGAAACTCATTTGCAAAGCTCTCAATTCAAATTCCAAAACTATGGATTCACAAATTCAATCTTTACAATTGTCAAAAATATGTGACTTAACCGATTTCCTCATGAAATCCATATTTGTGTGTGTATGGTGTAGTCCAGGGGTTTCACACAGTAGTGGAACATCATTCAATCATCACATATCAGAATACAGAAATATAGTTGATAAGCGGTATAAACTATAACGCTCATCTTTCATTCACAGATCACAGATCATAGGCATAAATAATTTACAGATAATAAATTACATTCATCCCAGATAAATAACTACATTACAGATCACACATAAATTAGGATATATCATAAAGCATCACATATCAGGGATATCAAACAATTCAACCATTCAGTCAAGTCCAAAGATTCACAAGTAGATTTATTAATCAACTGATTAATTTAAATTAGATTTATTACTTATGAATAAATTGTTAATCTGGGTAAATTATCATAAGTTAATTACAAATTATTTGAAACACATTCTCCTTTCAAATTTTATTAGTTAATCTTCAATTATTAACTAATCAATCTTAATTAATGAATCAATTAACCTTTAATTACTTAATTTATCTTAACAAATCACAATTATTAATTAATCCTTTAATTAATAAATTTAATTTACCCATTGATTAATAACAAATATTTATACCCAAATTACTGATTATCATTCAATTAATCACATCCGGTAATTATCTATTAATTACTTTTCTAAGTAATTATATTTCCAAAATTTTCAAGTGATTATTCTGAATTATACTTAAGAAATTTAACTTGAACTAATCAAGTTAACTCAATTGATTACACTAAATAAATTAATTTCTTGATTACTTATATTAAGTAATTATACTTAATGATTCCACACATGACCATTATTAAATTAATTTATCCAAATTCATTGTTAGAATTAGTCACATTAATTAATTGTTCAAATAATCTTAGTTAATGATTTCATTAACTATTAAATTTCTTTAACCACCTTTTTAAAGAAAATTTCTTGTTTTAATCATTGTAATTATAAATTGATCAACCATTAAGGATTCATTCATTAATGAATTATAAATTATTAATCTTCATTACTTAAAGTAACACCTTCATATTTATGATTTAATGATTATTTATAAGATGTTTGAAACATTGATTTCAAGTTTCGTTTTAAATTTCAATTTAAATTCAAGGTTGAAATGAATTCTTATTCATTTTTAAATAAGTTTAAAACGAAATTTCCTAACATTTTTAAATTTACATATTAAAATAACAATTTATTACAAAAGAAATTTTTAAAGAGTTTAAAATCAATTTTCTCTTTAACTTTAACATATTTAACTTATTGCAACACTTAAGTTATAAAATTAAAATTAATTTCCAAAATCTTAAAATCTGATTTAAAATTTATTTCAGGTTCTAAACTTTTAATTTTAACTTGTTTAAATTTTTCCATTTACAACTTCTAAGTCCATTTTAAATTCAAATTCCCCCACTACATTTAATTTCTTTTAAATTATTAAAAAAAATTGAATTTAAAACTTTATTTATTTACAAACTAAGTTCCAATTCAAACTTGAATCTATATTTACATTTTGCTTTAAAACTCATATTTAAACCTGGATTGATAAATTTTAAATTCAGTTTTCAAATTTCAAAATAGAAAACAGGTTTAGGTTCAAAAGCCTGTAACAAAATTTGACCCGAGATTTCCCGTTCTTGCTTCGAGTCCCTCTGTTCCATGCTTCGAGCATACTACTCGAATTACTCGAGTCAAACACGCAAGAATTTTCTCTACTCTTCCCAGGCAAACAAACACCCAGGCACCAGAGTTCGTGCACGTGCACATCATCGTCGGCCAGCTCCAGGTATCACCACGTTGTCAAGCACGTCGACAATTACCTCCAGACCATGCTCCGAACACTCGAACCACGGCGTCGCCTCGAAAACGAAATCAAGGCAAAAATCTCAAACCTGGGAAACAGTCTGAAATCAACACCCAAACCTGTCAACGCTTCGCTTTCACGGCTCCGACCACTAGAACACTCGAGCTTCCGGCCTCGACTTCATCAAACCCACAGCCACCATTACCCAAAAGCGCGAGCGACTCGATGCTCGAACGAGGCTGTAGTGCACGAGTTTCCCCTTCACTCAAAAATTAGGTTTACAGGCTTAAACCTTACGCCGCCGTCACCATAGTCGTCGATGCCACCTCCAACTATTTTTCCACGCACCACCGTAGGCTCGTCCATCTCCATGAGAAAACCCGACCATCACAAATCAGTCGATCACCAGAAATTGATCAAAATCCAATTTTCAAACAAAAACGAACTGCTCTCAAACCACTCAATTAAAAATCATCAAACAAGGCTTAAAAATCCTATTTTTTAATGAGGATTCAAGTTATATACCTGAGTCAATATTTTATGAAACTTGAAATTTCCAGAATCAAAAGTTTCCTCTTTAAAACTTGATTTTCCATTATATATACATTTTTATTTCATGAAACTATTTTTTTTATCTTTCATACCTAAACACATCTATTTGTTTCTGAATCCTAAGTCTAATACTGATTAGATAATTTGAAATTGAGTTTTCTTTGTTATTTTGTACTCTGGGACTAAACAGAGAAGAAGATAGTCACTGATACATGCATATATACAGAGCACTTTCAAGATATATACTCAAGTTTAAGTTGCTGGTTGTTACTCACCTTCCACATCTTGATTCCAGAGTTTTCAAATTAAAGTTGAAGTCTTTCTTAAATTTGCAAAGTTGAAAATCTGGGTTGAAGTTGCCAGCTGGAACTTCTTTTTAGTCTTCTTGTTTGAATTGATTTAGTTGTTGTTGATTGTTTAAAGTTGTAGCCTTTCTTTCCCTTTTTCTTTTTATTAATACTCAGGCTTTAGATTGATGAACGAATTAAGAAGATGGTGTATATAAGAAAACAGTGTGCAGGCTAATATTATTATGTTTGTACAACAAAATAGAGATATTTCTCTTCTTGGTGGCTGAAGATATGATTTTGGTTGTGGTTGCATTAATTACCTTTGTACTAATATATTTTTAATTTGTTCCTTCTTTTACTCAGTTTTAAAGGGGTGAACGAAACTGAAGTTGATATTGATATATAGGAAGAGTTTACAGGAGATAGGATATTTGTTTAACTGAGATATGATTTTGATTATGCTTGGTAGTACAATTTGCAGTAGATTTTTTTTTCTTTTGTTGGCTGAGATATACCAGTTTGGGGCTGCATTAATTAGCTGGTACAATATACTTACCTTATTATTTTCTTTCATTTCATTTGTGTACATATATGAAGATATTTGGTGGCTTCCCTTGCAAGCCTCACACTTTATATATTTGTATTTCTTTTTGAATGTATATGTTTGTTTCTTCATTTGGCAAGTGGTTCATGAATATGTATTTGTTTTGTTTCTTTTCTTTTTTATTTGCTTTATTACTTAGTGATATAAGTGAGCTTCTAACTTGAATATATATTATCGATTTTACTTTAACATTTATTGTCTCATATATATATATATATATATATATATCCTAACATAAACCATCGATTTCTAAATTCTAAACTATTTATTTATTTACTTTCTTCTGTCAAAGTCTATATTTTTATATTTATACGATTTAATATATATATATATTCTATTTGAATTGGGGAAATTCGCTTCAATTTACAATTAATAATACAATTTTAATTCAAAAATTCAATTAATTATCAATTTGAATTAAATTAAAATCCGGGGTCGTTACAAGCTCCCCTCCTTAAGAAATTTCATCCTCGAAATTTGCTAGGGAGACACAAAGATAGATGAAGAATATTTCATCAAATCAACTGAACATCTATTCTGCATTTGGCTTACCAAATCAGAATATCAATAATAGATACGAGAACGAATCTTTTTAATTTTCCACACGATACTCGGGTTATCCGGATCTACGAAGTATGGAGTGGCATTGGTTAGTTTGAAGGGATAGCTAACCGTTCGTAGAATATATTGGGACCCAAAGAATAGATAGATATATAGATACAATTTCAAAACTTTTAGTTTAGAAACTAAAGTATACCTATCAACCATAGCAAACAAAGTAACCAATACATCCAAACAAACAATTCTGACCTTTTTGGAGTTTACGTCCCATTTTAATATATCGAATCTTCTTCTTGGGTCTACCAGGAACTATCAAAGATTTTAGAAAAGATGACGAACAAAATAGATTGATAGAGAAAAGATTATTTCCTTGTTGTTACAGGGTATTGACCGTTTATAGTCGTATTTCCCTGTCCTCTATCTCATCCTCTTCTTGCACTCATACTTACTATCAGTGGATAGTAAGAGAATTTACTGAGGTATACGGACGGATATCTTAGGGATACTCATTCTAGGGTATACTTCACCCTATCTCTAATGAGTTACTTAATGTGTTATACTCCATAGCTAAAGTTCAACCTTAGCTCTGATACCAAATGTGACGATCCTGAACTCGGCCTTCGAAAATCGGGACCCGTACTTCACTTGTACTCAAATGCCGTAGATTCAAACGCCGAATCTGGCTCCCCGGAGCTTATAATACAGTAAGTATAAAAACACAGTGGAATAAAGAAATGGAAAATATCATATACAACTCCAATGAATACAATATCCAGAATGATATACAACAATGCTATTAATATGGTACAAGAATATCAGAGATAAATAAAGATGCTACAGCGGAAAACAGAAGTGATACTCCAAGTGATCCGACAAAGAGAATGAGACCAATAACTCCAACATCAAGTTCGAACCACCATTACGTTCCACAAAGATAAGCAAGGGCAGTCATCCGTAAACTCCAAAAACTGAACTAGCTCCAACTAATCTACTAAACCCGACTATCTGAAAAACCCAACTCTAGACTGCCTGTATGGGAAATTGTGGGCACCCAGAGTTTAGGAAGGGAACAATAAACTCCGAGTCAGTCATGGGACTGGTGTGAGTAACAAAAACAGTTGGCTTTTGAAAACAAAGTAAAATTGAAATTCGCAATGTTTTTGGAAAATGAAACTACCATAAGACCTCCCGCCACACACACAATGCAAACGCAGAATTAGAGGAGATTAACTCTTATGATAGTCAAACATGCTTACTACGCAAAATCATTGGATTATTATTGTTAGTGCATAGTAGCAAACATTTTGTAACGACCAACGACTTTCTCTCCATAGAAAGTCGTATCGCTAATAAGAAAGAAAGGGATAGAAAAGAGAAAAGAAGAGAAAGAAAGAACTAAACAATATCAGAATCTCACAGCGGAACGAAACAAAATATAATATATCACATAACTATTACATAGTCTTTACATAATCAGAGTTACACAACTTATACAACAAAATAGACAGTTATAATTTCTATCTATTATACAACTCAAGATACAATTCAAACAAAAGACTCAGATCAACCAACACAGCGGAATACTATCTATCTACGAATGCTGAAGCCTCCTGCTCCATATCTTCTCCATAGATTCGTCAAAGCTAACCTGAATCCCTTGGCTACTCGTAAAAATTTGAGTACCCAAGAGTTTAATAAAACATCAAATAAACACTTGGGTCAGACATGGGTCTGGTGTGAGTAAACGGGTTAAAGTTGCTTAACTTCAAAACCTTTTGAAAACAAAGGTATCACGTAAGACTTCCCACACATAAACATGGAAAAGTTTTTACCTTACGCTAACCAAAACATTGATAGGAAATCCGGTTATATTATAATAGGTCTAGGGTTTTCAAGTAAATAAGAAATAGCTGAAATTGTTACATTATTAAATTCCAGCATACTAGCCAACAAAGTGGGTTATACAATCAAATCCGTTATCACTTATTGGAGATTGGATTCCATACAATGGCAGGGCTACCGGGGTACCGCCCGTCACAGTACGTGGCCTAGATCACCGTACCGAGGATCACTCCCAATCCCCTGCAACACAAGGCCGGAACATCCCTTACTGGATAATTCCCGCACAAGATACCTCACGGTTGGGATCAGCAACCGCACCACTAAGTCGAAAATAGAAAGGGACATCTAGACAGAGGTAACCTTGTCCTACTTGGGTGCTACCCACTAACCTTGCTGCACCTCCCCTGTTTTAGCCATTCCCGGTTGATGAGGCTTGAGGTCACAATTACCTTTAAATAGAACACATCTATCTTAGAATGCTCATCGTCCACCTGACGATGTTCGGATCTATTATGACATAACGATTAGGTGCCTAACGGACTCTTTTGGCGGAAAATCTTTTCTCGGCGTAATGAAAAAACTATTTTTTTGCAACCTAGTCTAATTTACAAGTTCGTTCCGGGTTCGAACGAAACCGAAGGCATTATCTCGTTACACTCGTTTTGGAATCACCCTCAGAGTTAACGACAATAACCCTTGCACTCTGAATCTTCATCTTCACTTTATTCACGACCTATCGTTAATTTGGATCGATGTGGTATTCGGGTCTCCAGACCTGGAAATCCGGTATACGGAAACCCGATCCCGGTCTCATCGAAATCCAAAGCGTATCTTTTAAGGCCAAGTTGTTTTAAGGTTAAAACAATTCAATTCTTATCTATATACACAAAGATAGATAATTCAATAGATAATCTACATTATCATCCCAAACAGATAATTCACATTATCATTATAATTCAACCAAACATCCATATCATATATCAATCATATCTCATCAGAGATATCAAACAATGAAATACATTCAATCTCATTCATCCATCCTTAAGCAATGATTTATATCATCTAATTAATTTAAAGTGAATTAAACTAATTACTTCATTCTATAAATCCTGCTTACTTAATTATTAATTAAACCAATTAATTAATCATTACTCTAAGTATCCATCTTAATTAATCATTCCTGATTAATAATCCTTTAATTACTTTAAGTAATTAATTCTTAATTAATTTCACAAATTAATTAACTTAAACCATTACAGTAATTAATCTTTAATTACTTCATAAACTAATTAACTATAATTAATTACATTAATCCATAATTAATTACATTAATTAATTACTTTTTAAATTACTTATTATTGATTAATTAGTTTTAATTAATCATTCCTTAATTACATCATTAATTGTATTAATTAATGATCCCTAATTACTCTTAATTAATTATCATATTTAAATTAATTACATTAAGTAATTATTCTTTAATTAATTACAGAAATCAATTTACTATTAATCACTTACCTTTAATTAATTAAACCTTAATTAATTCGTTATACTAAGTAATTATTTCCTAATTACTTCCATTAATTAACCTCAAATCATTTCCATTAAGTAATCATCCACAAATTACTTTCATTAATTATCCACTAATTACTTTTAAATTAAGTAATTATCCTTTTATTAATCATCTCTATTAATTAATTAATTTAAACTTAATTAATCACATTAATTAACCTTAATTAATTATCTAAGTAATTAATCTTTAATTACCTTCCATTAATTACTTCCAAAAAGTAATTATTCTTTATTTATTAATTACATTTAGTAATTACACTTTAATTACCTATACACTAAGTAATTCACTTAATTAATTATATTAATTAATTATATTAAGTAATTAACACTTAATTAAATTCAAAGTTTATCCTTAATTAATTACCTTAATTAATTAAGTAAATTTAATTACCTAAATTAATCACTTCTTATTCACTAGTTAATGTTCCATTATTAACTATCCACTAATTACTTACTCTAAGTAATATCTTTAATTAATCTCATCTTCAATTAATTATACTAATAAATTTTATTAAGTGATAAATATTTTTAATTTATTCACTAATTAATTATTCTTAATTAATCACAACTTAAATAATTTAAAGACAATTTCATTATCTTTATTCAAAACTTAGTTATATCTTTATACTTCCATTGAAAACGTTTTGCAAATCAATTATATAATAGAAGATATAAAATTTCATTTAAACAAAATAAATCTTAAATATTATTAAGTCCTTGAAACTTATTCAAATTTGTTTAATAATTTCCTATGCTTAAATTTACTTTTATACAACTGTAATTATATTTCCTTTAAATTTTTGAAATCTGTTTCCTTCAAAAATCAAACCCGAGCTATCAATAAGTTTTCCCGAGCAAAACTCGAAAATTACTCGTGACATTCGCTTCTACCTACAGCTTCGAGACAAACAACAAAAGTCTCGAGCTCAAACCCGAGCATAAAGCTTCTTCCCCAAATCTCCTTCATTCCAGATATCACCGTGCACACGTGTGCACGCTGCACACTACTACGACCACCGTAGATCGACGCCGACATTTCCGAAAACCCATCGACAACCACGTCGATCCTCACTTCCACTCAGATCAGCGGAAACGACCACCTTCCAAAATCGAGCAATTCGAACTACTGGAACCCAGATACAGATCGCCAAAATTTCACCACGACGATGATTCCAACCGCCAGCATCCACGCCGCTTCATTCAGAACAACGTCACGATACCCAACTTCGTCTCCACCACACGCGATCGCCTCCGATACTTCCCAGATGACATACGATCTCGACAAAACATGCCGACCAAGAACAGTTCCTAAACCCTACTTCTACCTCACCGCTCCACCACGGCGATCATGAAATTCGCCCACCATTTTTCCTGAATTCGTCAACCTCCCAGCTACCTCCAGAACAATCCCGATGACCCACCTCATCGTCGATCATCGGTAAACACGAAAATACCCAAATTCGAACAACTCCCATTATCTCGATTTAAACAATCTTAAAAATCTTGATACTAATGTCTAAAATCATTATTTAACAACAAGATTCTGTTAAGATAATCAATAATTCAAATTAACATTATCGAATTTTAACATATATTTAGTTAGTTCTGTAATCTATAATTTTTTTGAGACAATTACTCAATATAAATCACAGAAACTATTTTTAAAATTAACATTACACTGCTAAAACCATTTTTTATTCAAAGATCAAAACTTAGATTTGATTGTATTAGGAGGTATGAAATTTTGAAGGAAGTTCTTTGAGCCTGTGAAAACAACAGAGGCTTATATATATATATATATATACTCAGACATTCCCAGACATATCACTATATATACATACATTCAAATCCAAGCATTCTTGTAAACATTTATACTATAACACTACATCATTTCATCACATGCATAAAAATTTAATCACAGATTAAAACTGTTTTTAAAATAAAAAGTTTACTCACCAGAAAAATGAAGAACAGAGCCTATTTTATTTTGAAAAAGCTTTTGAACTTTAAAACTTTGAGTTGCTGGAAAGATGCTTTTGTAAACATAAATGTCTTTACTTCTTTGTTTTGTAAGCTGGAATGCTTGAGTTGCTTGTTATTGAAACATGCAGAGATGACTTGAAACCTTGTTGAAGATGCCTCAGATTCAAAACAGAGATGAAAATGTTTGCAGGTTTTTGATTTCTATCTCAGGTTTGAAGAAGATGTTCTGGTTTTTGTTTTGATTTTGCAAATGATTTACAGGCTAATTGAATTTTGATTTCAGGTTTGAGGAATTTATTTCTGATTTCAGTTTTGTTTTTGAGAATGGGTTTGAGTTTATACAAGCTGAAAATTTCTTTGTATTAGAAAAGAGAAATAGGAAAAGAAATGAGTAGAAGAAGGCATATGTTTATAATGGTGAAAATGATTTATTAAAAATAAAAATAAAAACTAAATTTTAAAAGAATGACATTTGTCACTATATTGTTTTATTAGTTAACACTTGTATAATGAAGCCTTAGGATATTAACACTTGTCTTTTAGGTAATTAGTATTTATTTTTAAATGTTAATATAAGCTTATACTTAACTAGTTCATAAGTACTTATTTATATATATATAGATAATTTTAAAGAAATAAAAACAATTATATTCATAAATAAAAGTTTATACATATATTTTAAAATCCAAAACAATTTAAAATATCTATCTTTTGAATTTCAAAACTTTAAATTCAAATTAAATTATAAAATCCAATTTAAAAATCAAGTTATATACACACATATATAACTACCCAAGTTCAATTTGAAATAACAATTCTATTTCTATAAAAAATCTATTTGTAAAAACAATAAATTGTAAATATTGTTTGAAAATAACACATTTATCAAATTTTATAAAAGAAATTATCTCTTTGTTAATAAATTACTTATTTTATTTATCTTACCAAATGAATTAATGTTTCATTTGTAAAATTGTATTTTAAACTTATATATATATATATATATTATTCAAATCATATTTATCAAGCTATATTCAAAAATAAAATAACACAAACCTTTTTGTTAATTAATTTCTATTTTAAACTAAAGCTAAAATAAATTTAAACAATTAACATTTATCTTGAGTATTTAAAAACCATATAATTTATTTATTTAATAACTTTGAAAAGCTTTATATTAAATTTAATCAAAATTCCCAAATTACCAAAATATATTAGAATTTGAAAATTATGTTTTTATTTGTTAAATTCAATCCAAAGCTTTTATATTTACAATATATACAATTACATATACATTATAAATAGAAAACAATTTAATTAGCTTTTAAAAGATGAAATCTACAAATTAAATATTTATTAAATCTGGATTATTAAATCAATTCAACTCTTATTAACAATAATTATCAAATCAATTTAATTTTTAATATAGATTATTAAATTGATTTTGCCCAAAATTCCGGGATATCACATTCCTCCCCCCTTAAAATAATTTCGTCCCCGAAATTTAAAACAAAGGTAATTTAATAATCTATTTAAGATTTAATTTTAAATCACAAGCATATGTCAATCATATGCTAACAACCATAGCAACCAATCATCCAAACAAACAATTCTAACTATCCAAACAAAATTCTGGATAGAATTTCCTCGAGTTTCCCCAAGTATATATATATATACCGAGATACTCGCTCTTCAAACAATCTAAACTACGAAGCTACAAAGCTCCTACTCATCTAGAACTACAAAACTAAACAGGATATCAGACTACAAACGAGTCCGACTCAATAACCAAATCTCTTTGAACTGCTGGTTCCAAAAGCAGAGATAGATCAAACACGTACTCCCTCCCTCTGAGATACGTGAAATACATTAAATCTCAGTTATCCAAACTGGCAATTCAATTCTGTAGACCAAGCTCTTATCCAAACCAGAACACAGAAGAGAACCAAAATACCTCGGAGCTGACTTTCCGGCCTTACCAAATCTTTATAGCTCCTTCGATCGGAGAAAACTTATCCAAAATCAAATCTCCGTCTTCGCAATCCAAATTCTTTCGTCTCTTGTCCACAAAATTCTTCAGACGATCCTGGGCTGCCTACAACCTTCTGATCAGCTCACCTTTCGCTGATGACTCTAGAAACAAACTGAATCAAAACAACCCAACACAATGATCTTTCCAAGATCAACCTAAACCCAAGACACCAATTCTACTCTTCAAACAACAGAAGACTAAACTTACTCCTTCAATCCAGAAAAGACAAACAGGAGCACTCGCCAAACTGCTTTCGCTGCACAACTCTGATCTGGAGCAGAAGAAAATGCTGATGAAGAACACGATCAGAAACTGGACAACACATCCCAGAAATATGGTTCCATAAATCCATAAAGAAACCTAGATACTCCATCAAAATCTGAGCTGCTTCACCAAACTCTATCTCCAGGAACCATCCTTACTAAGCTGAACCAACGGTATCACTCCTGGAATCCAAGTCGATAAGAGAACTCAATCTCCAGATGCGGACAAAACTTCTGACTTCCCTGAAGATATCCAGAAAAACTCTGATAACCCAAGAGAGCACTCAGCAATCGCAAGTCACTTTTGCGATCAACCCAGCCTAATTCCAAACAAACTGTTTTCCCTTTACCAATCAGAACAGCTTACACATATCTATCCAATCCATCGAAGAAATGAATCCACTCTGCTGCTTCTGAACTCCTCCTCAAGAAAACTGCTCACCCATAAAACTTCCTGCCAACACACAGAACACTCTGAGCTGCACTGTTGCCACAGATGCCAAAGATTTCCTAACCAAAGCCCTTCGAGAAACTCGATCCTCAAACCAAACAGAATAACCATGCTGAACTCAGCCACAATACTGAAGCGGACATTCTTCCTTAAACTTTCTCCAAAAGAAAACATCTTCGGAGACATCCATAGTCACTGTGTCTCATCACACAGCTACTATTACATGAGGTATCAAGATACCATCACTCGCTTCTGCTCAACCGACAGATCCAAATTCTACTCACCCAACTTCAAAGATAGACTCCGAACCTTAACAGGTTTCCTTCAGAGATTGTGAAATCCTTACACAACTGTAAAGTTCACTCGAGACGGTATTAGGTTTACAGTCTCGACAGATACTCTTCCAACCTCAACACTCAGACTCCTAATCCTAGATGATAAATTATTATCATCTCAACCAATCATTACAAATACCATATACATTTAAAATGATACTTTTTATATAGAAATTATATCTGGGTAAAATTATTTCATCTACCTTTTTTAAAACAATATTGTGTCCGTTGGCCTGGTCCAAGTGTTTAGAGATCCCTATCAATAACGTTAGCTACTCGTATTGACCAGAATCCATATACCACCCAACCGATCAATTAACACAATATAAAACCATTTTATATAACTAACAAATACGCGCTCTCGTATATATATATACTCAGACTCAAACAGGTTGCTACAGATCCTATCTCTAATGAACAACCCTTCCGAACCTAGGTATTCACTCAACCTAGTGCTCTGATATTCACTTAACCAATAGCTTAGGTATTCGCTCAACCTATGCTCTGATACCACTGTAACGACCAACGACTTTCTCTCCATAGAAAGTCGTATCGCTAATAAGAAAGAAAGGGATAGAAAAGAGAAAAGAAGAGAAAGAAAGAACTAAACAATATCAGAATCTCACAGCGGAACGAAACAAAATATAATATATCACATAACTATTACATAGTCTTTACATAATCAGAGTTACACAACTTATACAACAAAATAGACAGTTATAATTTATATCTATTATACAACTCAAGATACAATTCAAACAAAAGACTCAGATCAACCAACACAGCGGAATACTATCTATCTACGAATGCTGAAGCCTCCTGCTCCATATCTTCTCCATAGATTCGTCAAAGCTAACCTGAATCCCTTGGCTACTCGTAAAAATTTGAGTACCCAAGAGTTTAATAAAACATAAAATAAACACTTGGGTCAGACATGGGTCTGGTGTGAGTAAACGGGTTAAAGTTGCTTAACTTCAAAACCTTTTGAAAACAAAGGTATCACGTAAGACTTCCCACACATAAACATGGAAAAGTTTTTACCTTACGCTAACCAAAACATTGATAGGAAATCCGGTTATATTATAATAGGTCTAGGGTTTTCAAGTAAATAAGAAATAGCTGAAATTGTTACATTATTAAATTCCAGCATACTAGCCAACAAAGTGGGTTATACAATCAAATCCGTTATCACTTATTGGAGATTGGATTCCATACAATGGCAGGGCTACCGGGGTACCGCCCGTCACAGTACGTGGCCTAGATCACCGTACCGAGGATCACTCCCAATCCCCTGCAACACAAGGCCGGAACATCCCTTACTGGATAATTCCCGCACAAGATACCTCACGGTTGGGATCAGCAACCGCACCACTAAGTCGAAAATAGAAAGGGACATCTAGACAGAGGTAACCTTGTCCTACTTGGGTGCTACCCACTAACCTTGCTGCACCTCCCCTGTTTTAGCCATTCCCGGTTGATGAGGCTTGAGGTCACGATTACCTTTAAATAGAACACATCTATCTTAGAATGCTCATCGTCCACCTGACGATGTGCTGAAAGCATTCAATCCATACAAGTTCGTTCCGGGTTCGAACGAAACCGAAGGCATTATCTCGTTACACTCGTTTTGGAATCACCCTCAGAGTTAACGACAATAACCCTTGCACTCTGAATCTTCATCTTCACTTTATTCACGACCTATCGTTAATTTGGATCGATGTGGTATTCGGGTCTCCAGACCTGGAAATCCGGTATACGGAAACCCGATCCCGGTCTCATCGAAATCCAAAGCGTATCTTTTAAGGCCAAGTTGTTTTAAGGTTAAAACAATTCAATTCTTATCTATATACACAAAGATAGATAATTCAATAGATAATCTACATTATCATCCCAAACAGATAATTCACATTATCATTATAATTTAACCAAACATCCATATCATATATCAATCATATCTCATCAGAGATATCAAACAATGAAATACATTCAATCTCATTCATCCATCCTTAAGCAATGATTTATATCATCTAATTAATTTAAAGTGAATTAAACTAATTACTTCATTCTATAAATCCTGCTTACTTAATTATTAATTAAACCAATTAATTAATCATTACTCTAAGTATCCATCTTAATTAATCATTCCTGATTAATAATCCTTTAATTACTTTAAGTAATTAATTCTTAATTAATTTCACAAATTAATTAACTTAAACCATTACAGTAATTAATCTTTAATTACTTCATAAACTAATTAACTATAATTAATTACATTAATCCATAATTAATTACATTAATTAATTACTTTTTAAATTACTTATTATTGATTAATTAGTTTTAATTAATCATTCCTTAATTACATCATTAATTGTATTAATTAATGATCCCTAATTACTCTTAATTAATTATCATATTTAAATTAATTACATTAAGTAATTATTCTTTAATTAATTACAGAAATCAATTTACTATTAATCACTTACCTTTAATTAATTAAACCTTAATTAATTAGTTATACTAAGTAATTATTTCCTAATTATTTCCATTAATTAACCTCAAATCATTTCCATTAAGTAATCATCCACAAATTACTTTCATTAATTATCCACTAATTACTTTTAAATTAAGTAATTATCCTTTTATTAATCATCTCTATTAATTAATTAATTTAAACTTAATTAATCACATTAATTAACCTTAATTAATTATCTAAGTAATTAATCTTTAATTACCTTCCATTAATTACTTCCAAAAAGTAATTATTCTTTATTTATTAATTACATTTAGTAATTACACTTTAATTACCTATACACTAAGTAATTCACTTAATTAATTATATTAATTAATTATATTAAGTAATTAACACTTAATTAAATTCAAAGTTTATCCTTAATTAATTACCTTAATTAATTAAGTAAATTTAATTACCTAAATTAATCACTTCTTATTCACTAGTTAATGTTCCATTATTAACTATCCACTAATTACTTATTCTAAGTAATATCTTTAATTAATCTCATCTTCAATTAATTATACTAATAAATTTTATTAAGTGATAAATATTTTTAATTTATTCACTAATTAATTATTCTTAATTAATCACAACTTAAATAATTTAAAGACAATTTCATTATCTTTATTCAAAACTTAGTTATATCTTTATACTTCCATTGAAAACGTTTTGCAAATCAATTATATAATAGAAGATATAAAATTTCATTTAAACAAAATAAATCTTAAATATTATTAAGTCCTTGAAACTTATTCAAATTTGTTTAATAATTTCCTATGCTTAAATTTACTTTTATACAACTGTAATTATATTTCCTTTAAATTTTTGAAATCTGTTTCCTTCAAAAATCAAACCCGAGCTATCAATAAGTTTTCCCGAGCAAAACTCGAAAATTACTCGTGACATTCGCTTCTACCTACAGCTTCGAGACAAACAACAAAAGTCTCGAGCTCAAACCCGAGCATAAAGCTTCTTCCCCAAATCTCCTTCATTCCAGATATCACCGTGCACACGTGTGCACGCTGCACACTACTACGACCACCGTAGATCGACGCCGACATCTCCGAAAACCCATCGACAACCACGTCGATCCTCACTTCCACTCAGATCAGCGGAAACGACCACCTTCCAAAATCGAGCAATTCGAACTACTGGAACCCAGATACAGATCGCCAAAATTTCACCACGACGATGATTCCAACCGCCAGCATCCACGCCGCTTCATTCAGAACAACGTCACGATACCCAACTTCGTCTCCACCACACGCGATCGCCTCCGATACTTCCCAGATGACATACGATCTCGACAAAACATGCCGACCAAGAACAGTTCCTAAACCCTACTTCTACCTCACCGCTCCACCACGGCGATCATGAAATTCGCCCACCATTTTTCCTGAATTCGTCAACCTCCCAGCTACCTCCAGAACAATCCCGATGACCCACCTCATCGTCGATCATCGGTAAACACGAAAATACCCAAATTCGAACAACTCCCATTATCTCGATTTAAACAATCTTAAAAATCTTGATACTAATGTCTAAAATCATTATTTAACAACAAGATTCTGTTAAGATAATCAATAATTCAAATTAACATTATCGAATTTTAACATATATTTAGTTAGTTCTGTAATCTATAATTTTTTTGAGACAATTACTCAATATAAATCACAGAAACTATTTTTAAAATTAACATTACACTGCTAAAACCATTTTTTATTCAAAGATCAAAACTTAGATTTGATTGTATTAGGAGGTATGAAATTTTGAAGGAAGTTCTTTGAGCCTGTGAAAACAACAGAGGCTTATATATATATATATACTCAGACATTCCCAGACATATCACTATATATACATACATTCAAATCCAAGCATTCTTGTAAACATTTATACTATAACACTACATCATTTCATCACATGCATAAAAATTTAATCACAGATTAAAACTGTTTTTAAAATAAAAAGTTTACTCACCAGAAAAATGAAGAACAGAGCCTATTTTATTTTGAAAAAGCTTTTGAACTTTAAAACTTCGAGTTGCTGGAAAGATGCTTTTGTAAACATAAATGTCTTTACTTCTTTGTTTTGTAAGCTGGAATGCTTGAGTTGCTTGTTATTGAAACATGCAGAGATGACTTGAAACCTTGTTGAAGATGCCTCAGATTCAAAACAGAGATGAAAATGTTTGCAGGTTTTTGATTTCTATCTCAGGTTTGAAGAAGATGTTCTGGTTTTTGTTTTGATTTTGCAAATGATTTACAGGCTAATTGAATTTTGATTTCAGGTTTGAGGAATTTATTTCTGATTTCAGTTTTGTTTTTGAGAATGGGTTTGAGTTTATACAAGCTGAAAATTTCTTTGTATTAGAAAAGAGAAATAGGAAAAGAAATGAGGAGAAGAAGGCATATGTTTATAATGGTGAAAATGATTTATTAAAAATAAAAATAAAAACTAAATTTTAAAAGAATGACATTTGTCACTATATTGTTTTATTAGTTAACACTTGTATAATGAAGCCTTAGGATATTAACACTTGTCTTTTAGGTAATTAGTATTTATTTTTAAATGTTAATATAAGCTTATACTTAACTAGTTCATAAGTACTTATTTATATATATATATAGATAATTTTAAAGAAATAAAAACAATTATATTCATAAATAAAAGTTTATACATATATTTTAAAATCCAAAACAATTTAAAATATCTATCTTTTGAATTTCAAAACTTTAAATTCAAATTAAATTATAAAATCCAATTTAAAAATCAAGTTATATACACACATATATAACTACCCAAGTTCAATTTGAAATAACAATTCTATTTCTATAAAAAATCTATTTGTAAAGACAATAAATTGTAAATATTGTTTGAAAATAACACATTTATCAAATTTTATAAAAGAAATTATCTCTTTGTTAATAAATTACTTATTTTATTTATCTTACCAAATGAATTAATGTTTCATTTGTAAAATTGTATTTTAAACTTATATATATATATATATATAATTCAAATCATATTTATCAAGCTATATTCAAAAATAAAATAACACAAACCTTTTTGTTAATTAATTTCTATTTTAAACTAAAGCTAAAATAAATTTAAACAATTAACATTTATCTTGAGTATTTAAAAACCATATAATTTATTTATTTAATAACTTTGAAAAGCTTTATATTAAATTTAATCAAAATTCCCAAATTACCAAAATATATTAGAATTTGAAAATTATGTTTTTATTTGTTAAATTCAATCCAAAGCTTTTCTATTTACAATATATACAATTACATATACATTATAAATAGAAAACAATTTAATTAGCTTTTAAAAGATGAAATCTACAAATTAAATATTTATTAAATCTGGATTATTAAATCAATTCAACTCTTATTAACAATAATTATCAAATCAATTTAATTTTTAATACAGATTATTAAATTGATTTTGCCCAAAATTCCGGGATATCACACATTTCGAAGGTATAATATTAATCTTAGCCAGCATAGACATTCCGAACTATGCCTACTATAGCTACCATCTAAACAGTGGTGACCACCATAAGTAAATGGCAGGTTCTACAACTAAAACCGTACTGGGTTCGTATTGTTTGATTGGATTTCCAAAAAATGGTCAGGCTAAGGAACTTCCTACTGCCACATGGGTACGCCTCTGGAGGGACGTCCCGAGAGACAACTACTCCCTGCCAACACAAGGCCGGTTACCCCTTTCCCCGGTAGTAAACCTGAGATATGCCACCCCCGGTCGTTAGCGACCTTTATCCGAGGGCCCTTGATCATAAAGCAACAATCACACAGTAAATGAGATTGGAGCAACCACACAGGTAAATATCTGGGCTCCATACCATGATACCACCTTTTTCCAGAAGGAATGGTCATACCCTAGGGGAGCTACCCCTGAAACCTTGCCGCATCTTTCCTGTTTCGACCATTTCCGGTTTGTGAGGTCCGATGAGGTCTCGTCCACAAAGCTACGCTTTTTCATAAAGCCATGCTTTGATCAACAAATGATCAGCAATACACAGCAACACTTAGCATGCCACACTACCAAATTGGGAGTATATCACTGATAACCTTCAACTACATAACCTCTGAGCTCGTACGTCTCAAAGAAGGGTGTTAAGCTAAGAGAATAATTTCTCCGCCACCAAACAGAAATGTATTTGAAAGAAATCGGCTTTATATCTCAAAGTGTATTGTCAGACATACATCCATACAAGTCTGTTCTGGGTTCGAACAGAACCGAAGGCACTTCCAAAGAAGCCCTTGCAATACGGGTATTCATAATCCCGATCGGACTTCCTATCACTTAGGAAATCTCTATACCGGCGCGACTCAGTGTAGAGACAATCGACGGGTTATCCTTTCGTTTTCACAAATACCCGGTCTTCAACACCGGTCTTCAAATGCTATCCATATACGACGTATCGCTATTCGGAATGGGTTATATGACACAAAGTCCTCTCTTGGCTAAACCGAATAGTGAGCGCAATATTTTAAAACATATGGATATTGGGATTTCAATTAAGTCACAACTTATTATCCAAAGCTTTCCTTTTGAATGGTTTAAACAAATCACCATTCTAAATCTGTTAAAAATAAACAGATTCAATTCACAAAGTTCACCCAGTTTCACAAAGATCTATTCATAGATTTTCCAAACAATTTCCCTTTCAATTTGATTAACTCATCAAATCTTTATATTAAAGATTTAACTTATAACCTTCAAAATCATTTCCAAAGATTTATTCGTAACTTGGAAAACCATCTTCAATTCAAACTTGAAATTCCCTTAATTTAAATTGGAAATTCATTTCTTATATGAGAGCTTTTATCCTTTGAAACAATTAGTTTCCATTCTGGAAAACTAATTACAATTTACATAAGTTAAAACCATTCAAGTATAATACTCTGATTAAATTTCTTAAATTTCTAAAACCATACTTGTAACGACCCCGAAATTTAAATTTATTTAAATTAATAATTAAATAAATTTTTGGATTTAATTGAGTAATTAAATAAATTTTTGGATAAATATTTGTTAATTTAATTAGAATATTGGAGCGAGTTTCCCCGATTCAAATATGAGTGAATTTGTGAATAATAAATATATAGATATATTTGACTTGAGTTTAAATTGTAAAATAAATAATTGAGTTTATAAAATAATAAAAGACAATAACTAAAAGATAATAATAAATATTTAAACTAGGAATGGAAAATAAATTTGACAAATTCAAATAGATATAAAATAAGATAAATTATTAAAAATAAAATAATATATAGTTAAATTCAAACATCAAAAATACGAAGCAAAAGTAAACAAATCTATGTATAAAGACAAAGTTAAAAAGAAAACAAACAAAATCATATAAGTATAACAACTAAGTAAATATAAGGCAAGCTAGACAAATAAAATACAAAGTGTTGACAAGATACCATAATAAGATTCTCAGCCACCCAAATAAACAAGACTTAATCTTTATGTAACAATAATAATAAGGCATAACAAAATTGCTTCAGCCGAAATGAAAAGGGTACAACATAATAAATGCAAGACACAATGAAAAAGTATAAAATGAAAATATAACAACATATTAAAAGAAATCTAAGTACATATGAATATGAGGCTGTAAACAAGAATAGAGACATTTGTACAAACTAATATCATCTCATCCCATCATCTTTAGTACACTACACAGCCGAAATGAAGCAAGGTACAAAATAAAGTAAAGAAAAATAAAGGTAAGTGGTATTATATAATAAATGCCATTACTCTTCAACATGCCTTTGTACAAACAATATTCTAACAATACCCTGTACAAACACTTCACCCATGCTATAAACAAAACATCTCAGCCTTCCTTATTTTCATTTGTTCGTTCCTCAAAGATAAGAAAAGAAACTGAAATGATATCATCTTAAAAACATCAAGACAAATCATTTACAACCAGAGCATCAATGTAGGAGTTTCCAACAGCAATTCAAAGCAGTTTCAAGAGAAAAAAAAGGAAAGTTTCCAGCAAAACATTTTGTCTCTGCCTTTCTCTGTTCTTCAACATTCAAATGGTGAGCAAACTACCTTTTTAATATTGACATCTGTTTATATTTTTGATGTTGTGATGAATATTTCAAGTTATTGTGAAAAATGCATTGAACTGTATTGTTCTATTGTTCTGTGAGTAAACAAAGTAAATCTACTTAATATAGATACAAGCTGTAAATTCTTCAAAGTTAAGAATGATAAGCATTAGAATGTTGTTTAGAATGGATTGTTTATATATGTTCATATCTGTATGGATGATCATATCTATATCCCAAAACAGATACTCTGTTAAATTTATAGGCTTCCAAAATTTGAACTAAAATCAATATCTCCTTGTTTGATGTATTTTAGACATAGGTATAAAAATAAAACCAGTTAGTAATGTTCAAATGTTCGATCTGGAAACATTTCTAGATAGTATTAAAGAGTAGCTTCATCCTAAAGAAGGTAGAACAGTTAAATCTCAACTAAACTCAAAATTTCGATGGGAATAATTTAAGATTTCAAGGTTATAATCTGATTTGTCATTGGGAAATAGGATTTTTAAAAGAGAAATCATGATTTTTAAGGAAGTATGTTGTAAGAAATTGAGTATTGATCAGATTATGAGTTTTTGGGTCCTTCTGAGGATCAAGTTGATCGGCGACCTCGTGAGTTTGGCCAGAGGAAGTCCATGGGCAGGAGGTCATGAGAAAAATGGGTTCATAATTTTCTGGTCATCGTGGTGGATGGTGCGAGTTAATCTAGGGTTTAAAACCCAAATGTAGTTGAGGTTGGAATTGTGGTCGCCGCGGTGCCTAGGGGTGATCGAGCTTCACCTGGCCTTAGGAGATGGTAGTGTGGAGGCTGGAGATGCTGTGGACGGAGTTTGGGAACCTACGGTGGACGGCGATGGGATTTCGATGATGATGGAGTATCGAGACTTCGACCTGGAAGCTTGTTTTTGATTTTCGATTCGATTTTTGTTTCTGAGTGGTTGAGGGAGTAGTCGAGTTCAACGTCGACTTGCTGAAGGTCTGAGCGATGATCGGAGGGAGACTGGGTTGCCGTGCACGTGCACGGTGACACTTGCGTGCACCCTTGGATCTGGAAGAACAGAGGAAGAAGAAGAAGAAAGAGTGGAGGGGGAACCGCGGGAAAAAGATGGGGAAACTCGAGCCTTACTCGAGTAATTATCGTGCTTTCCTCGGGTTTTAACGTGATAGTAGTACTCGGGTTTGTTTCCAAACAGCACTATTGCATTTTAAAAGTAATGTTAAGTAAACAATTTTTCATAAAATTTTAATATACTGTAAAACTTAATATGTATTTCAGTTTGGAAATAAATGGAAGTTAACTTAAACAAGTTTTAGAAACAGAAGTTTAAATATAAACTTAAGTTAAGATTAGAATTTGATTTGTAATCCATAAGTTATTAAGTTAATTAAAATGGTTAATAAATGTTTGGATAAATTAACGAGTATTAATGGGTAATCAATTTTAATTAATAATGATAAATGCAAGTAATTTCCTTAGAGAAGAAATTAATGATTTATATATTTGACTTATGAATAAAATCATTAGATTAAATCATAATTTGAAATGATTAATAATGAATTAATCAAAGGTAATTTCTTAAGAAAGTGATTAAGAAATGTTATCAGTAAATGAAGATAATTAACTAAAGATCGTTAAGTATTGATTAAGGTGATTAATTTTAATAATTAATTGGATAAATTAATTTAGACAATCGATTTTAAATTGTTTAAATGTAAATTCTTAATGAGAATAATTAAGGATTAATCACTTATTGTAATTAATTATGGATATTTTGATTTATTCAAGTTAATTAATTTAAGAAAATCATTAGATAAATCGGTAATTAATGATTTGTAATTGATCAATCAGAATTTGGTAATAAATTCATTTAACTGGAAATTAATTGAATTAATTAGGATTAAACGATTAATTAATCCTACTTATAAATGATTATTAAATGCTTGACCTTACTTATGAATGTTTGGATTCTGTTGAATGATAGGAATTGTTTGATATCTCTGATATGTTGCTTCGTGATACATCCTGATTTATGTCATGATCTGTGATTTCTGTTTCTGTGATATACTGTTATGTGAATATGAAAACCCTTGACCCATAGAACGACACTTGAATTTCGATGCGACAGGGAGTCGGATTCCAGTTGGTTATCCGAAACCCACATCGAATTGTAATAGTGAATCTTTGTGACTGATAAATTTATTTTATCTATGAATCTGTGAATGAAGATAAGCGTTATCGATTATACCGCTTATCGATATATCTGTGATGATTGATGTTGCATTATTGTGTGTGAAACCCCTGGACTACACTTTTACACACACAAATATGGATTTCACGTGGAAATCGGTTAAGTCACAGATAATTTAAATCTGCTGTTTTTGAAATTGGAATTTTTATTTCAATTGATTTTGAAATTTGAAATTTGGGTTTAAAAGTGAAAAGTTTTTGAAATGGAATTTCGAATCTAAAAGTTATTTTGAATAACTTAATCGAGTTTTGGAAATTTAAATAATTTGATTTAAATTTGAATTTAAGTTGAAATTGAATCCTATGATTTGAAATTACGGTTAAAGATGATATAAATGTGTTTGTATGAATTTAAACCATTTTAAAAGTATTATTTGAGAATTTGGATTTAACCCAAGAACTTTAACTCGTATAAATGAATCAGATTTCCAAAATGAAAACTGTTTGTTTTAAAGGAATAAAAGCTTTCAGATAGAAAATGAAATTCCAGTCTAGTTAAAGGAATTTCAAGTTTGAATTGAAAATGGTTTTCCAAGTTATGAATGAATTCTTTTTGAAAGTTATGAATTGAATCTGTTATCTTTAACAGATTTAAAATGACGATTTATTTAAACCCTTCGAAATGAAGTTGTTTTGAAAGCTATAAGTTAAATCTTTGATTTAAAGATTTAACGAGTTAATCAAATTGAAATGAGAATTAATTTGGAAAATCTGTGAATGAATCTTTTATTTAAAAGATTAAAATGTGGAAAGTGTTTAAACCGTTGAAAGGTTGTTTAAAATGAATCTTTTTGTTTAAAGATTTGAAATGGTAATTGGTTAAACCATTTGAAGAGAGATTTTGGGTAATAAGTTGTGACTTAATTGAAATCTCATATCCATATGTTTTAAATATTTCGCTCACTATTTGGGTTAGCCGGGAAAAGACAATTGTGTCATATAACCCATTCCGAATAGTGATACGTCGTATATGGATGGCAGTTGAAGACCGGTGATGAAGACCGGATATTTTCGAAAACGAAAGGACAACTCATCGAATGTCTCTGCATCGACTGGTCCCCGGTATAGAGATTTATATCACTCTTTTTGTGATGGGAAGTCCGGACGTGATTGGAAATTATCCGGAATTGCAAGGGCTTCGTGAGAAGTGCCTTCGGTTCTGTTCGAACCCGGAACAGACTTGTATGGTTACATGTCTGACATTACACTTTGAGATATAAAGCCGATTTCTTTCAAATACATATCTGTTTGGTGGCGGAGAATTTATTCTCTTAGCTTAACACCCTTCTCTGAGACGTACGAGCTCAGAGGTTATGTAGTTGAAATTTATCAGCGATATATCCCAATTTGGTAATGTGGCATGCTGAGTGTTGCTGTGTGATGATCAGTGTTTGATCATTTGTGATATGATCATTTGTTTGATCATTTATCTTTGTGATCATAGGTTGATCATCTGTTGACCCAAAGCGTGGCTTTTTGAAAAAGCGTAGCTTTGTGGACGAGACTTCGTCGAACCTCACAACCAGGTAATGGTCGAAACAGGAACCGTGCGGCAAGGTTTTCAGGGGTAGCTCCCCTAGGGTATGACTATTCCTTCTGGAAAAGGGTAGTATCATGGTATGGAGCCCAGATACTTACTCATGTGGATACACTTATTTATTATGTGTGATGTTGGTTTCGAGGCGCCTCGGTTAAAGGTCCCAAAGGACCGGGGGTGGCATATCTGAGGTTTCTTTTATCCCTTGGGAAAAGGGGTTGCCGGCCTTGTTTGGCAGAGAACAGTTGGTTCTCGGAGCGTCCCGCCAGAGGCGTTTCTTTCGTGGAATAGGAAGTTCCTTAGCCTGACCATTTGTTGGAAATCCATCTTCCAAATATGAACTTTGTACGGTATTAGTTGTATTACCTGCCATGGAATGTGGTGGTAACCTGCTATTGAACATGGTAGCTATAGTAGGCATAAGTGCGAAATGTCTATGCTGGCTAAGATTTATACTCTACTTTCGAAATTGTTTTCTGCACTATGCACTAGTAATAATATCAAATGATTTGATTTTGCGTAGTAAGCATCTTTGACTATCATAAGGAGAAATCTCCTCCAATTCTGCGTTTGCATTGTGTGTGTGGCGGGAGGCCTTATGGTAGTTTCATTTTCCAAAAGCATTGCGAATTGACTTGAAAATTCTCTGCTATTTGTTTTTAAAGATAAACTGTTTTTGTTGCTCACACCAGTCCCACGACTGACTCGGAGTTTATTGTTCATTTCCTAAACTCTGGGTGCTCATAATTTTCTACACGAGCAGTCTAGAGTTTGGTTTTTCAGATAATCAGATTTGTAGATTTTTCTGGAGCTAGTTCAGTCTTTGGATCAGACTGCACTTGCTTATCTTTGTGCATCGTTATTGAGAGTTCAAGCTATCTCAGGATTGGCGTTTTGGAGATGAAGATTATCCGCTGCTGATGTTATCGTTTTCTTTTCCGCTGCTATTTGTTGTATCATATCTCTGATGTATATTGATATTCATTGTATCATTCTGTTGTATCAGATATTGTATATCAATGTATTATTCATTTATTCCGCTGTGTTATTTACTTAATGTTGTTATAAGCTCCGGCGACTCGGATTTGAACGGTCGAATCTACGACATTCGAGTACGATGTAAAGTATGGATGTCGATTTTCGAGCGCGAAAATCTGGGACGTTACATTTGGTATCAGAGCTAAGGTTGAACTTTAGCTCAGGAGTATAACACGTTAAGTAGCTCATTAGAGATAGAGTGAAGTAAACTCTAGAATGAGTAATCCTTAAGATATCCGTCTGAACGTCTCAGTAAATTCTCTTGCTATCCACTGATAGTGAGTATGAGTGCAAGAAGAGGACGAGATAGAGGACAGGGAAGTACGACTATAAATGGTCAATACCCTGCAATAGTGGAAACAATCTTTCTCTATCAATTTTCTTTGATTCGTTTCCAAATTCTTTTGATTTCTTCGTGGCAGCTCCAGAAGTAGTTTCGATATGACGATGGCTCTACGAATCGTTGTAGGAAATTTTTACTTCGTATCTTCATCGATTTCTTATCAACTTTTTTTTGATTTAAATCTTAATGAATTTGAAATTAGAAATTTTAATTTGAGATAAATTGAATATGAAGCTAAAATTTAAATTGTATCAATAAAACGGTACCGTTTAAAACCAAATTTGAAATTCTATTGTAATTTCTTTTGAATACCGAAGTCCGAAGAGGGATAAATTGTTATGTATTCTGAGATATTCCGACTTGAATTCGGAATCCGTACCTTTTGTTTGAGGAATTATAGGAGATCGAATTCATCTTTGATCTATCTGTCTATCTCTTTGTTGTTTCGTGCCTGCGAATTTCGAGGACGAAATTCTTTTAAGGGGGGAAGTTTGTAACGACCCCAAAATTTAAATTTATTTAAATTAATAATTAAATAAATTTTTGGATTTAATTGAGTAATTAAATAAATTTTTGGATAAATATTTGTTAATTTAATTAGAATATTGGAGCGAGTTTCCCCGATTCAAATATGAGTGAATTTGTGAATAATAAATATATAGATATATTTGACTTGAGTTTAAATTGTAAAATAAATAATTGAGTTTATAAAATAATAAAAGACAATAACTAAAAGATAATAATAAATATTTAAACTAGGAATGGAAAATAAATTTGACAAATTCAAATAGATATAAAATAAGATAAATTATTAAAAATAAAATAATATATAGTTAAATTCAAACAACAAAAATACGAAGCAAAAGTAAACAAATCTATGTATAAAGACAAAGTTAAAAAGAAAACAAACAAAATCATATAAGTATAACAACTAAGTAAATATAAGGCAAGCTAGACAAATAAAATACAAAGTGTTGACAAGATACCATAATAAGATTCTCAGCCACCCAAATAAACAAGACTTAATCTTTATGTAACAATAATAATAAGGCATAACAAAATTGCTTCAGCCGAAATGAAAAGGGTACAACATAATAAATGCAAGACACAATGAAAAAGTATAAAATGAAAATATAACAACATATTAAAAGAAATCTAAGTACATATGAATATGAGGCTGTAAACAAGAATAGAGACATTTGTACAAACTAATATCATCTCATCCCATCATCTTTAGTACACTACACAGCCGAAATGAAGCAAGGTACAAAATAAAGTAAAGAAAAATAAAGGTAAGTGGTATTATATAATAAATGCCATTACTCTTCAACATGCCTTTGTACAAACAATATTCTAACAATACCCTGTACAAACACTTCACCCATGCTATAAACAAAACATCTCAGCCTTCCTTATTTTCATTTGTTCGTTCCTCAAAGATAAGAAAAGAAACTGAAATGATATCATCTTAAAAACATCAAGACAAATCATTTACAACCAGAGCATCAATGTAGGAGTTTCCAACAGCAATTCAAAGCAGTTTCAAGAGAAAAAAAAAGGAAAGTTTCCAGCAAAACATTTTGTCTCTGCCTTTCTCTGTTCTTCAACATTCAAATGGTGAGCAAACTACCTTTTTAATATTGACATCTGTTTATATTTTTGATGTTGTGATGAATATTTCAAGTTATTGTGAAAAATGCATTGAACTGTATTGTTCTATTGTTCTGTGAGTAAACAAAGTAAATCTACTTAATATAGATACAAGCTGTAAATTCTTCAAAGTTAAGAATGATAAGCATTAGAATGTTGTTTAGAATGGATTGTTTATATATGTTCATATCTGTATGGATGATCATATCTATATCCCAAAACAGATACTCTGTTAAATTTATAGGCTTCCAAAATTTGAACTAAAATCAATATCTCCTTGTTTGATGTATTTTAGACATAGGTATAAAAATAAAACCAGTTAGTAATGTTCAAATGTTCGATCTGGAAACATTTCTAGATAGTATTAAAGAGTAGCTTCATCCTAAAGAAGGTAGAACAGTTAAATCTCAACTAAACTCAAAATTTCGATGGGAATAATTTAAGATTTCAAGGTTATAATCTGATTTGTCATTGGGAAATAGGATTTTTAAAAGAGAAATCATGATTTTTAAGGAAGTATGTTGTAAGAAATTGAGTATTGATCAGATTATGAGTTTTTGGGTCCTTCTGAGGATCAAGTTGATCGGCGACCTCGTGAGTTTGGCCAGAGGAAGTCCATGGGCAGGAGGTCATGAGAAAAATGGGTTCATAATTTTCTGGTCATCGTGGTGGATGGTGCGAGTTAATCTAGGGTTTAAAACCCAAATGTAGTTGAGGTTGGAATTGTGGTCGCCGCGGTGCCTAGGGGTGATCGAGCTTCACCTGGCCTTAGGAGATGGTAGTGTGGAGGCTGGAGATGCTGTGGACGGAGTTTGGGAACCTACGGTGGACGGCGATGGGATTTCGATGATGATGGAGTATCGAGACTTCGACCTGGAAGCTTGTTTTTGATTTTCGATTCGATTTTTGTTTCTGAGTGGTTGAGGGAGTAGTCGAGTTCAACGTCGACTTGCTGAAGGTCTGAGCGATGATCGGAGGGAGACTGGGTTGCCGTGCACGTGCACGGTGACACTTGCGTGCACCCTTGGATCTGGAAGAACAGAGGAAGAAGAAGAAGAAAGAGTGGAGGGGGAACCGCGGGAAAAAGATGGGGAAACTCGAGCCTTACTCGAGTAATTATCGTGCTTTCCTCGGGTTTTAACGTGATAGTAGTACTCGGGTTTGTTTCCAAACAGCACTATTGCATTTTAAAAGTAATGTTAAGTAAACAATTTTTCATAAAATTTTAATATACTGTAAAACTTAATATGTATTTCAGTTTGGAAATAAATGGAAGTTAACTTAAACAAGTTTTAGAAACAGAAGTTTAAATATAAACTTAAGTTAAGATTAGAATTTGATTTGTAATCCATAAGTTATTAAGTTAATTAAAATGGTTAATAAATGTTTGGATAAATTAACGAGTATTAATGGGTAATCAATTTTAATTAATAATGATAAATGCAAGTAATTTCCTTAGAGAAGAAATTAATGATTTATTTATTTGACTTATGAATAAAATCATTAGATTAAATCATAATTTGAAATGATTAATAATGAATTAATCAAAGGTAATTTCTTAAGAAAGTGATTAAGAAATGTTATCAGTAAATGAAGATAATTAACTAAAGATCGTTAAGTATTGATTAAGGTGATTAATTTTAATAATTAATTGGATAAATTAATTTAGACAATCGATTTTAAATTGTTTAAATGTAAATTCTTAATGAGAATAATTAAGGATTAATCACTTATTGTAATTAATTATGGATATTTTGATTTATTCAAGTTAATTAATTTAAGAAAATCATTAGATAAATTGGTAATTAATGATTTGTAATTGATCAATCAGAATTTGGTAATAAATTCATTTAACTGGAAATTAATTGAATTAATTAGGATTAAACGATTAATTAATCCTACTTATAAATGATTATTAAATGCTTGACCTTACTTATGAATGTTTGGATTCTGTTGAATGATAGGAATTGTTTGATATCTCTGATATGATGCTTCGTGATACATCCTGATTTATGTCATGATCTGTGATTTCTGTTTCTGTGATATACTGTTATGTGAATATGAAAACCCTTGACCCATAGAACGACACTTGAATTTCGATGCGACAGGGAGTCGGATTCCAGTTGGTTATCCGAAACCCACATCGAATTGTAATAGTGAATCTTTGTGACTGATAAATTTATTTTATCTATGAATCTGTGAATGAAGATAAGCGTTATCGATTATACCGCTTATCGATATATCTGTGATGATTGATGTTGCATTATTGTGTGTGAAACCCCTGGACTACACTTTTACACACACAAATATGGATTTCACGTGGAAATCGGTTAAGTCACAGATAATTTAAATCTGCTGTTTTTGAAATTGGAATTTTTATTTCAATTGATTTTGAAATTTGAAATTTGGGTTTAAAAGTGAAAAGTTTTTGAAATGTAATTTCGAATCTAAAAGTTATTTTGAATAACTTAATCGAGTTTTGGAAATTTAAATAATTTGATTTAAATTTGAATTTAAGTTGAAATTGAATCCTATGATTTGAAATTACGGATAAAGATGATATAAATGTGTTTGTATGAATTTAAACCATTTTAAAAGTATTGTTTGAGAATTTGGATTTAACCCAAGAACTTTAACTCGTATAAATGAATCAGATTTCCAAAATGAAAACTGTTTGTTTTAAAGGAATAAAAGCTTTCAGATAGAAAATGAAATTCCAGTCTAGTTAAAGGAATTTCAAGTTTGAATTGAAAATGGTTTTCCAAGTTATGAATGAATTCTTTTTGAAAGTTATGAATTGAATCTGTTATCTTTAACAGATTTAAAATGACGATTTATTTAAACCCTTCGAAATGAAATTGTTTTGAAAGCTATAAGTTAAATCTTTGATTTAAAGATTTAAAGATTTAACGAGTTAATCAAATTGAAATGAGAATTAATTTGGAAAATCTGTGAATGAATCTTTTATTTAAAAGATTAAAATGTGGAAAGTGTTTAAACCGTTGAAAGGTTGTTTAAAATGAATCTTTTTGTTTAAAGATTTGAAATGGTAATTGGTTAAACCATTTGAAGAGAGATTTTGGGTAATAAGTTGTGACTTAATTGAAATCTCATATCCATATGTTTTAAATATTTCGCTCACTATTTGGGTTAGCCGGGAAAAGACAATTGTGTCATATAACCCATTCCGAATAGTGATACGTCGTATATGGATGGCAGTTGAAGACCGGTGATGAAGACCGGATATTTTCGAAAACGAAAGGACAACTCATCGAATGTCTCTGCATCGACTGGTCCCCGGTATAGAGATTTATATCACTCTTTTTGTGATGGGAAGTCCGGACGTGATTGGAAATTATCCGGAATTGCAAGGGCTTCGTGAGAAGTGCCTTCGGTTCTGTTCGAACCCGGAACAGACTTGTATGGTTACATGTCTGACATTACACTTTGAGATATAAAGCCGATTTCTTTCAAATACATATCTGTTTGGTGGCGGAGAATTTATTCTCTTAGCTTAACACCCTTCTCTGAGACGTACGAGCTCAGAGGTTATGTAGTTGAAATTTATCAGCGATATATCCCAATTTGGTAATGTGGCATGCTGAGTGTTGCTGTGTGATGATCAGTGTTTGATCATTTGTGATATGATCATTTGTTTGATCATTTATCTTTGTGATCATAGGTTGATCATCTGTTGACCCAAAGCGTGGCTTTTTGAAAAAGCGTAGCTTTGTGGACGAGACTTCGTCGAACCTCACAACCCGGTAATGGTCGAAACAGGAATCGTGCGGCAAGGTTTTCAGGGGTAGCTCCCCTAGGGTATGACCATTCCTTCTGGAAAAGGGTAGTATCATGGTATGGAGCCCAGATACTTACTCATGTGGATACACTTATTTATTATGTGTGATGTTGGTTTCGAGGCGCCTCGGTTAAAGGTCCCAAAGGACCGGGGGTGGCATATCTGAGGTTTCTTTTATCCCTTGGGAAAAGGGGTTGCCGGCCTTGTTTGGCAGAGAACAGTTGGTTCTCGGAGCGTCCCGCCAGAGGCGTTTCTTTCGTGGAATAGGAAGTTCCTTAGCCTGACCATTTGTTGGAAATCCATCTTCCAAATATGAACTTTGTACGGTATTAGTTGTATTACCTGCCATGGAATGTGGTGGTAACCTGCTATTGAACATGGTAGCTATAGTAGGCATAAGTGTGAAATGTCTATGCTGGCTAAGATTTATACTCTACTTTCGAAATTGTTTTCTGCACTATGCACTAGTAATAATATCAAATGATTTGATTTTGCGTAGTAAGCATCTTTGACTATCATAAGGAGAAATCTCCTCCAATTCTGCGTTTGCATTGTGTGTGTGGCGGGAGGCCTTATGGTAGTTTCATTTTCCAAAAGCATTGCGAATTGACTTGAAAATTCTCTGCTATTTGTTTTTAAAGATAAACTGTTTTTGTTGCTCACACCAGTCCCACGACTGACTCGGAGTTTATTGTTCATTTCCTAAACTCTGGGTGCTCATAATTTTCTACACGAGCACTCTAGAGTTTGGTTTTTCAGATAATCAGATTTGTAGATTTTTCTGGAGCTAGTTCAGTCTTTGGATCGGACTGCACTTGCTTATCTTTGTGCATCGTTATTGAGAGTTCAAGCTATCTCAGGATTGGCGTTTTGGAGATGAAGATTATCCGCTGCTGATGTTATCGTTTTCTTTTCCGCTGCTATTTGTTGTATCATATCTCTGATGTATATTGATATTCATTGTATCATTCTGTTGTATCAGATATTGTATATCAATGTATTATTCATTTATTCCGCTGTGTTATTTACTTAATGTTGTTATAAGCTCTGGCGACTCGGATTTGAACGGTCGAATCTACGACATTCGAGTACGATGTAAAGTATGGATGTCGATTTTCGAGCGCAAAAATCTGGGACGTTACAATACTTTTAAATGGTTAAAAATCCATATAAAACACATGTATAACTGGTATGGTCTTTTTAGACCATAATGTCCAAATCATTGAATTCAATTTCAAATACTGAATTCAAATTTAAATCAAATCGTTTAGAATTCAAATTTTATTAAGTTATTTAAAATAACTTTTATTTTTGAAACTCATTTGCAAAGCTCTCAATTCAAATTCCAAAACTATTTGGATTCAAAAATTCAATCTTTACAACTGTCAAAAATCTATGACTTAACCGATTTCCTCGTGAAATCCATGTTTGTGTGTGTATGGTGTAGTCCAGGGGTTTCACACAGTAGTGCAACATCATTCAATCATCACAGATCAGAATACAGAAATATAGTTGATAAGCGGTATAAACTATAACGCTCATCTTTCATTCATAGATCACAGATCATAGACATAAATAATTTACAGATAATAAATTACATTCATCCCAGATAAATAACTACATTACAAATCACACATAAATTAGGATATATCACAAAGCATCACATATCAGGGATATCAAACATATCAACCATTCAGTCAAGTCCAAACATTCACAAGTAAATTTATTAATCAACTAATTAATTTAAATTAGATGTATTACTTATGAATAAATTGTTAATCTGGGTAAATTATCATAAGTTAATTACAAATTATTTGAAACACATTCTCCTTTCAAATTTTATTAGTTAATCTTCAATTATTAACTAATCAATCTTAATTAATGAATCAATTAACCTTTAATTACTTAATTTATCTTAACAAATCACAATTATTAATTAATCCTTTAATTAATAAATTTAATTAACCCATTGATTAATAACAAATATTTATACCCAAATTACTGATTATCATTTAATTAATCACATCCGGTAATTATCTATTAATTACTTTTCTAAGTAATTATATTTCCAAAATTTTCAAGTGATTATTCTGAATTATACTTAAGAAATTTAACTTGAAGTAATCAAGTTAATTCAATTGATTACACTAAATAAATTAATTCCTTGATTACTTATATTAAGTAATTATACTTAATGATTCCACACATGATCATTATTAAATTAATTTATCTAAATTCATTGTTAGAATTAGTCACATTAATTAATTATTCAAATAATCTTAGTTAATGATTTCATTAACTATTAAATTTCTTTAATCACCTTTTTAAAGAAAATTTCTTATATTAATCATTGTAATTATAAATTGATCAACCATTAAGGATTCATTCATTAATGAATTATAAATTATTAATCTTCATTACTTAAGGTAACACCTTCATATTTATGATTTAATGATTATTTATAAGATGTTTGAAACATTGATTTCAAGTTTTCTTTAAAATTTCAATTTAAATTCAAGGTTGAAATGAATTCTTATTCATCTTTAAATAAGTTTAAAATGAAATTTCCTAACATTTTTAAATTTACATATTAAAGTAACAATTTATTACAAAAGAAATTTTTAAACAGTTTAAAATCAATTTTCTCTTTAACTTTAACATATTTAACTTATTGCAACACTTAAGTTATAAAATTAAAATTAATTTCCAAAATCTTAAAATCTGATTTAAAATTTATTTCAGGTTCTAAACTTTTAATTTTAACTTGTTTAAATTTTTCCATTTACAATTTCTAAGTCCATTTTAAATTCAAATTCCTCCATTGCATTTAATTGCTTTTAAATTATTAAAACAAATTGAATTTAAAACTTTATTTATTTACAAACTAAGTTCCAATTCAAACTTGAATCTATATTTACATTTTGCTTTAAAACTCAGTTTTAAACCTAGATTGATAAATTTTAAATTCAGTTTTCAAATTTCAAAACAGAAAACAGGTTTAGGGTCAAAAACCTGTAACAAAATTTGACTCGAGATTTCCCGTTCTTGCTTCGAGTCCCTCCGTTCCATGCTTCGAGTATATTACTCGAATTACTCGAGTGAAACACGCAAGAATTTTCTCTACTCTTCCCAGGCAAACAAACACCCATGCACCAGAGTTCGTGCACGTGCACATCATCGTCGGCCAACTCCAGGCATCACCACGTTGTCGAGCACGTCGACAATCACCTCTAGACCATGCTCCGGACCACTCGAACCACATCGTCGCCTCGAAAACGAAATCGAGGCAAAAATCTAAAACCAAGGAAACAGTCTGAAACCAACACCCAAACCTGTCAACGCTTCGCTTTCACGGCTCCGACCACTAGAACACTCGAGCTTCCGGCCTCGACTTCATCAAACCCACAGCCACCATTAGCCAAAAGCGCGAGCGACTCGATGCTCGAACGAGGCTATGGTGCACGAGTTTCCCGTTCACTCAAAAAATAGATTTACAGACTTAAACCTTACGCCGCCGTCACCACAGTTGTCGATGCCACCTCCAACTATTTTTCGACGCACCACCGTAGGCTCGTCCATCTCCACGAGAAAACCCGACCATCACGAACCAGTCGATCACCAGAAATTGGTCAAAATCCAATTTTCAAACAAAAACGAACTACTCTCAAACCACTCAATTAAAAATCATCAAACAAGGCTTAAAAATCCTATTTTTTAATGAGGATTCAAGCTATATACCTGAATAATTTTTTATGAAACTCGAAATTTCCAGAATCAAAAGTTTCCTCTGTAAAACTTGATTTCCTATTATATATACATTTTTATTTCATGAAACTATTTTTTTATCATTCATACCTAAACACATCTGTTTGTTTCTGAATCCTAAGTCTAATACTCATTAGATAATTTGAAATTGAGTTTTCTTTGTTGTTTTGTACTCTAGGACTAAACAGAGAAGAAGACAGTCACTGATACATGCATATATACAGAGCCCTTTCAAGATATATACTCAAGTTTAAGTTGCTGGTTGTTACTCACCTTCCACATCTTGATTCCAGAGTTTTTAGATTAAAGTTGAAGTCTTTCTTAAATTTGCAAAGTTGAAAATCTAGGTTGAAGTTGCTAGTTGGAACTTCTTTTTAGTCTTCTTGTTTGAATTGATTTAATTGTTGTTGATTGTTTAAAGTTGTAGCCTTTCTTTCCCTTTTTCTTTTTATTAATACTCAGGCTTTAGATTGATGAATGAATTAAGAAGATGGTGTATATAAGAAAACAGTGTGCAGGCTAATATTATTATGTTTGTACAACAAAACAGAGATATTTCTCTTCTTGGTGGCTGAAGATATGATTTTGGTTGTGGTTGCATTAATTACCTTTGTACTAATATATTTTTAATTTGTTCCTTCTTTTACTCAGTTTTAAAGGGGTGAACGAAACTGAAGTTGATATTGATATATAGGAAGAGTTTACAGGAGATAGGATATTTGTTTAACTGAGATAAGATTTTGATTATGCTTGGTGGTACAATTTGCAGCAGATTTTTTTTTCTTTTGTTGGCTGAGATATACTAGTTTGGGGCTGCATTAATTAGCTGGTACAATATACTTACCTTATTATTTTCTTTCATTTCATTTGTGTACATATATGAAGATATTTGGTGGCTTCCCTTGCAAGCCTCACACTTTATATATTTGTATTTCTTTTTGAACGTATATGTTTGTTTCTTCATTTAGCAAGTGGTTCATGAATATGTATTTGTTTTGTTTCTTTTCTTTTTTATTTGCTTTATTACTTAGTGATATAAGTGAGCATTTAACTTGAATATTTATTATCGATTTTACTTTAACATTTATAGTCTCATATATATATATTTATTCCTAACATAAACCATCGATTTCTAAATTTTAAACTATTTATTTATTTTCTTTCTTGTGTCAAAGTCTATATTTTTATATTTATACGATTTAATATATATGTATATATTCTATTTGATTTGGGGAAATTCGCTTCAATTTACAATTAATAATACAATTTTAATTCAAAAATTCAATTAATTATCAATTTGAATTAAATTAAAATCCGGGGTCATTACATTATGGAACCGCAGGGAAAGTTCCAAAGTCCAAGGGAAAACCAAATCAAAGAAGAAGAAATTCAAGCTGGAATGAAAGTGATTCTGCAAATAAATTTACTATATATGCTAAGTTTGCCTAGAGCCTAAGCTCTGATACCAACTGTAACGACCCGATATTTTCAACCATTCGCATCCATACATGTCGAAATTGAATTGCTCAAAATGTAGATTGTTATTTTATATTTGGTAAAACTTAGCATATACAGTAAATAATTATCACAGAATCACAAACATAGAGTAATATAATAATACGCAGCGGAATAAATAAATAGTAGTTCATGAAGCTACTATATAAAAATCAGAGTTAGAAATAAAATACAACAGAATATCTTAAATAAAGGGAAGTCTCTAGTACAACAGATGACCTCTCTGAACAAATCAACTAGAAAAGCTGAAAGCTGAGTTGATAGTTGGATCTACAAACGAAGCTCCAAACTCCAAAGGTGAGTCTCAAATGCTGTATCACTCGGTCTGACCCAAGCGTAAAGTAAAACACAAAACACTCAAGTCAGGATTAACATTCTTATATCAATAAATCCAACTCAAGTGAAATATCAACTGAAATATAAGTAACTTAAAGGATGTTTGGGATAACCATCCTCTAAGAATCCATGGAACTATCTGCAATGTAGAAATATACAGTATAACACCGTGGTCATTTTAAATAAATTTATACTTCAAAACCAAAATATCATTTTCATTTCAAATATATCTATTTTCTAAAATAGTATATATTAAATGATTTGTAAAGTAAAGTATTTGCAATTTCCTTAAAACCTTATAAATCGCTTCAAAATCAACTCGACTTCCATTCAAATTAAATTCAATCTCAATTTATCAATTTCCATTCAATTTTTCTGACTAAAAAAATTCAAATTTTATCGATTTCAAATACAGGTTTGAACCACAAAATAAACCATTTAAATCTCAATATAATTCAAAGCTCTAATATTCAACAATTTCAAAGCTAACTTTAACAGTTTCATATAGATCTTGATTTAACTTCATTATTATTTAGTCTCGAAATATTCTCTCATTAAATTCAATATTATTTAAGTAACCATAAATTACATTTTCCTAAATATTTCCTTTGATTTATTTAAATGTGAAATATTCATTAAACCACTTAAATCAAATATCCAGTTATAAAATTATGTCTTTAAATTTCACATTCAATAGTTTTAAATCGATTTAACTAAATAAAATTCTAAATTTAATACCATTTCAAATACATCCAAATTTATCTTTCCAACCTTAACTTATTCAAATTATTGCAAAAATCTATTTGAAATATAAATTTAAATAAATATCTAACATATTATATGTATTAAATCAATCTTAATTAAATTAAATATTATTACTAAATCTATATATAAATTTACCATTTATATATAAATCTTAAGAATCAGTATTTATTAAAACCATATATTTCTTTTCAAAACCATAGAAATTATTTTCAAAATATTTATATATGAACCAACGGTGTCTGTATACAATTTCCTATCCTATGGTCAAGTGATACGGATATTTATCATTTCAATCCATAATTTAAATATATACGGGTAGATATAATTTCAACCCGCAATCCCAAATTCAAATCAAATGAAAATCGCTTGGGTCTATCATTTGAACCCATAACGATTTTCTCCTACTCTAAAGTCCGTTCGGGTATGTATCATTTCAACCCATAGTGAATTCTATACTAACAGGGAATTTGCAAAGTGATAATAGATATAATAATAATATAAAATACATATATCATCAATAACAATATAATATAAACAGCAGGATATGGTGTTATATCCCATAGGTGAAAAATTATAGATAATAGCATATATAACAATTTAAATAGCTACAGTAGCATATTTCAATTGTCGTTTCAATTGAAATCAAATTTAATACATATAAGAACGTTAATCGTGAGTGATTGCTCACCTTTCGAGGCTGGGGAGATTTGAAATAGTTAGGAATCCAAGAACGAATTTCCAAAACGAACAAGATCGGCAAGAATAGGACGAACACGGCTGATAAACAGGAATTTACGAAGTCAAAACAGAACGAAATCGATGAAGATAATGGTATAAGTGAACTTATGTATATAACCATATATGGATAAAATCATATTCTAATTTCAAACTTATATAACATTTATATATAATTGAAACAAACCCAATTTCATATTTATATAAAATAAATGTATATACTCATATACAAGCTTACATACAGGTTATAAATAAAATCAATATTTATTATCAAACTAATATAAACAATATATTATATTTTAAACAATACTTATAACAATATATAAAATATATAATAACATACAAACTTAAATATATATGTAAGCGTAAAACCTGTACACTTATATTTGTACTAATAAATAATATAACTTTTAAAATTTTAAAACTTACAAACTGTGTAATCCAAAATTCAACAACATATAATATTATATATATAGAGTACAACTTATATAAACTTTCCTATATAATAGAAATTAGAATTTGTATACGAAAATCATTAAACAACCTATACCACTGCAAGTATATAACTGTTAAACTGATAGATATTAGTCTTTCCTGTCAAACAGAGCAACAAACACAAGTCCAAATTTTATATTTATAGAAAAAAAAATTAACGCATATATACAAACTTTTGTTTCAGCCATACTATAGCAAAACCGAACAAATATATGCATAAATATAATACCTTATATAACGCGGGAAGAGGTCTGATAGGAGATGGGGAAGCCGATGGCTGCTGGTGGTGGACGGGTCGAAGGGAAGGGAGAGGGAGTTGTTGAGAGCAGAATGGGTTTCGGCGTTTATAGCTGCGGACAGATCGGAGTTCGGCCAGGTTTTGGGTGAGTAGATCTCGGTGCGAGCGTGGTGAAGTCGAGAGTCAGGCATGGATATTGGGCTCGGTTTGGATGGTCTAGGAAATACGCTGCTACAGGTGGGGCCGCACGTGTTGCTCTGGGTGGTGACGTGCATGCGAAGGGAAGCGGGTATGCGCGCGCGGACCTGGGTGCGAGGAGAGAGAGCGGGGTGGAGGAGAAAGTGAGGGTCGTTGCGTATACAAGTGAATGGATAAGTATGCTATAGTGGTTTAGAAATTTTTTGTTTCACAGGCAAGTTATGGGTTTAGAGATAAAAGGGGAAAGGAGGGGATGGAAAGAATAAAAGCTTTAGGGAAAAGGATGATATATATAAAGTTTGAAAAGCAAAAGGACAGAGAAACAACAATGCTTTTATATGATTTATATCAATTATTATATATTACCTTTTGAGGAATGAACTGATTAAACAGTGCAAAGGAGAGAGAACGACAATATATGAATTGAATAAGGGTGAAAGTCGCACGAAAATTGTAGAGTAATAAAGCCAGATGACCGTTTGATTTTGTACTATTAGCAATAAAATAAATGAAAAGTAACAGAAGACACTTGATTGACGTAGATAATTAAAGCAATTAATATGCGTGAGCAGTACGTTTCAAAATTTTGAAACCGAAGAAGAATTAACGGTCACAATTAAAGGTACCGTTAAAATGAACAGTTTATTCTTTTTGGCGCGTACCGGTCCTCAACATACAAAAATAATTATACCATAGAGATCAGCATGACAAGACGATCAAAACGGTATACAGATACTAGTAGCACGATCGTCCTATCAAAAGTTGATACGGACACTGATATACGTTGTTATTCCGTATGGAAAAATCCAAACGGAGCCAGAAACGTCCGAATATCGTGAAACGAATTTCGCAGTCTGATTTAGAGTGTTCCAAATAAATTTTCTCATGTTGACATATTTAGGTTTCGGAAAACTTTTAAATTTAGTTGTTATTACTGATTTAAATTGAAATAGAATTACACAATAAAATAAACCTCCATATTATCTAATGAAAATTTACTAGTTGCTATGTTTAAGAAGACGTATTCCAAATATAAAATTTTTATTTTCAAATTTTATTATTTAAAATTTCACAAAATTTCAATTAATTAAATAAATAAAATCACTAAAAGTTTTGGGTCGTTACACTCTCCCCCACTCAAAAATTTTCGTCCCCGAAAAGGAAGGAGGTAGGAGAATAGAACGACCAGAGTTAAAAGTAGATTGAAAGTAATTTGAAACTATATAAATTTTACTTGAAATATTCATTTGAAAACTTCATTTGCAATTCAATTATCTTTAATTATTTAATACCTTTCAAAACCCCTTTGTAAAATTTCTTGCTTCCGTTATAAGTACCATTTATGTTTAAATAACACCTTTATAAATATATATAAACTATTTGGAAACAATTATTTACATCATTAGTTATATTTACAAAGAAGTTATTGAAAACATTAAATCCATAAGTCCTAAATTTATAATTTTTTATTTCAAGATACCTTTCAAATATTATTAATAAATCAATAATCATTTACTTTAAATATGCTTTATTTAATTAATAGCCTCTAAAATATTTATAACACTAAAATTTTCTATTAAACCATGTAGTATATAAATAAACAATATTTAAAAAGGATATAGTCAATAAGGAAAAGAAGGAGGATTTGGAAAAACAGAATATAGTTGAATAAATAAAGCTGAGTAGATAAGGTAGATTCAAAAGAATAGTATCGGGCATGAATAATTAATTCAAACCATAATTAGAATTTCAATTTCAAATATTAACACAAATTCTCTTTGTTGGAAATATTTTTATAATAAATTACCTTTATAACGAAACAAATTTCCTTTTGAAAATACTTTTATAACTCGATGTCTCAACAAGTTTTTCCTCGTTCCTGTAGACTCTGGCAGTGCGTTGACCAGGCACAAAGCTAGAATTTTCCAGGTACTTAGTAGACTTGTTTCAACACCAAGTGAAAATACTAGAAAAACTTTTAAAAACAGATATGGAAAATACAATCCAAACAAAACAACCAAAACCTTTGTCTAACCATGGTTCGCAGATACACAATGGTTACGCTTGGATCCCCCGGGAAACAATCCATATCCGTAAGCTTTCTCAGCCCTGCGAGTTACGCCATGATGACTAGTAGAATGCAGGATACACAATGGTGCTTGGATCCCCCAGGAAATAATCCGTACCCCTAGGCCATCTCAGTCAGGCGGTTTCGCTACTAATGCGACCTACATAGATGCAGGATACACAATGGTTACGCCTGGCTCCCCCAGGAAACAATCCATACCCCTAGGCCATCTCAGCCAGGCAGTTGCGCTATGCAGTCGTGCTCGTAAGACCATGGGTAACGCCATGGAATTCGATGGAAAATCGAGTATCATATCCGGAAAACCAAAAATCAGAGAATATCGATAGAATGAATCCACAATGTGGCCACAAAGCGGATATCAAGCAGAAGGCACTTTCCATATCTTTACTTCGAAAATATGTATCATATGGTACCTTTTCAAATCACTTTCAAATATCATACTTATATAAAGTCCATTATATATAGGATTTTGTTTTCAAATCAAATACCTTTCCAAAATCAAGAGTATATCAAATCAAACTTATATAGGCTTCAATTATATAAGATTTCACTTTTCAAATTGAGTACCTTTTCAAATCCATAGTTTTCGAATCAACATCATACTTATACAAACCAATTTTTATATAAGTTCGATAACTCTTAAATCAAGTATTTAGTAACACAAGATTCTCAAATTTCAATTTGTTTCAATATCAGTTCAGTTTCAAAATCATATACAATCCCACCAAATTATTTCTTCTCAATTTAAATATCTTTAGTTTCAAAGTTTCCAACATAATAAATTTAGAAAATAATCCAAGTTTCTAAATCAATATAATTTGAGTCAACCAATTCATTTCCAAAATCAATGGTTTTCAAAATCAATCTTATACCTACATAAGGTCCATCCTATATCAGGATCAAAAATTTCAAAAATATATTTCGCTGCATGAAGAGCCATATGGGATTGAACATCTTTGCTTTATTAAAGGTTTTGAATTTAGAATAGTTTTGTAAATAAAATAGTTTTGTAAAATAGATTTGTATATAGAATAATTTTGTAAAATAGTTTTGTATGTAAAATAGAATAAAACAATTTGTTTAAGAAAATAAAAGAAAAATAGTTTAGAAAAATGGTTTTAAATTGATAGTAGTTTTTCATAAAAGAAAAATTCCAATTAAATTACAAAGATATCCAATCCAAAAACTTCCAATTTCAACATCAAGTATTTCAATGATATTAGAACATAAGATGTACATATGTCATCATTTCACAACATCACATTCGATCGCTCGCTCGATCACACAAGTTCGCTTTCGTACTAGTATTGTCCATTCGACTTCCCTAATGCGGACTTCGATATGGTTTCTCGACTAGAAGCCATTAGTCTCCTTGCATAGCCATATACTATGATAGAGAATTCTAGAATCAAGCCTAAAATCCATATCAAATATTCGCCATCAAGAATCAAATGAAAAATCCTAACACGAAATGGTGAAATTCACCTCGAACTTGTGTACTCAAACTTGGATCAAATTAATTATGCGAATAAAACAGCATACGTACAACTTATGTATCTATCCCAACTTTTTCAATATATAGTTTTATAAAGATGTTACTAAGTTAAAACATTTAAACTAAATTTTATTCAAAATATTTTGAAGACCAAATTCTTCTCAAAACATTTCAAATCTAAATTTCATATTAGAAAAAAATTCAAAATAGCCTTATTCATATACTTAACAAAACAATTTCAACTTATTTAAATCATATTACTTCATACTTAAACATTCAAAACAAACTTATATACTTTATCAAATAATTCATACTTTTCAAAATTACTTGGCTTTGAAAATTAAACCTTGATTTGGAAGTGCTCGAACCTTCAAAATAGTCGAAGAAATCAAATTTCCAATCCAAGAGTTGGAAACCAGCAATAAATCAGTAAATCAATTTCAAAAGATAGGGTTATACCAAGTCAAATCTGAAACTCGAGGACTGAACACCGACTTACTTCAAATCATTTCAAATATATATATATATATACATATATCTTTCGAATATCAAATCATACTTCGGAATTTGAAATCAAAAATGGTTTCACAAAATCACTCGCATAGCAAAGCTACTGAAGTGGCCTATCCCCCACTCTGAAACTCGAAAATCAATGCCGATGATGCGTGCACTATGTTAGGAAATCAATTCCTTGGTTTCGATGATCACAACTATGCAATGGAAAACAAATGTACATATATATCTACATTTACAGGAAGATGATAAAGTAACATCACCAAAGAGAGAAGAACAAGACTCAAAAGAAATATCAAGAGGCTACAAGTCGATAGAATTAGAAAAGGAATTGCATAGACACAGATACAGCAACATGCACACATTCAGACAGACGTCTGGTTAATATATCAGACGTCTGGAGAAAGTCTCTGGTTCACAACTCAGAAGAAAACAGACGTCTGATCCTGAACTCAGACGTCTGAAAGACATCCAGACATAAAACAGAAATGAAGATCAGACATCTGGATAATAAACACAAACGTCTGAAATGCTACCAGACACAAAAAATATATGAAGGCCAGACGTCTGAGGTCACTTTCCAGATATTTGATTATAGGCTCGACTATGTATTTTCAAAGTTCAACTCTCACATCCGAAAAGACACATCCGCTCCTCTTCACTGCAACTCTTCATCACTAACAGGAGCAACTATACAATGATTGTTAATAGAGGCAACTACACATAGAAACTCTTCACCACTATAAATAGCATTGGGAATTCAGGAGAAAGATGAACCTTACTCACTTACGCTCTTATCTCTTATACTCTGATTTATACCTGATCTCTAAGCAATCAACTACCTGTATTTAACTCTTCCATATATACAGAACTCCTCATTCAAATATTCTCTAGATAGATATATATATTGGAAGCATTTGTACTCAATAGTCAACATCCGTGTTATAGAACACATTCTTGACAAAGAAACTCTACTATTGTAAACCTGTTCCTCCGGGTCAAGTGAGGGTTAGTTGAAAGGAAATTCCGAAGAGGAGCTTCGGGACTGGACGTAGGACGGGAGGTCCGAACCAGTATAAAATCCTGGTGTGATTATTTTCATTTACTTTTCTACTATCATTTATCAAGTTATATTATATAGTTAGCTGTTTATACTTGCATATGCACTACACGATCCACCCCGTATAGACTTTCAATTGGTATCAGAGCCTGAGATTCTAGAGATCGTAACAACATCCTAGAATAAATGGCTATAAAGAGATCTACTCAAGCAATAGGAAGAGGAAGAGCAATAGAGAAGAATCAAAGGAGAAAACAAACAATTGCTTCATGGCTAAACTTAGATCACAATCGGTATGCTTAGATTCTTTATATAAAGATCTTCTGTTAGCACATGATGAATTATTAAAAGATTGTAAAACCTTGAATAAAGTTAATAGAATTGCTTTAGAAAAGCTAAAAGATTGTGAGCAAGAAATTTCCAGTTTAAAAGAGGAAAATAAATTTTTGACAAAACAAACTAAATGTTTTGAAAATACCGTAGAAGAACTTATTTCACAAAAAGATTTCCTACAAAAAGAAAATGAGCAGTTAGAAGATAAAAACAATGATCTTTTAGAGGAAATTAATGTTTTGCAAAATAAAAATACTATCTTTGATAAAGAAAAGGAAATTTTTTCAAAAGAAATCACGGATTTGAAAAGACAAAATAGTTTATTACAATCATCTTTAGATAATTCAGAATCTCGAATTTTTCTTCTTGAAAATGAGAACTGTACGATAAAAAGGGAGAATTCTGAATTAAACAAGCAAACTGATATTTTGAAAAATAGTAAAATTTCTTTTGAAAATAATACTTTTGACTTCAAAGCTAAATTTGACAAACTTAACGCTGAAGTCATAAAATTTAATAAAGGTCAAAATGATTTAAACATGATTCTACTTAGTTCTAGACCTTTACATGACAAAAGTGGTTTAGGATATAATAAAACTGATCGTAGAAATAGTACTAGATACGCTTTCATGTATAGTAAAAATGTTAATACTAGTACTAAATTTCGAGTAAAATCTAGATCAAATTCTTATAGAAATTCAAATACTTCTATGGCCAATAATATTTATAATTTCTCTAGAAGTACAAAATCATTGAACGGAAATATGAATAAAAATTATCTAAGCATTTGGGTTCCTATTAATTGGAAAAATAGAGAAAAATACATTGATGATTATTTTGATATGGTAATTAATAATGAAAATTATATTTATAAAGGTTTAACCACACCCAAACGGGTATGGTTTCCAAAGATCTAACCCCCCTGACCCTAACATAGTAAGTGGGTACCAAAAAATGATTTTTATTTATTGCAGGTACTCAGAGAAACAAAAGGAAAGATTTTGGAATTTGCAAATATGATTCCCTCATTCTTTTTTGATAATGACAAAGGGGGAGAGATAATAGAAAGCATATATTCAGGGGGATATTTAGAATATATATAAGTACATTGAATAGTTGTCATCATCAAAAAGGGGGAGATTGTTAGAAAATCAATTCCTTGGTTTCGATGATCACAACTATGCAATGGAAAACAAATGTACATATATATATCTACATTTACAGGAAGATGATAAAGTAACATCACCAAAGAGAGAAGAACAAGACTCAAAAGAAATATCAAGAGGCTACAAGTCGATAGAATTAGAAAAGAAATTGCACAGACACAGATATAGCAACATGCACACATTCAGACAGACGTCTGGTTAATATATCAGACGTCTGGAGAAAGTCTCTGTTCACAACTCAGAAGAAAACAGACGTCTGATCCTGAACTCAGACGTTTGAAAAACATCCAGACATAAAACAGAAATGAAGATCAGACATCTGGATAATAAACACAAACGTCTGAAATGCTACCAGACACAAAAAATATATGAAGGCCAGATGTCTGAGGTCACTTTCTAGACGTCTGATTATAGGCTCGACTGTGTATTTTCAAATTTTAACTGTCACATCCGAAAAGACACATCCGCTCCTCTTCACTGCAACTCTTCATCACCAACAGGAGCAACTATACAACGATTGTTAATAGAGGCAACTACACATAGAAACTCTTCACCACTATAAATAACATCGGGAATTCAGGAGAAAGATGAACCTTACTCACTTACACTCTTATCTCTTATACTCTGATTTATACCTGATCTCTAAGCAATCAACTACCTGTATTTAACTCTTCCATATATATAGAACTCCTTATCCAAATATTCTCTAGATAGATATATATATTGGAAGCATTTGTACTCAATAGTCAACATTCGTGTTATAGAACACATTCTTGATAAAGAAACTCTGCTATTGTAAACCTGTTCCTCCGGGTCAAGTGAGGGTTAGTTGAAAGGAAATTCAGAAGAGGGGCTTCGGGACTGGACGTAGGATGGGAGGTCCGAACCAGTATAAAATCCTGGTGTGATTATTTTCATTTACTTTGCTACTATCATTTATCAAGTTATATTATATAGTTAGTTGTTTATACTTGCATGTACACTACACGATCCACCCCGTATAGACTTTCACACTCATCACCGAAATTATTTTCCAGCGACATAAGTGAGTTCTGGACTTCTATTTTCTCAAACTTCTTTTGAAATTTCTTCAAAACTCATTAAAATCATTTGAAACATTTCTTATTCGGAAAATACTTTTAAATCATATTATTATTATATAATTCAAAATCTTAAAACCAATTTCAAAATACCGGAGTTCAATTCTCGAATATCAAATTTAAAATCCTTCAGTTATAAATCATTTTTAGATAAATCAAATTTCTTATATAATTTTTTTCAAAATTACAAATCCTTTCGAAACCTCAAATTCTCATTTTAAAAAGAGTATATAATCTTTATCGAAAACATTTCACTTTTATATATAGAATATAATCATATTTATCAAAATAATAATTTCGATATATAAAACACTTTCTAAAAATACAAACAAACCCGATTTTCAATGGATTTCAAAACAAAGATAGAGATTCCAATTAGAGGGACTCCAATCGGATAGAATTATGACTTGAAGATAGGCTCGGACAAAGATGAGATAATTAAATTTCAAAATAGAAGATGGATATACTTATATAAATCGCGGGCGACCTTAACCAGGTCAACCGTGACTTCAGGAATATAATCAATGCGGAAATCTAAGGCAAATCGACATTCGATCGCCAGAGATAGAATTCGGCATATCAAGAGATAGAAGCATCTAAACCGAGGGATATATAAATTCTCCGGTGGGTCAATGCCAATTGTAAAGGAGTTTCACCCCCTTTACAAATCATTCAAAGATTGGTTGGATCGCTTATTCTTCTAGAGATCATTCGAAGTGGAGTTATGGGATACTTAAGAATCAAGAACCACGAATAGGGAGAGGGGATAATGGATTATGGAACCGCAGGGAAAGTTCCAAAGTCTAAGGGAAAACCAAATCAAAGAGGAAGAAATTCAAGCTCGAACGAAAGTGATTCTGCAAATAAATTTACTATATATGCTAAGTTTGCCTAGAGCCTAAGCTTTGATACAAACTATAATGACCCGGTATTTTCAACCATTCGCATCCATACATGTCGGAATTGAATTGCTCAAAATGTCAGATTGTTATTTTATATTTGGCAAAACTTAGCATATACAGTAAATAATTATCACAGAATCACAGACACAGAGTAATATAATAATACGCAGCGGAATAAATAAATAGTAGTTCATGAAGCTACTATATAAAAATCAAAGTTAGAAATAAAATACAACAGAATATCTCAAATACAGTGAAGTCTCCAGTACAACAGATGACCTCTTTGAACAAATCAACTAGAAAAGCTGAAAGCTGAGTCGATAGTTGGATCTACAAACGAAGCTCCAAACTCCAAAGATGAGTCTCAAATGCTGTATCACTCGGTCTGACCCGAGCGTAAAGTAAAACACAAAACACTCAAGTCAGGATTAACATTCTTATATCAATAAATCCAACTTAAGTGAAATATCAACTGAAATATAAGTAACTTAAAGGATGTTTGGGATAACCATCCTCTAAGAATCCGTGGAACTATCTACAATGTTGAAATATACAGTATAACACTGTGGTCATTTTAAATAAATTTATACTTCAAAACCAAAATATCATTTTCATTTCAAATATATCTATTTTCCAAAATAGTATATATATATATATTAAATGATTTGTAAAGTAAGTATTTGTAATTTCCTTAAAACCTCATAAATCACTTCAAAATCAACTCGACTTTCCCATTCAAATTAAATTCAATCTCAATTTATCAATTTCCATTCAATTTTTCTGACTAAACAAATTCAAATTTTATCGATTTCGAATACAGATTTGAACCACAAAATAAACCATTTAAATCTCAATATAATTCAAAGCTCTAATATTCAACAATTTCAAAGCTAACTTTAACAGTTTCATATAGATCTTGATTTAACTTCATTATTATTTAGTCTCGAAATATTCTCTTATTAAATTCAATATTATTTAAGTAACCATAAATTACATTTTCCTAAATATTTCCTTTAATTTATTTAAATGTGAAATATTCATTAAACCACTTAAATCAAATATCCAGTTATAAAATTATGTCTTTAAATTTCACATTCAATAGTTTTAAATCGATTTAACTAAATAAAATTCTAAATTTAATACCATTTCAAATACATCCAAATTTATCTTTCCAACCTTAACTTTATTCAAATTATTGCAAAAATCTATATGAAATATAAATTTACATCAATACCTAACATATTATATGTATTCAATCAATCTTAATTAAATTAAATATTATTACTAAATCTATATATAAATTTACCGTTTATATATAAATCTTAAGAATCAGTATTTATTAAAACCATATATTTCTTTTCAAAACCATAGAAATTATTTTCAAAATATTTATATATGGACCAACGGTGTCTGTATACAATTTCATATCCTATGGTCAAGTGATACGGATATTTATCATTTCAATCCATAATTTAAATATATACGGGTAGATATCATTTCAACCCGCAATCCTAAATTCAAATCAAATGAAAATCGCTTGGGTCTATCATTTCAACCCATAACGATTTTCTCCTACTCTAAAGTCCGTTCGGGTATGTATCATTTCAACCCATAGTGAACTCTATACTAACAGGGAACTTGCAAAGTGATAACAAATATAATAATATAACAGACATATATCATCAATAACAATATAATATAAACAGCAGAATATGGTGTCATATCCCACAGGTGAACAATTACAGATAATAGCATATATAACAATTTAAATAGCCACAGCAGCATATTTCAATTGTCGTTTCAATTGAAATCAAATTTAATACATATAAGAACGTTAATCATGAGTGATTGCTCACCTTTTGAGGCTGGGGAGATTTGAAATAGTTAGGAATCCAAGAACGAATTTCCAAAACGAACAAGATCGGCAAGAATAGGACGAACAGGGCTGATAAATAGGAATTTACGAAGTCAAAACAGAACGGAATCGATGAAGATAATGGTATAAGTGAACTTATGTATATAACCATATATGGATAAAATCATATTCTAATTTCAAACTTATATAACATTTATATATAATTGAAACAAACCCAATTTCATATTTATATAAAATAAATGTATATACTCATATACAAGCTTACATACAGGTTATAAATAAAATCAATATTTATTATCAAACTAATATAAACAATATATTATATTTTAAACAATACTTATAATAATATATAAAAATATATATTAACATACAAACTTAAATATATGTGTAAGCGTAAAACCTGTACACTTATATTTCTACTAACAAATAATATAACTTTTAAAATTTTAAAACTTACAAACTGTGTAAACCAAAATTCAACAGCATATAATATTATATATATAGAGTACAACTTATATAAACTTTCCTATACAACAGAAATTAGAATTTGTATACGAAAATCATTAAACAACCTATACCACTGTAAGTATATAACTGTTAAACTTATAGATATTAGTCTTTGCTGTCAAACAGAGCAACAAACACAAGTCCAAATTTTATACTTATAGAAAATATATTTTTTAACACATATATACAAACTTTTGTTTCAGCCATACTATAGCAAAACCGAACAAATATATGCATAAATATAATACCTTATATAACGCGGGAAGAGGTCTGATAGGAGATGGGGAAGCTGATGGCTGCTGGTGTTGGACAGGTCGAAGGGAAGGGAGAGAGAGTTGTTGAGAGCGGAATGGGTTTCGGCGTTTATAGCTGCGGACAGATCGGAGTTCGGCCAGGCTTTGGGTGAGTAGATCTCGGTGCGAGCGTGGTGAAGTCGAGAGTCAGGCATGGATATTGGGCTCGGTTTGGATGGCCTAGGAAATACGCTGCTACAGGTGGGGCCGCACGTGTTGCTCTTGGTGGTGACGTGCATGCGAAGGGAAGCAGGTCTACGCGCGCGGACCTGGGCGCGGGGAGAGAGAGTGTGGCGGAAGAGAAAGTGAGGGTCGTTACGTATACGAGTGAATGGATAAGTATGCTATAGTGGTTTAGAAATTTTTTGTTTCACAGGCAAGTTATGGGTTTAGAGATAAAACGGGAAAGGAGGGGATGGCAAGAATAAAAGCTTCAAGGAAAAGGATGATATATACAAAGTTTGAAAAGAAAAAGGACAGAGAAACAACAATGCTTTTATATGATTTATATCAATTATTATATAATACCTTTTGAGGAATGAACTGATTAAACAGTGCAAAGGAGAGAGAACGACAATATATGAATTGAATAAGGGTGAAAGTCGCACGAAAATTGTAGAGTAATAAAGCCAGATGACCGTTTGATTTTGTACTATTAGCAATAAAATAAATGAAAATTAACAGAAGACACTTGATTGACACAGATAATTAAAGCAATTAATATGCGTGAGTAGTACGTTTCAAAATTTTGAAACCGAAGAAGAATTAACGGTCACAATTAAAGGTACCGTTACAATGAACAGTTTATTCTTTCTGGCGCGTACCGGACCTCAACATACAGAAATAAATATACCATAGAGATCAGCACGACGAGACGATCAAAATGGTATACAAATACTAGTAGCACGATCATCCTATCAAAAGTCAATACGGACACTAATATATGTTGCTATTCCGTACGGAAAAATCCAAACAGAGTTAGAAACGTCCGAATTTCATGAAACGAATTTTGCACTCTGATTCAGAGTGTTCCAAATAGTTTTTCTCATGTTGACATATTTAGGTTTCGGAAAACTTTTAAATTTAGCTGTTATTACTGATTTAAATTGAAATAGAATTACACAATAAAATAAACCTCCATTTTATCTGATGAAAATTTACTAGTTGCTATGTTTAAGAAGACGTAATTCAAATATAAAATTTTTATTTTCAAATTTTTATTTTCAAATTTTATTGTTTAAAATTTCAAAAAATTTTAATTAATTAATTAAATAAAATCACTAAAAGTTTTGGGTCGTTACAGTACGGTTTTATGGGGACCCACCTCTGCGCCTTGAAAATGGGAGTAGGGCAGACGGGACTCGAACCTGCGACTTGAATTAAAAGATAATTATTAGTTAGTAATAAAATTTAAAAAGGTATTTACTTATTAATAATAATATTTTAAAAATAATTTATAATTGTTTAGTAATGTTTAAAGTTAATTCTTTTATAAATATGATTCTTAAAGGTTATTCCTTAACGATTGTTTAATTATTATTTTAAAGTTATTTAGTTATTGTTTTAAAAATGTTTTAAATTTGAATTTAATTACTTATTTAAAATGGTTTAACAATACTTTAATTTTTTAATTAAAGTTAATTAACTAACTTAATATAAGTTATTTAATTATATTTAAAGGATAATTAATTATCATTTTGTAACGACCCAGAATTTCTGTCATTTGAAATTCGTATATTTAATTGATTTTAAATATTTACAAGTAAGATTTGTAAGTCGAATAAATTAAATTTTGAATATAGATATTTAATTGATTAACTAAATCGATAATTTAATATTTGAAATTGCGTAAATAATTGATAATTGGATCAAATGTGTATAAAAATGATTTATAAAGTCATATTAAATCATATTGGAGTTAGAATGATGTTTGTGAACTTTTAAAATTCAATTAAAAGTTAATTTGTGAAAATTGAATATTTTAATATTTAACTGACGATTAAAAATAGTCATTTTTCAAACAGTCTCGGATTTCAACGAAACCAGTTTCATCGGATCCGTAATGTTAAATTATTGTAAGATTTCAATTTACGAAGCAATCGGAGTTGTCATTTGTCCGGGGCAAGCTGAAACGCATAGAAATCGTTTTAATCGATTTAATTTTAATTTGATCGTTTATTTCCGTAACTCGCACATATGACCGAATTAGCTCCCGAAACACGTTCCATTGTGTTCGGAACGTGGGTAAAACCTTAGAAAAGCCAGCCGGCATGTTTGATTTCGTGTTCGGAAAATTTCGAGATGAATAGTGTTTTGCAATTTTCTATATAAGGACTAGCTTTCTTCATTTTGCAAGAAACCCTAGGGTTTCAAGCTTCAGCCGCCGTTTACATTGTTAATGGCTGAGAATTCATTTCTTTCCTCCTCAATTATCTTCAAATCCATCAATCGATTCAAGAAATCTCCAACTACAAAATGGAAGAGCACTCCGAGATCTTGAAATCCAACGGTGGTGATCTGAAATGGAGAGACGTGGAGGGGGATAATGGCTCGCGTTTGTTCGACCTTTGCACACATTTATCGTGGCGATAGTGCAACCGAGTGGGGTCGGCCTCTGGGCGTTGTTAAGGGGGAGCGGAGAGCATGGAACGGTGGTCCCTGATCGACGTAAATGTTAGCGAGGAGGCGCGATAATTCGTGTAAAATATAGCGGCCGAGTGGATTAGTTGCGTTCGAATTGCCTGGGAGGGAGAAGAAGGGAGTCACGGCCACGATTCCATCAAGCAAAATCAACGGCTGATGATGTGTAGGGTTTTGAAATTAAAAGAGAATTGTAAATTTTTAAATTCGTTCGAACTTTAAAACGCTATAACTTTTTGGTACAAGGTCCGTTTCGGACGAAACGAATTGCGTTGGGTTCGTTTTGTGGAGCACTACGCAATGGAGTTGGATTGGGATTGATTGGAGCTAGTGATAATTTTGAGTAAAAATTAAACGTGCGTTTAATTTTATTCGAAATAAAATACTACAACCGTTATTGAAAGCAAGGTGAGAACTCCTCACTCAATCGAAATTGTTTCGATTTGAATTTTATATAGTTAAATTTAAAATTGTTTGATTGTGTGAATTGAATGATATTTGCTATCTATTGTATTGAAATAGACCATATACGCCGCATTTTAAGCGGAGGTTATTTATTAAAAACATATACCGCGATAATTCCACCGTGAAGTGGAATTTTTATTATATATGTATTTGGAGTTGATTTCCCACATTATATAGCGGATGAGACCCTATTGTGCCGCATAATAGCGGATAATATTTATAAATCCCATATACCGCGATATTCTACTTTGAAGTGGAATTGGTATTGTGCTAACATCTGTGGATGCAGGGAAACAGGTTGGAGGGATCCAACTGGATTCCTCAAATAATTGAATTTGTTTCAATATTGTGTGTTGATTATTTATAATCTGTGTGTGATTATATTGTGATTGGAATTGTTGAAGGCTAAGATTTAGCCGAATGTATTTTTGGTATCGTTGGATACCAGAAATAAATAAAATTGGTTTTTTGGAAAATTTATTTTTAAGAATTGAATTAATTTGAAAGAAGGAATTTTAAAGTATAAAAATTGATTTTTGTAGTCTTATCGAATTTTTTCCGAAATATGGGAAAAGACTTTAATTAAGGGATTTTAATTTGCAAGGGCTTCTTTGGAAGGGATTTTAATTAAGACTTTAATTTGCAAGGGTTTCTTTGGAAGTGCCTTCGGTTCTGTTCGAACCTGGAACAGACTTGTATGGTTACATGTCTGACATTACATTTTGAGATATAAAGCTGATTTCTTTCAAATACATTTCTGTTGGTGGTGGAGAATTTATTCTCTTAGCTTAACACCCTTCTCTGAGACGTACGAGCTTAGAGGTTATGCAGTTGAAGGTTATCAGTGATATACTCCCAATTTGGTAGTGTGGCATGCTGAGTGTTGTTGTGTGATGATTATTTATTGATCATTTGTTGATCAAAGCATGGCTTTGTGAAAAAGCTTAGCTTTATGGACGAGACTTCGTCGGACCTCACAACCCGGAAATGGTCGAAACAGGAATATGCGGCAAGGTTATGAGGGTTGCTCCCTTTAGGGTATGTCATTTCCTTTTGGAAAAGGATGGTATCAGGTATGGAGCCCTGGTATTTAACCTATGTGGTTACTCCAATCTCATTTACTGTGTGATTGTGTGTTTGATCGAGGTGCCTCGGATAAAAGTCCCAAAGGACCGGGGGGTGGCATACTCGAGAAGTAGTTACCTAGTGTCAAAGGTAACCCGGCCTTGTGTTGGCAGAGATCCGGTTAGGTTCTCGGGACGTCCATCCAGAGGCAATCCCATTGGCAGTAGGAAGTTCCTTAGCCTGACCATTTGTTGGAAATCCAATTTCCAATACGAACCTTGTACGGTATTAGTTGTAGAACCTGCCATTTACTTATGGTGGTCACCACTGTTTAGATGGTAGCTATAGTAGGCATACAATAATGGTTGTATGTTGGCTAAGATTAATATTATACTTTCGAAATGTTTTCCACTATGCACTAATAGTAATAATATCCAATGATTTTGCGTAGTAAGCATGTTTGACTATCATAAGAAGAAATCTCCTCCAATTCTGCGTTTGCATTGTGTGTGTGGAGGGAGGTCTTATGGTAGTTTCATTTTCCAAAAGCATTGCGGATGTCTTTTATTTCCTTTGTTGTTGTTTTAATGATAATAACTGTTTTAAGTTCTCACACCAGTCTCATGACTGACCTGGAGTTTATTATTCCTTTCCTAAACTCTGGGTGCCCATCATTTTCCACATGGGTAGCCTAGAGTCAGGTTATCAGGTCATTCTGGATTTAGGAGATGCTGTGAAGCTCAGTGGCGAGCTGGATGCGAAGACGTAGCATTTGTATATGATATTATTTATTCCGCTGTGTATTCTGTATAAGGAAAAGTTTGTATAACTGTCCATTGATGTATTGTGTGTATATTAACCCTGATGATGATGTAATGTATAAAATGATATAGTTCTTGATTTAAAGATTATTCATTTATCAATTATATGTTGTTCCGCTGTGAATGTGAGATTCTGATATTGTTTATGTTGTTTTTTTCCTTTTTCTTCTTTTTCTTCTACCACTTCTTTTTAACCATAACAATTTGGTTTTCCGGCATTCGATTGCTCGGCAGTTGATACAGTGGATGTATTAATGTCGATTTTCGGAAGCCGAAGAATCGGGTCCTGACAATGTGGTATCAGAGCATATGGTTAAGCGATAACCTTAGTTCTGTTGGGAATTACTCATTAGAGATAGAGTCAGTAGTACTCTAGAATGAGTTTGAGTGTAATAATAGATATAAGCGCGTATTTGTTAGTGAATATGAAATTGTTTTGTATTGTGTTGACTTATCGGTTAATTGTTTATAGATTCTGGTCAGTGCAGTCTAGCTAACTGTAATCGATAGGGGTTTCTAAACTCTTAAACAAGATAAACCGACACAGTATCATTTTAAATTGGGTAAATGAAATAATTTTACCTCGATTATATTTTGTATATAAAAAAATAATTTTTCAGAATTGTTAGAGTGTATATAAAATTGAATTGTTTGGTTGTTGAAAATGTAAGGATATATATATGAGTTAATAAAAGTTGTTTGAATAATCTAAATAAAAACAACAATTGTATAAGTATGGAATTATAATTAATATGATTTGCAATTATGAAATAATCTGGTATAAGTAAAGTTAAATAGTGAAATTTTATGAGAAAAAGATTTATAAATGTGATTTATAAATAAAGGGAAATTTTTGAAAGAATTTAAGCACTGGATTCACTAGTGTTGCTGGGAAATAATAAGGGTGATGACTGCAGCATCATCAGTATCATTTTCGAGTTTCTGTGTGAAGAATTTGCTACCATAATAAATTGGAAATTGAAGTTTTGTTGTGATAAACAAATTTAATTTAAAAATCCAAGTTGTAATGATGAATATAAGTGAAACGAGTTTTAGACTTATAATATGAAATAAAGATTTTAGCTTCGGTAAAGTTAAAGAATTTGAGTTAGCATAATAAAATATGTGATTTGAAATTTAACTAAAGGAAGTTAAATAAATTAAATCAGATTTGGAAGTTGAATAATAAGTTGTATAACTTATAGAGTGAGAAAATGTAAGTGAAACCAAATGATAAAATGGTTAAACAATTTTGTTAAGGAAAGAAAATCTGAATTGGATTTATAAGTGGAAATTTAAGTTAAGTTAAACAAATAGTGTTTAAAAGGAATATAACTTAAGTTGTATAGTGAAAGCAAATGTAAGTGGAAATTTTAAATGAGATATGACTTAAGTGATGTTAAATGAATTTGATTTTGATATCGAAGTAAATTAATAAGTGAATTAATGAAATGAAGTAATGAATACGAATTTGAGTTATGTAATGAAATTCAAATTTATTTGTAAAATGAATTAGCAATTGAATTAATAAATGGATTGAATGTTAATCAATCGAATGTGAATAAATTGATATGGAATAATGGATATAAGTGTTAATTCATTAAAAGCTAATAAATTGGAATTTGAATGAATCGAATGAAAGCCAATTTAATATTAAACCAATTGGAATTAAAAGTGTTGAACCAAATTGAAAGTAAATTAAATAATTTTGTTATGTTGGTTATGATTTGATTGTTAGATGGTTGTTAGTTAATTGTATATAAATTCATTAAGTATTAATGAAATTGAATTAGTGAAGTTGAAAGCAATGTAATTGGATCCAAATTGGAAGTAAATGAATATGAACCGAATTTGATTTGAATTGGAAGTGAACCAACTTGAATTTACATTAGTGAATGTAAACTAATTGAAAATGAAGAATTGAATGTCGTTGTATGTGAATTGGTTGTAAACAATTACAAGTGATGTCGAAATTATATAAGTTGCTTATAAACCTTGTTTAGTATGCATTTTTTTAATATGCACATGTTGTAGTTGTTTCAAAGAGTAAATTGTTAATAATTATATATATATATATGTCACTTACATATTTAAATTGAGTAAGTACAGGTGCCATGGCTGCCGTTCGACTGGTTGGTCGCGCTAAAATGCTTAATAAATATCTGCTTTGCTTAAAAATGCTAAAAAGGTACGCCTACGCAATAAAAATAGGAAATATGAATTGTTTTACTGCTTTTCCGACCGTGTGGGTCGATGTATATATATTTATGTCTATTGTGATCCTACTACGATCGAACCGCGCAAAGGAGGCTATGGCGAATTTTTCTGAGAATTTAAGGCATTAGAAAATTTTTGGGAAATTTTGGAAAATTTGTGAAAACTAAATTTTGAATTTGGAGTTAAAAGTTAAACGATATAGTTGTTTTGAAAAGCATAAATAAGTATAGATTTGAAAAACTTAGTAAAGTTTTTGAAAGAGTTTAACTATTGGATTTTGGGGAAGTTGTACACTTAAGTGATTTTGAAATCTAATTTGAACAAATTGTTTGAAAAGTTAATGAATTGGGGCATTTTTCTTACTTTGCAATTTCGAGGACGAAATTCTTTTAAGGGGGGAAGATTGTAACGACCCAGAATTTCTGTCATTTGAAATTCGTATATTTAATTGATTTTAAATATTAACAAGTAAGATTTGTAAGTCGAATAAATTAAATTTTGAATATAGATTTAATTGATTAATTAAATCGATAATTTAATATTTGAAATTGCGTAAATAATTGATAATTGGATCAAATGTGTATAAAAATGATTTATAAAGTCATATTAAATCATATTGGAGTTAGAATGATGTTTGTGAACTTTTAAAATTGAATTAAAAGTTAATTTGTGAAAATTGAATATTTTAATATTTAATTGACGACTAAAAATAGTAAATTTTTCAAACAGTCTCGGATTTCGACAAAACTAGTTTCATCGGATCCGTAATGTTAAATTATAGTAAGATTTCAATTTTTGAAGCAATCGTAGTTGTCGTTTGTCCGGGGCAAGCTGAAACGCATAGAAATCGTTTTAATCGATTTAATTTTAATTTGATCGTTTATTTCCGTAACTCGCACATATGACCGAATTAGCTCTCGAAACACGTTCCATTGTGTTCGGAACGCGGGTAAAACCTTAGAAAAGCCAGCCGGCATGTTTGATTTCAAGTTCGGAAAATTTCGAGATGAATAGTGTTTTGCAATTTTCTATATAAGGACTTGCTTTCTTCATTTTGCAAGAAACCCTAGGGTTTCAATCTTCAGCCGCCGTTTACATTGTTAATGGCTGAGAATTCATTTCTTTCCTCCTCAATTATCTTCAAATCCATCAATCGATTCAAGAAATCTCCAACTACAAAATGGAAGAGCACTCCGAGATCTCGAAATCCAACGGTGGTGATCTGAAATGGAGAGACGTGAAGGGGGATAATGGCTCGCATTTGTTCGAACTTTGCACACATTTATTGTGGCGATAGTGCAACCGAGTGGGGTCGGCCTCTGGGCGTTGGTAAGGGGGAGCGGAGAGCATGGAACGGTGGTCCCTGATCGACGTAAATGTTAGCGAGGAGGCGCGATAATTCGTGTAAAATATGGCGGCCGAGTGGGTTAGTTGCGTTCGAATTGCCTGGGAGGGAGAAGAAGGGAGTCACGGCCACGATTCCATCAAGCAAAATCAACGGCTGATGATGTGTAGGGTTTTGAAATTAAAAGAGAATTGTAAATTTTTATATTATTAAATTCGTTCGAACTTTAAAACGCTATAACTTTTTGGTACAAGGTCCGTTTCGGACGAAACGACTTGCGTTGGGTTCGTTTTGTGGAGCACTACGCAATGGAGTTGGATTGGGATTGATTGGAGCTAGTGATAATTTTGAGTAAAAATTAAACGTGCGTTTAATTTTATTCGAAATAAAATACTGCAACCGTTATTGAAAGCAAGGTGAGAACTACTCACTCAATCGAAATTGTTTCGATTTGAATTTTATATAGTTAAATTTAAAATTGTTCGATTGTGTGAATTGAATGATAGTTGCTATCTATTGTATTGAAATAGACCATATACGCCGCATATTAAGCGGAGGTTATTTATTAAAAACATATACCGCGATAATTCCACCGTGAAGTGGAATTGGTATTATATATGTATTTGGAGTTGATTTCTCGCATTATATAGCGGATGAGACCCTATTGTGCCGCATAATAGCGGATAATATTTATAAATCCCATATACCGCGATATTCCACTTTGAAGTGGAATTGGTATTGTGCTAACATCTGTGGATGCAGGGAAACAGGTTGGAGGGATCCAACTGGATTCCTCAAATAATTGAATTTGTTTCAATATTGTGTGTTGATTATTTATAATCTGTGTGTGATTATATTGTGATTGGAATTGTTGAAGGCTAAGATTTAGCCGAATGTATTTTTGGTATCGTTGGATACCAGAAATAAATAAAATTGGATTTTTGGAAAATTTATTTTTAAGAATTGAATTAATTTGAAAGAAGGAATTTTAAAGTATAAAAATTGATTTTTGTAGTCTTATCGAATTTTTTCCGAAATATGGGAAAAGACTTTAAGAAAGGGATTTTGAAGAATATTATTTATAAGTTGAAGAATTTATTTAAAATTTTGATTTTTTAAATAGATTTGAAGAAATAAAGAAATTTATTTTAAAAGGGAAATGATTTGGATATTAATTGGAAATTTGATATGGTGTTTTGAAATTGATTTATAGAAATTTATCTGATTTAAATTAGTCAGATAATTAAATTAATCCAACTTATTGATGTTGGATTATATTGGATGTTGAATTATTTGATATCCCAAATATGTGATGCTATGTGATATATCCTGTTCTATGTTGTGATTTGTGATCTATTTATCTGTGATAGATATATCTATGATATGTGAATGAAAGATAAGCGTTATAGTTTATACCGCTTATTAATTATATTGTTATATTTGATCTGTGATGGTAGAATGTTGTTGTACTATTGTGTTAAACCCTTGGACTACACAATACACACACAGATGTGGATTTCACGTGGAAATCGGTTAAGTCACAGATTTTTGACAATTTTGAAAATTGAATTATTGAATCCAAAATAGTTTTGGAATTCGAATTGAAGGCTTTTGAAAATGAGTTTCAAAAATAAGAGTTATTTCAAATTATTTAATAAAAATTGGAATTTAAACCATTTGATTTAAATTTTGAATTCAATGTTTTGAAATTGAATTCAATGAATTGAGAATTTTGGTTTAAAGGATTTTTACAAGTTATAAAAGGTGTTTATATGGGTTTTTAACCATTTAAAAATATGGTTTTGGAAATTTAAATTTAAATCCAAGTTTTGTACTTGAATGGCTTTAACTTGTGTAATTGTAATCAGTTTTTCCCAAAACGAAAACTATCTGTTTTCAAATAATAATAGCTTTCATAAAGTGAAAAGATTTCCAATTTGTATCGAAACATTTCAAGTTGAAATGAAATTGTGAATAGATGGAAAAACTATGAATTAACCTTTTTGAAGATGATTAAGCTTTATTTTGAAATCAAAAAAGATTTTAAAGGGTGTATCTCTTATATTATAAAAGACTTGAATTGTGAATAGTTTTGAAAGCTATAAGTTAAATCTTGATTTAAAGATTTAATGGGTTAATCCAATTGAAATGGAAAATGATTTGGAAATCTGTGAATGAATCTTTGTGAAACTGGGTAAACTTTGTGAAGTAAATCTTTTTGTTTAAAGATTTAAAATGGTAATTTGTTTAAACCATTTAAAGGAAAGGATTTGGGTAATAAGTTGTGACTTAATTGAAATCTCTATATCCATATGTTTCAAATATTGTGCTCACTATTCGGTTTAGCCGGGAAAGGACCTTTGTGTCATATAACCCATTCTGAATAAGTGATACGACGATATGGATCGTATTGAAAATCGGTGGTGAAGACCGGGTATTTGTGAAAACGATAGGATGACCTATCGATTGTCTCTGCACCGTTAGCTACGGTATAGAGATTTCCTTTGTGATGAGAAGTTCGATCGGGATTGTGAATACCCGGATTGCAAGGGCTTCTTTGGAAGTGCCTTCGATTCTGTTCGAACCCGGAACAGACTTGTATGGTTACATGTCTGACATTAAATTTTGAGATATAAAGCTGATTTCTTTCAAATACATTTCTGTTGGTGGCGGAGAATTTATTCTCTTAGCTTAACACCCTTCTCTGAGACGTACGAGCTCAGAGGTTATGTAGTTGAAGGTTATCAGTGATATACTCCCAATTTGGTAGTGTGGCATGCTGAGTGTTGCTGTGTGATGATTATTTATTGATCATTTGTTGATCAAAGCGTGGCTTTGTGAAAAAGCGTAGCTTTGTGGACGAGACTTCGTCAGACCTCACAACCCGGAAATGGTCGAAACAGGAATATGCGGCAAGGTTATGAGGGTCGCTCCCTTTAGGGTATGTCATTTCCTTCTGGAAAAGGGTGGTATCAGGTATGGAGCCCTGGTATTTAACCTATGTGGTTACTCCAATCTCATTTACTGTGTGATTGTGTGTTTGATCGAGGCGCCTCGGATAAAGGTCCCAAATGACCGGGTGGTGGCATACTCGAGAAGTAGTTACCTAGTGTCAGAGGTAACCAGGCCTTGTGTTGGCAGAGATCCTGTTAGGTTCTCGGGACATCCATCCCGAGGCGATCCCATTGGCAGTAGGAAGTTCCTTAGCCTGACTATTTGTTGGAAATCCAATTTCCAATACGAACCCTGTACGGTATTAGTTGTAGAACCTGCCATTTACTTATGGTGGTCTCCACTGTTTAGATGGTAGCTATAGTAGGCATACAATAATGGTTGTATGTTGGCTAAGATTAATATTATACTTTCGAAATGTTTTCCACTATGCACTAATAGTAATAATATCCAATGATTTTGCGTAGTAAGCATGTTTGACTATCATAAGAAGAAATCCCTTCCAATTCTGCGTTTGCATTGTGTGAGTGGCGGGAGGTCTTATGGTAGTTTCATTTTCCAAAAGCATTGTGGATGTCTTTTATTTCCTTTGTTTTTGTTTTAATGATAATAACTGTTTTAAGTTCTCACACCAGTCCCATGACTGACCTGGAGTTTATTGTTCCTTTCCTAAACTCTGGGTGCCCATCATTTTCCACACGGGCAGCCTAGAGTCAGGTTATTAGGTCATTCTGGATTCAGGAGATGCTGTGAAGCTCAGTGGCGAGCTGGATGCGAAGACGTAGCATTTGTATATGATATTATTTATTCCGTTGTGTATTCTGTATGAGGACAAGTTTGTATAACTGTCTATTGATGTATTGTGTGTATATTAACTCTGATGATGATGTAATGTATAAAATGATATAGTTCTTGATTTAAAGATTATTCATTTATCTATTATATGTTGTTCCGCTGCGAATGTGAGATTCTGATATTGTTTCTGTTGTTTTTTTTTGTTTTTCTTTTTCTTCTTTTTATTCTACCTCTTCTTTTTAACCATAACAATTCGGTTTTCCGGCATTCGATTGTTCGGCAGTTGATACAGTGGACGTATTAATGTCGATTTTCGGGCATCGAAAAGTCGTATCGTTACAATATTAATATTATTTTAAAGTTGACTAATTATTGTTTTAATAACGTTTAAAATTTGTTAATTATTATATTAATATTGTTTTGAAGTTAACTTATTTATACAATAATAGTGTTTGAAATTAATCTAATATATTATTAAATAGATTCTAAATTTATTATTTTAAATAAGATTTGATTAAAATGAAATATAGGGATGTTTAAATAGTAATTTGTTATTTAAAGCTATTTTAAATAACTTATGGTTTATCAAGAGGACGTATTGACTTAAAGAGTCTATTAAGGAGTTGGATTAAATATGGTAAGAGTTTTATAAATTGCTTTGGATAATTATAAAGGAATTTATAAATGAGTTTTAAAGAATCTAGGAAGGAGAAGCTTTATAAATGGGATTTGGGATATATTAAAAATGTATTATAAAGGGATTGGTGTTTTGGGTTTCTCCGTTTAAGTGATATTTGGGTTTGATCATTTAAAATATGATTTCAAAATAGAAAATCTTTCTAAGTGTTGGTGAATATACCTTCCAAGTTTGAAAGTGAGATGGTTAAATATATTTATACCGGTGAGATAAGTATATGGTTATATTTTCTAAGTATCGAAAATATGGTGGTTTGTGATTATACTTATCCTGTTGAGATAAGTATATGGAAGTGATTTCCAAGTATTTGAAATGTGATTTTACATTAATGAAAGATTAATTTAAGAGGCTTAGTGACTTTCCATGAGAAATATAATCTTTTTTTGGAATGTTTGTTTATTTGACAGTTAAATTACCGACTATTAAATCTGAACCAAAATGTAACTCTGGAAATATCTAGGAGAAACACGAAAATTATAGGATACAGTTACCATCGATGGTACTATACTGTATGTATAAACTCGTTTCATTCTTCTAGGACAATGATAAGGAAATCTATCCACTGATGGTTAGGAGATGAACTCCGCTCTTATCCTTGTATGTTTATTTCCTAAAGAACCAGGGTTGAGTTTACCGAAAATTATCGAAAGTTGTTTCGAAGAGACCGGGATCAGATATGTTATCAGAAAACCACTTTGATCCAACTCAAGCATTTCGAAATGAAGACATTTTGAAGAATATGTAATCGAAGATGGAGCATTGAAGTGCAAGGGCTTCTTACAATTAGTCTTGAGGGTGATTCCAAAATGGATGTAGTAGAAGTGTGCCTTCGGTTTGTCCTTATCCTGGACAACTCGTATGGATGAATGCTGGCACTGTATTACTGCCTAGAAGGTAGTGTTAGCATTCCAAGTGGGTTTGCTATTCAAAAGGTAAGCATAGCCTCAAGCCTCATCAACTGGGAATGACCAAAATCAGGGAAGATGCAACAAGGCTAAGTGGGTCGCTCCCATTAGGATGTGTCATCACCTTTCTAGATACATCTACATATTTATGGATTGGTTGTGCATGAGATCTCAAATAAAAAGAGTTGAAAAGCAATCGGCGTGATGACATACTCGGTATTATCCAGTCAGGGGTAGACCGGTCTTGTGTTGGAAGGGGATCCAAGCGAGGTCCTCGGTACTTTTTCTATACTTGTACCATGATAGGTGGTACCCCGATGCCTTGTCATAGTATGGAATCCATTCTCCAATAAGCGCCGTACGGTTTTGATTGATCCAACTATGTTGAAATGCGAGATGCAAGCATTTCTACTATTTTCATATTTTAGATTGACCTCTCTACATTATTATAATATCACAGGATTTTCTGATATAAAGGTTTTGGTTATCGTATGGTAAAAACCGGTTCGTGTTTATGTGCGGCATGGTCTTACGAGATACCTTTTATTTTAAAGGATTTTAAAAGTTATAATAAATAAAATTCCTTGTGATTTAAGTTTTCATGCTGGTTTTACCAGACTGACCCGGGGGTTGTTTTCCTATAATGCTCAGGTCAAACCGAGCATATTTCCAGGTTTAGCTGGACGTTTGGAGCTTTAGGAGATGAGCTGGAGGCCTAAGGATGTATTCACGTATATGGTTATTTTTCCGTTGCATTCATGTTTGTATTTATCAGCAATTGTAAGGACATGTTATTATAATTGTCCGAGCTGAAATAGGTTAGCAAACTCTAATCGATGCCTATATATACATAAATTTTAGTTTTGTTTTTGTGTAAAGACTTGTTATATAATATAGATTATTCGAGCCATTGTGAGATTCTGTATTTATTTAGTTTCTTCTTGTCTTCTTTCTTCTTTCTTTTCCCTAACTATCCGCTTTTCCATTTAATTTGGGTTGGACATTTAATTTGGGTTGGACATGTTATTCTATCTTTATTTTCTTTTCACCCCTACCAATTAGGTTTCCGACACTTGAGTTTGCGTCACGTGAACACCAAAGATGTATAATTGTCGATTTTCGAGGGTCGAAAACCCCATTCATCACACCTTATAACATTAAGCAATTTATCTATCCTTATTAAACTTAATTTTGCTGGGGGGAAGAGAGTTGATAGTTAAAGGCGCATTGGGAACTTTTGGTAAGTTCCAACATTTGCGAGGTTGAGGATTGGATCCACATTCATCCAAGTACCTTTTTTCAAGTCACCTGATCAAGTCTCAGTAACCATCGGCTAAGAAAGAATTTGATCATGGGAAGCTCGACATAAACCAAGTGAAGTCATTCCATTAGTTTGGCCCTGTCTCCGATCAACATCCATAAAAGGTGGTGAGCTGTTCAGTCTCCTTGTGGAAGTTCGATTGGTAGAAACATGATTTTCGAATAAAGGATTTGACCCGTTTATTATTAGAGTCCTTAAGGTATTTAATCCATTTTAAGAGTCTTATGTATCTTTCGTTCGATTCATCCAAAACTTTGCATAACCTTTCTTTTTCTCTGTTAAGTCTCAAAATTTCATCTCTCTTTCTATCCAATAAAGTCTCTACATAGTTTCTGTTTGTCTTTCTATGCTAGTAGTCAGGTAATATTGGAATCATCAACTATAAAACAAGTAAACTAGGAAATAGTGTTTGAGGATAGAAACTCCCTATGGAGGGTTCACTGTAGCACTTGGCTTAAAGGGATGAGCTTTTGGATCCTAGAAAGGTAGTAACTAAGTTTTCTTAAACCATAAAGAGTTGAGCTACCAGGAGAACACATTGAGGGCAGTGTGCTACCAGCATTTTTATCAGCATAGGGAGAAGAGAAATCAGATGCATGGCTTGAATCTTAAGGAACTTTTGGCACACCTTGGCCTGAACCTTCATCCCCATCTTTTCTCAAAGAAACATCTCGAGTATGGTCATCAACACCATCATTCCCATCATCATCATCGTTATTGTTATCGTCATTCAACTTATTTACTTCATCGCTTTCTGATCTATCATCATCTAATGAGAGGATATTGAAAGTCAAGAACTCAACGGGATCGATTAGATCATTATCCCCAAAATCAGACAAATCTCCCGAAATGCGATTAAGAAGAATATCAAAAAAAATTATAGTCTATTCTGGTAGAATGAAGAAGGGAAATACATATTATGGCGATCAACATTGTCTTGGTAAGCAGTGAATAGAATGGCATCGGAATTCTGATTATTCCAATGAGGAAGTAATTCACTTAGGAAAGAAGATATCTTGGACTTGATATCACGTTAATATGACTTTGACTTGTTAAGAGATGGGTTCTTCTTTTCTAAACGCTTTTACAAAACCAGAGTTTTAGATGAGGATTTTCAGGATTGGAAATTTTCTATTAAGCCTATGCAAGATCATTTTCTAAGACTCTTACTCTCTCCTCTAAATCTTAAGTTTTCTTTTTCAATGAATCCAATAAAGATGTAACTCAAAAATTCTCAGAGTATAGGGAACCATTGTTAGATTGAAGGGTTTTATTTTGCCTTTAAGGGTCATTATCTTCTCAAATAATGAAGAGTTTCGTTTCTATAGTAGTAACATGTTCTGAGAAGAGAGAAAAGACGATTGCTGAAAATTGAATAGGTGTTTTCAAATCTGAAAAGAATCATAATAAAATTAATACTAAATTAATGAAACACTACAATATGGTGAAACAAAAAGGAAGCCATACCAGGGTAAGATGTTACGAAAGGGAGGTAAGAACTTGTTTTAAAAATGGAGTGGACACTCAGTGGAACCTAAGGAAGCAACATCATGACATTGGAGCATGTTTATTAATAGTTCATCAAAACTTAAAGGGTGAGGAGTTTCCATTCCAAAGTGTGAAGGAGGAGCATCCTCGAGAAGAGGGGAATTAAGTCCTTGTTCATATTGGAGGAAGGCTAGGAAATCGTTGACTGGATAGTTGATAATATAAGTAACTAGACTTTAGGTAGGTAAAGCTGAAGAAGTGGTGATAGCACGAAAGAAGAGACCAAAGGTAGCGATGGAGCAGGGTCAGTCTTTTCGGATTTCTTAAGTAGAGGCTCGGAGAAAGTATGTGCATCATTAGACCCTTTTCACTTCTTTTCTTTTGCCAATGCAAATTATGTCTCCTGATGCAAAGGTTAAAGATGAAGAAGCAGCTTTAAAAGTGAGAGAAAGTGGTGACTTTCTGGTAGCTTTTAGGGAAATGGGCAAATTTGAGGGGTCTTCACCTGAAGACAGAGCTTTAGCACCAACCAGATACATATCTACCATATAGGAAAAATAAGAAGAAAATAATAATAATAATAATAATGATAAACAAACATAATCATTGTTTCCTTTAACATAAAAAGAAAAAATAATAAAACCTTGGGAATATCAAGGACTATCAGTAGTTGGGCGCTGAGCTTGGGGGTTTGTAGAGAAAACTTTAAGCTTGGGGCAACAAGAGTCGATGAGCCATATTTGTTCCTTTTTTCATAGGGGGCTCCCCCAAAATTCGATGAAATGGTTGAATTAAAGAATATTTTTTCACCTTTTCTTCGGTAAGTAGCCTCAGTCAACTCCTTTAGAATATGGTAGCATTTTCAGAGTGATTAGTTTAGCTAAAACATTACGATTGATGTTTTTTGAGTCAGCAGCTGAAAATGACACGAGAAATGTTCAAAGATCCAGAAATTCGAACACTTCATATTTAAATATTTTAATTAGGTTTAATGTGATAAAATTGATTTTATAATCATGTTAAACTCTTTTTAAGTAATAACATATGATGGTAAACTTTTTTTTGAAAGTGTTTACAAAACTAAACAGTTTGAAGAAACATCGATAATGTGGCCGAAAATTGTTTTATCGATAAATGGTTTTTTTCTCGATAGAAGTTGTTCGAACTTATTGTGCTTGCTTACAATATTAATGTGTTATATTAGCAAGTAAAAATATTTTATGTGTTATGGTTAACTAAATATGACTAGTGAAGGAATGTGGATGGATTAGAGGAGAAGATATTTTGATTAATAGTAAAGATATTTGTTTTTGAGAGGTGAAGTGGAAAGATGGTATGTGAGGGGAAGCTTGGCTGGCCAAGAAGGTTTAGTAGGTAAGTTTGACCTCTTATGAAGTCTATAAATCTACCCTAAGGATCTCCAAAATTCATTTGTTGTATATGAACCAAAAATAGCAAGCCTTCTTTAACCTCTCCTTTCTTCATTTTATTTTTCTCAAATCATATCAAATCAAACCTAGATTTTCTAAAACTCAAGCAAGGACCCTAAGGAAACCTAGGGACAGAGGAAATCAAATCAAATTTTGAAGGAATGGAGCACAACACCCTAAACAAATTTTGGTCGTGAGCAATTTTGGGGGTAAGAAGCATGACCGAGAGCATATGCGAGCTAAATTTTGCATCGTTGGTTGTTTGGTGATGGTAGGAAGTGTTCATGTAATTCTTGGTGGCTTGTGCTTATGTTAGCTTGATTATGGGATGAGTTACTCACCATTTGATAATATATATTGTGTATGAATATAAAGTTAAAGTGAACTAATAAAGTTATAACTTTGGACCCCTTTGCTTTTGAAAGAAAATGACAACTATATATTGTATATCATCACTTGTATTATCCTCTACAACATGTAACGTGTCCTTGACTTTGTGTTTACATGTTTGGTTTAGTTGTATGTGAAGTTGAAGTGTGTTTGAAATTGTTTGAAGCGGGAAAGTTTGTTATAAGTGCACTTCATAAATCTCTTGTGTTTAACTTGCTTAAAATGGTTATATGTAAATATATTATGAAAGTATATATTTGGTTGTGCTCTACACTTATATTAGCATATGAGACAACAACAAAGTGGTTTAAAAGTTACAGAAATTGTAGAACAAAGTGGCAATAGTTATAGAGAGAAAGGTCGCTAGATGAGCACTTTTAAATTGCCTCATGTTCGGCGATTTTTAATATGATTTTCAAAGACATCCTTAGATGTTTCTTTACAGTTTTAATAAGTACTATATATATATACTTCTAACTCTAATAATATCAAAGTTTAAAAGATTTTAAAACTGGCCAAACAAAATTGCAGAAGTTATAGCGGGAAAGATCGCTATATGAGCACTTTGAAATAACTAGTTTTTGGGAAATTTTAGTATGGCTTTAGGAAATATCCTTAGGAGTTTCTTTGCATGATTTTTAAGTAGTCTAAGAATACTACTTACTATAAAAAAATTGGACCTTAAATTTGTTGTTTAAACATAGAAAACTTGCCAAATATTTGATGCATTTTCTAGTGTTTTTCTAGGTCAAAAATTTGTAACATTAAAAAAGTGTTTTGGTTCCCTTTTGCTACACTTTCTGTTGTTTGTTGTCAAAAGCTGTTTTGAAGCTTTAAAATGTTTAAAAATCATACTTAAATTAATTATTTTTTTGAAACCTTTTTAGGGATGTTTAATAACATATATTAGAGTATTTTAAAAGTGGTTTCAAGTTTAAATATATTTTTATTAATTATTTGTAAATATTTAAAGTAAAGGGTTTATTTTGTAGCATTTATTATAAATGGTTTTTCTAGTAATTTCTAAATTATTTATTTTTACATAATATTATATATAGATATTTTTAACATATTCATAAGAATTTTTAAAGCATATATATATATATATAAGTTGGAGTAAATTAAGTATTTATAAAAGAATAAAGGCAGTTTTGGGTTATAACACTTTAAGTTATAATGAATGGTTTTGTGAAGTTATATAAATTAATCTTATTAAGTAAGTATACTTAGATCTTTTAAACAGGTATCTTAAAGATAATGACAAGTATTATTGTTTTGGGTTTATAGTAAACAACGTTTAGTGACATTTGTTTTAAGACCTTTTTGAATATACTTAGGAATATACTTTGTTCTTTAAAATGAATATTTTAAGACAATGTCAAGTGAAATGGTTTTAGGTTTGTAGTGATAATGTTTAAGTAACATTTGTCTTTAACCCTTTTGAATGCACTTAGATCTTAATAAAAGATACTTAAGGAAAATATCAAGTATGGAAAAGTAAAAAGTATAAAAGAGAGAAGGGGTTGATCGTAACAATGTTTAAGTAACATTTGTTTCTAACCTCTTTGATTTTATTTTAAAGTAAGAAATACTGTTAATTGATGTGAATATTTTTATACCATTTGAGATAAGTATCTGAATATATTTTCAATTATTGAAAAGAGTACAAATGAGTAGTGAAATAGTAGAATACATGTATATAGCTTGTATGAAGGTATTTTAAATATATATATACAAGTAGAAAAAGGAAGTGAGTAGAAGCATCGCATATTCTTATGGTTTGAGATCCCCTAGGGAGGACTCATTCATATGGATCATCTCTTGCTTTCAGAACATATGTATTTGAGATACTCCGAGTAGGAGTCTTATATATAATTCGCTTACTTCTAAAGGAAGTATTATTCGATAAAAGTAGTTTTACTTAATAAAAAAAATGGGATTAGAAGTCGCTTGTGTGACTTAATCATTCTTTATGTGACTTAATCGTTCTTTATGTGACTTAATTATGCCTTGTGTGTTTACTTGTCTATGGAAAGTATTAAATTGTGTACTTAGCACTAAAAGCCAAAAAAGTAGGATTATTCTATCTGTGAGAGTTAAGAATGATGTTCATGTAGGGATTAGAAGCAAACAGTGCTCTAACCTACCGCTTCACTCTTAACCGGGTGATGACATAAGTTGAGAGCATAGGAAATATGATAAGTGTATGAGATTTGGTTTCAATATGTGATCGTTCTCATTGCTATTGAACTATACCAAAATTAACTTAGGAAATATCTAAAAGAAATTCGAGAATTATATGGTATGGTTATCCTCTTGGTGATGTTGTACCCTTAATATAATCTCGTCTTGCTTTTTTAGGATAAGAGATAAGGAAATTTGTCCAGATAAGAGATGATCTATACCCTTATATATTGCCTGTTTATTTCTGAAAGAATCAAAGTTAAATTAAATAGGAATTCATCAATTGGTTTGGAAGAGTCCAGTAAGCGGGGGAGTGTACTTATATGAGATGACTCAAAACCATAACCACTTCAAAACCGTTATACGTGTTCTTTGTTTTGGAAGCCGTTGTGAAGCAAAATGTTATAGAGTTGCACTGTCTATCCTGAGGGTAACTCCGAGGAAGAGGTGAACGTTAACATTTCTAATGATGTTATCGTGTTGTACTATTTATCTTGAGGTTGTTCCAAAGAGAGAGGACAGAGTTAGCATTCGTCGGACGACTTATGCTAGAATCCATATATAGACTCAAGATCGGTTTGAGATGCTGGAATCCTTGGAGAAATTCAAGATCTGTTCGAGTGATGAAGACTCGTGTGTTGAGATGCTAAACATGACTTCACCATTCGGTAGTGGTAGAAAACAGAGTAGGCTTCATAGCCAGTGGGTTTAGCTAATCCAAGGATATATCAACTCCATATATGTAAATGCTTATCGATGTTGATCGTGGAGCTGATGATATTCGATATAACATGTTCAGGCATGGGCCAGTTGTGTTTACTTTATTGGTATATTCTATATAAAGATATACAATGCTTGGAAGGTGGTTTCTAACCCGTGTCAGGTGTCTGGCCTTAATGTACTGAGGAGACCTCCACAGAAACCCATAGGCGCATGTACCTTAGCAATTTTGATTGCATACCTAATATTTTTGTGTTGTAAAATGCAACGGTACAACTATTTTCTGATTTATATTCTACATCCTAGACACGCTATATGTACTTATTAGATGGTTTGGTTCTTTTGAGGGGGGAAACCATTATGGTGACTCAAATGGTCGCGAAAATTACTATTATAGTTTGTACACATATTTCTTTAGTTTCTCACACCAGACTTATAACTCACTCGTGGTTTTATCTTTCCCTTAGTTCCTCAAGCGCGAGCAGTTTGAGAAAGGCAGGTTTTCGTTGATATTTTTTGGATCTTCAGTAGATGAGCTGGATGCTTTCATCTACCATAGTATTCTTATTTCCACCGCATTACTATTATGTATGTATGTATGTATATATATATATCAGCATTTGTGACTAGAGGTTGTTATAACTGTCCAGGTGATGATAGTACTTAGGATTGTAACTCTAAAATGTTATGTAACTTAGATTGACAGTTGGTATTGCCTTTTGATATTATATATTATCATTCCATTATGAGATTCAGATGTTTGTTCTTTCTTCCTTGTCATTTTCTTTTTCCTTTTATTTTACTCTAACAATTTGTCTTTTTGGCACTTGAGTGCTCGGTAAGTGAATACCGTGAATGTATTAGTGTCAACATTTGGGGGTCGAAAAGGTGAATCGTTACAAAAATAAATAATAAGAGTTAATGTAAATGATGTTGAAATAAAAGTTATAAGGTTAAGACAACTTACAAGGGACAGAAAATTTCCCAGAAATCTATGGAGTGAAGAATCTTACATAGAAAAACCAATGGAACCAATATTTAGTTTTATTTATCGAGTTAGATATCACCCCTCTATTAGTAGGGTAGATGTAATACATTGTGTCAGCGGGTTGTTTCTTGATTTTTGGAGAGTGGATAGAGAATATAAGATAGAAGGAGACAAAATTTTCAGCTCGAGTTATATAAACATCACGAATAGAGAATGAATGTAGCTGTAAGAGTTCACGTTGAGTTGAACGGGTGCAATCTTGAGGAAGGAAAAAACAGTTCTAATAATAGGATTAAAAGGTAGGCAACAAGAATGTTAGAGGTGGATGGGAGTGAAGGAAAAAAAATCTCTTTGGAGGGGTGTCAATCCTATTTGTAGGTCTAGGAACCTTGGTTTCGATTGCAGAAATTTTGGACTATTGTAATAAAGAGTCAACTTCATTTTACTTTGAGAAATAAAATTGATAACCAGTATAAAGCTTTTCCTTTGAAGATTTCTTGTTCCTAGGAGTACTCAGTGACTTTATAGAGCTTTCCTTCTTGTTCCCGGCTATAATGCTTATATTATTGTCATGAAACATGTGGGTTAATAAAGCTCTAATTAGAGGAAACTTTCTTTAAATCAGGGTTATTCAAAGAATAGTTTAACTTGAAAGCTCCCAACTCAATTAAGCTGGTACATTTTCAAGTAACAAGGAAACAAAAAAAAGTATAAAGTCATTCCATGATTAAAAAGCCAAACTATTACATGGTAGTGATATGGGCCTCATTTTAGTCTATTATAAGATCAATAAGGAAAATATAATGAGCTATTGCAAGTTAATCAATTGCAAACTGAATAAAACAGAAAAAATAAGCAGTCTTATGTTAAGCTATCTTGAGTTAGACAAGGGAAGAGAGTAGGTTATCACATATTGAGCTACCATAAATTGAGGTAGTAAGAAAATGAACTATTTCATGTTAAGCAAACATAGATAGAATATAATAAGCCATCGGATATTGAGCTACAACAAGTAGGGTAAAGCAAATAAAATGAACTATTTGATACCAGGCTATCATTGTTTAAGTACAGTTAATAAGGTGAACATATCGAACTATCACAGGTTGAGAAAAATAAGAAAATAAGCTATCATATAATGGACCATCATTACTTGAGAAAATTAAATAAGATATGCTACTACATACCAAGCTATCACTAGTTCAGTAAAGCAAACAAAATAATCTATCGTATGTTGAATAAATAAAGGCCATTGCGTATTGAAATAGAAAGTATGTCCAGTAGCAAATAAGTTGATATCGGGTTAGAGAAACCTAAAACTCATTAACAAAAAATAGAAGCTTGAGCATAATAATGGATTGAAATGAAAATTAAAAATGGAATTTGAAGATGATTGTGAAAAATCATGAAATCAACAAAGTTCCTAGGATTAGTGATATCCCACATCAGTGGTAAGTGCACTCGACTGATGTTAGCTTCAAAGTGAAGGGCATTCTTCCATTGAGTGACTCTACTGACCTCGAATTACTAACCCACTAAGTCCAATTAACTATCCTAAGCTTTTAATTATAATATCTTAAGTAGACATTGGACTTCGCTTACCAATCCCCTTTTGTTTAAGGTAATAAGATTTACCTTAAATATTTATCTACCCAAAATCCCATTTTCTGCTCATAAATGTCAATTTGTCCATAAAATCCTAATGGACATTTCCTAAGGCATTTATGCATGATTACTAATTTCAATTTAGTAACCTTTTATATCTATTCCTTTTTTATCAGTCCCATTAATCCATTTATCCCTATTAATTGTGACTTCCAAATTCATTTCGATCAATTGCACATTAATTGGAGTTACAGTCTTTAATGTGAGAAATTCGGATTATGGATCTTAAGGCTAGAATTAACACTAGAGGGGGGTGAATAGTGTTTTAAGAAATTTATTAATCTTTTCGAGTTTATCTTACTTTGTTAACAATGTATACACTAATCAAACACAGATATGAACACAGAATCAAACTGTAACAACCCGCATAATCATCGATTTTATATTTAAATATTTTATCGCTAGTCGGATTTTTAGTCCGAAAAGCTACTTTTTGCATACGGCTGAATTAGGACTCGGGACCACTTCCATTGAGTTCAAAACTCTGTTTGCGATCTTTTTAAGTATAAACTTTGATATGTTTGGAGATAGTAGAATTTTGCTACTTTTTCCACTTAGGGCTTTAGTCTTGTTTCAGCTCATTAGACCCAAGCTTTACCCCTCCTCTCTTCATTACCTTACTTCTATTTCCTAATACTCAAGCTTTTACAACAATGGAGAGAGGAATGGGAAATTAAAACTCCTAGCCCTAGTTTTCTTTTGCAAATCAAGTTCTAGCTCCAAACTAATAGAAGAAGCTTTGGTAAGCCTCCTCTTCTTCTTCTCCAACTCATTCTCTTATCAATTTCAGAAATTCCTAAACCTAACTTAGGAAATGTTTCTCTTTTTAGCCTAGATTCAAGGTTGTTGAGTTGGAATTGAAGCGTGATTGCTCTTACCATTGCTCTATAGCTCCTTCTTCATTTGTTTTGGGTTTAAAGGTGAGATTTTTATCTCACATCTTAGTCTATAATTATCTTCGATTGTTAGGTATGAATTCCTAACACTTATTCTTGTGCAATTGATTTTGGTTTGGATTGATTTGGTGTATATTCCAATTTTTGGTGTTTTGAAATCAAAATCTTTGAAAATCCCATTATGGGTATTTGGTTATTGATATTCGAGGCATATCGAAGAGCCGTTAAGGCTGGGTTGCCGCACGGCATAATTCCTTAGTCGTTGTTGCTCGTCCGATCGTTATCGATATCGTTTGGCCATCATTGGTCCAGGTTCAGGAAATGCCTGAAATTCCAGTTTCAGACGTTTGAATTGATATTTCAGACGTCTGAATATTGTTCTGGGAAAATTTCTATTCCCAGATTCAGACGTATGAAATATTTCGTTCAGACGTCTGAAACTGGTTCGTTTGCAACCAGCCCAGATTCAGACGTCTAAATCTAGCCACCAGACGTCTGAATGCAACCAGAAAGAAAATAGGCTTAAAATTGCCTATTTCAGACGTTTGAAATATTTCGTTTAGACGTCTGAATCTATGTTCTGGAAAATATTTAATTTTCCAGATTCAGACGTCTGAACCAATTATTTTAAACGTCTAAATCTGCAGTCTTTTGCCTATTTGCCTATTGTGCTTGAATTTCCAACTTTAATCGATCCGTGATGATTCCCTTTTTGTTGTTATCATTTATTATCGGCTTTGATGACATTTTCTTCGTGATTTTTGAGAATATCCATTTTCATGGATTCAGTATCGATTTCTTTGGATTTTATTCACGTCTTTGAATGTGAATTTTGGTCATTGATTGTTCTACAATCATTTTTGTGATTTGTCACTTTAAAAATATAAAGGTTTCAATACTAGTAGTAAATATCAAAACTCTTTCATCAAAACGATTTCAACTCTATTTTTAATACCAAACTCGTTTATAAAACCGTTTTCCAATCTATTAGTATATACAAACCTTTACCTCATTCGAATGAGAAAATATAATTAAACGGCTTAGCAAAACAAGTGGTATGAAATGCTTGCGTTTACTTCGTCGGTTAATTTTTGGACTTGTTCGATTGAAAATCTTGTGACAATTTTCTAGTGAAATTCTACAGTTTTTTCGTAAATATTTAAGTTAAGCAAGTGGTTATGGGACATGAAGCTAAACTCATATATTTACTAACTTAGTGTAATTGACACTTCTTGATGATCAATGACGATCATTTTTGTGATTTAGACTAGCAATTGTGTGATGTCTCTTTGTCTAAGAGGGAGACTAAACCCCGTTTGTGTAATGCTTCTACATCACATATGTGGGGTAGCGCCCCACGGTCTTTGGGCCATTCTTGTGGAGCTTCGGCTCAAAATTAATGGTTAGCTACCATGAGATAGCGTCTCGTCTTGTGTTACACGTGTTGGTGAGTTTTCATACTCCCGTTTTGTGATAGGTCTCCCCCCTTCTTGTGATTTATGGATTTCTTGAGATGATTTCAGGAATTTTCTGCTTCACCAATTTTCGTGATTTCCATTGATAAGTTTTATCAATTTTTGTGCATTGGTGAATTTGTGTGTCATTGACTTGTTATGAATACAAGTTTAGGGTATGATACCCTATTTTATCTTTGAGAAGATTCTTGTGATATTGATTAATCTCATGTTGATTTTCAATTACATGCTTATAGTAGTATGCCATTATGGTTATTACATGTTTATGCCATATCTTTTATTCTATATCATGTCATCTGATATTTATAGCTAGACTGATCCGTTTATTATTTTCTTATGAAATAATACTCGGGTCAGACCGAGATGTTATAGGTGCTTCTGCTTGACTTCTCTTCTAGGATTACTCTGACTTTTGGCTAACTACTTAGATTAGTAGTTTTTGTTGTATACATTTGAGAAATAGACTCTGCGATGTATACTTATTCTTTTGTGAAGCTTGTAGCTATTCTTTTGTATTATTGTGGATCTTTCATACCACTTCTCTGATGTACACTTTCATGTGTTATATATATATTCATATCTTTTTCCGCCTTTGTGATATGGATGTTTGTGACTGATTGGTGTTATGTTTATTTCTATATTTATTTCCGAAGATTATGTGTAGCCACTGTGTGATAGCTTTAAGTTTGTATCGATATATCGGATTTCCTCCTTAAATAAATGCATGTTTTACTATTTGACATATCGGTGCTCGCACAAAGCAATTACACAGATGGTCGCTCCACAACAGCCTTATTCTCCGTGCTAGTTGACAGCATCACTCCGTAGTGTTCTTGGCTAGCGTGGGTATAGAGGTGGGGCATCACAGCTTGGTATCAGAGCAAGACTTCGGAACAATGTAGAATAACTTAACAAGGATCATCGTCCTAAGTCCACCTTAGGATGTCGTGCCTTAGGATTTAATTCGGGTCTTCGTACCGATTCATTCTATTTCCTTTTATGTATCCTTTTTTTATCTATCAAGATTTGCTTGATATTTGTTTAGAGAATAACTTTTCTTCTTCTCTCTTTCTTAAAGTAGAGAATGTCTAGACCAGGCCATCCCAGAGCCGGACCATCTACTGTTACTCTCCAGGATGGAGTTTTTATGACTGCTCAACAGCTTCTTGATTTAGTAAAGAATGCTCAAGCAGCCGGTCCTAAGCAGGAACCTACTCACCCTAAGTCTGGGTTTGCACGCTTGTGCAACGATTAAACCAACTTGGGTGGGAAGCCATTCAAAGGTTCTGAAACTACTATTGAAGTCCAGGCTTGGCTAAGAGCATGCGATCGAATCTTTTCTCGCATGAACCTTATTGATCTTCACCGAGTTCAGGTGGCCTCTAGTATGCTCCAAGAAAGAGCATTGGACTGGTACGAACTTCTTATTTCTGAGATAAATGAAGCGGATCTCACCTGGGAGCAATTCCGGGAACGCTTCGAATTAAAATTTGTGCCAGAAGCAGAGAAAGTGACATTGGCTCGTCGTTTCATAAACCTTGTTCAAGGTGAATCCTCCATGACAGATTATGTCGCATCATTCGAGTCACTTTCTAAGTATGGGGTTGAATACATCAACACCCCATTGAAGAAGAACCAAAGATTTGTCTATGGCTTGAACAAAAATCTCAAGAAGCCATTACTTCTAAAATTAGAAGTTCCTTTCGACCAACTCATTGATATCGCTCTTCGTCTTGAAGAGGCGGATAGGGAAAGTGATGTTGAAGTGGCGGGTTTCAAACCAAACTTCAACAACAAGAAGAGGCCAAACAAATCCAAAGGTCCTTATCCCAATAAAAAGGGAAACCTGCACCTCCTGCAGCAAAGACTTCTACCCCAAGTAGCGGGCAATGCTACAACTGTGGTTCTAAGGACCATTTTGCGAACAAGTGTTCTAAGCCGCGTTGTTGTCGCTATTGTAAGAGCCCGGATCATTATATACATTTATGCCCCAGACTTCAAGGCAAGAAGGAGGGAAAGTTAAACGTGGCTCAAGCCCCTGGCAACACATCTCGCGGTCAAGGTATGTCTCATTCTGTCCTTGACGGCATTATTATATTTCGTGGTCAACCTATTAGAGTTCTCTTTGATACGGGTGCATCCCATTCATTTATATCAAAGGAACTTGTCGATACTTTTTCTTTAAGTGTTGTTGCTTTAATGACTTCTTTGAGAATTGCGAATCCGGTTGGTGGGTCCGCAACTCTTAGTTTGCTTTGTAAAGATGTGGAGATTATTTTGTGTGATTTTTCTTTCCTAGCCGATTTGCATGTCATGCGTTATTTAGGCTTTGGAATGATTTTGGGTATGGATTGGCTTAACCGTTATGAAGCTCATATCCTATGTCCTGAGCGGACTATTTATCTCCGACATCCGCAATCTGTAAGGCAGATTTCTATTATTCTAAAGATTCGGATTCCACTTTGGCTGCATCTTTATATTCTCTAAATCCTCACGATGATGATAATGATGATGAGGAAGATGTCATTTCTCTTATTCACGTTGTTCGTGAATTTTCCGACATATTCGAGCTCGTTCTAGGATTGCCACCTAAGCGAGCAATTGAGTTCAGAATTAATCTTATCCCTGGAACTCAACCTATCATCCGCCCTCCTTATCGCATATCCAATAAAGAAAATGAGGAGATGCGCAAACAATTATCCGAATTGGAAGCGAAGCAATTCATTCAATCTAGTTCCTCTCCATGGGGAGCTTCAGCTATTTTTGTAAAGAAATCTGATGGTACACTTAGGCTTTGTGTTGACTATCGCAAGCTTAATGACCTCACTATCAAGAATAAATATCCATTGCCTCGGATTGATGATCTATTTGATCAACTTAGTAGTGCTAGAGTCTTTTCACAATTGGACTTAGCAACTGGTTTTCATCAGCTTCGTATTGTAGAGGATAGTATTCCTTTGACTTCATTCCGTACTCGATATGGATCTTATGAATGGCTTGTTATGCCATTTGGTTTAACAAATGCTCCGGCTTATTTCGTTGACCTTATGAATCGAGTTTTCAAAGATTGCCTCGATCGGTTTGTTCTCATCTTTATTGATGATATTCTTGTGTATTCAAAGACCAAGGAGGAACATGAAAAGCATCTTCGGATTGTATTGGAAACTCTTAGGAGCAATCAATTAAAAGCAAAATTTTCTAAATGCCACTTTTGGCAATCTAGTGTGAAGTTTCTCGGTCATATTATTTCCGAATCTGGAATATCAGTGGATCCTTCAAAGATTGAAGCGATCCAAAATTGGAAGAGACCGGAGAGCGTTACTGAAATCCGTAGCTTTCTCGGATTGGCAGGTTATTTAACGCCGGTTCATAAAAGACTTTTCTAAAATTGCTGTTCCTCTTACTGGCTTAACAAAGAAAGGTGTTAAATACATTTGGTCGGACAAATGTGAAACTTCTTTTCAGAAATTAAAAGAACTCCTTTCGAATGCTCCTATTCTTGTTATTCCCGAAGGGAATCAAGATTTTGTCGTTTATACCGATGCTAGTCGCGTTGGTTTGGGTGCCGTTCTTATGCAAAAAGAACGTGTTATTGCTTATGCTTCTAGGCAATTGAAGCTGGCTGAGACTAGATATGCCACACATGATTTAGAACTCGCGGCTATCGTTTTCGCCCTTCGAATTTGGCGACATTATCTTTTGGGAGAGAAATTTATACTTTATACTGATCATAAGTCTTTGAAATATTTATTTTCTCAAAAGGAACTTAATTTGCGTCAACAATGTTGGCTCGAATTCCTTGCCTCTTATGATCTTGACATCCTTTATACTCCCGGAAAGGGAAATCGAGTTGCTGATGCTCTTAGTCGTAAGCAACAAGCGGTTGTTTCTATGATGATCTCTGAATGGCATGATCTCGAGGTTTTATCCACTTGTGAGATTAGAGATCGTGTATCCGAATTATGTTCATCTTTTGTTTTATGTAGCCTTGAGGCTCGTCCTTCTCTTTTAGACCGCATTCTTGAAGCTCAAAGGCTAGATCCCGAATTGGCTCTTCTTGGCCAAAATATTAAGGATAAAACCGATATTGAAGGTTTGGAAGACTTTGATATTGATTTTTGTGGCGGCATTCGAAAATTTGGTAGACTTATTGTGCCAAATATTAGTGATCTTCGTAAAGATATTCTCGAAGATTCTCATCGTTCCAAATTTTCCATTCATCCCGGTAGTAGTAAAATGTACGCGGATATGAAGCGACTTTATTATTGGGAGGGAATGAAATCTGATATTGCTAACTTTGTTAAGTGTTGCATGACTTGCCAACTTGTTAAGGCTGAACATCAAAGGCCCGGTGGGTTATTGCAACCATTGGAAATTCCAGTTTCGAAGTGGGATCAGATTTCCATGGATTTTATTGATGGCCTTCCCCGTTCTCGTTCGGGTCATGATAGATTATGGGTGATCATTGATAGACTTACTAAATCCGCCCATTTTATTCCCGTTCGGTCGAACCGAACCATTCCTCTTCTGGCCAAACTCTTTATTAGAGAAATTGTTAAACTGCATGGAGTCCCTACTTCCATTGTTAGCGATCGTGATCCATTGTTTACTAGTGGATTTTGGAAGAGTCTTCAAAAAGCTTTGGGAACGAAGCTTAATTTTAGCACCGCTTATCACCCCCAGTCCGATGGATAAACTGAGCGTGTGAATCAAACTCTTGAAGATCTTCTTCATTCTTGTGTGCTTGATTTCGGTGGAAGTTGGGAAGATCATATTTCACTTGTTGAATTTTCCTATAATAACAGCTTCCAAACTAGTATTGGTATGGCACCTTTCGAGGCACTCTATGGAAGGCCATGCCGATCTCCTTCTTGTTGGCTTGAGGCCGGTGAGAAGCTGGTCTTAGGTTCAGATTTTATTCGAGATTCCACAGAAAAGATTGAACTTATTCGTCATAGGATGAAAGAAGCCCAGAGTAGACAAAAATCCTATGCCGATAATCGAAGAAGGAAATTAGAATTTTCTGTTGGAGATCTTGTATTTATTTGTGTTTCCCCTATGAAGGGTGTTGTACGTTTCAGTCGATCGGGAAAATTAGCGCCTCGATATATTGGGCCATTTCCTATCACTGAGCGTATTGGTTCCATGGCCTATCGCCATTTGTTACCGGCTCAGTATTCTGCCATGCATGACGTGTTTCACGTTTCTCAATTACGGAAGTGCCTTCGGGATTCCGATTCTATTCTCGAGCCCGGTGTTGTGGAAGAGATTGAAGTTTCGCCTAATTTAACTTATGAGCAGCATCCTATTCGAATTATTGCTTCGGAGGTCAAGCGACTTCGAAATAAAGATGTCCCGCTTGTTAAAGTTCAATGGTCCTCAAATCCTAAGGATTGCTCTTGGGAATCTAGAGAATTAATCGAGCATACACATCCGGAATTACTTTCTCATGCTCTTTAAGGTAAACTTCTTATTTCAAATTTCTTTTGTGTTAATATGCTTTTATGGTTGTTACTTTTTATTTCCATCTTATATATTGCGAGGACGCAATTTCATTAAGGAGGGGAGTCTGTAACAACCCGCATAATCATCGATTTATATTTAAATATTTTATCGCTAGTCGGATTTTTAGTCCGAAAAGCTACTTTTTGCATACGGTTGAATTAGGACTCGGGACCACTTCCATTGAGTTCAAAACTATGTTTGCGATCTTTTTAAGTATAAACTTTGATATGTTTGGAGATAGTAGAATTTTGCTACTTTTTCCACTTAGGGCTTTAGTCTTGTTTCAGCTCATTAGACCCAAGCTTTACCCCTCCTATCTTCATTACCTTACTTCTATTTCCTAATACTCAAGCTTTTACAACAATGGAGAGAGGAATGGGAAATTAAAACTCCTAGCCCTAGTTTTCTTTTGCAAATCAAGTTCTAGCTCCAAACTAATAGAAGAAGCTTTGGTAAGCCTCCTCCTCTTCTTCTCCAACTCATTCTCTTATCAATTTCAGAAATTCCTAAACCTAACTTAGGAAATGTTTCTCTTTTTAGCCTAGATTCAAGGTTGTTGAGTTGGAATTGAAGCGTGATTGCTCTTGCCATTGCTCTATAGCTCCTTCTTCATTTGTTTTGGGTTTAAAGGTGAGATTTTTATCTCACATCTTAGTCTATAATTATCTTCGATTGTTAGGTATGAATTCTTAACACTTATTCTTGTGTAATTGATTTTGGTTTGGATTGATTTGGTGTATATTCCAATTTTTGGTGTTTTGAAATCAAAATCTATGAAAATCCCATTATGGGTATTTGGTTATTGATATTCGAGGCGTATCGAAGAGCCGTTAAGGCTGGGTTGCCGCACGGCATAATTCCTTAGTCGTTGTTGCTCGTCCGATTGTTATCGATATCGTTTGGCCATCATTGGTCCAGGTTCAGGAAATGCCTGAAATTCCAGTTTCAGACGTCTGAATTGATATTTCAGACGTCTGAATTGATATTTCAGACGTCTAAATATTGTTCTGGGAAAATTTCTATTCCCAGATTCAGACGTCTGAAATATTTCGTTCAGACGTCTGAAACTGGTTCGTTTGCAACCAGCCCAGATTTAGACGTCTAAATCTAGCCACCAGACGTCTGAATGCAACCAGAAAGAAAATAGGCTTAAAATTGCCTATTTCAAACGTTTGAAATATTTCATTCAAACGTCTGAATCTGTGTTCTGGAAAATATTTAATTTTCCAGATTCAGACGTCTGAACCAATTATTTCAGACGTCTGAATCTGCAGTCTTTTGCCTATTTGCCTATTGTGCTTGAATTTCCATCTTTAATCGATCCGTGATGATTCCCTTTTTGTTGTTATCATTTATTATCGGCTTTGATGACATTTTCTTCGTGATTTTTGAGAATATCCATTTTGATGGATTCAGTATCGATTTCTTTGGATTTTATTCACGTCTTTGAATGTGAATTTTGGTCATTGATTGTTCTACAATCATTTTTGTGATTTGTCACTTTAAAAATATAAAGGTTTCAATACTAGTAGTAAATATCAAAACTCTTTCATCAAAACGATTTCAACTCTATTTTTAATACCAAACTCGTTTATAAAACCGTTTTCCAATCTATTAGTATATACAAACCTTTCCCTCATTCGAATGAGAAAATATAATTAAACGGCTTAGCAAAACAAGTGGTATGAAACGCTTGCGTTTACTTCGTCGGTTAATTTTTGGACTTGTTCGATTGAAAATCTTGTGACAATTTTCTAGTGAAAATCTACAGTTTGTTCGTAAATATTTAAGTTAAGCAAGTGGTTATGGGACATGAAGCTAAACTCATATATTTACTAACTTAGTGTAATTGACACTTCTTGATGATCAATGACGATCATTTTTGGGATTTAGACTAGCAATTGTGTGATGTCTCTTTGTCTATGAGGGAGACTAAACCCTGTTTGTGTGATGCTTCTACATCACATATGTGGGGTAGCGCCCCACGGTCTTCGGGCCATTCTTGTGGAGCTTCGGCTCAAAATTAATGGTTAGCTACCATGAGATAGCGTCTCGTCTTGTGTTACACGTGTTGGTGAGTTTTCATACTCCCGTTTTGTGATAGGCCTCCCCCCTTCTTGTGATTTCTGGATTTCTTGAGATGATTTCATGAATTTTGTGCTTCACCAATTTTTGTGATTTCCATTGATAAGTTTTATCAATTTTTGTGCATTGGTGAATTTGTCTGTCATTGACTTGTTATGAATACAAATTTAGGGTATGATACCCTATTTTATCTTTGAGAAGATTCTTGTGATATTGATTAATCTCATGTTGATTTTCAATTACATGCTTATAGTAGTATGCCATTATGGTTATTACATGTTTATGCCATATCTTTTGTTCTATATCATGTCATCTGATATTTATAGCTAGACTGATCCGTTTATTATTTTCTTATGAAATAATACTCGGGTCAGACCGAGATGTTACAGGTGCTTCTGCTTGACTTCTCTTCTGGGATTACTCTGACTTTTGGCTAACTACTTAGATTAGTTGTTTTTGTTGTATACATTTGAGAAATACACTCTGCGATGTATACTTATTCTTTTGTGAAGCTTGTACCTATTCTTTTGTATTATCGTGGATCTTTCAGACCACTTCTCTGATGTACACTTTCATGTGTTATATATATATTCATATCTTTTTCCGCCTTTGTGATATGGATGTCTGTGACTGATTGGTGTTATGTTTATTTCTATATTTGTTTCCGAAGATTATATATAGCCACTGTGTGATAGCTTTGAGTTTGTATCGATATGTCGGATTTCCTCCTTAAATGAAATGCATGTTTTACTATCTGACGTATCTGTAATGACCCACTATTTTGGACCATTCAAATCGACAATAATCCACACATGTCAGACTTGAATAATACAAAATAACAGATTGTAATAAAATTTGGAGCAAATAAAATCATTCACAGAATCACAGACACAGAAATATCAGAATAACTCGTAGCGGAATTTAAAAATAACCATAGTGGTTCATGAAGCCACTAAAATACATAGTCTCAAAACAAGTACAAATTACATAGTCTTATACCAATACAGTTTGAATAACCATAGAAAAATCCCAAATTCATCGTCTCAATTACATAAGCTAAAATAGAAGACTGAATAGCAAAATAGATAGCAGCTTGATAAAGATGATCTCCAGTGGTCCAAGCTCCGTGAAGATGAAGTCCAACTGATACTCAGGCTGACCCGAGCGTAAAATAAAACATAAACACTCGAGTTAGGATATACATACTTATACAGTGTAAACCAACTCAAGTGAACTGTAGTAAAGGTACAAGTAACTTAGAAGATGCTTGGGACCGCCCATCCTCTAAGGATCCGTTAAAATATTTACTATGTAGTAATATTCGCTATTATAATAGTGTCTAATTAAGTAAAGTATAATCATATCGGAAAATAGCGTTAAGGGGATGGAGAACCTTAACGCGGTCGGATCTTAAAATCATAATCGTAGTAAAGCTCGATATGGTAGGTGACACGGCACAACTAGGCAATGCCAGGGTAGATACCAATTACGCACACGGACTGATGGAGCGCATAGCAGCCACTATCGTCCACCTCGAACAACACTCCCAAATCGGAGGATGGCCATCTAGTCAAATCACAAGTAAGAGTATAATATCGAAGAAATGTGTCCGAGAAGAGGTGCTACCTCACTTGTCCGAGATCGCTCCTGTTTTAGCCACCTTATGCCAACTCACGGGAGTTGGGTCCACGTAACATAACTTAAGAACGTCGCGACCATCCTACTTCATTCTGGAATCTCCACCGCGTACACGGTTGTCAAAGTGGTTTTCGGTATCGACAGAGAGTATGTCCATATCCGATCCCGGTCTCTTTGCCAACCAATCGTTATTATAACCCGTGGTTATAGATTTAAAACAATTTATCAAATATACTTCGAATTAAACCATTTAAAAACAAAGTCGTTATTCTTTAAAATCAAATCTTAAATTCCCAAAGTTTAACCTTTTCGGAGTTCATTTATTCACTTAAAAGAATAGCATTAAAATTCTCAGCTTCCACAACATTTAAAAGGTGCGGCAGTAAGTTATATTTGAAAACAATTTTTTTTCAGCAAAACAACATTTATAAACTGCTATAACAGTTCAGTTTTAAACAAAATCATATTTCAGCCTACTACAGTCCTTAACAAGTGCTACAGTAGCCTTTTTATTTGTTCAGGTTCAAATTTAGTTTCTGCTACAACAGCACTTACCAAGTACTATCATAGCCTCAGTTCATTTTAGTCTTTTGGTTCACTTATATAACCACAACACTTAACAAGTGCTACAGATTCAACCTAGTTCAGAACTTATAAAATCATACATAAAAATGTTCATTTAAATCCTTTAACTGATTTATTTTAAAAGGGAAATTTTACAAATTAAAACCAAAACTTACAAATTCGCTTATTAAATTCAAGTGTAAATCCCATTTTCATTTAAACAATTCATTTCAATATTTTAAACTCAAATCTCCATTTTTCACCATTTTTAAAACTAAATTTTCATTTCAATTTAATTAACCTAAGTTTCCAACTTTCTTTTTAATCTAATTTCTAAATTTAAGTTACAATTTAAAACCAGTATTTTATTTCATTTTATTTTTTTTTCACATAGAAAAATCATTTCTATTCTAAATAAATCATTTTAAAATTCAATTTAAATCAATTTAATATTATTACAAATATTAAAATATTTAAAGGTATACAGAAAATACAGAAAAAATAACCATGGGTCTGTATAATATTTTCTAGCCTAAGTCAAGTGATACGGATACTATATCATTTCAATCCGTAGTTTACAAAGAAAAATCCGGGTTTTATCATTTCAAACCCGCAATCCCAAGTAAATAAAATTTAATTGAAAATCATTCAGGCCTATCATTTCAGCCCATAACGATCTTCCCTTATTCTAAAGTCCGTTCGGGTATGTATCATTTCAACCCATAGTGATTCTATTCTACAGGGAACTTGTAGTGATTTAGCAGAACAGAATAACAGTAAAATAAGAACAAAATATAACAGATGATACGATATACAGTTTTAACAATTAACATCAACTATAAATAAATCACAGGTAATTATAACATCATTTATTTATTTATTTTCTACACATTCAGTTGCGGTCGTTTCACAATCATATAAGTATGAATATTCGTGTGAGATTTACTCACCTCTACGGAGCTGGAGATTCGGAAAAGAAATACGATGCCTATCGAACGCACGCGGAAAGCACGATCAGTTGTTAGCGGATGCGCAAACTAGATTCAAACCAAAACACAATAAATAATCAAATCTAAGATTGCATGAATAACGAACTTCAGATGAAGCAAACAACCGAAAAAGAAACAGGTAGAAAATCGAAAGCAATAGCACGACCGCCTTTAAAATATAGATTATAACTTTAAATTTGCAAAGTGACAAAATATTTTTTTTTTCAAAACAGGGGTTTGGAAAAATATATAACTTCAAATAGACTATAACTCCAACATTTCACAAAAGTAACAAAACAGTTGTTGTTCAATCCCTTTTTTTTAAACAAAGGTCAGGGCAAAATAGACAAGATAAAAATACAGAGGTGACCAACCAAACTTGTACATTTAATTTTAAATAGATGCCAGTGGAAAATAGGCTCGGCTACCAAAACAAAGGGGAACAAAACAATTTCTTTTTCACTTCTCTGGTTCTCATACAAGGTCAGAGGCAACAAAATTAAAAATTAAAGCAAAGCTTGGTCTGGCAATCCAACAAATGAAATGCAAAAGGTGACCAACAAAACCTTTTCACTGCTCTAGTTCAAAACAAGTTTGGTCTGACCATGATTGGTCTCGGCATGGATCTGGAGTGGCTGGAACGGTCTGGTCTCGGCTTGGAGTCGAATGGGGATGTGGTGGTTCGCGTGGGGTGGAGGCGTGGTGACGTGGTGGTGGCGTATGGGGTAGGTTCGGTAGGTGACGTGGGTGGTCTGGCACGGGTTGGAGGGCCTTGGGTGGGGCTGGTCTCGGCCAGGAGAGGTGGAGCGGGTGGTGGCGAATGGGTAGGGGTTCGTGGTGGTTCTCGGCCGTGACTGCGGTGGCGGCAGGTGGTGACGGGGATGACGTGGGCTGCCGTGTGATTTGGTATGGCATGGGGTCGGAAAAAGTGGGGTTCTCGGGGTCGGCGAAGGGGTTGAGATTGGTGGTGTTTGGTCTCGGTGGTGAATGGAACTGGTCTGACATGGTTCGGGTGGGGTTTCGGTGAAGGAGCTGACGTAGGCAACAGAAGAAAATAAAGCATGTAAGAAGATCAAAACAAAATAACAAAATGGAAAGAATAGCATGCTGTCCTTTTACCTTCACGAGATGCTCACGAGAATTATGATGGAGGCGAAAATGAAATTTGCAGTGGAATATTTTTGTGAACGAATAATATATATTACAGATGCTCCCTTGATTGGTGGAGAGAAGGAAATTGGTTTGAATCGGTAGAGGCAATTAAGGCGTTCAATTAATTGGAGAACGTATGGAATGCAAAAGGGAAAGGAATAATTCTCACGTGCACGGTTTTTGGCTAGAGTCTGGCAAGATTTTTGAAATTTTCAAACTGAAAATATGCAGCTGAAATTTTGTAAAGTCAACGCATATAAAATCAAATAGACAAAGGAACAACGAACGTAAAGTGTAACGCCCAAAGTAACGTACAACCGTTACTTGTTTCTTTTATTTAATAAATTTAAAAATGATAACCGTTTCTTTAAATAAAATAACGTATCATTTCACACTAAAATAAAATAGCTATTACCATAATTAATAAAATTTTGATTGTTAAATATAAAGTTAAGAACGGATATAATTATACGTAACGAAATGTAAAGTTTAAATTTTCCGTTTCACACAAATTATTACACTTTTAATTTAAATCAATATTTCAAAATGTATATTTTTTTAAATAAAAATTTGTTAAAAATTTTTGGCTGTTACACTCTCCCCCACTTAAAACTTTTCATCCTCGAAAAGGAACGAAGAAGGAAAACAAAGAAAGATAAGGCAGAATAGCAAAAGTACCTGAAATAAACAATTCCGGATTCGAAGCACGAATGCTCTCCTCCGTCTCCCAGGTGCAATCCCGTTCATCAGTGCTCCACTGCACTTTGACCAGGTTGACAGATTTTCTTCTTAGCTGCTTCGTACCTCGATCGACGATACGAAGTGGCTTCCTCTCAACAGTCAGATTTGGCTCAATATCCAAACTATCAAGAGCAGAAGGCTGAATAATAAGAGATGGATCATGCAGATAGCGACGAAGATGAGATACATGAAAGACATTGTGTATTCCAGAAAATTTCTCGGGTAAATCCAGACGATAAGCAAGAGAGCCAATTCTTTCTAAAATGCGGAAAGGACCTACAAATCTAGGAGAAAGCTTTCCTCTACGACCAAAACGAATAACATTTCTTAAGGGAGAGACCTTAAGGAAAACCAAATCACCAACAGCAAACTCTAAACTCCGTCTTCGATGATCAGCGTACTTCTTCTGCCTATCTTGAGCAATCCTCATCGTCCTCTTATTCTCTTCAACTCTCTCTGAAGCTTCCAAAACCATCTCAGGACTGAGAACCAAACGATTACCAGATTCAATCCAACAAGAAGGAGATCTACAAGGTCGTCCGTAAAGAGCAGAAAACGGAGATGTCTCAATACTGGCCTAATAACTATTGTTATAAGTGAATTCGACAAGATGGAGATGATCTTCCCAAGATCCTCCATAATCAAGCACACAAGCACGAAGAAGATCTTCTAAAATCCGATTCACCCTTTCCGTTTGACCGTCGGTCTGTGGGTGGTAAGCAGTGCTCAGATTTAGATGAGTACCCAAAGAATCCTGAAAGGCTTTCCAAAACCTACTAGTAAAGATAGGATCACGATCACAAACGATACTGAGAGGAAAACCATGGAGATGAAAAATCTCCCTCATGTAATTCTCAGACAAACTAGAAGCTGAACGGGTAGACTTGACCGGAATGAAATGAGCTGATTTGGTCAATCTATCCACAATAACCCAGATACTCTCGTTACCCTTCCTAGTCCTCGGTAAACCATCAATGAAATCCATAGAAACTTGTTCCCACTTCCAATTGGGAATCTCAAGAGGCTGCAATAAACCAGGAGTCTTCTGATGATCTGCCTTGACTTGCTGACAAGTCGCACACCTATTAACAAAGATGGAAATATCTCACTTCATACCTTTCCACCAATATAACTTCTTCATTTCCTGATACATCTTGGTCACGCCTGGATGAATAGAAAGTCTGGACTGATGATTCTCCCGAAGTAACTCCTGTCTCAATCCATCAACTTTCGGGACACAAATCCTATTATTAATCCTCAATACACCCTTATCGTCAATCTGAGCTCCATTACCATCAAGACTACTACCTCTAACTCTACTTCGAACACTCTCCTTATTCAATCTAAGCATCTGATCCTCATCCTGTCTAGCCATAATACGATCCACAAGAGGTGAAGAAACAACAATCTGACACAACAAAGCTTTCTTCCTACTCAAAGCATCCGCCACAACATTAGCTTTTCCCGATGTATAGTTGATGTCGAGGTCATAAGAAGCAAGGAACTCTAACCACCTAACTTGTCTCTGATTCAAATCCTTTTGAGATAAAATATACCTCAAAGATTGATGATCTGTGAAAAGCTCAAACTTGGTACCCAACAAATGATGTCTCCAAAGCTTCAAAGCAAAAACAACAGCAAGCAACTCTAGATCATGGGCAGCATAATTTACTTCATGGGTCTTCAACTGTCTACTAGCATAAGCAATCACTCTACCATCCTGCATCAGAACAGCTCCCAAACCTTCTCGACAAGCATCAGTGTAAACCGTTAATCCCTCATTTCCATTTGGAACGGTAAGAACAGGTGCGGAAGTAAGCTTGTCTTTTAACTCATTGAACGCGGCCTCACACTTACTACTCCAAATAAACTTAGCATTCTTCCGAGTTAAAGCAGTGAGAGGTGCAGCAATCCGAGCGAAATTCTCAATGAATCTCCGGTAATAACCGGCGAGGCCCAGAAAACTACGGATATCAGTTAGAGTCTTAGGAGTCTCCCAATCCTGCACAGAATAGGGAAAAAGAAGGATAATAGGAAAGATAGAGTAAATTGAAATGAAACAAGGAAGGAGAAGAAAACAAAGACTTACATTGATCGCAGCGATCTTGACTGGATCAACTGAAACTCCATTACTAGAAACAATATGCCCGAGAAATCGGACTTCATCCTTCCAGAAATGGCATTTGGAAAATTTATCCTTTAACTGATGATTTCGAAGAGTCTCAAGAACAGATTTCAAATGTGACTCATGTTCGTCTTCAGACTTAGAGAAAATGAGGATATCATCCACAAAGACTAGAACAAATTTATTAAGCACATCACCGAAAACACGATTCATCAAGTCAACAAAGAAAGCAATAGCATTAGTCAAACCAAAAGGCATGACTAACCATTCAAAGAATCCATTCTCAGTACGGAAAGCAGTCTTGGGAATACTTTCCTCGGCAACTCTGAGTTGGTGAAAACCTGTGGCAAGATCAAGTTGAGAGAAAACAGTAGCACCATAAAGCTGATCAAACATGCCATTGATGCGAGGCATTGGATATCTATTTTTCATAGTGAGCTTGTTCAACTCCCTATAATCAACACACATCCGGAGAGAACCATCGGACTTGGTGACGAAAACCACCGCAGCTCCCCATTCAGAAAAACTAGGTCTGATCAGACCCTTGGAAGGCAGATCCTCTATTTGTTCCCTTAACTCAACCTTCTCGCGGGGTGCCATTCTTCTAGGAGGAAGGACTACAGGTCGAGTTCCAGGAATGAGATCAATGCGGAAATCAATTTCCCGCTTGGGAGGTAAAGCAGTAACTTCACCAAATACATCCGGGTAGTGATTGACTACCCGAGTCGACTGAAGATCAACAGGAGAAGAATCCAATGAGTAAATAAAGCTACCAGCACAAACATGAGGCAGACTACACTGAATAACCAAAGAATCACCTCGATCATCCTGAAGAGAAACAATTCGGGATTTACAAGAGATATGGGCATCGTGATTCTTTAACCAATCATCTCCAAGCAACAAATCAAAAGTATCAAAACCAAGAGTATAGAAATCCCTACTAAAACGATGATCGGAATGGTGGAGTTTCACATGTTTACAAATCTTATTAAGGTTTGCGGGACCACCAATAGGATTTGAAACACATAGAGGAACAGAAGCATACTCAGGAGAAAGGAGATGTTCAAACTTATTACACAAATCATCAGAAATAAAACTGTGCGAAGCTCCAGTATCAAACAAAACATGAACAGGATGACGAAATAAAGTAAAGGTGCCCTGAAGAGTACCTTAATCATCACTAGGAGCAGGAGTAGGTGCAGCAGGTGATGAAGCAGATGTGACAGCAAATACACCAGATGGCTTTCCCTTCTGATATAAAGGACAGTCCTTCCTAAAATGACCCGGCTGAAGACAAACATGACAAAGATCGTTCCTGGTAACCTGGGGTGGATGAACAGCAGCACTAACCGATGTAGGGCAACTATTGGCATAGTGTCCCTTCTGGTCACATTTGAAGCAAGTAATGGAGGAAAGATCAATAGGGTGTCTCTGGGAAGGAGCAGATGCTGAAGATCCCAAGCCCGCATGCTTGATCCAATTCTTCTTCTGCTGGTGAAAGTTGGGCTTTCTCTTCTTGGAATTTGCAGAGGAAGATTGTGAGACATGAGCACCAGAAGCAGCAGGACCCTTGGAAGTAGGGTTCTCATAGCGAATAGCCATATCCATGAGCTCAGTAAATGTGCCATGAACATGTGAAATAAGACGGTCGTAGAACTCTGGGCGAGCTCCAGAAATGAACTTCTCATTCTTCTTTAGCTGAGTGTCGATAAGACCAGGACCAAATTTGGAAAGTTCATTGAACTTCCGCTCATACTCTGAAAAAGACATGGTACCCTGCTTGAGGTCCATGAATTCACGATAAAGCTGAGATTTCCCGGCTTCGGGCATCCATTTTGCCACAAAAGCCTCCTTGAAAAGAAGATACAGAACCGAACTTAAGATAGATTCGAAAAGAAAGGAAATGAGGAAAATTCAAGTTAACACAAAGGATACCTGAACTGCTCCAACGAAAGATCACCTTCGTTAGTGTGAGTCGTAACCACTATTTTACGAACCCACTATTTTGGACCATTCAAATCGACAATAATCCACACATGTCAGACTTGAATAATACAAAATAACAGATTGTAATAAAATTTGGAGCAAATAAAATCATTCACAGAATCACAGACACAGAAATATCAGAATAACTCGCAGCGGAATTTAAAAATAACCATAGTGGTTCATGAAGCCACTAAAATACATAGTCTCAAAACAAGTACAAATTACATAGTCTTAAACCAATACAGTTTGAATAACCATAGAAAAATCCCAAATTCATCGTCTCAATTACATAAGCTAAAATAGAAGATTGAATAGCAAAATAGATAGCAGCTTGATAAAGATGATCTCCAGTGGTCCAAGCTCCGTGAAGATGAAGTCCAACTGATACTCAGGCTGACCCGAGCGTAAAATAAAACATAAACACTTGACGCAGCGGATTAAACAAAACAAACTTCGATCGGTGAAAGTAGCAGTCGATGGATTGATGAATGCTGAATTGCCCGAATTCGTTGATCCGAAGATACCGAACTCTAGCTATCTCGAACTCGTTGATCGCGCACGATACCGGGTTCAAAGATCTTCAATTCTTCAAGCGTTTATCAAGCGCACTTGATTCCGCGAATCGGCTTCTACAATCGTTGAATCGAGCGCACTCGATTATCCGAAAGAGGAGATAGGAGATTACACTCAACTACCAATTTGGAATGAAAGCACAAAGCAATCAAAAGAGAATTTTATTCAATATTCAACAACCTTTACAAATGACTTCACTTGCCTATTTATAGGCTACAACACACCAAAACAGAAAAAGTACAAGTCATAAGTCGGCAACCGACTTATCAACTTCTCCGACTTAACATGAGTCGTATACTATTTACAACATGGTTCAGAAAACTTAAAAATATTACAAGTACTAAGTCGGTTCCGACTTATCAAAGTCTCCGACTCAACATAAGTCGTACACGACTTACAACCCAACAGAAGACAGACGACTTATTACAAACAGACAACCACTTGAGTCGTTGCCGACTTATCAACTTACAACACAGTTTAACGTCATACGACTCATACATATGTACAGACGACTCATGACTTACAATCAGACGACTCATCATTATCAGCGACTTAAGACATCAATGGGTCAGATTAAAACTGCAGGAGATTCCACGGTTTTAGGTTCCAGCGCCTCAAGATAACTCGGTGCCGACTCATTACCTTCCTTAAGTCGTAGACGACTTATAGCTTTGTCTTTAAGTCGTGGACGACTTATGTCAGCTTCTTCCATAACTCGTGGTTGACTTACCTCTTTGTCTTCGTTGAGTCGTGGATGACTCATACCTGTTTCCTTGAGTCGGTGACGACTCATAGTCCCTACCATAAGTCGCGTACGACTTATGCCTTCATTTGCAGCTTTCTTGAGTCGGTCACGACTCATAGTCCCTACCATAAGTCGCGTACGACTTATGCCTTCATTTGCAGCTTCCTTAAGTCGGTCACGACTTATGCCTTCACCCCAGTTGAGTCGGTCACGACTCATGCACTTAATTCGTAGATGACTCATAGTTCCTTCCATAAGTCGCCTACGACTTATGCCTTCATCTCCAGCTTGAGCTACATCATCCTCCCCATGTTGAGAGAAATTCGACCTCGAATTTGCACACTCTTCATCCCCAATAAACTCATTCCCATGATATGGTACGAGATGCTTAACGTTGAATACATCAGACGTATACACATCATCTGGCAGCTTCAATTTATAAGCATTTTCATTGATTTTCTTTAAAATTTCCACTGGACCAATCTTTCGTGCTTTCAATTTATTGTACGTTCCCACCGAAAAACGATCTTTCGTTAACACTGCATAAACCAAATCACCTTCATGAAATTCGACATTCCTTCGCTTCAAGTCTGCCGATTGTTTATACTTCTCATTTGCTTTCTCTAATCGTTCTTGAACGATTTTATGACATTCCGTCAACCCTTCAACAAAATCAGCAGCTTTTTTAACTGTCTTCTGTGATTGTGGCACTACCGTTAAATCCAACGGTCCCTTCGGTAAGCTTGAATAAACTATCTGGAATGGACAGAACCCAGTACTACGATTCACTGCATGATTATGGGCAAACTCTGCCTGGCATAACTTCACGTCCCAACTCTTCAGATTATCTTGCACAAGACATCTCAACAAGTTTCCCAATGATCTGTTAACCACCTCAGTCTGTCCATCCGTTTGCGGATGATAAGCACTACTAAATTTCAGCTTCGTTCCCACCATTTTCCACAAACTTAACCAAAAATGACTCAGAAATCGAGTATCTCTATCCGACACAATAGATTCTGGCAATCCATGAAGCCGATAGATTTCCTTGAAAAACATCTGAGCAACATGAACAGCATCCGCCGTTTTCTTACAAGCAATAAAATGTGCCATCTTCGAAAATCTGTCCACCACCACATATATGGAATCATTACCACGCTGCGTTCTCGGCAAACCCAACACAAAGTCCATACTCACATCAACCCATGGTTTAGTAGGTACCGGTAACGGCATATATAAACCCGCATTAGTCGCAGTTCCTTTCGAAACTTGACAGATATGGCATCTCTCAACAAATCTTTCCACCTCTTTCCTCATTGATGGCCAAAAGTAGGACTGTGAAATCAGCTGTAAGGTACGGTCTCTCCCGACATGTCCCTCTTCGTGTAACTCTTTGATAATCTTCATTCTCAGACTACCCTCCGGTATGCATAATCGACTTCCTTTAAAAAGAAACCCGTCAACCAACATAAACTCATCAGTCCTTCTTTCATTGTTCCCTTCAATAAATTTCTTGAAATAAGAATCTTCTGCAATCTGCTTCGGCAATAATTCAAACCCGGTCACTTCAACCTTCATTGTTGTCAACAAATGATTCCTCCTGCTCAAAGCGTCAGCCACTCGATTCGTCACCCCTGACTTGTGTTTATCAACAAAAGTAAACTGTTACAGATATGCAATCCACGATGCATGTCTCGCTGAAATCTTGTCTTGCCCTTGTAAATGCTTCAATGCTTCATGATCAGTGTAAAGAACGAACTCCTTCTGAAATAGATAGTGTCTCCAGTGTTTAATAGATTGTACAACAGCATAGAATTCCACATCATATGTACTGTAACGCATCTTCGCTCCTGACAATTTCTCACTGAAATATGCAATTGGACGTCCCTTCTGACTCAACACCCCTCCAATCCCAACCTTGGATGCATCAGTATGTAGTTCAAACACCAACTGAAAATCAGGTAGCACTAGAATTGGTGCAGACGTCAGCAATTCCTTGATCTTCCCAAAAGCACTCCCTGCTTCCTCTGTCCATGCAAACTGTTTACCTTTCATGCAATCTGTAACAGGTGCCATCACACTACTAAAGTGTGGTATAAACCTTCGATAGAATGAAGCCAACCCGTGAAAACTACGAACTTCCGTTATCGTCTTGGGCTATGGCCAATCTCTGATCGCTTCAACTTTACTTTGGTCAACCTGTATTCCTTTCTCTGAAACAACATACCCCAGAAATAAAACACTGTGCGTCATGAACACGCATTTCTTCGTTGCAGCATAGAATTGTTCTTGTCGCAATACCATCAGCACTTCTCTAAGATGATTCAAATGTTCCTCTGGACTCCCACTGTAAATTAGAATATCATCGAAATATACTACCACAAATTTCCCAATGAATGGTCTAAAAATTTGATTCATCACCCTCATGAAAGTACTCGGTGCATTGGATAAACCAAATGGCATGACCAACCATTCGTATAGGCCCTCCCTGGTTTTAAAAGCAGTTTTCCACTCATCTCCTGGTCTGATACGAATTTGATGATATCCGCTCTTCAAATCAATCTTCGAAAAGATAGTAGCTCCGCTTATTTGGTCTAACAAGTCATCCAACCTCGGCATTGGAAATCTATATCTCACGGTAATCTTATTCAATGCTCGACTGTCAGTGCACATCCTCCACGTCCCATCCTTCTTGGGTACCAATAAAGCTGGTACAGCACAAGGACTCAAACTCTCCTGCACACGTCCTTGCTCAAGCAATTCCTCTACCTGCCTTCGCAACTCTTCATGTTCCTTCGGACTCATTCGATAATGTGGTCTGTGTGGCAATACAGCACCTGGAACAAGATCTATCTGATGTTGTATATCCCTCAACGGTGTCAACTCCGTTGGTAACTCCTCTGGAAATACATCGTCAAATTCTTTCAAAACTGGTTTAACTTCTTCTGGAATTTCAACCTCTTCACTGCTTTCCCGTCCAATCAACAAGAATACTTCTGGTTCTTCCTCAACCTCCTTAACAAACTCCTTCAAAGATAATAAAGTTTTCAGCTCTTCGATTTCTTCTGACTTACTTTCTCCTTGTGGTCTCTTCTTTGGAACTAGGATAATTTTCGTGCCTTCAAACATAAAACTGTAGCTATTGGTCCGACCGTCATGTTGTACTACTCGATCATACTGCCATGGTCTTCCCAATAATAAATGACAAACATCCATCTCTACGACATCACACCAGATTTCGTCTTTGTATTTCTTCCCAATAGAGAATGGAACACGAACTCGTCTATCCACTTTCACTTCTCCTCCTTTTCTCAACCATGCTAACTTGTATGGACTCGGATGTTTCTCTGTTTTCAATTTCAACTTTGTCACAGCCTCGGTTGAAATAATATTATCACAGCTTCCTGCGTCAATTACAAACTTACACACCTTCCCCAGAATAGTACATGTTGACTGAAAGATATTACTCCTCAACCAACTAGCTTCTTCCTGCTTTGGTGTTAAACACGATCTCCTCAGCATTAGGTTACAACCTTCATCTCCTGACGCAATATCCTGCTCATCTTCCTCAACTGGACTAGAACACTCCTCATCAACATCCTCATCGTCAACTTCTGCAATCATGGTTCTCTTCTTTGGTTTTGGACACTCACTGCTTTTATGACCCAATTCCTGACAATTGTAACATTTGAAACCATTGTTAACCCTTGTCTTCTCAACCTCCTTCACCACTGGTCTACTGATAGGTTTAGAAACATTAGAACTTCCTCCAACACCCTTCGCTTGATTGTTAGGATTAGTAAACACACCACTTCCTCGTCTCCCTTGTTTTTCCCAAGCCAACGCTTTCTGATGTGCTTCTGCCACAGATCTTGGATCGAACATATTAACCATATCCTGAATCTGCATTCTCAATCCCCCAATGAATCTAGATGTCAGCTGCTCTTCTGTTTCCATAATATCATTCCTCGCAATTAGTTGGTAAAATTCATCAGCATAGTCATTAACTGTCTTTGTGCCCTGCCTCAAGTTTTGCAAACGTTGATACATCAAAGATTGATAATTGTAAGGTAAGAACGTTGCTTTCATCAATTTCTTCATCTTCTCCCAAGATTCAACTTTTGACTTTCCCATTCGTTCACGTGTAAGCTTGGTTTGCTGCCACCATGCCAAAGCTCTACCCCTCAGCCTCGTAGCAACCAACTTCACTCTACGATGTTCTGGAACTTCTTTGAAGTCAAAAATTTCTTCAACATTAGCTACCCAATCTAGAAACTCCTCCGCTTGCATACCACCTTTGAATTCAGGAATTTCTGTCTTCATCCCCGACTCCCATTTGTGATTATACTCAGAATAGTTTCTTCCTTGACCTCTTCCTTGAACACTACCACCATCATACTCCTCTTCAAAATCAGATGCATAACGATGTCGATTCTGACCACCAACATCTCTACTACCATTACGCCTTCCACCTTCATCCCTTCTATCGACATTCCTCCGTTCACGATCATTCACGTTCCTCCCACGTCCTTGATCATTTTCAACACTTCTGTCTCGATTGGAATGTGGCGAGACTCTACTACCCCCATGGTTAGATTCTGGTGAAACCCTTCTCCGATTTTGATTCATCTCCGTCATAAGCCTCTCTAACCGGCCAATTCCTTCGTTAAGCTTTTCACTAAAATTCTCATTGATTCTTTGCTCCATCTCATCAGCCTCTTCTCTTCGATATAAAGCTTCTACGTTTTGGTGGCGATTAGCTCTTCTTGGCGGCATACTTGAAAATTTCACAAATTCTTCAACACTTCAAATTCAAACACTTTCCGGATTTTGATCCAAAATGAAACGGATCGAAAACTTCCACTTTGTAGCAAATCGCGATGAACACGATGGACAAAGTTTCGGCCTCCAATGCAAATCCGATCAAACAATCTTCGAATAATGATGACTCTTCTTCCTCTTACTCTCGGCCTCACTTGCTTACCACGGCCCAACTTCAAAATGATTAGGCTCCAAGTCTCGATCTAGCTATGATTGGCTAGAACAAGCTCTGATACCAAAAACTGACGCAGCGGATTAAACAAAACAAACTTCGATCGGTGAAAGTAGCAGTCGATGGATTGATGAATGCTGAATTGCCCGAATTCGTTGATCCGAAGATACCGAACTCTAGCTATCTCGAACTCGTTGATCGCGCACGATACCGGGTTCAAAGATCTTCAATTCTTCAAGCGTTGATCAAGCGCACTTGATTCCGCGAATCGGCTTCTACAATCGTTGAATCGAGCGCACTCGATTATCCGAAAGAGGAGATAGGAGATTACACTCAACTACCAATTTGGAATGAAAGCACAAAGCAATCAAAAGAGAATTTTATTCAATATTCAACAACCTTTACAAATGACTTCACTTGCCTATTTATAGGCTACAACACACCAAAACAGAAAAAGTACAAGTCATAAGTCGGCAACCGACTTATCAACTTCTCCGACTTAACATGAGTCGTATACTATTTACAACATGGTTCAGAAAACTTAAAAATATTACAAGTACTAAGTCGGTTCCGACTTATCAAAGTCTCCGACTCAACATAAGTCGTACACGACTTACAACCCAACAGAAGACAGACGACTTATTACAAACAGACAACCACTTGAGTCGTTGCCGACTTATCAACTTACAACACAGTTTAACGTCATACGACTCATACATATGTACAGACGACTCATGACTTACAATCAGACGACTCATCATTATCAGCGACTTAAGACATCAACGGGTCAGATTAAAACTGCAGGAGATTCCACGGTTTTAGGTTCCAGCGCCTCAAGATAACTCGGTGCCGACTCATTACCTTCCTTAAGTCGTAGACGACTTATAGCTTTGTCTTTAAGTCGTGGACGACTTATGTCAGCTTCTTCCATAACTCGTGGTTGACTTACCTCTTTGTCTTCGTTGAGTCGTGGACGACTCATACCTGTTTCCTTGAGTCGGTGACGACTCATAGTCCCTACCATAAGTCGCGTACGACTTATGCCTTCATTTGCAGCTTCCTTGAGTCGGTCACGACTCATAGTCCCTACCATAAGTCGCGTACGACTTATGCCTTCATTTGCAGCTTCCTTAAGTCGGTCATGACTTATGCCTTCACCCCAGTTGAGTCGGTCACGACTCATGCACTTAATTCGTAGATGACTCATAGCTCCTTCCATAAGTCGCCTACGACTTATGCCTTCATCTCCATCTTGAGCTACATCAACACTCGAGTCAGGATATACATACTTATACAGTGTAAACCAACTCAAGTGAACTGTAGTAAAGGTACAAGTAACTTAGAAGATGCTTGGGACCGCCCATCCTCTAAGGATCCGTTAAAATATTTACTATGTAGTAATATTCGCTATTATAATAGTGTCTAATTAAGTAAAGTATAATCATATCGGAAAATAGCGTTAAGGGGATGGAGAACCTTAACGCGGTCGGATCTTAAAATCATAATCGTAGTAAAGCTCGATATGGTAGGTGACACGGCACAACTAGGCAATGCCAGGGTAGATATACCAATTACGCACACGGACTGATGGAGCGCATAGCAGCCACTATCGTCCACCTCGAACAACACTCCCAAATCGGAGGATGGCCATCTAGTCAAATCACAAGTAAGAGTATAATATCGAAGAAATGTGTCCGAGAAGAGGTGCTACCTCACTGGTCCGAGATCGCTCCTGTTTTAGCCACCTTATGCCAACTCACGGGAGTTGGGTCCACGTAACATACCTTAAGAACGTCGCCACCATCCTACTTCATTCTGGAATCTCCACCGCGTACGCGGTTGTCAAAGTGGTTTTCGGTATCGACAGAGAGTATGTCCATATCCGATCCCGGTCTCTTTGCCAACCAATCGTTATTATAACCCGTGGTTATAGATTTAAAACAATTTATCAAATATACTTCGAATTAAACCATTTAAAAACAAAGTCGTTATTCTTTAAAATCAAATCTTAAATTCCCAAAGTTTACCCTTTTCGGAGTTCATTTATTCACTTAAAACAATAGCATTAAAATTCTCAGCTTCCACAACATTTAAAAGGTGCGGTGGTAAGTTATATTTGAAAATAATTTTTTTTCAGCAAAACAACATTTATAAACTGCTATAACAGTTCAGTTTTAAACAAAATCATATTTCAGCCTACTGCAGTCCTTAACAAGTGCTACAGCAGCCTTTTTATTAGTTCAGGTTCAAATTTAGTTTCTGCTACAACAGCACTTACCAAGTACTATCATAGCCTCAGTTCATTTTAGTCTTTTGGTTCACTTATATAACCACAACACTTAACAAGTGCTACAGATTCTACCTAGTTCAGAACTTATAAAATCATACATAAAAATGTTCATTTAAATCCTTTAACTGATTTATTTTAAAAGGGAAATTTTACAAATTAAAACCAAAACTTACAAATTCGCTTATTAAATTCAAGTGTAAATCCCATTTTCATTTAAACAATTCATTTCAATATTTTAAACTCAAATCTCCATTTTTCACCATTTTTAAAACTAAATTTTCATTTCAATTTAATTAACCTAAGTTTCCAACTTTCTTTTTAATCTAATTTCTAAATTTAAGTTACAATTTAAAACCAGTATTTTATTTCATTTTATTTTTTTTCACATAGAAAAATCATTTCTATTCTAAATAAATCATTTTAAAATTCAATTTAAATCAATTTAATATTATTAAAAATATTAAAATATTTAAAGGTAAACAGAAAATACAGAAAAAATAACCACGGGTCTGTATAATATTTTCTAGCCTAAGTCAAGTGATACGGATACTATATCATTTCAATCCGTAGTTTACAAAGAAAAATCCGGGTTTTATCATTTCAAACCCGCAATCCCAAGTAAATAAAATTTAATTGAAAATCTTTCAGGCCTATCATTTCAGCCCATAACGATCTTCCCTTATTCTAAAGTCCGTTCGGGTATGTATCATTTCAACCCATAGTGATTCTATTCTACAGGGAACTTGTAGTGATTTAGCAGAACAGAATAACAGTAAAATAAGAACAAAATATAACAGATGATACGATATACAGTTTTAACAATTAACATCAACTATAAATAAATCACAGGTAATTATAACATCATTTATTTATTTATTTTCTACACATTCAGTTGCGGTCGTTTCACAATCATATAAGTATGAATATTCGTGTGAGATTTACTCACCTCTACGGAGCTGGAGATTCGGAAAAGAAATACGATGCCTATCGAACGCACGCGGAAAGCACGATCAGTTGTTAGCGGATGCGCCAATTAGATTCAAACCAAAACATAATAAATAATCAAATCTAAGATTGCACGAATAACGAACTTCAGATGAAGCAAACAACCGAAAAAGAAACAGGTTGAAAATCAAAAGCAATAGCACGACCGCCTTTAAAATATAGATTATAACTTTAAATTTGCAAAGTGACAAATTTTTTTTTTTCAAAACAGGGGTTTGGAAAAATATAACTTCAAATAGACTATAACTCCAACATTTCACAAAAGTAACAAAACAGTTGTTGTTCAATCCCTTTTTTTTTAAACAAAGGTCAGGGCATAATAGACAAGATACAAATACAGAGGTGACCAACCAAACTTGTACATTTAATTTTAAACAGATGCCAGTGGAAAATAGGCTCGGCTACCAAAACAAAGGGGAACAAAACAATTTCTTTTTCACTTCTCTGGTTCTCATACAAGGTCAGAGGCAACAAAATTAAAAATTAAAGCAAAGCTTTATCTGGCAATCCAACAAATGAAATGCAAAAGGTGACCAACAAAACCTTTTCACTGCTCTAGTTCAAAACAAGTTCGGTCTGACCATGATTGGTCTCGGCATGGAACTGGAGTGGCTGGCACGGTCTGGTCTCGGCTTGGAGTCGAATGGGGCTGTGGTGGTTCACGTGGGGTGGAGGCGTGGTGACGTGGTGGTGGCGTATGGGGTAGGTTCGGTCGGTGACGTGGGTCTGGAACGGGTTGGAGGGCCTTGGGTGGGGCTGGTCTCGGCCAGGACAGGTGGAGCGGGTGGTGGCGAATGGGTAGGGGTTCGTGGTGGTTCTCGGCCGTGACTACGGTGGCGACAGGTGGTGACGGGGATGACATGGGCTGCCGTGTGATTTGGTATGGCATGGGGTCGGAAAAAGTGGGGTTCTCGGGGTCGGCGAAGGGGTTGAGATTGGTGGTGTTTGGTCTCGGTGGTGAATGGAACTGGTCTGACATGGTTCGGGTGGGGTTTCGGTGAAGGAGCTGACGTGGGCAACAGAAGAAAATAAAGCATGTAAGAAGATCAAAACAAAATAACAAAATGGAAAGAATAGCATGCTGTCCTTTTACCTTCACGAGATGCTCACGAGAATTATGATGGAGGCGAAAATGAAATTTGCAGTGGAATATTTTTGTGAACGAATAATATATATTACAGATGCTCCCTTGATTGGTGGAGAGAAGGCAAATGGTTTGAATCGGTAGAGGCAATTAAGGCGTTCAATTAATTGGAGAACGTATGGAATGCAAAAGGGAAAGGAATAATTCTCACGTGCACGGTTTTAGGCTAGACTCTGGCAAGGTTTTTGAAATTTTCAAACTGAAAATATGCACCTGAAATTTTGTAAAGTCAACGCATATAAAATCAAATAGACAAAGGAACAACGAACGTAAAGTGTAACGCCCAAAGTAACGTACAACCGTTACTTGTTTCTTTTATTTAATAAATTTAAAAATGATAACCGTTTCTTTAAATAAAATAGCGTATCATTTCACACTAAAATAAAATAGCTATTACCATAATTAATAAAATTTTGATTGTTAAATATAAAGTTAAGAACGGATATAAATATACGTAACGAAATGTAAAGTTTAAATTTTCCGTTTCACACAAATTATTACACTTTTAATTTAAATCAATATTTCAAAATGTATATTTTTTTTAAATAAAAATTTGTTAAAAATTTTGGGCTGTTACAATATCGGTGCTCGCACAAAGCAATTACACAGATGGTCGCTCCTCAACAGCCTTATTCTCTGTGCTAGTTGACAGCATCACTCCGTAGTGTTCTTGGCTAGCGTGGGTATAGAGGTGGGGCGTCACACAAACACAAATGCAAATATAAAGTAAAAGCAGTAAAGGAAAGAACACACCGGATTTTATATTGGTTCGGAGTTACCCTACATCCAGTCCCGCAACACAATTACTGATTTCCTTTCAACAACAATTCAACAATTACAACCCTCGATTTCAAGGCTACGAGGTACACCCTCCAGAATAACAATCCTCTGGGTAGAGATACTTGATTTCCGGGGCAACAAGTTCTCCCAATTAATTTCCAAGGCTACAATCACACCTTTTCTCGCTTGATCGATTTCCAAGGCTACAATCACACCTTTTCTCGCTAATATATTACAAAGAAGTCTATAACTCTTAATAGCACTAAGAACCTTGTAGAGAATCACTAGAGATAGTGATGTAGAATCAAACTAGAAGTAATCGAGTATGATTCAATGTTGATTTCGGCAAAGTAATGATATGATTTTGTAATAAGAAATATGGAAGAAGAAGTGGAGTGAAAACCAGAAAAAAGTGATTAAAAATTCGTTGAAACTGACCCCTATTTATAGAAAACAAAAAGCCATCACCATTCATGAAGAGTTATGGCGAATAGACACTTCTTTTGAAATTTGAATTTGAACTACAACTGTCACTATGTCGACATACTACCTAGGGCATGTCGACATCCCTCAGCCAAAAATGATGTTTTGAATTTCTATAAAAATAATATTTATCTTATATAGAAACTATTTAAAACTTTATAAATATACTTGAATATAGTTGAAATTCATAAGTAAATATAAAAAACAATATATACATAATTTAACTATAATTTTATATTTAAATCTAAGTATAAATATTAAAAGTTAAATATATTATTTGAAAACACATTTAAAATCAGGAGTATTTTGACTTTGAAATTAAAGATGTCTTGAGGCTAAAATTATTTAAAATCAGGATAGAGAATTTTGAATCTTTTAAAAGGAAAGTTTTGAAATCATTTTGAAAACAAGATAATTTTGTAAAATCATTTGAATTAAAATTATTAGATACAAAACAATGTCTCACTAGATTTTCGTAGGTTCCATCCTACTTAGGGTTCCATCCCTTTAACGGGCTCGAAGTGGATTCCATTCCACGAATAAATTGGATATTAAGATGCCAGTGCTTTTCTACGAGTTTTAACAAATATTCCTAATAAAACAGACTTAACCTTGAACTCTTGAACTCTTGATACTCATGAGTCTTCTATCTCTGTATCTTGAATCTCTATACTGTACAGTCTTCATTCTTGATACCTGCATGGTTAGATCCTGCAAATACATATATATCTAAACTTGTAATGTTAGTATTTATATTTTATAATCTATTCTAAGGTTGTTGTCATCAAAACCATCATCTCATGGACTAACAATCTCCCCCTTTTTTATGATGACAACCTTTGTTTATAAAATATTCCTTCTATCTTAATAACTCCCCCTAAAACTAACAACTCCCCCTTAATATATGCCTTAACTTCCCTATTTTATATTTCTCCCCCTTTGTCATCAACAAAAATTTACTCTAAACTAGATAACTCCCCCTTATTTTTGGACTTCAGTACCTACATTGATAAACTATATAACGGAATATATAATATATGGATTAAGAAATAATGATACTTATGAGCATAATAACTTAATTAAAGACTATATTCATTTCAATGTATATATATACATGTTTCACACAACAAACTTCAAACCAAATGAAATCAATCCACACAAAGTATCAATCCAAACCAAATCAAATCAAACAAATTAATTCAAACAAATCAATTAAAGAAAGAAAATTAAACGTTACGAGGAACATCAACCCATCCTTCTTCTCCAAAGATAGGGTCTTGTTTGATGGCATCCCAATTCTCATTATCAACGGATAGAGAAACGGGAGGATATGCTTCATTATCATCCTTGTGCAGGGAGGAGATCATCCAACGAATTGCTTCGAAGTGTCTCTCTTATTCCTTGATCATCTGCATTTGACGCAATTCTAAGTGACGCTGATTACGGAGGATGATAGAGAGAATATTCTTGAATGAATTGAGTGTTTCTTCAAGATTTTCAGATAGATTATGAATAGGATTGGCCATAATTGAATTAGAGAAAGAAATGAAGGATATATATAATGAGAAAAAAATTTCAGTGAAGATTTCTGGAAGAAAAAGGTATATATATAGGTGTAGAAATTCGTTTGAAATGAATAGACATTTGGTAGTTATTCAAATTTCAAATTCAAAATCAATAGTCACTTCTGAGCAGTACATGTCGACATGGTCAAGGGGGTTATGTCGACATACTTCAGTGAAAATTTATGACAACTTTGATTTTGTGAATAATTGTGTATATGTATATATTTATATAATATACTAACATTTATTCTAGAGATAAGATAAGACAGATAGCAGAAAAGAAATTTCATTTCATTACGATAATACAAAGATTAAGCATAATGAACTACACGATCATTCGAAATAAAACAAACTAAGACAAATACAATAAGATATTAAAAGATAAAACTAGTTAGAAGATGAGGATGATGAAGATAGTCCAAGTTTCTTGCTGACTTTTGAAAAGAACTTGTTCATCTTCGAAGACATGTTATCCAACTTCTTACTAACGGATCGTTTTAAAATCCGTTGATTTTCCACAATTATATTTTGGTTTTTGAGAAGGGTTTTGTTGGATGGATTGGAAGGATATTCAATACTTTCTAAGGATGTTTCACCTTCTTCTTCTTCTTCTATTTCCATTTCATCCCTTTCTTCTTCTTCTTCCTCTTCCATTTCTTCATGAGCCAAACGCTCTTCCTTTTCGGCAAGAGTCTCATAAGGTTGAAAAACATATGGGATTTTCATGAGAGAAATGTTTGAGATATTAAAAACTTTTCTAAAGACAAATTCTTCACCTTTGAAATCCACTCCAAAATAGTTAAAAATCTGAGTAAGTTAAATTCCATGATATAAAGTGTTTTCTCCCATTTCAAAATTTTTAGGACGAAGTTCATCCAAAATAACTTGCGCCCAATTGATATCATAATTTCCGAAAATACCAAAATGTGCTTTGCATACTTTTGAAGTAGGATTGTTAAAATTACCCGATCTTGAGTTCAAAGTATGTTGTAAAAGAAGATTGACAATCCTTGCTTTAGGATGAAAGTTTCGGTTTTTAAATTCAAAGTTTTCATCTCCTTCAAAAATATGATGAAATGTCTCACGATCATGTTCATCGATTTTAAAACTAGAAAGATCCATTCCCGTGCTTTTGCAATTAAGAATGGTACCCAAAAGATCACAATTCAAAACAATTTGAGTGCCTTTGACACTACTCCAAATTTCATTCTCATTTCCATTATAAAAACCACGGTTTAAATTAACATAGAAGATTTTGACAAGATTAGGATAGCAAACAAAATCATTTTGAGAAGAGTCAATAAGACTTAAAACACCATTGTTTGCAAAAAGAGAATCAATTTCATAAGAAGAAAAATCTTGAAAAATAGCAAATTTTCCGAGATGGACTTTGGCATAATTAGCATAATTGATGTATGCTTTAATTGCCTCCGGATCATTGAATAATTGCTATTTGATTTTTCTGGAAATTCTCATGGTTGAGGGGTTGCTTGAGGAAGCCATTAGAGTAGAGAGTAGAGAGCTTGAAGATATGAAGAGAGAGTTTGAATTTGAAAATGAAAGTGAAAAGATATGATAAAAGATAGTGGATAAATAGACTTTCAAAGGACATATTCTCTGGTCAAAAGGTATCTTTTCAGAGAAATAAATGAAGTGAAATGGTGGAGGTAAATTCAAACATTTGAATTCAAAATTTGAAATTCAAATTCAGGCAGGTATGTCGACATCGTGGTAGGGGCCATGTCGACATGTGCCTTTGAATTTTCATGACATGATTTTTCCTAAGTTATCTAATATACATATATATATAAATATTATTATTAATGTCTATATTTCTGAAATATTATTGTACTTATACTATATTTCAGAATGTGTCAAAAATAATAAAAATAATAATAAAATAATAGTAAAAATAGAAAATAGATTTTTTAAAAAATTCAAACAGTATATCAATTCAAAATAAATCAATCAAACAATCAAGCAACTAATTCTATGCAAGCAATTTCAACCAATTGTATTGTAAACGTGTACCTTTTTCTGAATTCGTTTCTCTGAATTCGTCGGAGTCATGAACTGTAGTGAAACACAAATTCGAATTATCCGTCTTCTGATCATCATCACTTGAGGACGAGTCTAAGTCATCTAGAGTAGCAGTAAATGCATGCTTCCGTTTCTTTGTTGGTTCATTGTTCATAGGAGGATTTTGCCTTTCTGGATACGAACAATCTCTTTTGATATGACCTGATTCGTCACAATTGAAGCATTTGATAAAGTTTGGTACTGTAGTCTGATTACCGGAATTCTTAAAGTTGTTTCTCTTGGAACTATTCAATTTTCTGTATTTCAAAAATTTCATAAAATTCCTGGTCATAAATGCTATCTCTTCATCATTGTCACTGTTTGAGTCTGATCCATCGGTCAATGCATTGAATGCCATTGATTTCTTTTCAGATGCTTTGCTTTCTCTTCTCCCGATCATTTGAACTTCAAACGACATTAGATTTCCAATCAATTCTTCTATCTTTAAAGTACTGATGTCATTTGCCTCTTCAATTGCAAGTATCTTTTGATCCCATTCTGGAGTGAGAGAATTTAAAATTTTTCTGACTTGATCTTCTTCCGAAAATTCCTTTCCCAAAGATATTAAAGAATGCACAATATCTTGAAATCGACTATACATATTGGAAATAGACTCATTAGTATTCATTTTGAAATAACTGAAACTGATTTGTGAGCATGGAAATTTTGGTCTGTTTAACTTTGCTTGTTCCTTCGTGAGTTACTTGCAAAGTTTTCCATATTTCATATGCAGACTTACAAACTGACACTCTATTAAATTCATTTCTTTCAAGTGAACAAAACAGAATATTCATTGCCTTAGAGTTATTTTGTGCAACAGTCTTTTGCTCAGTGGTCCACTGTGCAAAATTAGTTGTGAGTTCAGAATATTCAGTTTGTGTGATATTCCAAGTATCTAATCCTACAGACTGTAAATATATTCTCATCCTACATGCCCAATATGCATAGTTACTGCCATTAAAAAGTGGTGGTCTGGCAGTAGACTGACCTTCTACAAATGAACTAGTGTTGGTGGTAATAGCAGTACCAGTGTTTGTAGCCATTTTGAAAATTTTCAAAATTCAGATAATGAAACTTTTGAAAACAAAGCTCTGATACCAAATGTGAGAAATGCGGATTAAGGATCTTAAGGCTAGAGTTAACACTAGAGGGGGGTGAATAGTGTTTTAAGAAATTTGTTAATCTTTTTGAGTTTATCTTACTTTGTTAACAATGTATACACTAATCAAACACAGATATGAACACAGAATCAAACACAAATGCAAATATAAAGTAAAAGCAGTAAAGGAAAGAACACACCGGATTTTATACTGGTTCGGAGTTACCCTACATCCAGTCCCGCAACACAAGTACGGATTTCCTTTCAACAACAATTCAACAATTACAACCCTCGATTTCAAGGCTACGAGGTACACCCTCCAGAATAACAATCCTCTAGGTAGAGATACTTGATTTCCGGGGCAACAAGTTCACCCAATTGATTTCCAAGGCTACAATAACACCTTTTCTCACTAATATATTACAAAGAAGTCTATAACTCTGAATAGCAATGAGAACCTTGTAGAGATAGTGATGTAGAATCAAACTAGAAGTAATCGAGTATGATTCGATGTTGATTTCGGCAGAGTAATGATATGATTTTGTAATAAGAAATGTGGAAGAAGAAGAGTGAAAACCAAAAAAAGTGATTAAAAATTCGTTGAAACTGACCTTTATTTATAGAAAACCAACAGCCATGACCATTCATGAAGAGTTATGGCGAATAGACACTTCTTTTGAAATTAGAATTTGAACTTCAACTGTCACTATGTCGACATACTACCTAGGGGCATGTCGACATCCCTCAGCCAAAAATGATATTTTGAATTTCTATAAAAACAATATTTATCTTATATAGAAACTATTTAAAACTTTATAAATATACTTGAATATAGTTGAAATTCATAAGTAAATATAAAGAACAATATATACATAATTTAACTATAATTTTATATTTAAATCTAAGTATAAATATTAAAAGTTAAATATATTATTTGAAAAGACATTTAAAATCAGGAGTATTTTGACTTTGAAATTAAAGATGTTTTGAGGCTAAAATTATTTAAAATCAGGATAGAGAATTTTGAATCTTTTAAAAGGAAAATTTTGAAATCATTTTGAAAACAAGATAATTTTGTAAAATCATTTGAATTAAAATTAGTGGATACAAAACAATGTCCCACTAGATTTTCGTAGGTTCCATCCTACTTAGGGTTCCATCCCTTTAACGGGATCGAAGTGGATTCCATTCCACGAATAAATTGGATATTAAGATGCCAGTGCTTTTCTACGAGTTTTAACAAATATTCCTAATAAAACAGACTTAACCTTGAACTCTTGATAATCTTGATACTCATGAGTCTTCTATCTTTGTATCTTGAATCTCTATACTGTACAGTCTTCATTCTTGATACCTGCATGGTTAGATCCTGCAAATACATATATATCTAAACTTGTAATGTTAGTATTTATATTTTATAATCTATTCTAAGGTTGTTGTCATCAAAACCATCATCTCATGGACTAACATTTAATTCCCATACTAACCAATTGTAACCCCTAATCTAATCATATCCATTATTGCCTATTAATTGCCCATTAATTGGGGTTACAATCTTTTGTTTCCTATTAATTATGGCAATTCCTAATTTATTGCCAATTAATAGGAATTGCTACATTTCCTAATTCTACTACTCGCTTCCCTAAATATAATAATAACTAACGAACGCTACGCATAAATAACGCACGAATAAATGTTGTTCTTATTTATTAACGCATTAAATACATATAAACTACATAATAAAACTATCTATTCTTAGCCAGATATATTCTAGTCATAAATATTTAATTAGAATATGCTTTTCATATTTAATTTGCTGGAATTAGATTCCTTAGGATGATTTTCCACTATGATTTCATAAATTAGTTTAACATAAAATGGAAAGATTGACTCCGTTTGAAATTACAAAGAATGGATAATTTGGATATTCTTTGTTAAATCAAACATTGTCTTTTGAATAAAAAGTGGAAAAAGTAAACAAATTTATAAAAATCAAACGGGTGTTCTTCCCACAAATAAAACTATGGAAAATCTACAACTTAGCATTAATTAGGCAATAATCCAAAAATCCTTTTTTACACCCAAGTACAGATCTGGAATAAAAATATACAACATTCAAATTCTAAAATCTTTGGGACTAATTTTCAAATCTAGGTGTAAACATATTTAAAATTACATCTAAAACGAGAATATATAGGCAATAATTTTCTACACTAATATAAGCCTACAATTCATAAATAAAATTGATTTAGGCATAAAAATAAAACGTATGCCAACAACATAGATTTAAAATCATAAACAATGAATAAAATTTCCCACTCACCTTTTAAAAGCGATCAAAATCTCTAGATTTGAAGTAGAACCTTAAATTCATCTCCAAATCCATTTTAATCCAAGAAATATGTATAAAAAAGTATATACATACATTAGAATTACAGATCTGAGAAGAGATTTGGAATAGAAAGGAAATATAAATATATAATTACAAATACATACATACATACATACATACATATATAACCTCGTTATCCCTATAGTGTTGATTCACTCTTCTTCTTCTCTTATTCGATTTCTATTCTTCTCCAATTTATGTATATACAAATATAAAAATTTATTTTATAATTTATAAAATAGTGAAGAAGAGAAAACGGCAGAGCTTCACTGCTGCTTTTAGAAAATATGAGAAGAGAAGAGAGAGATAGGCTTGAATTTACAGACGCTATTGTCAACCACAGCCGTTCGATTTAAAATATTAAATCTGGGCCGTTGCAGCCAAGGTTTATTGTAGCCGCTAGGTCGCCATCGACCGACCGCTTATGGATCACTGGTCGACCGTTGGGGATCGACCGGCCCCAATAAAGGGTCGGTCTATGGGCCTGGAAAATTAATATAAAACATTAATTTTCCTACTCGAATTATTTCCATTCTGAATTTTTTTTTTTCGTTCATAACTTCTTCGTTTGTACCTCGATCACAAAACGCCAAATATGAAAATTTCTCAGAATTTTGCCACGAATGCAATGATGTAAATTTTGTGGTAAAATTCCATTATTTGCACAAATTTCATTTTTGGAGCCTAATTGATTAACTAACTAACTAACTAATTAACTAAGTCTAAATTACGGAATGATACGATAATAAAAGGGCTACCACAAGTTGAAGCCAAGGTTTATAATACAAAAGACTACCATATGTTGAAGGCCAAAATAAGCCATTGAAAATTGGTGAAAGATAAAGCCATCGTATGTTGAATGCCAAAATAAGCTACTGCAAATTAGTAGAGTCAAAGCCTTCGCAAGTTGATTAATCTAGCAATTGAAGATTGATACTTAAGGGTTGTGCACCCGTTTCCTTAAATGCGATGGATGGAAAACATTATGCACACTTAACAATCTACTCAGCAACTTGACTCTTTATGCGAGTTTACTGATCCTCTCTATCATTGGAAACGGACCTACATAACTAGGAGTAAACTTACCTCCCTTCCAAAAGTGCATAACACCTTGCATCGTGAAACCTTCATTAACATATGATCACCCATTACGAGCAGCAGTTCCTTTCTTCTCTCATTGTCATAACATTTTTTCCTCAATTGCGCAACTTTCATTCTAGCATGAATCAAATCTATCTTCTCGGTAGCATCTCTTACCAAGTCGGGTCCTAACACCAGTCTATCTCCTGTGTCCAACAAGAAAATTGGTCATTTGCATGGTCTACCAAAAATCACCTTAAACGGTGTCATCCTAATACTCAACTGATAACCATAATCTAAGGAAAATTATATCAAGTGCAAATGATTCTTCCAAGATCCTCCAAAGTATAAAACATATGCCCTCAATTGATCCTCTAACATGTGGTTCACTATTTCCATTTGACCATCCATCTATGGGTGGTAAGCTGTACTCAAGTTTAATTCTTTACCCAAATGAATCAGCAAAATTTTCCAGAACTCACTGATGAACAATGTGTCTCGCTCATTAACTATGTTGCTTGGAATCTCACAGTATTCTTTATATATAATTTTGCAAGTTTCGTAGCCCAATTCTAACATTTGCAACAATTCTATTTTTCACTATTTACTATTTATTAATTAATTTCTTTTTAATTAACTAATGTAAAGATGCGGGGTGTTACATTCTCCTTCCTTCAAAGAATTTCGTCCCCGAAATTCCTCAAGGGCTCGATCACGCAACCTATCGCACATCCAGTCTAAACTAACAAATCATGGGAATGGGAACACTTTTTCAACCAGTTGTGTATGGTGCACCCTGTATCACAACATATATGATATGCAAACTTAGTAATTCTAAATTAGCGCCTCATATATGAATGAATTATTTTAAAATATTTTTCGATAATATGGTGCAAACTTCATAAATATACTAGTAGTTACAAATGCATGCAGCTTTTGAAAACTTAAAAATTGCTTTTACATCCAAATTTTCCCACACTTCTACGAATAGAAGTATAGTTCAACCAATTTTTGCATCCAATTTCTACCATCCAAATCGTGGCAACCTATTGCTAACATCCAAGTTTTTAAAAAATCAAGTTTTCTAAACCTATTTTCTTATGTATGGAAAGGGTCTAGATAGAGAATTCCTTATTTCCATCATTCTCTTATGTATCCTTTTTCCATGGTACCTTGAAACCTTCTCTTTTGCCGCCTATTCTTTTCCAACTTTTCCAAGTACGCTTCTTATAGTTAGTTTTTATTTTAAAGTATTAAAACACAGGTTATTTTAAAATCATCCTTTTGTTACTAACAATATATGGAGAAAGTGGTTCCCTAGCTATAACAACTTTCTTCCTTATTTCTATTGGTATTTTATTTTACCCCCACTTCTACTACATAGTAAAATCCATACTAACTAATATGTCAACTATTCCCCAATGTCAAGTATATGGCATTTTCAAAATTTCAAAATTTTCTTCTTTTCCAGTTCAAAAATATTTTTAAGTTACTTTCTAAAATATCCATAAAAATTCCAAACTTAAAAATCTTCTGAAACGTTCAACAAAAATATTTCATTCTTCAAAAGTATACATATTTATAGGCTTTTTCCAAACAAAAATTTTCACATCTCACGAAATTAAGGTCTAGTCAATAGTCCAATGTCCATAGTAGACTTCTCTTAATTTATGCAATAAAATTTAAGTTTCAAAAACTTTTCTTCTATTCACAATAGCAACCAACAACCAAGTTCAATTATAAATTCCAACCTTTGAGGTACAGGGACATCGACCCGTGGCTACTCGACATCCTTTTCCTATCCTCCACTCACTGTAATTTACTTACAATTTTAGTTCATTTCCATTTTAGTAGTCAATTAAATAAATTTTAATAATTTATTTCTTAACTTCCAGTCTCTACTATTTTTCTTATTTAATGTATTCATTGACTATCATTTTTTAATTTTCCTTATCTGTATTGTTTTCCCTTAACATTGCGGTCCACATTGAAAACAAAATAAAAGGAACATTTTCTATAATATCGTATATGTTTTTACCCCTAACAAGGACAACCCTTACAGCCCAACCGAAAAAGAACAATTGCTGGAAGTTATCCCTCAACATCAACCAACACTAATGGTATTGTGGCTCTATCACTCTAACTTGAATAAACCTTCCTAACATGTCATCCTTCTACAATCATCATATCTTAACTTTTCCTTTACTTCTTCTGATGAACAAGGTCTATTCATTTCTTCCATTACCATACCCAATTACGGAATAAACTATACATCCCTACACTGTAGTGAAAAAGAAATACCATCTGTGGACATCTTTAATGACTTATTGGTAAATTAGCTTGGCAAAAAAAACCTTTCTAGTTCTTATCTTATCTTCATTGACTACAAGTCTACCAATATTCCCAATGTGTCTTTGCCATCTAACCCTTTGTTACTAGCTTCTCTTAAGCCAATTATGTTGATAGTATTCTCAATTCTTGAAATTTTCTCACTTTACCTATGATCCTCTATATAATCACCTCCTAAAACTTGTAAAAGTGTATCTTAAGACCATTTATCATTCCTTTACGGAATCTTCATATGGCTTGCACATATGTCTAAAAATATTCCTAGATTCTTACCATTATTCTTTACAATCTATAGGGATTCCTTATTACTGCACCGTGAGTAACCATTGTTATCTTCTTCATAGCCATACTCTTCACCCCGTCTTACCTAGACACTCGTTCATATCTACTCCATATTTGAAAATTTTGTTTGGTTTTCGCTCTTATCCTTTTCTTTTATTTCTTCAAAAATTAAAATTTTCAAACTTTTGAAATACCCAATCAATATACTTCGTCTTTACAAAGTACAATTTAGAAACCTTTTGTTAAATTCAAAAATACTCGGTGCTTTAACCTTTTATTACTATAGTCTAATATTTTTATATTTAATTTATTCATTAAATCTAAAAGAAATTATTAACAAAACTAGATATTAGAAAGTTTCTTTCCTTTTCCTTTAAATCAACTTTTCATTTTAAAGGCTCTTTTTAACTTTTACTTTCTAAAAATTGGGATTTTTAGTTCAAACCATATATTAAGTTTTCCTTTCAAAAACTTACTTATTTCACCAAACTTCTTTTCAAAATATACTTTACAGTGTTTCTAAAACATCTTTCATAACTTTATGCAATAAACACTGGAGTAGATAAAAACAACTCTCATTTTATCATTTTCCTATCACTCATCCTATCTCCACTTCAAATCAGCAGAGTTTCTAACATCATGTAAGGGGGACGTTTAAAAGATACTTGAAATAAATGCACACAACAATGGAAAATGTCCATTTTCCTTTTTATGGCTTTAATTTCCTATGTTTTTGAATTAGATTACTTAGCATTTTCTTTTACATAATCTGCTAACATTGTTTCTAATTACTAATCATTATTTTATATGAATTCCTAATTTTGTTCTTATATTTTACAATGCTATTACCATTCAACTTTTCTCTACTTAAATGCATTGTTCCAATTGCTTTCTCTTAGTTTACTGACTTCTTAGTTAAATCATTGTAGATCGTTCGCCTAAAACTATATTTTAGGGTTCTAAATCTTCTTTTCTATACCATTTACCATATTCCAACTTTGTACCACTTCCTACTGTCCATCCATAAAAACGACTTCACATCCTAAAAATTCTCATTACATAGAAAAATTCTCGAGCTATGTTGGTATATTATTTTTGTAATATCCCGGAATTTATGGATAATATCAATTTAATAATCTGTTTAAATAATTAAATTGATTTGATAATCTTTGATAATAAATGTTTGAATTGATTTAATAATCTAATTAAATAAATATTTAATTAGTGAATTTTATCTTTTAAAAACTAATAAATTGATTTCTATTTATAATGTATATATATATGTGTATATATATTGTAAATAGATAGGCTTTGGTTTGAAATTTAATAAATAAATAAATAAAGTCTTGTTTTAAATTGTTTTGGATTTTAGAATATTTGTATAAACTTTTATTTATAAATATAGTTAGTTTTGTTTCTTTTAAAAAGTAATTTATATATAGGATAAGTGTTTAATAAATAAGAAAAAGGCATTTTATTTACATTTAAAAATAAATATATATATGAATAATTACTTAAAAGACATGTGTCTTTATCTAAAGCTTTGTCTTAACATGTGTAATGTAAGTAATCAATGGAATGACAAGTGTCTTTATTATTTTCATTTTTCTTTTATTTTTATAAAATCTTAAATTTACATATATATAAACATTTGCATATCTTCATTTCATTCTTTCTATTTTTCCTCTTCAAAACAAGAAACTCAAAACTCTTTCTCTAATTCAAAACTGAAAATCTGAAGTCAGTAATAAAATTTTCTCAATTCATTTCAAAAACCTGTAAATCTTTTTCAACCAAAATCAAAGATCCCTGTAATCTCATTTCCATTTGCAAGTATCAAATCCTCAGCCTTAATTCATTTCTACACTTCAAAGGCAAATCTGGAAATTCCTCAAACATAAGATCTGTAACCAAGTTTCTAAATCAAAATCAAGTCTTCTGTTTGCAACACTTTCTTTCATCTCTGGAATCAATTCAAAGCAACCTGTCTGCCTTCATTTTTTCAATCTGGAATCAGTTCAAACTGTCTGCATTCATTCTTCAACATGGAAACAAGCATGCATGTAGATTAAAACAATTTAAGCTTCAACAACTCAACTTCTCAAATCAAAAAGGGGCATTCCAGTTTAAAGTTCAAACCAGTCTCAAGTTTTCAAAAATAGGCTCTGTCATCTTTATAAAGGTGAGTAACAATCATTTTTAAAATTTTAAGTATATGGAAATAAGGTTGCATGATAAATATCTGAAGCCAAATATGTTTGTGTGATTTTATAAGTGAATTATCTGGATATATTTATGAATGCATGGCTGTTATAATTATGTATCTCTGTTTACAGTTTTATGTTCAAGTTTTGTGATCAAAATTCATATTCACCTGAACCAATTGTTGTTAGGACTTAAGATTTATATAAAATTTGTTTGTTTGATCAAGAAGTAAAGTTTAAAATTTTATTTAAATAAATTAAAATTTAAATGTGCTCTGGAATTCAAAACAACAGTTCAAGCTCAAGAAGAGTAAAAAAAAAACCCCAAACATTCTATTTCCTTGTTTCAGGCATAGGATCTAAAACTTAATCGAAAACCATGATTTTTGGGAAAGAAAATATAATTTTTAAACTAGTTTTGGGTATTCATTTCTGAGTTGAACAGAAATTGGAAATAGGGTAGTATCTGGTGATCTCCATGATCGGAGAGGATGGGGTCATCACTGAAGGTAGAAGAATGGTCGGAGACTTAGAGAAAAATGTCAGATAAGTGTATAAATTGTTGTAGTCGAGGTGAGTGATCGGGTTAGTCTGTAAACCTAGTTTTTGTCCATGTCAAAGTTTTGATCGATACGACCTCTCCAGATGATCGAGTTAAACAGGGCTTTGGAAATGAGATGTTGGAGTGTTATCGAAGTTGTAGCTGGAGTTTCAACAACTCCGATGATCGGAGGTAGGAGTACGAAGGGGTTTCCAGACTTCGTGGTGGTTCGAGACTCTTGTTCCAGGGTGGGTGAATGGTCGAATTCGATTTCGAGTAACAATCGATGAAGTTTAGGTTTAGTTCGTCAGAGGACGTGATCGCCGACTTGTGAGGATAAACGTTGATGGTCGGAGTCGCCGCGTTTGGCTGTGCACGTGTACGGGGTATGTTGTGTCAGTCTGGGTTTAGGTAGAGTTGTAGTCTCGAGTTTCCTCGGGTAAATTAGGTTGTTGACTCGAAGCTTTTAAGTTTTGACTCGAAGCATTTTGGATGTGTCTCGGGTAAATTATGTGTGACAGGTTTTAACAGAAACCTGTTATTCTGTTTTTAAATTTTAAAATAAATTTAAAAGCTGAGTTTAAATGGAAAGCAAAGTCTAAATAAGTTTTAAATCTAGTTTTAAATCTGGAGTTAAGTTTAAATCTCAGTTTCAAATAAAAAGAAGTTTTTAAATTTAAAATGTTTTAAACAATTTGAATGTTAAAGTGTATTTTAAATTGATTTGAATTTAAAATGAATTTGGTTTAAAATTTCTTTAATTAAGTAAATATTTCTTTAACATGTGATTTAAAAGGATTTAAATAGTTTTAAAACTTTGTTAAGTTAAAGTTGTCTTCATTTTAAATCTCAAATTTAAAAATGAAAATTTAAATTAAATTTAAAGGTAAATTGGTTTAAATACTTTATTAATGATATTTTAATCATTAATAAGAATAGAGTGTTATCTTAAAGATAATTAAGATTTAATAATTTAGGATAAAATAAATTATTAAGGTAATTAAAAGTTAATTAATCAATTTAATTAATTTATGATTTGGGTTAATAAAATAGTAATTAAGGGTTTAAAATTGATTAATGAAGGATTAATTAAATTAATTTAAAGGTTAATTAATTTGAATTAAGGATCATTAATTTTATAAGTTAAGATTATAAATTAATGGTTAGGAATAAAATTAATCAAGTAATTAAGGTTTAATTAAGTTATTGTTAAGTACTTAATTAATTAAGTAATTAGAGATTAATTTATTGATAATTAGAATTAATTAAGTTGTAAATTAATAATGGTTAATTAATGTTTAATTATTTAAAAAAAGATAATTAAAGAATAGTTAATGTAGATCATTAACTTGGATTTATTAATTAATCAATTTATGTAATTAATTAAGATAATTAATTGGATTAATTAATTAAGATAATCATTTGTGGAAATTGTTTAATTACTTAATGGAAAGTAATTAAGAAACTAATTACTCATTGTAATTAATTGTATTAGTTAAGTTAATTAATTAAGTTTAATTAATTTAAGATAATCACTTATTAATTTGTGAAGTATAAAATACTTAATGTAATTTAATGAAGATTAATTACTTAGGAAAGTAATTAATAGATAATTACTTATGTAATTAATGGAGTAATTAAGGGTAGTTAATTACTTAATGGAATTAATCAAGGGATTAATTAAAAGATAATTAATTAAGGAATAATTAATTTATTTTAAAGAAGTAATTAAGGGTAGTTAATTACTGAATGTGATTAATCAATAGTGATTAATAATTATGGTTTAATTAAAGATTAATTACTCAATGTAATTAATTTAAATAAAGTAATTAATGATAAAATGTAATTAAGGATCATTAATTTATATAATTAATGATGTAATTAAGAATTGATTAATTAAGTAATAATTATAAATGAAGTGATTAATTAATGTAATTAATTAAGGAGTAATGTAATTAATTATAGTTAATTAATAAATGAAGTAATTAAAGGTTAATTACTATAAGTGGTTAAGAATAATTAATTTGTATAATTAATTTAATACTAATTACTTGAATGTAATTAAATAATTAATCAAGGATGATTAATTAAATTGAATAATTGGATGATGATTGATTAATTGATTGATAATTAATTAATAATGATTTAAGCAGGATTTATAGATGTAGTAATTAATTTAATTTACTTTAAATTAATTAAAGATGAAATAATTAATTTAATTCATTTTAAATTAATTGTAGATGGTGATAAATAAATCATTGCTTATGAATGGATGATATTGTGTACCTTGAATGGTTTGAAATCTCAGATATGAGATAATTAATACTGTATGATTTGGATGCTTTGGTTGCATAGTGATGATGATATGGATTATCTGCTTATAATGATAATGTTGATTATCTATTGTGAATCTGTGAATTATCTATCTATGTGTAAATAGATAGTAGAATTAAATTGTTTTAACCTTAAAACAACTTGGCCCTTAAAAGATACGTTTTGGATTTCGATGAGACCGGGATCGGGTTTCCGTATACCGGAATTCCAGGTCTGGAGACCCGAATACCACATCGATCTAAATTTACGATAGGTCGTGAATCTCAAGTGAAGATGAAGATTCAGAGTGCAAGGGTTATTGTCGTTAACTCTGAGGGTGATTCCAAAACGAGTGTAACGAGATAATGCCTTCGGTTTCGTTCGAACCCGGAACGAACTTGTATGGATTGAATGCTTTCAGCACATCGTCAGGCGGACGATGAGCATTCTAAGTGATATGTTCTGATTAAAGGTAATCGTAACCTCAAGCCTCATCAACCGGGAATGGCTAAAACAGGGGAGGTGCAGCAAGGCTTCGTGGGTAGCACCCACTGAGAGCAAGATAGATCCCTGTCTAGAGGTCCCTTTTCTTTTATTCGGCTTAGTGTGTGGTTGGTCGCGCCAACTACGGGATTATCTTGTTCGGAATTATCCAGTAAGGGATGGTTCCGGCTTTGTGTTGCAGGGGAGCGGGCGTACTCCTCGGTACGGTGATCTAGGCCACGTACTGTGACGGGCGGTACCCCAGTAGCCCTGCCATTGTATGGAATCCAAACTCCAATAAGTGCCGTACGTATTAGTTGTGCCCAACTATGTTGGAATGTGAGATGTAAGCATTTCAGCTATTTCTATATTTTACTTGAAAACCCTAGACCCTATTATAATAAAATCAGATTTCCTATCAAATGTTTTGGTTAGCGTAAGGTAAAAACTTACCCATGTTTATTTGTGGGGAGTCTTACGTGATACCTTTTCTTTTCAAATGGTTTTGAAGTTAAGCAAGTTTAACCTGTTACTCACACCAGACCCATGTCTGACCCAAGTGTTTATTTCTGTTTTATAAACTCTTGGGTACTCAAATTTTTACGAGTAGCCAAGGGATTCAGGTTTGGCTTTGACGAATATTCTGGAGGAGCAATGGAGCAGGAGGCTTCGGCGTTCGTAGATATAGTATTCCGCTGTGTTGATATCTGTGATAGTGTCTTGTCTTGTATTTGAATTGTAATGTCTAGACAGATGTTTATAACTGTCTAGTAAGTGATGTATATGCTGTGTAACTCTGTAAATTGTTGTATACTATGTAATAGTTTATGTTATTAATATAATTTATTCGTTCCGCTGTGAGATCGTTGTTGTTGTTTCTTTCTTTCTTCTCTTCTTTTCTATTTTCTACCCCTTTCTTTCTTCATAACGATGCGACATTCTATGGAGAGAAAGTCGTGGTCGTTACAGTGGTATCAGAGCCAGGTTGAGCGAATACCTAAGCTATTGGTTAAGTGAATATCAGAACACTAGGTTGAGTGAATACCTAGGTTCGGAAGGGTTGTTCATTAGAGATAGGATCTGTAGCAACCTGTTTGAGTGTATATATATATACGAGAGCGCGTATTTGTTAGTTATATAAAATGATTTTATATTGTGTTAATTGATCGGTTGAGTGGTATATGGATTCTGGTCAATACGAGTAGCTAACGTTATTGATAGGGATCTCTAAACACTTGAACCAGGCCAACGGACACAATATTGTTTTAAAGAGGTAAATGAAATAATTTTACCCAGAAATAATTTCTATATAAAATATATCATTTTAAATATATATATATTTATGTATTTCTACCTATTTATTGGGTTACCTGTTCGGGTTTTCCAATATAGGATATAAAGGTAGATGGGGTAGTGGTGTGTGAAACACGACTACAAATGGTTGGAGTCTAAGTATTGAGGTTGGAAGTGTATCTGTCGAGACTGTAGACCTAATACTGTCTCGAGTAAGCTTTGCTGCGGTGAAGGATTTCATCGATCTCCGAAGGAAACTGTAATGGTTCGGAGTTTATCTTTGAAGTTTGGATGAGTAGAGTTGGATCTGTCGGTTAGGCAGAAGTGTGTGATGGTATCTTGATACCTCAGGTAATAGTAGCTGTATGATGAGATACAGTGACGATGGATGTTCCCGAAGATGTTTTCTTTGGAACAAGATTAAGGAAGTGTGTCTGTTTCGGTGTTGTCGCTGAGTTCAGCATGGTGTTTCTGCTTTGGTTTGGAGTTCGAGTTTCTCGAAGAGCTTTGGATAGGAGCATCAGTGTCAGCAGTGCTACTCGGAGTGTTCTGTGATGGCAAGAAGTTTTCTAGCTGAGCAGTTTTTCTGGAAGTGAAGTTCAGAAGCAGCAGAGTGGATCCATTTCTTCGATAAATTGGATAAATAAGTGTAAGCTGTTCTGATTGGTAAAGAGGAACAGTTTTTCTTTGGAATTAGGTTGGGTTGATCGCAAAAGTGACTTGCGATTGTCTGAGTGTTCTCTTGGGTTGTCAGAATTTTTCTGGGTGTCTTCAGAGAAGTCAGGAGTTGTCCGCATTTGAAGGTTGAGTTTTCTTATCGACTTGGATTCCAGGAGTAGTACCGGTAGTTCAGTCTAGTTGAAGGATGATTCCTAGAGATGGAGTTGGTGAAGCAACTCAAGTTTGATGGAGTATCTGAGTTTTCTTTATGGATCAGTGAACCTTATTTCTGGAATGAGTTGTCCAGTCTGTGCTTGTATTCTACCTCAGATCAGAGTTGAGCAGCGAAAGCAGTTTGGAGTGTATCTCTGGATGGGAGAAGTAAGTTTAGAATCTACTGATGTTGTGAAGTAGAGTTGTGTTTGGATCTCGTCTGTGTTCTGATTTGGATAAGTATTTGGTCTTCTGAATTGAATTGTCAGTTTGGATAACTGGAATTCATTGTGTTTTACGTATCTCTGAGGGAGTACGTGTTTGATCTATCTTTGGTTTTGGAATCAGCAGTTCTGGAGGTTTGATTGTTGAGTCAGACTCGTCTGTAGTCTGATATTCTGTTTAGTTCTGTAGATCTAGATGAGTAGGAGATCTATAGCTTAGTAGTTTAGATTGTTTGTAGAGCGAGTATCCCGGTATATATATATACTTGGGGAAACTCGAGGAATTTTATCTAGAATTTAGTCTAGATAGTTAGAATTGTTTGATTGGATGAATTGGTTGCTATGGTTGCTAGCATATGGATGATAGTAGATGCTTGTGTTTTGAATTTAAATCTTTAATAAGATTATTAAATTACCTTTGTTTAAATTTCGGGGACGAAATTATTTTAAGGGGGGAGGAATGTAATATCCCGGAATTTATGGATAATATCAATTTAATAATCTGTTTAAATAATTAAATTGATTTGATAATCTTTGATAATAAATGTTTGAATTGATTTAATAATCTAATTAAATAAATATTTAATTAGTGAATTTTATCTTTTAAAAACTAATAAATTGATTTCTATTTATAATGTATATATATATGTGTATATATATTGTAAATAGATAGGCTTTGGTTTGAAATTTAATAAATAAATAAATAAAGTCTTGTTTTAAATTGTTTTGGATTTTAGAATATTTGTATAAACTTTTATTTATAAATATAGTTAGTTTTGTTTCTTTTAAAAAGTAATTTATATATAGGATAAGTGTTTAATATATAAGAAAAAGGCATTTTATTTACATTTAAAAATAAATATATATATGAATAATTACTTAAAAGACATGTGTCTTTATCTAAAGCTTTGTCTTAACATGTGTAATGTAAGTAATCAATGGAATGACAAGTGTCTTTATTATTTTCATTTTTCTTTTATTTTTATAAAATCTTAAATTTACATATATATAAACATTTGCATATCTTCATTTCATTCTTTCTATTTTTCCTCTTCAAAACAAGAAACTCAAAACTCTTTCTCTAATTCAAAACTGAAAATCTGAAGTCAGTAATAAAATTTTCTCAATTCATTTCAAAAACCTGTAAATCTTTTTCAACCAAAATCAAAGATCCCTGTAATCTCATTTCCATTTGCAAGTATCAAATCCTCAGCCTTAATTCATTTCTACACTTCAAAGGCAAATCTAGAAATTCCTCAAACATAAGATCTGTAACCAAGTTTCTAAATCAAAATCAAGTCTTCTGTCTGCAACACTTTCTTTCATCTCTGGAATCAATTCAAAGCAACCTGTCTTCCTTCATTTTTTCAATCTGGAATCAGTTCAAACTGTCTGCATTCATTCTTCAACATGGAAACAAGCATGCATGTAGATTAAAACAATTTAAGCTTCAACAACTCAACTTCTCAAATCAAAAAGGGGCATTCCAGTTTAAAGTTCAAACCAGTCTCAAGTTTTCAAAAATAGGCTCTGTCATCTTTATAAAGGTGAGTAACAATCATTTTTAAAATTTTAAGTATATGGAAATAAGGTTGCATGATAAATATCTGAAGCCAAATATGTTTGTGTGATTTTATAAGTGAATTATCTGGATATATTTATGAATGCATGGCTGTTATAATTATGTATCTCTGTTTACAGTTTTATGTTCAAGTTTTGTGATCAAAATTCATATTCACCTGAACCAATTGTTGTTAGGACTTAAGATTTATATAAAATTTGTTTGTTTGATCAAGAAGTAAAGTTTAAAATTTTATTTAAATAAATTAAAATTTAAATGTGCTCTGGAATTCAAAACAACAGTTCAAGCTCAAGAAGAGTAAAAAAAAAACCCCAAACATTCTATTTCCTTGTTTCAGGCATAGGATCTAAAACTTAATCGAAAACCATGATTTTTGGGAAAGAAAATATAATTTTTAAACTAGTTTTGGGTATTCATTTCTGAGTTGAACAGAAATTGGAAATAGGGTAGTATCTGGTGATCTCCATGATCGGAGAGGATGGGGTCATCACTGAAGGTAGAAGAATGGTCGGAGACTTAGAGAAAAATGTCAGATAAGTGTATAAATTGTTGTAGTCGAGGTGAGTGATCGGGTTAGTCTGTAAACCTAGTTTTTGTCCATGTCAAAGTTTTGATCGATACGACCTCTCCAGATGATCGAGTTAAACAGGGCTTTGGAGATGAGATGTTGGAGTGTTATCGAAGTTGTAGCCGGAGTTTCAACAACTCCGATGATCGGAGGTAGGAGTACGAAGGGGTTTCCAGACTTCGTGGTGGTTCGAGACTCTTGTTCCAGGGTGGGTGAATGGTCGAATTCGATTTCGAGTAACAATCGATGAAGTTTAGGTTTAGTTCGTCAGAGGACGTGATCGCCGACTTGTGAGGATAAACGTTGATGGTCGGAGTCGCCGCGTTTGGCTGTGCACGTGTACGGGGTATGTTGTGTCAGTCTGGGTTTAGGTAGAGTTGTAGTCTCGAGTTTCCTCGGGTAAATTAGGTTGTTGACTCGAAGCTTTTAAGTTTTGACTCGAAGCATTTTGGATGTGTCTCGGGTAAATTATGTGTGACAGGTTTTAACAGAAACCTGTTATTCTGTTTTTAAATTTTAAAATAAATTTAAAAGCTGAGTTTAAATGGAAAGCAAAGTCTAAATAAGTTTTAAATCTAGTTTTAAATCTGGAGTTAAGTTTAAATCTCAGTTTCAAATAAAAAGAAGTTTTTAAATTTAAAATGTTTTAAACAATTTGAATGTTAAAGTGTATTTTAAATTGATTTGAATTTAAAATGAATTTGGTTTAAAATTTCTTTAATTAAGTAAATATTTCTTTAACATGTGATTTAAAAGGATTTAAATAGTTTTAAAACTTTGTTAAGTTAAAGTTGTCTTCATTTTAAATCTCAAATTTAAAAATGAAAATTTAAATTAAATTTAAAGGTAAATTGGTTTAAATACTTTATTAATGATATTTTAATCATTATTAAGAATAGAGTGTTATCTTAAAGATAATTAAGATTTAATAATTTAGGATAAAATAAATTATTAAGGTAATTAAAAGTTAATTAATCAATTTAATTAATTTATGATTTGGGTTAATAAAATAGTAATTAAGGGTTTAAAATTGATTAATGAAGGATTAATTAAATTAATTTAAAGGTTAATTAATTTGAATTAAGGATCATTAATTTTATAAGTTAAGATTATAAATTAATGGTTAGGAATAAAATTAATCAAGTAATTAAGGTTTAATTAAGTTATTGTTAAGTACTTAATTAATTAAGTAATTAGAGATTAATTTATTGATAATTAGAATTAATTAAGTTGTAAATTAATAATGGTTAATTAATGTTTAATTATTTAAAAAAAGATAATTAAAGAATAGTTAATGTAGATCATTAACTTGGATTTATTAATTAATCAATTTATGTAATTAATTAAGATAATTAATTGGATTAATTAATTAAGATAATCATTTGTGGAAATTGTTTAATTACTTAATGGAAAGTAATTAAGAAACTAATTACTCATTGTAATTAATTGTATTAGTTAAGTTAATTAATTAAGTTTAATTAATTTAAGATAATCACTTATTAATTTGTGAAGTATAAAATACTTAATGTAATTTAATGAAGATTAATTACTTAGGAAAGTAATTAATAGATAATTACTTATGTAATTAATGGAGTAATTAAGGGTAGTTAATTACTTAATGGAATTAATCAAGGGATTAATTAAAAGATAATTAATTAAGGAATAATTAATTTATTTTAAAGAAGTAATTAAGGGTAGTTAATTACTGAATGTGATTAATCAATAGTGATTAATAATTATGGTTTAATTAAAGATTAATTACTCAATGTAATTAATTTAAATAAAGTAATTAATGATAAAATGTAATTAAGGATCATTAATTTATATAATTAATGATGTAATTAAGAATTGATTAATTAAGTAATAATTATAAATGAAGTGATTAATTAATGTAATTAATTAAGGAGTAATGTAATTAATTATAGTTAATTAATAAATGAAGTAATTAAAGGTTAATTACTATAAGTGGTTAAGAATAATTAATTTGTATAATTAATTTAATACTAATTACTTGAATGTAATTAAATAATTAATCAAGGATGATTAATTAAATTGAATAATTGGATGATGATTGATTAATTGATTGATAATTAATTAATAATGATTTAAGCAGGATTTATAGATGTAGTAATTAATTTAATTTACTTTAAATTAATTAAAGATGAAATAATTAATTTAATTCATTTTAAATTAATTGTAGATGGTGATAAATAAATCATTGCTTATGAATGGATGATATTGTGTACCTTGAATGGTTTGAAATCTCAGATATGAGATAATTAATACTGTATGATTTGGATGCTTTGGTTGCATAGTGATGATGATATGGATTATCTGCTTATAATGATAATGTTGATTATCTATTGTGAATCTGTGAATTATCTATCTGTGTGTAAATAGATAGTAGAATTAAATTGTTTTAACCTTAAAACAACTTGGCCCTTAAAAGATACGTTTTGGATTTCGATGAGACCGGGATCGGGTTTCCGTATACCGGAATTCCAGGTCTGGAGACCCGAATACCACATCGATCTAAATTTACGATAGGTCGTGAATCTCAAGTGAAGATGAAGATTCAGAGTGCAAGGGTTATTGTCGTTAACTCTGAGGGTGATTCCAAAACGAGTGTAACGAGATAATGCCTTCGGTTTCGTTCGAACCCGGAACGAACTTGTATGGATTGAATGCTTTCAGCACATCGTCAGGCGGACGATGAGCATTCTAAGTGATATGTTCTGATTAAAGGTAATCGTAACCTCAAGCCTCATCAACCGAGAATGGCTAAAACAGGGGAGGTGCAGCAAGGCTTCGTGGGTAGCACCCACTGAGAGCAAGATAGATCCCTGTCTAGAGGTCCCTTTTCTTTTATTCGGCTTAGTGTGTGGTTGGTCGCGCCAACTACGGGATTATCTTGTTCGGAATTATCCAGTAAGGGATGGTTCCGGCTTTGTGTTGCAGGGGAGCGGGCGTACTCCTCGGTACGGTGATCTAGGCCACGTACTGTGACGGGCGGTACCCCAGTAGCCCTGCCATTGTATGGAATCCAAACTCCAATAAGTGCCGTACGTATTAGTTGTGCCCAACTATGTTGGAATGTGAGATGTAAGCATTTCAGCTATTTCTATATTTTACTTGAAAACCCTAGACCCTATTATAATAAAATCAGATTTCCTATCAAATGTTTTGGTTAGCGTAAGGTAAAAACTTACCCATGTTTATTTGTGGGGAGTCTTACGTGATACCTTTTCTTTTCAAATGGTTTTGAAGTTAAGCAAGTTTAACCTGTTACTCACACCAGACCCATGTCTGACCCAAGTGTTTATTTCTATTTTATAAACTCTTGGGTACTCAAATTTTTACGAGTAGCCAAGGGATTCAGGTTTAGCTTTGACGAATATTCTGGAGGAGCAATGGAGCAGGAGGCTTCGGCGTTCGTAGATATAGTATTCCGCTGTGTTGATATCTGTGATAGTGTCTTGTCTTGTATTTGAATTGTAATGTCTAGACAGATGTTTATAACTGTCTAGTAAGTGATGTATATGCTGTGTAACTCTGTAATTGTTGTATACTATGTAATAGTTTATGTTATTAATATAATTTATTCGTTCCGCTGTGAGATCGTTGTTGTTGTTTCTTTCTTTCTTCTCTTCTTTTCTATTTTCTACCCCTTTCTTTCTTCATAACGATGCGACTTTCTATGGAGAGAAAGTCGTGGTCGTTACAATTTTCTTCCAAAAGGAATAGCTTTTTACAAAAATTTACTTACTGAAATTTCAGATTTTAACAAATTTCAATCTCTATTAGAGCTTTATATTTTAAACTTTTCTCTCTTTACAAAGAAATTAGCGAGCTATATATGCTCTATAACCTTTTCAATAATTTATTTTTCTAAAACTCTTTTTATGGAAAGTTTAAATTTAACTAAACATATAATTCTCCATCAAAACCTTTATTATACAAATAGTTTTCAAAATCAAATATATTGACTATATATTTATCTCAACTTTTAAAACAATTTTCTATTGGATTGGGCTCAAAGTGGATTTCTAATTGTTCCCTTAAGAACACCCTTCCCTCCATTTACTAACTTGTTCCTTTCTCAATATTGAAAATCCAATTACCAATTGAAAGTGACTGTTTCACACCCTTCTTCGGGAACTTCTCCATCTTCCACAATCTATGACATATGGACTTTTATTTTCCCCTTATATAGACCTATTGTACGTCATAAACTGGCAATCATATGGAGATCTATAGCCATTGGCTACCAAGGCCCGACTAGGGAGTCATGTACCATTCAGCTTCAAGGATTTTCCATATGTAACTATTCTTTAGTTGGAATTATTAGGATAAAATGTATATTATATTTATTGGCAAAATACAAATATGTACATTCAACATTTCCTAATTTTCAAGATCGACTAACCTAAGCTCTGATACCAAATGCAACAACCCACACCCTAGTAGGCCTGAATTTTTCATAAATCAAAAATCCATGTCCACCAAAGCATAGATTATTTGTTTGGTATCTTACAAATGAAATAAAAGAATGCATATCGGAGCTCAAATGAAATAACTTACAGTGGAATAATTAAAATATAACATATCACATAGTTACTGACCAAGATTTGACACTACTCAAAATCAAGTGTCCTAGTCAGCGCCGAACATGCCAAACACCAGTACCCATCCTTCTAACTATCCTATGGACTGTAATGAGGAGGGGGTGAAAACAACATTACGTGACTTGTAAATTATACATATTATACAAAACACTATCTTATGTCGATTGTCCATTATCCCATATTATGTCTGTTTATATTTTATTTTTCATCTCACCTCCATATCCATGTACAAATCATTCCACCTACCTTTTGTAGATTTATATATGCGTGTGTATATATGTATATCCCATGGTCCCCAAATGGACCTAGATATTATCCCCACTAGCATCTCTCGTTTAGCACCCCGTCAGGATCCAATGCCTTAGTGTGTCATGACTCGTTACCGTATAATTCGAGGAAGTCCTACAGTGCCTATCATGACCTTTCATACATTTTGTCATAGTCTTTTCGATGGCCTTTCATACATTTCACCATATTCTCTTTGGGGATATTTCCTACTTTTTCTGGTTCAACACGTGGGCTCGGCTCCACTAACCACCCCGTCCATGCTTTGAAGGCATCTCTTTATAGGTTAACTAGCCTTGCCCTATCAAACAAACTAGCAAACAACTATGGCAGTGCATGATCTAGCGAAGTCCATCCTGGTAGGCTATAAATGAAGACTTGCTAGGTGTAACCCCGTCCTTCCCATTGACCGCTCTAGGCTGATGACATCTCGCCCTATGGCAGCCCTACCTCTAAATTTGGCACCAACACTCGATGCATAGTGCATTATCCCACTCATCACCCGTTTAGATTGCCTAGTGCAATCAAGGAAATACCATCCTCTAAAATAAATTTAAAGCAGACTAATTTATAATGAGGGTACCCCTTCATCTATATGCAAGCGTATACTCCCCATGGGTCCTATGGTTGGACATGTCTCACATTAGTACGATGTTACACAACTGCTGGTAGCCCCTTATGGTGGGCAGACTTCTATTGTGTAACCCTACTGACCTCGCATTCTAACCTACTCTAATGACCTTTCGTCATTTCCTTTATATAATTTATACATTAAACTATAACAATTCACACTCGTCATAAACACATATTCGAGGCCAGTTATATATGTATCTCTTGTGTGTGTGTGTATAGATTCTTATTCTTACATTCTTTTACCTTCATTGCCTCTAAAGTTCTTACGGTTGACCCTAAGTCTTTATTTTATTATGCGTTTAACTTTTCTTTTGCAAATTCATTTACTGCTTCTTTTATTAAAATCTTAATATCATTTCCAATTTATTCATTTGTTCCAACTTTTATTTCTATTCCCATTTTATTCTCCATTTCTTCTTCTTGCTTATTTCTCATACTTTATTTTTCATTACTTTCAATGTTATTGACATTTTTATTCCATTCATACATTAATGTTCAACTTTTAGGATTTACTATATCTTAATACATTGGAACTAAACTTCTACTCAATAAATGTCAAGTTCTAATGCATTAAAATATCATAAAACACCAAAGATCTAAACAAATTTTCATTTCAACTTAATTCATATCCGATAAATAAAAACAAATTCCTAATCGTAACGCATTTCATTGCGATTTCATTCAATTCATGTTCGTCAAGTAAATATAAATTCCTAATCATTACGCATCACTTTAGATTCATAGCATTCATATCCAGCGTAAAAATACCAATTCTAATCATTACGCAATTCAGTATCAATTTCATATAAAATTCCAAACTAGTTTTCATAATATGGAAGTACTGATTTATCAACATAAATTCCATAGGAAAGTTTAACCTCTTCAACATTTCTTATTTATGAATTTATTTGAAATTTAAATTCAATTTCTTAGGTATGTAGGAATAGATCTGTAAAGATATAATCTAGTATTATATAAAACATATAATATTCTCACTCACCTTTTTTAAGCATTCCCAAATCTTTAGATCTAATCTCTATTATCTATATTCTTCATTTTGACACCCTTCGGATCAAAAAATAACATTTACATATAGATTTTTTAGAATTTGGATTAGAGAGAAGAGATTTAGATTAAATTATTAATTAAAACTAGATTTATAGTTTACCTCTGATGTAGCGACTTGGTTTGAAATATTTCATGTTCTCTATCATCTTCTATTCTTCTCCAAAGTATACACGTGTAAATTAAATCCATTTCTATGAAATCTAGAATTTTGAAGAGAAGAGAAAGTGACACAGCTTTCGTGCTCATCAGATAAATTATGAGTTGTGTAGCGATCTTGAAATTTGAACACTTCATCTTCGAATATCGAAACATTTTGAAATATAATTAAGTGTTGTAAATTTGATTTTATAACCTTGTTAGACATCATTTAATTAATGAATAATGATAAGAAACTTGTTTTTGAAAATTGTTCACAAAAATATACCCTTCGATGGAAAATTTAAAATGTGACCGAAAATCGGTTTACTGGTAAACAACTTTTCAATCGATATAAGTTGTTCGAACTCTTGTGCACTTGCCAAATGATCAAATGAACACATTAGCAACTAATTAACACACTCTCCTCGTTATAAACTTGTAATTGTGACAACCCAATTCTTTGGCCCTTGGAAATCGACACCAATACATCCTCGGTATTCATGTGCCACAAATCCAAGTATCGGAGAGATGGATTATCAAGGGTAAGAAGGAAAATAAAGACAGAATAGAATCTCACATGATTAGAATAACATATATTATTTCAATATATATATATATATCTTTACAGTGGAAATTTTAAATACATTTATCAGAGTTAACATGGACAGTTATAAATATATGTCCTTACAAATGCGGAATACAATAGTACAGAAGTGTAGTTGAAATAAGGAAATAGTCCACTGAAGAATCTTCTAACTCCATGCTTTGAGCTCCATCCAGATTTCTTCTAACAAACCTGACTACTAGGCTACCCGGGGAAATTAAGGCACCTAGAGTTTAAGGGATAAGAAAAATAAACTCCGGGTCAGTCATGGGACTGGTGAGAGAAACTCAAAATACGTGTTTTTGAAAACAAAGGTATCTCATAAGACCATGCCGCACATAAACACGGAATGGGTTTTTACCTTATGATAACCAAAAACATTTGCTATGTGAAATCATTGTATATTATTTTTAATGACATTCTTTTGAAAATACTTTTCAAATAAACTTATAAATCTTAGCCGAAATAGTTGCATTATTAAATTCCAGCATACTAGCTACAAAGTAGGTTCTACAATAAAGTCCGAAGGTACTTATTAGAGAATGGATTTCCATACAATGGTGGGTAAGGAACTACCTTCCATATAGTACACCTCTAGAGGGATGTACCGAGGATCAACGTCTTCGAAACCTCTGCACCTAGCAAGACCGTCCTACCCACAGACCCGCCTGGTAGTGGATAGAACCGAATATGACATCACCTCAGTCGTAAACGACCTATCTGTGGCCACAACATACACAACATTAATTTAAAACCCGACGTTATAGAAGGAATAAATATACTTAGAAGGGTGAGGACCATACCCTTATGGGTGCGACCCACATAGCCTTACGGCATGCCTTGTTTAAGCCCTTACCGGTTGATGAGGCCTGAGGCAGCGATTACCTTTCACATAACACATTCCACTTTGAATGCCACATTGCCATTCCTTAATCACACAACTGAATTCTACAAACGTATAACTCCTGAGCTCGTATGTCTCAGAAAAAGGGTGTTAAGCTAAGAGAAGTTACCTTCTCCGTCACCAATCAGATGATATGTTCATAAAGATCAATCAATGTGATTACAAATGCAATGTCAGACATTCGTCCATACAAGTTGTCCACGAACCGAACAAACCGATGGCACTCTCCTACTACATCCTGTTGGGAGTTACCCTTAGGATTAGTAGCGAGAAGTCCTTGCAACCCAAAGATTTTCATAAATGAAGGGACCACTGCTACTTTAGTTATTTGGGATCAAACCAGAATTATCAACAAGCAGTCCTTCCACTATAAAGATCTCTGGTCTTCATCAAGCCTTCATTTTTCGAACACGTATATTTGTTCGAAGTGGTTTTTGGATAGGAATTACCTAAATCAGAACTCGGTTACTTCAAACTATTTATCGATAAAAAGATGTTAGGTGAATAGGGAATTATTCTTTGATTGATTATTTTCTTTTTATCAAAATATCTTCTAGAGATATATATTTTTAAAACATTCTTTCCTGTATATACGGAATCATTAAACCTCGTTTATCAAATCCTTTGATTACTTCAAACCTTTTTAAATTCCAAATCATTTCATTTTTTTCTTAGGAAAATATTTCCAAATCATTTCATTTTTTTCTTCGGAAAATATTTCTAAATCATTTCATTTAAATATTAACAAAGATTTCTTAATTCAAAAATCAAAATTTTTATTGAGTTAAAACCATGTTATTAAGGATGTTAATCCAAAACCAGTAAATATTAAGTGAGAAGAATCAATATAAATCATCTAATTCTACTCAATATCAATTCCCGTATTCAACAAGTACTATGGGTAGAATAACGACGAAATCACCTTTTAAATTCCACGAATAGTACGAGTTCCCTCTTCGAGCTTTAACACCAAGTATAAGAAGATTGTCCCCATAAAATCCAAGTTATTTATATTTGGAAAATTATATCCTTTATACTTTATAAAGTTTTGACCCATGTAAATCAAATTTACTATTCCATCCGTCGTGCCAGTTAGGATAGCCAATGAGAGCAGGAAACTGGTTTTCCAAACTCAAGCCTAGACACTATCTCTCTGTCACCTATAAGGTGGTCAAGTTATTTGATCGACTCTAAATCATTTATTATTTAGCCATTCCATGAATCCTTTAAATTATCTTTAAAATACTTTATTAATAATTTGAAAAACATTTAGAAAAGATTTGGAAAATGATGGTTCCGTTTAAAACTATATTTCAAGAGTTATAGAAAAGTGCTGAGGAAAAGTGCTGCGGAAAGTGCTTTTTAAGCTATATTAATCAAAACGACTTTTCTATCATTTGGAAATTCATTTTTTTATAACTCAAATCACTTTTAAAATATTTTAAAAGATTTTTAGAATTTATTTCATATTTTTAAACAAATTTTAAAATGCCATTTTTAAAGAAATCCCTTTATGGATTCCAAACTGCAAAACCGCGATTATTTTCAAAATTGTTTTACTCATAATTTAAAATCTACTAAACCAAATCTTGATCTTTTTCTTTCATTTTGAAAATATGATTATAAGAGTTCGGAAAATTCTTATTTCAAAGAAATCTGACTCCGAATTCATCGTATAAATGGATTTAAACTATTACGGCATGAAATTGCGAACTACCGTTACGCGACACGCCTATTTTTACCAATTTTCCATTTTCTTTTCAAACTTCATCGAAACACTTTTAAATGTTTATAAAACATTTTTTAAATCATTTTAAACCATTTTTAAGAGATTTAAACATTCCATATACACCATTTCATTAATAAAAGGAAAGTGATTTCCTTTGTGATTCTCGATGTGTATTAAAAGTGACTTGTTAATACAATTTACAACAATATTAAACAATCAAACTTGATGATCAAAGCATATTAAACATCCATTTCAAACATCTTATCATCATCAAAAATATAATATAAGTAAGAGTTTCTCACATTCATTTTCAATCGAAAAAAGGGTTATAGCTTCACTAACTCACGATCCGAGCTCACGAACCCCAACATCTTGCCTCTTAGTGTGATTGACCATTCCATGCCAAAAGTGGTGCTCGGCCAAGCATGGGGAATGAGGTGTAAGACTTTGGATTCTTATTGAATTTACCAAAAACTAGACCTAAAAATATGTCATTTTCTCTCCGGTTTTTGGATATTCTACTCTCTGAATTTGGAAATGTATTCAACATGAAAGTAGTAGGAAATCCTTTTCTATATGGTTTCAAAAAAAATAACATCCAATTAAGATTAGTTTTGAATGAAATATGGTCAAATGAAGAAGAGGCATTCTCGAATTTACAAAAATCATACCCAAAAATGGGTCAACTTCTAACTTAATTTTGGACGTGTTACTCAACGAATTATGAAAAGTGGTGAAACTTAAAGTTCTTAAAAATTATTTTCTCTACAATTTAAATAAATGAAACACTCGATTTCTTTTCGCTATAAGGAAGATATGATCAAAAGAAGAGAGGACATTCTCGGAACTAAAATTCTGGGCCCGAAAATGCGATGGAAAGAAGTGGGCTTTGAGCATGTCTAAGCTTAGAATAGGAAGAAGTGGTCAACCAGAAAGTTGTAGCCACTGAAATTTTGAATGGGTTGAAAAAAAGATATTTTGGCCAAGGAGAGGTATTTATAGCCAAGGTTCTTCTCCAAAATATCCTGATATTTTGGCCACCCTACATCACCATTCCATCTCCACTCTTATGTCACCTCTAATGGCTGAAATGACTCCCCCCCATGTGTGTGTACTTGATTTGTAATAAGGTTGACATTGAGTTTGCTTAAGTGGTAAGGATGTAACAAATATCTTAGATATTTTGTATATTTACTTTAAGTAAATTCATAAATGTAAATGGTAAATTCTTATGTATAGGTTCTTGTGCATATGACATGTATGTGTGCATCTGTATATGTATATGCTTGTTATATATATGTGCACAAGGGGATGAACAATGTCGCGATCACTTCGAACAACTTTCGTTCGATAAACCGTTGAAAACTGGGAAACCGATTATCAGTCACATTTTCACTTCTTAGTTAACATACACACACATATATATATATATATATATATATATGAAAACAAAATTTGAAAATAAATTTATAGTCATTATTAATTAATTAAAAGTATCCCATTTTAATTATAAAAACATTTAAATTAATATTAAGAATTGTTTACGAAAATTGCTATTTTACCGATAAAGCTATACGAATTTTCTTATATTCTCCAAATCAAATATATCTCTTTATAAACCCATTATAATTGATTTATTATCACTTTATAACTATTTTAAATGAATTATTATCATTTAAAAACAATTGTTTGAATAATTAAAATAATTGTTAAATCATTTAAATCTCAATTTAATTTAATAAATCAATTATTAAATATAAGGGCATCACTGATGATGTCATATACACATTTAATTTATAAAAATATAATAAATCATTTTATTTCATATTTTGTTTAATTATAAAAATATGTGTATGTATCTAGCTCCGTGCGCGATGTTTTATGCTTATAGAGCTGTTTATCATTAAAACGGTCTCGGCCATTTTATCGGAATATTTCCAAAGGAAATATATTTGTGGAAATTTTTCCAAAATAAGTTCGTTATTATTATTTGTCACTTAAAACTTGATTAACTATGAACAATAACCTATATTTGAATATTTAAAATAATTTAAATATCTTTAATTAAAGTGATCAAAATTTTGGTCGTTACATACTCCCCCCCTTAGTAGAATTTCATCCTCGAAATTATCCAAAACAAAAACCCAAAGGTTTTGCCCAAAACATTAATTATTGAACTCACACCCATACGATGTACATTGATCGTCTGTACACAATATCTGATTCGATCTTCTATTTGAATTCACAACTTTACTTCCGAACTAGTATTGATCCCCCGATCCTTTAGTACGGACTTCGATCGGGTCATTTGATCAGAAATTTTTAGTTTTTCTTGCATAGCTCTCAACTATGATAGAAAACTCAAGTATCCAACCACAACACCTCATCAATATTCATCGTCAAGAATCGAGTGATAAATCCTTTTTCAGACTAGTGTAAACACCTCAAAGTTCCGTACTCGAATCTTAGATTAAAATCATGTGACGAAATGATCTACGTACAACATACGTACTTAATAGCTTCCCCCAAAATATTTATGAAAACATTTCATAAAACTCTTTTTTAATTAAAACCTTTTTATAAAGATTCTTCTTTAGATATAATCATTTTAAAAGATTTATTCACCAATAAATTTCTAACTTTTTTCTGAAGAAACCATTTCAATTTAAGTGATAAATTATCTTTTATTTCTAAATTCATAATAAACTCCTTATATTATAATTTATTCCCTTTAACCAATATTTAAATGCAGCACCTTTGCATCTAATGAAACTTCTTTTATTAGTCAAAACTTACTTTATTAATTAATACTCCTTTATTAATTAAACCTCCCTTTATAAATTAATTATTCACTTATACCAGTTTCAGTACTTAAAAGTGTTCATATACTAATTAAATGTTTTAAGTACATTCACAAATTACTTAACGAGTTTTACTTATTTTAAAATATAATCAAAGTGATTAAACAATTACTGCTTAAAATATTGTTATAATGAACTCCTTTTCATACAACACTTTCTATCTTTTTATAAAAGATTCCAATACTTGTTATTATCTTTAAAATTCCATTATTAAAGATCTAAATATATCTGTAAGATTTCTTCTGACATGTAATTCATGGGTTTAAGAACAAATGTTACTAAAACATCGTTCACTACAAACCCAAAACCATTCATTAATAGCTTTAACCATTTCTTTTAAATATCAGAGCATATCCATGCTTATCAATTAAGATAATACACTTTAATAAAAATTAACAACCACTTATTAATTTATTAATAAATGATTCACATTATCCTTTTTAACTTTTTAGAAAATTATATAGATCGAGTAACTCAAAAATGATACCAAGGAACTAGGTACCACCAATATTATCGCTTATTTCCTTAACAAGAACGGGAATACTTAAGAAAAGTTTTTACCATCCGAACACATCTCCTGCCCATTTTTAGTTACTTTCGAGCCATTCGAACCAATTAATCATAAGATTATTTTTCATTTTCAAAATCCCATTACTATTCCTTTTCCAAAAATTATTTGAAATTCCATTTAAAAATACTGAAATTTAAATTCTTAAAAATTCTTTTATAAAGCACGTTTTATAAATCCATTTTATAAAATCGCGTATATAAAACATATTCATAAGATTTATTTATCTTAAATAAATTCCTTTAATCTTAAACCAACATTATTATTTATCGAATACCCCATAGTCAAATTGTGGAACTAAATTCACGAGGTGTTCATACTTAAACTTTTAAATTAAACAACCAATCAATCAATGATAATAACTGAGTATTATCATTCAAATAACTATATTATTTGAAAAATATTCTAGGTAAAATTATTTCATTTACAAATTTCCAAAACCAAAATCATGTGTATATATCATTAATAATACGTGCTCATATAATACTCTCAAATCATTATAGGATGTCACTTATCTTATCTCTAATGAGTTACTCATCCTAGGGTATTACTAACCCTATCTCTGATGAGACTTTACCGTTACCAGGCTCAGGTGTTCGCTCAACTTAAGCTCTGATACCAAATGTGATGAATCGATTCTTCGGCCCTTAGAAATCAACACTAATACATCCTCGGTATTCACGTGCCGCAAATCCAAGTGCCGGAGTGATGGATTATCAAGGGTAAGAAAGAAAATAAAGACAGAACAGAATCTCACACGATTGGAATAACATATATTATTTCAATATATATATATATATCTTTAGGGTGGAAATTTTAAATACATTTATCAAAGTTAACATGGACAGTTACAAATATCTGTCCTTACAAATGTGGAATACAATAGTACAAAAGTGTGGTGGAAATAAGGAAATAGCCTACTGAAGAATCTTCTAACTCCATGCTTCGAGCTCCATCAAGATTTCTTCTAACAAACCTGACTACTAGGCTGCCTGGGGAAATTAGGGCACTCAAAGTTTAAGGGATAAGGAAAATAAACTTCGGGTCAGTCATGGGACTGGTGTGAGAAACTCAAAATACACGATTTTGAAAACAAAGGTATCTCATAAGACCACGCCGCACATAAACACGGAACAAGTTTTTACCTTATGATAGCCAAAAACATTTGCTACGTGAAATCATTGTATATTATTTTAATGAAATTCTTTTGAAAATACTTTCCAAATAAACTTAAGAATCTCAGCCGAAATTGTTACATTATTAAATTCCAGCATACTAGCTACAAAGTAGGTTCTACAATCAAGTCTGAAGGTACTTATTGGAGAATGGATTTCCATACAATGGCAGTTAAGGAACTGCCTTCTATGCAGTATACCTCTAGAGGGAAGTACCGAGGATCGACGTATTCGAAACCTCTGCACCTGGAAAGATCGACCTACCCACAGACCCGCCTGGTGGTGGATAAAACTAAATATTACATCACCTCGATCGTAACCGACCTATCCATGGCCATAACATGCATAACATTAATTTAAAACTCGACGTTATAGCAGGAATAAATATATCTAGAAGGGTGATGACCGTACCCTTATAGGTGCGACCCACATAGCCTTACGGCATGCCCTGTTTAAGCCATTATCGGTTGATGAGGCCTGAGGTAGCGATTACCTTTCACATAACACATTCCAGTTTGAATGCCACATTGCAATTCCTTAATCATACAACTAATTTCTACAAACGTATAACTCCTGAGCTCGTATGTCTCAAGAAAAGGGTGTTAAGCTAAGAGAAGTTGCCTTCTCTACCACCTATCAAATTGTAACGATCCCGGATTTTATAAATATTCAAATTGGTAATTAATTTAATTTTTGAATTAAAATTGTGAAATTAATTGATAAATTGATTCGAGTTTCCTCGAAACCAAATAAATTATATATTAAATCATTTAGAGTTAAATATTGTATATATGTGTGAATATATGTGTATATGTGCATATATGATTAAATATGAATTTATATATATATATATATATATATATTTATTGAATTTGAGTTTAAATCTAAAATAAATGGTTTAATAATAACAATTTGAGTTTATAAAAATATATTTATAGAATTCAAAATAAGTGTTGATATTAAATAAATATTTCAAATAAATCTATAGTTATATAAAATAGGAAATGAACTTATAAACTTCTAGAAATAAATATTTAAGTTAAAATAAAAGTAAATATATAAAGTAAATATGTATTAATACAAACAAAGGTACTTATAAAATAATTATATATATCTGAAGACATACAAGACAATAAAATACATTCAGTATGAACAAATAAATATAAGTAGGAAAACTTGAGAAAAAATAATATACATATGAAATGATTTGCAAAGGAAGAAAAAGCAAAAGAAATAAAATAAGCAAGTTTGTACATGATAATTAATACTATCATCTCTAGTACACAAGAGATATATATCAGCCGAAATGAAGAAAAGCAAATAAATACATTTGTACAACATCAATTAATGCTAGCACCCAAATGAACCTATAAACCACCATTGAATAAAAATCTCTGATGTGCATTGTACAAACAAGCAAAATAATATATATCACTTGTACAAACCAATAAAATATACACCCTGTACAAAGTTTTATACCCAGTAATCTTCTTTCTCCATATCAACTTCCTTATCTCATTTCGTCCACCAGAGACTAAGAAAATCTGAAGCAAGTATTTTCTTCAAAACTCAAACAAAATTACAATACAAATCAACTACAAACCAGAGATCACAAGAAAAGATTTCAACTTGCAAACTTTTAAGCCTGTTCAAGGAAGGCTCTGTTCTTTCTTTTAATCACGGTGAGTAAACTATCCATCAAAAGCTTAAATCTGTTTGATACATGAAGTATATTGTGAAATATTTGTATAGATGTATGCCTGCATTTCTATATATATATGTGTATATCTGTAAACTTAATATGTAGATACAGGTATATGTACCTGTTCTTGTTTTCACAGGCAAGAAATAAAAGTAAAAATCAAAATCTCTTAAATCATTCACTTATGAACTTAGATGTATAAACGAAAAATGTTTGAATTAAACAAGATATTTGTTTTAAAAATGTTTAAAAGTATAATTATCAAGTATTTAAACTGGGAAGAAGGAAGAGCAGTGAAACTTTTGAAAAATAGAAAAATCAAGCGTTTTGATTTTATAATTTGAGTTCATAATCAAGTTCGAATTTGAAAATGATGATTTTAGAGAATCATTTCAAGATTTTTCGATTAGTAAATCATGAGAAATCATGAGATGATCGAGATTTTCATTTTCGTCAATCTCTGGTAATCAACGATGAATTATGGATCAAAATTAATGGTGAAGGTGGTTCGGGCATCGATGGTCATTAGAAAAATAACCGGAGAATTTATAATTCGCCGTGGTGAACGTTTGGCGATGTAGTAGAGTTTAAGCTCCAGTTTTGGTCGACGTTGATGTCGAAGCAATTGCTTTGTTGTGGGTGCACCGAAATCAATCGGAAGGAGGGGAATCGAAGCGTGGGATTGCGGTAGAGGTCTGGACGTGATGGTGAGGTCTCAGGCGATCGTAGGTGGCGGCGCATGAGGCTTTTGACGATGGGTTTTGTTTCAGAAAGGTACTCGTCTATTTTGATTTCAATAGGTGAAGTCGATTGGAGTTCTGAGTGGTCGGGACGACTGAGGGGGAGATCAGCGACTGGTTGGTGGCCGTAACGTTGGTCGGAGAAGCAAGGGCGCGACATGCACGTGCATGTGTACACGATTGTGTCTGGATTGTTGATTGATTTGGGAAGAAAAATGGGTCTTGGGTTTAACTCAGGAAATCTAGTTGTTTGACTCGAAGTCGAGATGATGTGAGGAATACACGGGGCTTGGCTCGGGGAAATGATGGGTTAAGCTTGGGTTTCTCTTGTTATGATATCCAGTTTAAAATAAAGCAAAATAACAAGTTTAAATGAAAACATAAGTTAGTTAACGAGTTTTTAATAAATTTTAAAGTCATATGGTTTGAAATTTAATTTGTTTTTGATTTGAAAATTTTATATTAGGTTAATTAATTGAATTAATATGGAATTATTTTCAAAATAAAATGATTTATTAAGTGATTAATTAAGATAATGATTACCTTAAAGTTGATTAAGGTTTTGATGATTAATGATTTAATTAATAAAGTAATTAAAAGATTAATTACTTAATGTAATTAATTAAAGGGGTTTATTAATTAAAGAAAATTAATTACTTAAAGATAATTACTTAATTAAAAGTAATTAATTTATGATCAAAGTGATTAATTAAAGCATAATTAATTAATAGGGTTAATTAATTAAAGAGATTAATTTGAGGGTAAGTAATTAATTAAGATTAATTAATTAAGGAAAGTAATTAAAGTTAATTAATTAAGGACAATTAAATTAAGATAATTAATTGGTTAAATTAATTAAGGATAAGTAATTACTTAATTAATTAGGGGTAATTACTAAATGAAAGTAATTGAAAGTAAATTACTTAAGGGAAGTAATTAAAAATTCATTACTTAGGGTAATTAATCAAAGGATTAATAAAATTTTACTTGTGAATGTTTGGACTTGACTGAATGGTCGAATTGTTGATATTCCCTGATATTGATGTTGTGTGTTATATTCCGATTTGTGTGTGATCTGTACCGTAGTTTATTTATTTGGGATGAATGTAATATATTATATGTAATTTATATATCTGTGATCTGTGAACAAAAGATAAGCATTATAGTTATACCGCTTATCAACTATATTTCTGTATTTGATCTGTGATGATTGAATGATGTTGCACTATTGTGTGTGAAACCCCTGGACCACACTTTTACACACACAAATATGGATTTCACGTGGAAATCGGTTAAGTCACAGATGATTTAAATTTAATGTTTTTGAAATTGAAATTTTAATTTCAATTGATTTTGAAATTGGAAATTGGGGTTTAATATGAAAAGGTTTTGAAAGGAGTTTTAAAGATATTTTGGATATCTTGAAATTTAAATAAATTGATTTAAATTTGAATTAAAGTTTGAAATTGAATTCTATGATTTGAAACTAGGGATTAAAGACGCTGTACAATTTATATATGGGTTAAACCATTTTATAGGTATTGATTTGGGAATTTGAATTTAATTCAAGGGTTTTAACTCATGTAAATATAACTGGATTTTTCCGAAACGAAAACTACTTGTTTTCAAATAATAATAGCTTTCATTTTAAGAAAGGATTTCCAAATTGTGTTGAAAGGTTTCAAGTTTGAAATGGAATTGAAATGTTTTGAAAGCTATAAGTTAAATCTTGGCTTAAAGATTTAACGAGTTAATCTAATTGAAATGGAAATTGTTTTGAAAATCTGTGAATGAATCTTTGTGAACGGGGTGAACTTTGCGAATTGAATCTTTTTGTTTAAAAGATTAAAAGTGTGGAAATTGTTTAAACCATTGAAGGTTTTTGAAATGAATCTTTTTATTTAAAAGGTTGGAAATGGTAATTTGTTTTAACCATTTGAATGAATCTTTTTATTTAAAAGTTTAGAGATGGTAATTGGTTTTAACCATTCGAATGAAAGGTTTTGGGCTTTAAGCTGTGATTTAACTGAGACCCCAGTATCCATATGATTTTTAATTGCGCTCGTTATTCGGTTTAGCCGGGAGAGGACTTTGTGTCATATAACCCATTCCGAATAATGATACGACGTATATGGATAGCATTGAAGATAGGTGGTGAAGACCGGGTATTTTTGAAAATGAAAGGATTACCTATCGATTTTCTCTGCATCATGGCTCAGGTATAGAGATTCCCTAAGTGATGGGAAGTCCGATCGGGATTGTGAATACCCGTATTTGCAAGGGCTTCTTCGGAAGTGCCTTCGGTTCTGTTTGAACCCGGAACAGACTTGTATGGAGGTGTGTCTGACGTTACACTTTGAGATGTAAAGCTGGTTTCTATCAAATACATTTTTGTTGGTGGCAGAGAATTTATTCTCTTAGCTTAACACCCTTCTCTGAGACGTACGAGCTCAGAGGTTGTGTAGTTGATGGTTACAAGTGATACATTCCCAATTTGGTAATGTGGCATACGAAGTGCTGTTGATCATTTGTTGATCAAAGCGTGGCTTTGTGAAAAAGCGTGGCTTCGTCGAGCCTCACAACCCGGTAATGGTCGAAACAGGAATGTTGCGGCAAAGGTTTTTAGGGGTCGCGCCCCTAGGGTATGTCCATTTCCTTCTGGTTAACAGGTGATATCATGGTATGGAGCCCAGATATTTTACCTATGTTGATGCTGCAAACTTATTATAATTTGTGGTTGTTGCTTTGTGGTTGAGGATACTCGGATAAAGGTCGGTAACGACCGGGGGATGGAATACTTGTGTGTTAGTTACCTAGTTACAGCTGTACAGCGTGAGGTAGCGTTACTGTGTTAGTTACCTAGTTACAGCTGTACAGCGTGAGGTAGCATCGGCCTTGTGTTTGTAGAGATCCGGTTAGGTTCTCGAGGCGTCTTTCCAGAGGCGATTCCATTTCGGTGTAAGGAAGTTCCTTTGCCTGACCATTTGTTGGAAAATCCAAAGAAACAATACGCGCCCTGTACGGTTTTAGTTGTATAACCTGCCATGGAATGTGGCGGTAACCTATTATTGAACATGGTAGCTATAGTAGGCATACGATGAAATGTTGTATGCTGGCTAAGATTAATATTATACTTTCGAAATGTTTTCCACTATGCACTAGTAATAATATCAAAAGAATTTTGTTTTGCATAGTAAGCATGTTTGACTATCATAAGAAGAAATCTCCTCCAATTCTGCATTTGCATTGTGTGTGTGGCGGGAGGTCTTATGGTAGTTTCATTTTCCAAAAGCATTGCGGGTTTCAATGTTTAAAATTCTTTTGTTGTTGTTTAAAGATAAACTGTTTTGTTTGCTCATACCAGTCCCATGACTGACCTAGAGTTTATTGTTTCCTTCCTAAACTCTGGGTGCCCACAATTTTCCACACGAGCAGTCTAGAGTTAGGTTTCTCAGATATTAAGGTTTAGTAGATTATCGGGAGCTAGTTCAGTTTTGGAGTTCACGACTGATATTGCTTATCTTGGTGCAATCGTGAAGATTGTTTGAGCTTCATGTTGGAGTTGTTGGAGTCATTCTCTTTTGTAGATCATTTGGAGTGATCTCCTCCTTTGTTGTTATTTCCGTTGTATCATTATTTATCTCTGATATTGTTGTATCATATTGATATCATTGTTGTGTATAATTCTGGATATTGTATTCATTGGAGTTGTATATGATATCATTGATTTCTTTATTCCACTGTGTTGTTATACTTAATGGTGTTATAAGCTCCGGTGAACCAGATTCGGCGTTTGAATCTACGGCATTCGAGTACAAGTGAAGTATGGGTGCCGATTTTCGAAGGCCGATTTCAGGGTCATTACAAGTGGTATAAGAGCTAAGGTTGAACTTTAGCTCAGGAGTATAACACATTAAGTAGCTCATTAGAGATAGGGTGAAGTATACCCTAGAATGAGTAATCTCTAAGATATCCGTCCGTACGCCTCAATAAATTCTCTTACTATCCACTGATAGTGAGTATGAGTGTAAGAAGAGGATGAGATAGGGGACAGGAGAATACGACTATAAATGGTCAATACCCTATAACAACAAGGAAACAATCTTTTCCCTATCAATCTCTTTTGTTCAGCATCTTTTCTCAATTCTTTGATAGTTCCTGGTAGATCCAGGAAGGAGATTCAATATATTAAAATGGGACACAAACTCCAAATGAGTCAAAAATTGTTGTTTGGATGAATTGTTTGCTTTGTTTGCTATGGTTGATAGGTATACTTTGGTTTCTAAACTAAAAAGTTTTGAAATTGTATCCATATATCTATCTATTCTTTGGGTCCCGATATGTTCTACGAATGGTTAGTTATCCCTTCGAACTAACCAATGCCCTGCATACTTCGTAGATCTGGATAACCCGAGTATTTTGTGAATTGTTAAAAAGATTCGTTCTTGCATCTTTTATTGATATTCTGATTTGGTACGCCGAATGCAGAATAGACGTTCAGCTTGATTTGATGAAATATTCTTCATCTATCTTTATATCTCCTTGGCAAATTTCGAGGATGAAATTTCTTAAGGGGGGAAGTCTGTAACGATCCCGGATTTTATAAATATTTAAATTGATAATTAATTTAATTTTTGAATTAAAATTATGAAATTAATTGATAAATTGGTTCGAGTTTCCCCGAAACCAAATAAATTATATATTAAATCATTTAGAGTTAAATATTGTATATATGTGTGAATATATGTGTATATGAGTAAATATGAATTTATATATATATATTGAATTTGAGTTTAAATCTAAAATAAATGGTTTAATAATAAAAATTTGAGTTTATAAAAATATATTTATAGAATTCAAAATAAGTGTTGATATTAAATAAATATTTCAAATAAATCTATAGTTATATAAAATATGAAATGAACTTATAAACTTCTAGAAATAAACATTTAAGTTAAAATAAAAGTAAATATATAAAGTAAATATGTATTAATACAAACAAAGGTACTTATAAAATAATTATATATATATATATATGAAGACATACAAGACAATAAAATACATTCAGTATGAACAAATAAATATAAGTATGAACACTTGAGAAAAAATAATATACATATGAAATGGCTTGCAAAGGAAGACAAAGCAAAAGAAATAAAATAAGCAAGTTTGTACATGATAATTAATACTATCATCTCTAGTACACAAGAGATATATTTCAGCCGAAATGAAGAAAAGCAAATAAATACATTTGTACAACATCAATTAATGCTAGCACCCAAATGAACCTATCAGCCACCATTGAATAAAAATCTCTGATGTGCATTGTACAAACAAGCAAAATAATATATATCACTTGTACAAACTAATAAAATATACACCCTGTACAAAGTTTTATACCTAGTAATCTTCTTTCTCCATATCAACTTCCTTATCTCATTTCGTCCACCAGAGACTAAGAAAATCTGAAGCAAGTATTTTCTTCAAAACTCAAACAAAATTACAATACAAATCAACTACAAACCAGAGTTCACAAGAAAAGATTTCAACTTGCAAACTTTTAAGCCTGTTCAAGGAAGGCTCTGTTCTTTCTTTTAATCACGGTGAGTAAACTATCCATCAAAAGCTTAAATCTGTTTGATACATGAAGTATGTTGTGAAATATTTGTATAGATGTATGCCTGCATGTCTATATATATATATATATATGTATATCTGTAAACTTAATATGTAGATACAGGTATATGTACCTGTTCTTGTATTCATAGGCTAGAAATAAAAGTAAAAATCAAAATCTCTTAAATCATTCACTTATGAACTTAGATGTATAAACGAAAATTGTTTGAATTAAACAAGATATTTGTTTTAAAAATGTTTAAAAGTATAATTATCAAGTATTTAAACTGGGAAGAAGGAAGAGCAGTGAAACTTTTGAAAAATAGAAAAATCAAGCGTTTTGATTTTATAATTTGAGTTCATAATCAAATTCGAATTTGAAAATGATGATTTTAGACAATCATTTCAAGATTTTTCGATTAGTAAATCATGAGAAATCATGAGATGATCGAGATTTGCATTTTCATCAATCTGTGGTAATCAACGATGAATTATGGATCGAAATTAATGGTGAAGGTGGTTCGAGCATCGATGGTCATCAGAAAAATAACCGGAGAATTTATAATTCACCGTGGCGAACGTTTGGCGATGTAGTAGGGTTTAAGCTCCAGTTTTGGTCGACGTTGATGTCGAAGCGATTGCTTCCTCGTGGGTGCACCGGAATCAATCGGAAGGGGGGAGTCGAAGCGTGGGATTGCGGTGGAGGTCTGGACGTGATGGTGAGGTCTCAGGCGATCGTAGGTGGTGGCGCATGAGGCTTTTGACGATGGGTTTTGTTCCAGAAAGGTACTCGTCTATCTCGATTTCGATAGGTGAAGTCGATTGGAGTTCTGGGTGGTCGGGATGACTGAGGGGGAGATCGGCGACTGGTTGGTAGCCGAAACGTTGGTCGGAGAAGCAAGGGCGCGACGTGCACGTGCACGTGTACACGATTGTGTCTGGGTTGTTGATTGATTTGGGAAGAAGAATGGGTCTTGGGTTTAACTCAGGAAATCTGGTTGTTTGACTCGAAGTCGAGATGATGTGAGGAATACACGGGGCTTGGCTTGGGGAAATGATGGGTTAAGCTCGGGTTTCTCTTGTTATGATATCCAGTTTAAAATAAAGCAAAATAACAAGTTTAAATGAAAACATAAGTTAGTTAACGAGTTTTTAATAAATTTTAAAGTCATATGGTTTGAAATTTAATTTGTTTTTGATTTGAAAATTTTATATTAGGTTAATTAATTGAATTAACATGGAATTGTTTTGAAAATAAAATGATTTAATTAAGTGATTAATTAAGATAATGATTACCTTAAAGTTGATTAAGTTTTTGATGATTAATGATTTAATTAATAAAGTAATTAAAAGATTAATTACTTAATGTAATCAATTAAAGGGGTTTATTAATTAAAGGAAATTAATTACTTAAAGATAATTACTTAATTAAAAGTAATTAATTTATGATCAAAGTGATTAATTAAAGCATAATTAATTAATAAGGTTAATTAATTAAAGATATTAATTTGAGGGTAAGTAATTAATTAAGATTAATTAATTAAGGAAAGTAATTAAAGTTAATTAATTAAGGACAATTAAATTAAGATAATTAATTGGTTAAATTAATTAAGGATAAGTAATTACTTAATTAATTAGAGGTAATTACTAAATGAAAGTAATTGAAAGTAACACTTAAGGGAAGTAATTAAAAATTCATTACTTAGGGTAATTAATCAAAGGATTAATAAAAATTTACTTGTGAATTTTTGGACTTGACTGAATGGTCTAATTGTTGATATTCCCTGATATTGATGCTGTGTGATATATTCTGATTTGTGTGTGATCTGTACCGTAGTTTATTTATCTAGGATGAATGTAATATATTATCTGTAATTTATATATCTGTGATCTGTGATCAAAAGATAAGCGTTATAGTTATACCACTTATCAACTATATTTCTTTATTTGATTTGTGATGATTGAATGATGTTGCACTATTGTGTGTGAAACCCCTGGACCAAACTTTTACACACACAAATATGGATTTCACGTGGAAATCAGTTAAGTCATAGATGATTTAAATTTAATGTTTTTGAAATTGAAATTTTAATTTCAATTGATTTTGAAATTGGAAATTGGGGTTTAATATGAAAATCTTTTGAAAGGAGTTTTAAAGATATTTTGGATATCTTGAAATTTAAATAAATTGATTTAAATTTGAATTCAAGTTTGAAATTGAATTCTATGATTTGAAACTAGGGATTAAAGACGCTGTACAAGTTATATATGGGTTAAACCATTTTAAAGGTATTGATTTGGGAATTTGAATTTAATTCAAGGGTTTTAACTCGTGTAAATATAACTGGATTTTTCCGAAACGAAAACTACTTTTTTCAAATAATAATATCTTTCATTTGAAGAAAGGATTTCCAAATTGTGTTGAAAGGTTTCAAGTTTGAAATGGAATTGAAATGTTTTGAAAGCTATAAGTTAAATCTTGACTTAAAGATTTAACGAGTTAATCCAATTGAAATGGAAATTGTTTTGAAAATCTGTGAATGAATCTTTTTGAACGGGGTGAACTTTGTGAATTGAATCTTTTTGTTTAAAAGATTAAAAGTGTGGAAATTGTTTAAACCATTGAAGGTTTTTGAAATGAATCTTTTTGTTTAAAAGGTTGGAAATGGTAATTTGTTTTAACCATTTGAATGAATCTTTTTATTTAAAAGATTGGAGATGGTAATTGGTTTTAACCATTCGAATGAAAGGTTTTAGGCTTTAAGCTGTGATTTAACTGAGACCCCAGTATCCATATGATTTTTAATTACGCTCGTTATTCGGTTTAGCCGGGAGAGGACTTTGTGTCATATAACCCATTCTGAATAATGATACGACGTATATGGATAGCATTGAAGACAGGTGGTGAAGACCGGGTATTTTCGAAAACGAAAGGATTACCTGTCGATTTTCTCTGCATCATGGCTTCGGTATAGAGATTCCCTAAGTGATAGGAAGTCCGATCGGGATTGTGTGTAACGACCTACTATTTTGGACCATTCAAATAGACAATAATCCACACATGTCTGACTTGAATAATGCAAAATAACAGATTGTAATAAAATTTGGAGCAAATAAAATCATTCACAGAATCACAGACACAGAAATATCAGAATAACTCGCAGCGGAATTTAAAAATAACCATAGTGGTTCATGAAGCCACTAAAATACATAGTCTCAAAATAAGTACAAATTACATAGTCTAAAACCAATACAGTTTGAATAACCATAGAAAATCCCAAATTCATTTGTCTCAATTACATAAGCTAAAATAAAAGACTGAATAGCAAAATAGATAGCAGCTTGATAAAGATGATCTCCAGTAGTCCAAGCTCCATGAAGATGAAGTCCAACTGATACTCAGCCTGACCCGAGCGTAAAATAAAACATAAACACTTGAGTCAGGATATACATACTTATACAAGGGGCATTTCACCAGAAGGACAAACTTTGCAGTTCAATTAGTTTCTAGGACACACATTCAAAGAAATTACTTTCAAGACCAAATTCAGCAGAATAATTACTTTCAAGGACAAAGTCAGCAGTCCAATTACTTTCTAGGACATAATTTCATAGGTTTTTAGGCCTTAGAAACTAACTATTTTACGTTTTGTCCTTGAAAGTATTTATTTCAATTGTGTGTCATAGAAACTAATTCAACTTGCTAAAGAAGCCCTTGTGGCTAATTTCCACCTTATACAATGTAAACCAACTCAAGTGAACTGTAGTAAAGGTACAAATAACTTAGAAGATGCTTGGGACCGCCCATCCTCCAAGGATCCATTAAACTATCTACTATGTAGTAATATTCGCTATTATAATAGTGTCTAAATAAGTAAAGTATAATCATATAGAAAATAGCGTTAAGGGGATGGAGAACCTTAACGCGGTCGGATCTTAAAATCATAATCATAGTAAAGCTCGATACGGTAGGTCACACGGCACAACTAGGCAATGCCAGGGTAGATATACCAATTACGCACACGGACTGATGGAGCGCATAGCAGCCACTATCGTCCACCTCGAACAACATTCCCAAATCGGAGGATGGCCATCTAGTCAAATCACAAGTAAAAGTATAATATCGAAGTAATGTGTCCGAGAAGAGGTGCTACCTCACTGGTCCGAGATCGCTCTTGTTTTAGCCACCTTATGCCAACTCACGGGAGTTGGGTCCACGTAACATACCTTAAGAACGTCGCCGCCATCCTACTTCATTCTGGAATCTCCACCGCGTACACGGTTGTCAAAGTGGTTTTCGGTATCGACAGAGAGTATGTCCATATCCGATCCCGGTCTCTTTGCCAACCAATCGTTATTATAACCCGTGGTTATAGATTTAAAACAATTTATCAAATATACTTCGAATTAAACCATTTAAAACAAAGTCATTATTCTTTTAAATCAAATCTTAAATTCCCAAAGTTTAGCCTCTTCGGAGTTCATTTATTCACTTAAACAATAGCATTAAAATTCTCAGCTTCACAACATTTAAAAAGTGCGGCGGTAAGTTATATTTGAAAGCAAATTTATTCAGCAAAACAACATTTAAAAACTGCTATAACAGTTCAGTTTTAAACAAAATCATATTTCAGCCTACTGCAGTCCTTAACAAGTGCTACAATAGCCCTTTTATTAGTTCAGGTTAAATTTTAGTTTCTGCTACAACAGTACTTACCAAGTACTACCATAGCCTTAGTTCATTTTAGTCTTTTGGTTCACTTATATAACCACAGCACTTAACAAGTGCTACAGATTCTACCTAGTTCAGAACTTATAAATTCATACATTAAAATGTTCATTTAAATCCTTTAACTAATTTGTCTTAAAGAGAAAATTTTACAAATCAAAACCAAAACTTACAATTTCGCTTATTAAATTCAACTGTGTAAATCCCACTTTCATTTAAACAATTCATTTCAACATTTTAAACTCAAACTCCATTTTCCACCATTTTAAAACTAAATTTTCATTTCAATTTAATTAACTTCAGTTTCCATCTTTCTTTTTAGCCAAACTTTCAAATTTAAGTTCCATTTCAAAATCAATATTTCCCATTTATTTATATTTATCACATAGAAAATCATTTCTATTCTAAATAAATCATTTAAAATTTCGATTTAAATCAATTTAATATTTTTACAATATTTAAAGGTATCCAGAAAATACAGAAAAATAACCACGGGTCTGTATAATATTTTCTAGCCAAGTCAAGTGATACGGATACTATATCATTTCAATCCGAAATTTACAAAGAAAAATCCGGGTTTTATCATTTCAAACCCGCAATCCCAAGTAAATAAAATTAAATTGAAAATCGTTCAGGCCTATCATTTCAGCCCATAACGATCTTCCCTTATTCTAAAGTCCGTTCGGGTATGTATCATTTCAACCCATAGTGATTCTATTCTACAGGGAACTTGCAGTGTGATTTAACAGAATAGAATAACAGTAAAATAAGAGCAGAATATAACAGATGATACGATATGCAGTTTTAACAATTCTAACATCAACTATAAATAAATCACAGGTAATTACAACATCATTTATTTATTTATTTATTTCTACACATTTAGTTGCAGTCGTTTCACAATCATATAAGTATGAATATTCGTGTGAGATTTACTCACCTCTACGGAGCTGGAGATTCGAATGAAAAAGAAATACGATGTCTATCGGAAGCACGCGGATAGTACGATCAGTTGTTAGCGGATGCGCCAACTAGATTCAAACCAAAAGCACAATAAATAATCAAATCTAAGATTGCACGAATAATGAATTTTCAAATGAAGCAAACAAACGAAAAAGAAACAAGTTGAAAATCGAAAACAATAGCACGGCCACCTTTAAAAATATAGATTATAACTCCAATGATTTACAAAAGTGACAACAGTTTACTAAAAAATCTAGAGTGACAAAACAATTTTTTTTTTCAAAACAAAGGTTCGGAAAAAATATAAACTAAAACTTCACAATACAAAGCTCGACCATTTTTTTTAAAATAGACTATACTTCAAAAATACAAAGTGACAAAAGCAAAAATTTTCTCATTCCTTTTTTTTCCAAACAGATGCTAGGTAGAATATAACTTCAATTCCAAAAGTGACAAAAGCAATTCTTTTTTTTTTTCAAAACAAGGGACAGTCACATGACAAAACAACTTTTCAAAACACAGGTCAGTGGAGAACATACTCAAATACCCAAATACACAGGTGGCAACCATTTTCTCATTTCTTGGTTTCAATTTGCAGGGCTCGGTCAACAACTTCAAAACAAAAAGGTGACAAACAACTTTTGTTCATTATTTTTCAAACAGAGGCTCAGGAATAGAATAGACAAAATACCAAATGCCAAGCTAACAAAATACTTCACTGCTCTAGTTCACAATACAAGCTCGGTCTGTCATGAGTTGGAGATGGGTGGTCTGGTCTTGGTCGTGAATGGAGTAGGGCTGTCTCGGCACGGAGGCGAATGGGGCAGGGCGTAGGGTCATGGTGGTGGCAGGTCACGGCCTGGGGTGGAGGAGCTGGGGTAGGGTGGTTGGCACGGTCTGGTGGAGGAAGGGCTGTGGGGTTCGGTGGTGGTAGGCTCGGGATTGGTGGGTCAGGCAGAGGGGTTGGGCTCGGTCTGGCATGGACTAGGGGTTCGAATGGGTGACGGTCTCGCTTGGGGTGGAGGTGACAGTCTGGTCTCGGCCTGGGCTGTGGTGGTGGACAGGCACGGTCGTGGTGGTGGGCTGGTGGCGGTCTGGTGGAGGAACGTGGGTGGTCTCGGCCTTGGCATGGGTAGATCTCGGTGGAGGCAGGCAGAGGAACAAAAATGAAAACAAAATGAAATGGGAAGAAGGGCTGGGGTTGGCAACAGCAAACAGGGGATGAGCTGTAACAAAGTGAAAAATTTTGAAAGGAAATAGGTGGCCATACCTTGGAGATGCTCACGAGATTTACAAAGGAGATTTGCAGAATTGAAATTTTGAACGAAAAATAGAAGATGGCAGCTGCTTATTAATTTATGAGAGAAGGCAAAAGGTAAAGTTTTGAACGGTAGGAAGTTAAAGCAACTTAATTATTTTCAAAGCTTGGAACGAAACGTAAGGAATGCAAAGAGGGAATGGAATAATTCTCACGTGAACGGTTCAATGCAAGATTTTTATAAATTTTCAAACTGAAAATATATAGCTGAAATAGCATTGTTAACGCAAGAAAAATCAAATGGACCAAGGAACAACGAACGTAAAGTGTAATGCCCAAAGTAACGTACAACCGTTATTTGTTTCTTTTATTAAATAAATTTAAAAATGATAACGTTTCTCTAAATAAAATAACGTATCATTTAAACCAAAATTTAAATAGCTATTATCATAATTAATAAAATTTGATTTTAATATAAAGTTAAGTACGGACGTAAATATACGTAACGAAATGTAACGTTTAAATTTTCCGTTTCCCACTAATTTTTTTACACTTTTAATTCAAATCAATATTACGGAATGTTTAATTTTTTTTTTAAAATAAAAATTTGTTAAAAATTTTAGGCTGTTACACTCTCCCCCACTCAAAGCTTTTCGTCCTCGAAAATGAACGAAGAAGGAAAACAAAGAAAGATAAGACAGTAGAGCAAAAGTACCTAAAATAAACAATTCCGGATTCGAAGCACGAATGCTCTCCTCCGTCTCCCAGGTGCAATCCCGTTCATCAGTGCTCCACTGCACTTTGACCAGGTTGACAGATTTTCTTCTTAGCTGCTTCGTACCTCGATCGGCGATACGAACTGGCTTCCTCTCAACAGTCAGATTTGGCTCAATATCCAAACTATCAAGGGCAGAAGGCTGGATAATAAGAGATGGATCATGCAGAAAACGACGAAGATGAGATACATGAAATACATTGTGTACTCCAGAAAATTTCTCGGGCGAGTCCAAACGATAAGCAAGAGAGCCAATTCTTTCCAAAATGCGGAAAGGACTGATGAACCTAGGAGAAAGCTTTCCTCTACGACCAAAACGAATAACATTTCTTAAGGGAGAGACCTTAAGAAAAACCAAATCATGGAAATATCGATAGAATGAATCCACAATGTGGCCACAAAGCGGATATCAAGCAGAAGGCACTTTCCATATCTTTACTTCGAAAATATGTATCATATAGTACCTTTTTTTTTTAAACCACTTTCAAATATCATACTTATCTAAAGTCCATTATATATAAGATTTCATTTTCAAATCAAATACTTATACAAACCAAATGTTATATAAGTTCGATAACTCCCAAATCAAATACTTAGTAACCTAAGGTTCTCAAATTTCAATTTTGTTTCAATATCAGTTCAGTTTCAAAATCATATACAATTCCACCAAAATTATTTTTTCTCAAATTAAATATCTTCAGTTCCAAAGTTTCCAAAATAATAAATTTAGAAAATAAATCCAAATTTCCAAATCAATATAATTTAAGTCAAACAATTTATTTCCAAAATCAATGGTTTTCAACGTCATCTTATATTTACATAAAGTCCATCTTATATAAGGATCAAAATCTTTCAAAAATCAATTTCGCTGCATGAAGAGCTATATGGGATTGAACATCTTTGCTTATTAAAAGGTTTTTAATTTAGAGTAGTCTTGTATAAAAAGAAAAAATAGTTTTGAAAGAAAAAAAATGGTTTTAAATTGATAGTAGTTTTTCATAAAAGGAAAAATTCCAATTATATTACAAAGATATCCAACCCAACAACTTCCAATTTCAGCGTCAAGTATCTCAATGATATTAGAATATAAGATGTACATATGTCATCATTTCGCAAAGTCACATTCGATCGCTTGCTCGATCACACAAGTTCGCTTTCGAACTAGTATTGTCCATTCGACTTCCCTAATGCGGATTTCGATATGGTTTCTCGACTAGAAACCATTAGTCTCCTTGCATAGCCATATACTATGATAGAGAATTCTAGAATCAAGCCCAAAATCCACATCAAATATTCGCCATCAAGAATCAAATGAAAAATCCTAACACGAAATGGTGAAATTCACCTCGAACTTGTGTACTCAAACTTGGATCAATTTAATCATGCGAATAAAACAAAATACGTACAACTTATGTATCTATTCCAACTTGTTCAATATATAGTTTCATAAAGATATTACTAAGTTAAACATTTAAACTAAATTTTATTCAAAATATTTTGAAGACTAAATTCTTCTCAAAACATTTCAAATCTAAATTTCATATTAGAAAAATTCAAAATAGCCTTATTCATTTACTTAACAAAACAGTTTCAACCTATTTAAATCATATTACTACATACTTTAAACATACCTACCAAACTTATATACTTTATACTTTTCAAAATTACTTAGCTTTGAAAAGTTAACCTTGATTTGGAAGTGCTCGAACCTTCAAAATAGTCGAAGGAATCATATTTCAATCCAAGAGTTGGAAATCACAATTAAATCAGTAAATCAATTCCAAAAATAGGGTTATATCAAATCAAATCCAAAACTCAAGGACTGAACACCGGCTCATTTCAAAATTTTCAAATATATATACATATGTCTTTCGAATATCACATCACACTTCGGAATTTGAAATCAAAATTGGTTTCACAAATCAATCGCATAGCAAAGCTACCGAAGTGGCCTCTCCCTCACTTAGAAACTCGAAAATCAATGTCGATGATGCGTGCACTCATCACCGAAATTATTTTCCAGCGACACAAAAGAGTTCTGGACTTCCATTTACTTTGAAAACTTCTTTGAAATTCCTTTGAAATCATTAAAACCCATTAAAATCATTGAAACATTACTTATTCGGAAAAATAAATTTCAAATCATATTATTTATTATTTCAAAATCTTAAAACCAATTCCAAAATGCCGGAGTTCAATCACTTAAATTCAAACTCAAAACCTTCAGTATTAAATCACTTTATATGAAACCATTTCTTATAAAATTTTCACAATTTCAAATCCTTTCGAAACTTCAAATTCTCATCATTTTTTTAAAGTATATAATCCTTATCAAAAACATTTCATCTTTATATAAAAATATGGTCATCCTTATCAAAATAAAAAAAACTACGATGAATACAAAATTTTCAAAAGACAATCAACCACAAATTTTCCAAGGGACGATTCAAGGATGGATTTCAAAGCAAAACAGAGATTCAAATTTAGGACTCTAATCAAATAGAATTCTAATTCAAAGATAGGCTCTAACGAAGATAAGATAATTAAATTACCAAATAGAAGATGGATAAGCCTATATGAATCGCGGGCGACCTTAACCGGTCAACCGTAACTTCAGGAATATAATCAATGCGAAAATCTAAGGCAAATCGACCTTCGATTGCCAGCGATAGAATCTAAATATAGCAGAAGATAGAAAACATCGTAAACCGAGGATACATAAATCTCCGGTGAATCAATGCCAATTATAATCATTGAAAGATTGGCGGAATCGCCACCCTATAAAGGTCATACAAAGTGGAGTGATGCAATGCTCCAAAATCAAAAGAATACAATTAGGGGAGACAGGAATGGATTTCAGAACAAGTGGGAGCGTTCCAAAATTCAAAGGAATCTTATTCGATAAGAATCCAACCGAAGATTAGAGATATATAACCTATATTGATACAGAAAAATTCCCATTCAAAATTTGGAAAGACTCGAATTCATAACATACGAAAACAGAAGCATAAATATCTTTAGTTGGACAACTTAAGCTAAGCAAAAGGTACAACAGAGTTTACTCAAAGCAACCTAACAAACTACTGATTTTGCCATACCCAAAATAGATTCCTATCGACAATGGATCTAGATCAATCAAGAGAGAAGTTCAAAATTTTAGAGGATCCTAATCAAAGAAATTTCTAACAAGGTGGATACAAAAAGAATGACGTTTAAGAAAAAATTTACTTTCAAAACAAGGAAATTTATATCAAAATAATCTTTGAAAATTCTTTAAAAATCATTTAGAAATCATTTTATACTTCGAAAATACGTTCTCTCACAAAGAAATGATTCTGAGTTTGATTTCACTCATTCTAGGGTATTTCTACCCTATCTCTAATGAGTTTTTGCTCCATAGGCTAAGGTTTGCCTAAAACCTGGCTCTGATACCAAATGTAACGACCTACTATTTTGGACCATTCAAATAGACAATAATCCACACATGTCTGACTTGAATAATGCAAAATAACAGATTGTAATAAAATTTGGAGCAAATAAAATCATTCACAGAATCACAGACACAGAAATATCAGAATAACTCGCAGCGGAATTTAAAAATAACCATAGTGGTTCATGAAGCCACTAAAATACATAGTCTCAAAACAAGTACAAATTACATAGTCTAAAACCAATACAGTTTGAATAACCATAGAAAATCCCAAATTCATTTGTCTCAATTACATAAGCTAAAATAAAAGACTGAATAGCAAAATAGATAGCAGCTTGATAAAGATGATCTCCAGTAGTCCAAGCTCCGTGAAGATGAACTCCAACTGATACTCAGGCTGACCCGAGCATAAAATAAAACATAAACACTCGAGTCAGGATATACATACTTATACAATGTAAACCAACTCAAGTGAACTGTAGTAAAGGTACAAATAACTTAGAAGATGCTTGGGACCGCCCAACCTCTAAGGATCCGTTAAACTATCTACTATGTAGTAATATTTGCTATTATAATAGTGTCTAAATAAGTAAAGTATAATCATATAGAAAATAGCGTTAAGGGGATGGAGAACCTTAACGCGGTCGGATCTTAAAATCATAATCGTAGTAAAGCTCGATATGGTAGGTGACACGGCACAACTAGGCAATGCCAGGGTAGATATACCAATTACGCACACGGACTGATGGAGCGCATAGTAGCCACTATCGTCCACCTCGAACAACATTCCCAAATCGGAGGATGGCCATCTAGTCAAATCACAAGTAAAAGTATAATATCGAAGAAATGTGTCCGAGAAGAGGTGCTACCTCACTGGTCCGAGATCGCTCCTGTTTTAGCCACCTTATGCCAACTCACGGGAGTTGGGTCCATGTAACATACCTTAAGAACGTCGCCGCCATCCTACTTCATTCTGCAATCTCCACCGCGTACACGGTTGTCAAAGTGGTTTTCGGTATCGACAGAGAGTATGTCCATATCCGATCCCGGTCTCTTTGCCAACCAATCGTTATTATAACTCGTGGTTATAGATTTAAAACAATTTATCAAATATACTTCGAATTAAACCATTTAAAACAAAGTCATTATTCTTTTAAATCAAATCTTAAATTCCCAAAGTTTAGCCTCTTCGGAGTTCATTTATTCACTTAAACAATAGCATTAAAATTCTCATCTTCACAACATTTAAAAAGTGCGGCGGTAAGTTATATTTGAAAGCAAATTTATTCAGCAAAACAACATTTAAAAACTGCTATAACAGTTCAGTTTTAAACAAAATCATATTTCAGCCTACTGTAGTCCTTAACAAGTGCTACAATAGCCCTTTTATTAGTTCAGGTTAAATTTTAGTTTCTGCTACAACAGTACTTACCAAGTACTACCATAGCCTTAGTTCATTTTAGTCTTTTGGTTCACTTATATAACCACAGCACTTAACAAGTGCTACAGATTCTACCTAGTTCAGAACTTATAAATTCATACATTAAAATGTTCATTTAAATCCTTTAACTAATTTGTCTTAAAGAGAAAATTTTACAAATCAAAACCAAAACTTACAAGTTCGCTTATTAAATTCAACTGTGTAAATCCCACTTTCATTTAAACAATTCATTTCAACATTTTAAACTCAAACTCCATTTTCCACCATTTTAAAACTAAATTTTCGTTTCAATTTAATTAACTTCAGTTTCCATCTTTCTTTTTAGCCAAACTTTCAAATTTAAGTTCCATTTCAAAATCAATATTTCCCATTTATTTATATTTATCACATAGAAAATCATTTCTATTCTAAATAAATCATTTAAAATTTCGATTTAAATCAATTTAATATTTTTACAATATTTAAAGGTATCCAGAAAATACAGAAAAATAACCACGGGTCTGTATAATATTTTCTAGCCTAAGTCAAGTGATACGGATACTATATCATTTCAATCCGAAATTTACAAAGAAAAATCCGGGTTTTATCATTTCAAACCCGCAATCCCAAGTAAATAAAATTAAATTGAAAATCGTTCAGGCCTATCATTTCAGCCCATAACGATCTTCCCTTATTCTAAAGTCCGTTCGGGTATGTATCATTTCAACCCATAGTGATTCTATTCTACAGGGAACTTGCAGTGTGATTTAACAGAATAGAATAACAGTAAAATAAGAGCAGAATATAACAGATGATACGATATGCAGTTTTAACAATTCTAACATCAACTATAAATAAATCACAGGTAATTACAACATCATTTATTTATTTATTTATTTCTACACATTCAGTTGCAGTCGTTTCACAATCATATAAGTATGAATATTCGTGTGAGATTTACTCACCTCTACGGAGCTGGAGATTCGAATGAAAAAGAAATACGATGTCTATCGGAAGCACGCGGATAGTACGATCAGTTGTTAGCGGATGCGCCAACTAGATTCAAACCAAAAGCACAATAAATAATCAAATCTAAGATTGCACGAATAATGAATTTTCAAATGAAGCAAACAAACGAAAAGAAACAAGTTGAAAATCGAAAACAATAGCACGACCACCTTTAAAAATATAGATTATAACTCCAACGATTTACAAAAGTGACAACAGTTTACTCAAAAATCTAGAGTGACAAAACAATTTTTTTTTCAAAACAAAGGTTCGGAAAAAATATAAACTAAAACTTCACAATACAAAGCTCGACCATTTTTTTTTTAAAATAGACTATACTTCAAAAATACAAAGTGACAAAAGCAAAATTTTTCTCATTCCTTTTTTTTCCAAACAGATGCTAGGTAGAATATAACTTCAATTCCAAAAGTGACAAAAGCAATTCTTTTTTTTTCAAAACAAGGGACAGTCACATGACAAAACAACTTTTCAAAACACAGGTCAGTGGAGAACATACTCAAATACCCAAATACACAGGTGGCAACCATTTTCTCATTTCTTGTTTTCAATTTGAAGGGCTCGGTCAACAACTTCAAAACAAAAAGGTGACAAACAACTTTTGTTCATCATTTTTCAAACAGAGGCTCAGGAATAGAATAGACAAAATACCAAATGCCAAGCTAACAAAATACTTCACTGCTTTAGTTCACAATACAAGCTCGGTCTGTCATGAGTTGGAGATGGGTGGTCTGGTCTTGGTCGTGAATGGAGTAGGGCTGTCTCGGCACGGAGGCGAATGGGGCAGGGCGTAGGGTCGTGGTGGTGGCAGGTCACGGCCTGGGGTGGAGGAGCTGGGGTAGGGTGGTTGGCACGGTCTGGTGGAGGAAGGGCTGTGGGGTTCGGTGGTGGTAGGCTCGGGATTGGTGGGTCAGGCGGAGGGGTTGGGCTCGGTCTGGCATGGAGTAGGGGTTCGAATGGGTGACGGTCTCGCTTGGGGTGGAGGTGACAGTCTGGTCTCGGCCTGGGCTGTGGTGGTGGACAGGAACGGTCGTGGTGGTGGGCTGGTGGCGGTCTGGTGGAGGAACATGGGTGGTCTCGGCCTTGGCACGGGGTAGATCTCGGTGGAGGCAGGCAGAGGAACAAAAATGAAAACAAAATGAAATGGGAAGAAGGCCTGGGGTTGGCAACAACAAACAGGGGATGAGCTGTAACAAAGTGAACAATTTTGAAAGGAAATAGGTGGCCATACCTTGGAGATGCTCACGAGATTTACAAAGGAGATTTGCAGAATTGAAATTTTGAATGAAAAATAGAAGATGGCAGCTGCTTATTAATTTATGAGAGAAGGCAAAAGGTAAAGTTTTGAACGGTAGGAAGTTAAAGCAACTTAATTATTTTCAAAGCTTGGAACGAAACGTAAGGAATGCAAAGAGGGAATGGAATAATTCTCACGTGAACGGTTCAATGCAAGATTTTTATAAATTTTCAAACTGAAAATATATAGCTGAAATAGCATTGTTAACGCAAGAAAAATCAAATGGACAAAGGAACAACGAACGTAAAGTGTAATGCCCAAAGTAACTTACAACCGTTATTTGTTTCTTTTATTAAATAAATTTAAAAATGATAACGTTTCTCTAAATAAAATAACGTATCATTTAAACCAAAATTTAAATAGCTATTATCATAATTAATAAAATTTGATTTTAATATAAAGTTAAGAATGGACGTAAATATACGTAACGAAATGTAACGTTTAAATTTTCCGTTTCCCACTAATTTTTTTACACTTTTAATTCAAATCAATATTACGGAATGTTTAATTTTTTTTTTTAAAATAAAAATTTGTTAAAAATTTTAGGCTGTTACACTGTGAATACCCGGATTTGCAAGGGCTTCTTCGAAAGTGCCTTCGGTTCTATTCAAACCCGGAATAGACTTGTATGGAGGTGTGTCTGACGTTACACTTTGAGATGTAAAGCTGGTTTCTATCAAATACATTTCTGTTGGTGGCGGAGAATTTATTCTCTTAGCTTAACACCCTTCTCAGAGACGTACGAGCTCAGAGGTTATGTAGTTGATGGTTACTAGTGATACATTCCCAATTTGGTAATGTGGCATACGAAGTGCTGTTGATTATTTGTTGATCAAAGCGTGGCTTTGTGAAAAAGCGTGGCTTTGTGGACGAGACTTCGTCGAGCCTCACAACCCGGTAATGGTCGAAACAGGAATGTTGCGACAAAGGTTTTTAGGGGTCGCGCCCCTAGGGTATGTCCATTTCCTTCTGGATAAGAGGTGATATCATGGTATGGAGCCCAGATATTTTACCTATGTTGATGCTGCAAACTTATTATACTTTGTGGTTGTTGCTTTGTGGTTGAGGATCCTCGGATAAAGGTCGGTAACGACCGGGGGATGGCATACTTGTGTGTTAGTTACCTAGTTACAACGTGAGGTAGCGTCAGTGTGTTAGTTACCTAGTTACAGTTGTACAGCGTGAGGTAGCGTCGGCCTTGTGTTTGCAGATATCCGGTTAGGTTCTCGGGGCGTCTTTCCAGAGGCGATTCCATTTCGGTGTAAGGAAGTTCCTTTGCCTGACCATTTGTTGGAAAATCCAAAGAAACAATACGCGCCCTGTACGGTTTTAGTTGTATAACATGCCATGGAATGTGGCGGTAACTTGTTATTGAACATGGTAGCTATAGTAGGCATACAATGAAATGTTGTATGCTGGCTAAGATTAATATTATACTTTCGAAATGTTTTCCACTATGCACTAGTAATAATATCAAAAGAATTTTGTTTTGCGTAGTAAGCATGTTTGACTATCATAAGAAGAAATCTCCTCCAATTCTGCATTTGCATTGTGTGTGTGGCGGGAGGTCTTATGGTAGTTTCATTTTCCAAAAGCATTGCGGGTTTCAATGTTTAAAATTCTTTTGTTGTTGTTTAAAGATAAACTGTTTTGTTTGCTCATACCAGTCCTATGACTAACCTGGAGTTTATTGTTTCCTTCCTAAACTCTGGGTGCCCACAATTTTCCACACGAGTAGTCTAGAGTTGGGTTTCTCATATATTCAGGTTTAGTAGATTATCGAGAGCTAGTTCAGTTTTGGAGTTCACGACTGACATTGCTTATCTTGGTGCAATCGTGAAGATGGTTCGAGCTTCATGTCGGAGTTGTTGGAGTCATTCTCTTTTGTAGATCATTTGGAGTGATCTCCTCCTTTGTTGTTATTTCCGCTATATCATTATTTATCTCTAATATTGTTGTATCATATTGATATCATTGTTGTGTATCATTCTGGATATTGTATTCATTGGAGTGGTATATGATATCATTGAATTCTTTATTCCGCTGTGTTGTTATACTTAATGGTGTTATAAGCTTCGGTGAACCAGATTCGGCGTTTGAATCTACGGCATTTGAGTACAAGTGAAGTACGGTGCCGATTTTCGAAGGCCGATTTCAAGGTCATTACACAGATGATACGTACATAGAGATCAATCAATGTGATTACAAATGCAATGTCAGACATTCGTCCATATAATTTGTCTAGGAACAAGACAAACCGAAGACCCTCACCTACTACATCTTGTCGGGAGTTCCCCCTAGGATTAGTAGCGAGAAGTCCTTGCAACCCAAAGATTTTCATAAATGAAGGGACCACTGCTACTTTAGTTCATAAATGAAGGGACCACTGCTACTTTAGTTATTTGGAATCAAACCAGAATTATCAACAAGCAGTCCTTCAACCATGAAGATCTCCAGTCTTCATCATTCATTGTCTTCAACAGGTTTTCATTTTCAAACACATATATTGGTTCGAAGTGGTTTCCAGATAGGAATTACCCAAATCCGACCTCGGTTACTTCAAACCAGTATCGGTAAAAAGATGTTAGGTGAATAGGGAATTATTCTTTGATTGATTAATTTCTTTTTATCAAAATATCTTCTAGAGATATATATTTTTAAAACATTCTTTCCGGTATATACGGAATCATTAAACCTCATTTATCAAATCCTTTGATTACTTAAAACCTTTTTAAATTCCAAATTATTTCATTATTTTCTTAGGAAAATATGTCCAAATCATTTCATTCTTTTCTTCGGAAAATATTTCCAAATCATTTCATTTAAATATTAACAAAGATTGCTTAATTCAAAAATCAAAATTTTGATTGAATTAAAACCATGTTATCTAAGATGTTAATCCAAAACCAGTAAATATTAAGTGAGCAGAATCAATAGAAATCATCTAATTCTACTCAATATCAATTCTCGTATTCAACAAGTACTATGGGTGGAATAATGGCGAAATCACCTTTTAAATTCCACAAATAGTACGAGTTCCCTCTTTGAGCTTTAATACCAAGTATAAGAAGATTATCCCCATAAAATCCAAGTTATTTATATTTGGAAAATTATATCCTTTATACTTTATAAAATTTTGATCCGTGTAAATCAAATTTACTATTCCCTCCATCGAGCCAGTTAGGAGAGCCAGGGAGAGCAAGAAACTGGTTTTCCAAACTCAAGCCTAGACACTATCTCTCTGTCACCCATAAGGCGGTCAAGTTATTTGATCGACTCTAAATCATTTATTATTTAACCTTTTCATAAATCCTTTAAATCATCTTTAAAATACTTTATTAATCATTTCAAAATATTAACAAAAGATTTGGAAAAGAACGGCTGCGTTTAAAACTATATTTCAAAAGTTATAGAAAAGTGTTGCGGAAATGTGCTTTTTAAGCTATATTGATCAAAACGACTTTTCTATCATTTGAAAATTCAATTTTTTATAACTCAAATCACTTTTAAAACATTTTAAAAGATTTTTAGAATTTACTTTATATTTTTAAACAATTTTAAAATGTCATTTTTAAAGAAATCCCTTTATGGATTCCGAACTTGTAAGCACCCGTAAATTCTTAATAATTTTATTTGTTTTAAATAATATATTTAATTGAATTTTTGTGAAATTTAAAAATATTGAATTTTGAAATATAAATTTGATATTTGGAATACGTCTAATTAAACATAGCAACTGGTAAATTTTCATCAAATAATATTGAAGTTTATTTTATTGTATAATTCTATTTCAATTCCAATTAGTTAAAAATTTATGGTAATAAAATGTTTCCCAAACCTGAATATTTTTCTATAGAAAATTTGTAAATCATCTTCTGAGTGAGACGTCATATTTCGTTTTTCCAAATTTGGACTTCTATTGCTCCGTTCATCTTATTTCTGACATTTTGAGTAGTATTTCAGTACCGATTATCGACTTTTGATAGGATGATCGTACCACTGATATCTATATACCATTTTGATCGTTTCATTGTGTAGATCTCAGCAGTACATTCGTTTGTGTGTTTCGGAGTCTGAATGACGGTAAAATCTACGGAACAATTTCCATATCGATTCCCGTGACCTTTCAATTATATACCGGAGAACCAATAGTCTTTGACTTTTAAAATTCCCAGTATTTACGTTTCTTTTTTTTCTCAACATATTGATCGATTTGCATTCCTATCTCTAATTTACTTTTGAGAATTATATATATTAAAATGTTAAAATGAATTTTGCATGTTCATTTTCTGCCTGCACGTCCATTGGTTAATTTTTTCCTTCCCCACTCAACGCCTGCTCCCCTTTCTCACGTTTTCTTCCTCTCCTCACTGCCTCGTACTCCACATTGGCAACCACCCAGTCAGACCCGCGTCCATCCTCCAACTGTGCAAGCTCAGCCACCTATCTCCTCTTCTCTCTCCGTTCTCTCCCCAGCCCGGCATGGCCGAAGTCATGGCCTCACCATCTTTCCGCCACCCTGTAACTCGTCCATGCCTGTAGCAGCAGGTCCATCTACCGAGCTCTGCCTGAGCAAGTCACCCCACATCAATTTCCCTTCTCCTCCTCTTGTTAAGGTATTTGTATTTGTAGATATATATTCATACGTATTTGATTTTTGAAATATACATGCCTGCTTTGTTATAATAATGGGTTATTGTTTGCATATAATATATATTTGGTGTATAGGCTATTATTTGTATAAGTTTATATAATAGTTATATACTTGTATGTTGGTTCGTGTGTGTGTGTGTGTGTATTTGTTTTTCTGAATTTGTCATATGAAAAGCTATTTGGTTCTTTTATTTTATTTTTCGGTTTGTTATATATATTAGTATATATATATTCATATCAAGCTATGTTTACAGTATGAGTTGCTTATATATATAGTTTACATTTCTTTGTCTTGTAGTTTATTAACTGTTCTATAAGATAGTGGTTATATTTAAGACAGTGTACATATAATATTATATGTATTGTAGATATATTTGAAATTATAATTAGTTTATATAAATATATATGAGTTAGGCAAGAGGATGTTATTAAATATACAAAGTTATATTAGATATTATACAATCTGTGTTTGGGTTTCTCTGTTTGTTTTATATGAATTAAGCTTATATTAGCAGTTATATATGTTATATGGTTATAGTTTTATATTAGTATTATATATATAGCTAATCTGTTATATAAGTTTAGACTTATTTATCCTAACATTTATTTTAAAAATATATTATGCAAGTTGTATATAGTTGTATGTTTGGAACAGTTGGATGATGATAATATGCAATCTGTTTATATATAGATATTACTGTGTACAAGATATTTCAAGTTTTGTATGATTTAGTAAAGTGTAAATATAAATAATGAGTAAGTTTATATTGTTTTTGATAAATATTGATAAATGTATAAAATGTAAGTTTCATATATATTAGTTTATGTCTGTAGATTATGAATATCAGCTTGTACAAGTGTAGATATGACCTACTTATATATAAAAGTAACTAGATTAGTACATATGTGAGTTATTGATTAGTTTGTACAGCATACAAATATTTTAAAGTAGCATTTGTATGCTATTGTGTATGTTAGATCATATGAAATTATAAGTATTGCTTGCCAGTACACATATATATATATATATATATGTATGTATGTATGTATGTATGTATGTATTATGTGTGATTAATTGAATAATGATTTCGAAATTTTTATGTTATTTTAATATTTGTTTGAAATTAAATATTGATTCCATTGAAATAATAATAATAATATATATATCATTGCTGCTCTATCGAATTGAGTCTAATTGTTTCATTGACTTCTTATCTATTAGCTTTGTTCGTCGAGCCGTGTCCATCTAGCTTTGCTTCGTAATTCGTGCTTGGATTCGTAACTCGTTACGTTCGTCGAATCTCTCTATCCTCGAAAGGTGAGCAATCACTCACGATTAATGTTCTTATATTTATTAAATTTGATTTCAATTGAAACGTCAATTGAAATATGTTGCTGCTAGTTATTTACATTGTTATTGGTATATGCCATTATCTGTATCTGTTCACCAGTGACATCTGACATTATTATCTGTTATTTATATTGATGATATATGCCCGTTATGTTATTATCATATCTGTTATCACTCTGCAAGTTCCCTGTTAGTATAGAATTCACTATGGGTTGAAATGATACATATCCGAACGATCTGTAGAATAGGAGAAAATCGTTATGGGTTGAAATGATAAACCCAAGCGATTTTCATTGAATTTAAATTTGGGATTGCGGGTTGAAAGATATATACCCGTATATATTTAAATTGCGGATTGAAATGATAAATATCCGTATCACTTGACCATAGGATAGAAAATTATATACAGACGCCGTTGGTCTATATATAAATATTTTGAAAATGATTTCTATGGTTTTGGAAAGGAATATATGGTTTTGATAAATATTGATTTTAAAGATTTATTAAAGTTGATTTAATAAAGTTGATATATATTATATTTAAGTAATTGTTTAATATTTGTATTTTTAAATCAAGAGTTTATAATGATTCAGGTTGGAAAGATAAATTTGAAATTTATTTGGAATTATATTTAATTAAGAATTATACTTAAATAAGTTTGATTTGAAATTTATTATATTTGAAATATTAAGATATGTTTTATAACTTGAATTTGATTTAAAAGTGACTTAAATGAATATCTCAAACTTATATAAATTTAAATGGGATATTTTGTTTATTTATATTGTAAATTGAAGTTGTATTTAGATGTTATTGAAATGATTAAGTAAATATTTCAAAAGTAAATAATAGTAAGTGAATTTGATATATATAAATTTATCGAATTTAGTTTTGAAATGTTGAATATTTAGAGCTCTGAAATATATTGAAATTTAATGGTTTATTTTGTGTTTCAAATCTGTATTTGAAATCGATAAAATTCAAAATGATTTATTGAGAAATTGAATTGAGTTGAATTTATGAATTTAGATTGAATTAAGTTGAATTTGGAAGTCGAGTTGATTTGAATCGATTTGTGAATTTGTGGAAACTATCCTTGTTATATAAAGTATTTTAAATTTTATTTAAAACTATTTTATAATTATTTTATAAACTATTTTGATATAACTATTTTTAATATAAACTATTTTAATATAACTATTTTTAATTATACAAATTATTTTTATATATATTGTTTTAACTTATAACTATTTTATATAAATTATTTATTTTATAAACTATTTTATTATATATACTACTATTGATATCCAGACGGTTTAAGGGAAATGCTGTAATTTCAAAGTGTTATGATTTCCAAAATGCTATGATTTCAAAAGTGTTAAGATTTCCAAAATGCTATAATTTCAAAAGTGTTATGATTTGCAAAATGCTATAATTTCAAAAGTGTTATGATTTCCAAAATGCTATGATTTCAAAGTGTTATGAATTTCAAAGTTTTGATTTCCAAAGTGTTTTGATTTTTAAAGACTATGATTTCGAAAGCGTTATAACTTTGGAAAGTGATATGATTTTGGGAAATGGATATATTTGAAGTAAAAATGATATCCTATTGATTTGGGTTTTGGAATGAAAATGATATTTTGGTTTTGAAGTATAAACTACTTTGAAATGACCGCGGTGTTATAATAACGTTTGGTTGTTAAAGAGACCAGGATCGGATATGGGTATACTCTTTGTCGATACCGAAAACCACTTTAACAACTGTGTATGCGGTGGAGATTCCAGAATGAACTAGGATGGTGGCGACGATCCTGTTGAGGTATATACGTGGTCCCGACTCCCGTGAGTTAGCATAAGATGACTAAAACAGGAGCGATTCCTGGCCAATGAGGTAGCTCCTCTGATCGGACACACTCCATCGTATGCCATTCTATTACTTTGTGATTGATTTGGTGCGCACCTTTGATTTTTTATTTGGGAGTGTGGCTCGAGGTGGGCGGTAGTGGCTGCTATGCGTTACCACCAGTCCGGATGCATAATTGGTATATCTATCCTGGCATTGCCTTGTTGTGCCGTGTCACCTATCATAGCGAGCTTTACTACGAGTTTGAAGTTGTGTCGTACCTATGGAGTATCCTCTGGTAGACTCCCGATCTGGAGGTACTATGGTACTGTATAGACTATGGGCACTATTATGTGTTAAGGTGGAAAATGTAAAGCCTTAACGCTATTTTTAAGTAAGTTTACTTTACTTTAGACATTATTATAATAGCGAATATTACTACATAGTAGTTAGTTCAACGGATCCTTAGAGGATGGTTATCCCAAACATCCTTTGAGTTACTTCTATTTCAGTTGATATTTCACTTGAGTTGGATTTATTGATATAAGAATGTTAATCCTGACTCGAGTGTTTTATGTTTTGCTTTACGCTCGGGTCAGACTGAGTGAAATAGGATTTGTGTAACATCCCATATTTTTAAGCCATTGAATTTGAACATTTAATTCGTTTTAAATGTTAATGTGGATTCTAAATTGATTTTGAAATGAATGGATTCGGGTTCAATCAATAGAATAAGCTATAATTTTTAATTGTTGAATTTGAATAATGGAAAATAATAATTAAATATTCGAATTTGGGATAAAAAGGTGAATCTGGATGTAAATAGTGATAAAAATGGTTTTAGAAAGTTATTTTGAGTTATTTGAGTGTAAATAGTGTGGTGGGAATTTTAGATGAATTTTAAAGTTGATAAATTAATATTTGGGATTTTATATTAATTTAAAAATGAATTTAATATTTTTAAAATGCAATTTAATCAGATTTTGGTCTAGAATGAGCCAGAATGATTTTTAATGTGATTTTAAATTTTATATGATTTATTATTAAGTTAATAAAATTTTAAAAGCGAAATTTTAAGCGTTTTTGATAATTTCAGAAAACCGCCCGATTTAATAGACGAGTTAAAATAGCCTTCCAGGGCACAGTCTTGGAATTCGACGAAACCTGTTCCATTGGATCCGTAATAGTTAGTTATTATCGGATTTCAATTTTCGTAGCAATCGGAGTTGTCGTTTGACCGTGGCAGCTCGAAACGCATCGAAATCAATTTAACCGATTTAAATTTTAATTGATCGTTTAATTTCGTATCTCACTCATACGATCAAATTAGCCTACGAAACCTGTTCCATTGTGTCCAGAACGCGGAAAAACCCCAAGATAACCTGTCGGAACGTGAGAATTGGAGGTCGTTTGCATTTACTGTTATATCGAGAAGTTTTATTAATTAAATAATATTAAAACTATTATATATATTTATTTAATCTCTAAACCCTAGTATCACGTTCAGCCGCCGTTTGCATATGTTCAACGGCCGACATTGATTCGTTTTCCACTCCAAAAATATCGCAACCTGAGCTTTAATTTGCAAAACTCTCAACTGGAATATCGATGAGCTCGTTGAGCTCAACAATCTGAACGGTTATGATATTGTTTTATTGAGTGGGTTGGAGACGAAGCTCGCGTGAATGGCCGCCGTTCATGCTCGAAGCTCGAGCTGTGGGCAGCGCCGAGTTTCGTGTGCTTCCGGTTGAAGATGGAGGGGATGGAGAGCTTCAGGGTGCCGTTGTCTGATCGTCGAGGAGCGCCACGTAGGCGGCGCGGTTTCAAACCCTAGCGAACGAACGATGGGTTCATTTGTCTCCGTGATTACCTGGAACGCGCGTGCGTGAGGGAGAAGAAGCGGGCTCGTTCGTGATGAAGGGCTGAGATTTGGAGTTAGTATAGTTTTAAAATAAAAGGGATATTTGTTTTTAAATTTATTTCAAAAATTTAGAGAAACGTAACGAGTTCTTACGTGGTCAGATTGCAACGAATTTGGTAGCGTTGGAATCGCAGAGACGAGCACTACGAGATGGTGCAGATCCGGAGTCATTCCGGGCAAGTAGGAATTTGGGTTAAATCGAACATCGTCCGGTTTAATTTAAATTTCGAACGCCCGCTGTAACGACCCTAAACTTTTAGTGATTTTATTTGTTAAATTAATTGAAATTTTGTGAAATTTTAAACAATAAAATTTAAAAATAAAAATTTATTATTTGGAATACGTCTATTTTAATATAGCGACGGGTAAATTTTCATCTGATAATATTGAAGTTTATTTTCCTATGAAATTTTATTTCAAATCAAACCGGTTAATAACAGTGAATTTAAAAGTTTTCCGAAACCAAAATATGTCAATAGGAGAAAATTTATTCAGATTGTAACATCCCGAAAATTTTCGACTTTCGAAAATTCAACATCGATACTCACTTTATCGACTGCTGAGCCATCGAATGCCGGAAACCCAAAAAGTTATGGTTTTAAGAAAGAAGAAAAAGATAGAAGAAGAAGGTAGAAGAAAAAGAAAGAAAGAAAGAAGAACACATCAGAACAACATCAGAACAGAAAACAATATTCAGAATCTTACACATCGCAGCGGAACAATATATAATAGATAAATCAGTAATCTTTAAAACAAAGAATTTTATCAGTTTTTATACATACATCAATCAGAGTCAATATACAACAATGGACAATTTTATAAACTCGTCCTCATACAGAATACACAGCGGAATAAATACTATCAGATACAAATACTACGTCTCGCCATCCAGCTTATCTCCAAAGCTCCAGAATATCCTGATAATATAACTCTAGGCTGCCCGTGTGGAAATTGGTGGGCACCCAGAGTTTAGAAGGGAAACAATAAACTCCGAGTCAGTCATGGTGACTGGTGTGAGATCGTAAAACAGTTATTTTTTTAAGATAAACAACAGGATAATTTTAAAGTCAATTCGAAATGCTTTTGGAAAATGAAACTACCATAAGACCTCCCGCCACACACACAATGCAAACGCAGACTTGGAGGAGATTTCTTCTTATGATAGTCAAAGATGCTTACTACGCAAAAATCAAATTCTTTTTGATATTATTATTAGTGCATAGTGTAGAAAACATTTCGAAAGTAGAATATAAATCTTAGCCAGCATAGGTACCATTATAGTATGCTTGCTATAGCTACCATATTAAATGGCAGGTTCTACAACTAATACCGTACAAGTCGCGTATTGTTTCTTTGGATTTCCAACAAATGGTCAGGCTAAGGAACTTCCTATCCACGATGGGTACGTCCCTGGAATAGACGACCCGAGAACCTAACCGGATCTCTGCCAACACAAGGCCGGGTTACCTCTGCAAAAATAGGTAACTACTGACACGCGTATGCCATCCCCCGATCGTCACCGATCTTCCCGAGGATCCCCGATTCGCAACAAACCACATAGAAAAAAATAATGCAGTAACCACAGAGGTTAAGTATCTGGGCTCCATACCATGATACCACCTTTATCCAGAAGGAATGACATACACTAAGGGGCGCTACTCCCTAGAACCTTGCTGCATTCGTCCTGTTTCGACCATTTCCGGGGTGTGAGGCTCGACGAAGTCTCGTCCACAAAGCTACGCTTTCTCAAAAAGCCCTGCTTCGGGTCAAACAAAATGATCAACCTATGATCACAAAGATATAAGATCAAAAAAATGATCATATCACAAATGATCAAACACTGATCATTTCACAGCAACACTCAGTATGCCACGTTACCAAATTGGGATATATCGCTGATAAATTTCAACTACATAACCTCTGAGCTCGTACGTCTCAGAGAAGGGTGTTAAGCTAAGAGAATAAATTTCCCGCCACCAACAGAAATGTATTTGAAAGAAATCAGCTTTATATCTCAAATTGTAACGTCAGACACACAATCCATATAAGTCTGTTCCGGGATCGAACAGAACCGAAGGCACTTCTCACGAAGCCCTTGCATTTCCGGATAATTTTCAATCACGTCAGGACTTCCCGTCACTAAGGGTGATAAAACCTCTAAATCGAAGATCAGTCGATGTAGAGTAACTCGACGGTAATCCTTCCGTTTTCAAAAATATCCGGTCTTCAACACCGGTCTTCAAATGCATTTCATAACGACGTATCACATATTCGGAATGGGTTATACGACCCCATGGTCCTTTCCCGGTTAACCCGAATAGTGAGCGATTTTTCAAAAATAAGTGTGGCATTCAATTTCATCCAATTCACAACAAATACCTATCTAAAGGTAATTATTGATAGTCGGTTATTTAACTATCAATAAAGATGCGTGACATCATCAGATTCCAAATAATTTTCCCAAATTATTTATTCTTCAAAGATATCTTACTAGATATAAAATTTCCACACTTAAAAATAAATCAAGGTTTATTTTTAAAACGAATTCCCATTTCTTTATAAATTCCATATTGAATTTATATTTCAAAATATCTTCTGATATACGATTCTCAAATCGATTTCAAATGTTCAATTTCAATTTATCTTCTCAAAACGTTCATTTCATTTGGAAAAGCATTTCCATACTTATTTAAAATAAGTGTTTCACAAATCTATTCATTTTCAACATTTGAAAATATTCAATATACTTAAATCAAATCAAGTATATATTCATCCTTTAAGGAAAAATATTTTTTTTAACACATTTATTTTAGTCAAAACGAATGTTGCGTAAAACATCGTTACGACGACTCGAAATCACTAGTATAAGGATTCGGATTTTAAGATAGATATATAAATCCCAATACTACATAAAACATTTCCTTTCGGGAATCATTTACTATAACAATAGTGTTATAGTCCACCATTTCCTTATATTTCTCGAAAACATCTATTTCAACAATAAATGTTGAAATCTATGCTTTCGATTCATAACACATTTTAAAACACCTTTAAAATGTTTAACTTCATTTTTAAAATATTACTTCTTCAAAAATGAATCCATTTTACTTAACAATATATTCACTGTCCAAAATCGTGAATAAAATTTACTTAACCCTATTTCAATCATTTCTACACATTTTTATTTCAATAAAAATTCGCTATTCAAAAACGTGAATATATCTTCTTTGATAATCTTCTATATTAGATTTATCAAATTCAATCGATTTCGAATTTATAAACACGGTTATAAATTCTATTTCTATTTATAAAAACTTCAGTTTATAAATCTTCTTTATTTACCAATTCAATTCACAATTCAATTTATATACCACGATCCATATTATAAGTTAAATACTTATAATTTCATTTATTTACAAAGATCATTCTTTTAAAACTTTACAACTGTAAAATTTACCCTTTTATAAACCCATTTTAACGTCATTTCCAAATACTACATCAATTACAGATTGATTTCCAAAATTTTATCATTTCTAAATAATTTTCCTTATTCTTTCCAATTTATTCCATATTCTATTTTTTATAAGAATTCTTCAATTTGAAATCATTTTTACATTGATTTCCCAAGTTATTTCAATTCATAAATTTAATTTCTAATTGGACTTCCACTTATCTTATTTTAAATAAATTCCTTTTGAAGAGAATAAATTTCTTTGTCTCTTTCAATCTATTTAAAAATCCAAATTTAAATTAAATCCTTTAATTTAAAATCACTATTATACGAAATTCATTTGTTTAACATTTTTACTTTATTCTGGAAATAAATTCGATAAGATTTCAAACATCAGCCTTTATTCTTTTAAATTCTTTCCTTCAAATTTATTAAATTTCAAAAAAATAAATTTACTTAAAAATTTCTACTTGAATTACAAAAATTCAATTTCATTTAGTTTTGGAATCCAATGATATCAAACATCCATTCAGCTAAATTTTTAGCTTTCAATCAATTTCCAGACATCGATATGATCAACGACATCAATATAATCATTCATCGATTCATACCACAGTATAAATAAAATCAATCAATGTGAGGGGTCCAGTTGGATCCCTCCAACCTGTTTCCCTGCATCCAAAGATGTTAGCACAATACCAATTCCGCTCCAGTACGGAATTATCGCGGTATATAGGTTTTTATAAATCCGCTTACTAACGGCGCAATAGGGTCTCATCCGCTATACGAGGCGGGAAATCAATCAATCCAATATATACATATGCCAATATGTATATACTGCTATATATATAGATATATCCTATCATATCTAATAGCACATCCAAACAGTCAATCATCAATCAATAACTGTAAATAATTCCACATTCAAATTTGAGTGAGAAGATCTCACTTTAGCTTTTTTTTTTTTTTTTTTTTGCAATCCAATCCAATCCTTCTTTGGTTTTCTCGATTTATAGACCTTGTATAAACATTTATACAAATTCATTAGTATTCGAACAGATCGAATAATAAATTTCCCATTTCTTAAATTAATTAACTTGTGATTTTATTTTGAACCAACATTCTTTTAAATGGATTGATTTAACTAAAAATTAAATTTTAAGCCAAATCCCTTTTAATAAATTCTCTTTAAGTGACAAATTAAATAAGTTTATTGGCTACATAAATCACCCTAAATAAATCATCATTTTCTCTTTTTTTTTATACAGCTATTTAAATTTAAATCAATTTAAAAGAAAACGATATACCTTACAGCAATCGTTCGAGAACCTCACTGCTTGTACGAACTCGATTGTTCCCTGACCTTGTCGTCGCTGCCACGAGACACCCCCAAATCGTAAACCCCACCAGCGACCACCTTAAGCCATCGCGAGATCCCCCCCGGGTCGCAGCCTCCATCACCTTCGTCGCCGCGAGCTTCCCCCACTTCCGATTGGAATGCCAAACTCGACGACATAGCCACCAGTTCTTCGCGAATGCTCCATCTCGTTCGCACGTGCCACCGCGATTTAAATCGCGCAATCCTATGCCGATGTTGACGTCGCCGCCATCACTTGAACGCCGCCTTGTCGCTGCTCGAATCGCCACTATGGCCTCGCGAAACCCCCCAGCGCCGAAACCCTAGAAGTCGTCGCCTCCGCAGTCGTGCCTTGCCGGAAACAGCGTCGTGCTCGCGAACGCGTTCGCGACTGGGTCGCGAATTTCCCTTCCACTCATCGAAGCCTGGTTTGATAAAGAAAGGGTTTTCGTTTTGTTTGAATTGGGGAGAACGGCTTCGGCCATTGATTTCTTTGAATGAGATACTTTTCGTTGTTTTCTTTGATTTTGAAACAGGAGAGGGAGAGGAGATATTTAAAATTAAACGAGATATGATTTGCACGATTTCTTGTTCGTGATTCCTGCAGCGTTTCTCGGCGTGAGTTAAGGGAGACAACGTGGTGTTTTATTGACCAATTCAAGATTTAAAATTTAAATTTAAAAATTTAAATTAAACTCGATTGAATTTCAATGCGTTTACTCACCGTACGGTTACAAAACAACTCCGAAAAATACGAAATTGGAAATCCGACAATAATTCAATATTACGGACCCAATGGAACTGGTTTCATCGAATTCCGAGACTGTGCCTCGGACGGCTATTTTTAAAGTATCGATTCAAACGATGAATTTCAAAACTGAACAGAACAGTTTAAAATTCAATTCTGAAGCTGCTGTTATCTTCAGTGTTGTCAATACGAATTTTAAAACCTTTCGAAATATTTTTCTTTAGCTTTAAATTGAAGATTCAAATTTTAATTCAACATTCAATCGATTAAATTTTAAAGTTTAATCGCAAATTTCAAAGTTATATCGGGGATTCAAATTAAATTATCGTTCAAATATTTAAAATAAATTAAATATTCCCAATTTAATTTGTTCAAAATTCAGGGTCGTTACAGACTTCCCCCCTTAAAAGAATTTCGTCCTCGAAATTACAAGTTAGGAAAAATGGTTCTTAACTCGTCTACTATCTTTCAACATCTAATAGTTTTATCAATTTTATCAAAACAAATCTTTCTACTAAAGATTCGTTATTAATCCAACTCGTTTTCCAACTTCAATTATAAGTTCCAGACAACATTGTTTTCTTAACAATTCAAATTTAAGTTTAAATTCAAATTTCAAACTTTCAAAATTTCTCAAAAAATTTTCTAACACCCGAAATTTCCGAAAAATTTCGCCAGCGTCTCCTTTGCGCGGCTAATACGGTACGACTACAAAATTTCCCTACGGACTCTCAGATTTCAAAAAGAAAAAGAAAAAGCCAGGCGGCTAGAGAGAAATCATCAAAAACTCATATTAAAATTCAAATACGTACCTTTTTCGAGCAATTCGAATTATCTGTGAAATAAATTTTCCAAATTCCTTTACAATACCTGTATATCTACTAGCCATAATATCTAGTTACATACATACAAATCATTTTGTTACAAAATTTTCAATATAAACTGCTTATACATCTTTAGTTCACTATTGAAGTTATATCCATTATCTTCAATTTTACATTTCAACTTCCCATTTGAATTTACTTTACCATTTTAATTCAATTTGGATTCAATTTATCTTCAATTCCGAAATATGGAATTTCATCGATTAACTTTTATTTACAACTGCTTATTTTAGATTAGTTTCAATTACTAATTCATTACGAATTCTAATTCACATTTTCAATTCTATTTGAATTCAATTCAGTCTCATTTACTTACAAATTCAAAATGAACTTTAACATTCAATTTCATTTTCTGGCACTTGCAATCGCAATTTATTCATTCATTCACTAATTCATTCGTTTTCAATTTGAATTTCATTCTAATCAAAATTCAAAATTCTATAAGTTATCAACTTATTAATATTTCGTAGGTATTTTTAAATAGGATTCCAGAGTCGTTTCCACTTTTTCAAAACCATTTGAAAACAATTCAAATTCCATTTGAATTTCCAAACAAAAACCCAAATTTTCAAACAACTCCTATTTAAAACAATTTGACAGCAATTTCTCTTTTGGAAACCCGAAAATGAATTCTAATGATGTGGCCACCATCATCAGGATTATTTTCCAGCGACCGAAAAGAGTTTAGAGCTTTTATCTTTTCAAAACATTTTTCCAACCTTTGAAATTCATTTTCAAATCAAAAAGATTTAAACTTCCAAATCTCCAAAATTTTCAAATTCTTTTCAAAACATTTCCAAACTTCTCTGGAATTCCGTTTTAAATTACAAATCACATTTATAACTTACATTCTTTAATTTCATTGGTATGTGAATTTATCTCTTAACTTGGTTATTATTTTGATTTCTTATTCAGTTTCAATAATAATGATAACATTTCAATGTTATTATTTCCTAACAACCAAACATCCATATACTATAATACTTCATAGAAAACCATTTCTTTTCTATACAAAAATAGTTTTGGGCAAAATTATTTCATTCACCCTATTTAAAACAATACTGTGCCGAATTGTTCTATTCAAGTGTTTAGAAACCCCTTCGATCCAGTTGCGCAGACTGTGCCGACGAAGGTTCATATACCACTCAATAAACCAATCATCACAATATAAAATATTTTTTTATATTCACTAACAAATACGCGCTCATATCTATTATTACACTCAACTCATTCTAGAGTACTGCTGACTCTATCTCTAATGAGTAACACCCAACAGAGCAGGGTTGTCGCTTAACCATATGCTCTGATACCAAATGTAACATCCCGAAAATTTTCGACTTTCGAAAATTCAACATCGATACTCACTTTATCGACTGCTGAGCCATCGAATGCCGGAAACCCGAAAAGTTATGGTTTTAAGAAAGAAGAAAAAGATAGAAGAAGAAGGTAGAAGAAAAAGAAAGAAAGAAAGTAGAACACATCAGAACAACATCAGAACAGAAAACAATATTCAGAATCTTACACATCGCAGCGGAACAATATATAATAGATAAATCAGTAATCTTTAAAACAAAGAATTTTATCAGTTTTTATACATACATCAATCAGAGTCAATATACAACAATGGACAATTTTATAAACTCGTCCTCATACAGAATACACAGCGGAATAAATACTATCAGATACAAATACTACGTCTCGCCATCCAGCTTATCTCCAAAGCTCCAGAATATCCTGATAATATAACTCTAGGCTGCCCGTGTGGAAATTGGTGGGCACCCAGAGTTTAGAAGGGAAACAATAAACTCCGAGTCAGTCATGGTGACTGGTGTGAGATCGTAAAACAGTTATTTTTTTAAGATAAACAACAGGATAATTTTAAAGTCAATTCGAAATGCTTTTGGAAAATGAAACTACCATAAGACCTCCCGCCACACACACAATGCAAACGCAGACTTGGAGGAGATTTCTTCTTATGATAGTCAAAGATGCTTACTACGCAAAAATCAAATTCTTTTTGATATTATTATTAGTGCATAGTGTAGAAAACATTTCGAAAGTAGAATATAAATCTTAGCCAGCATAGGTACCATTATAGTATGCTTGCTATAGCTACCATATTAAATGGCAGGTTCTACAACTAATACCGTACAAGTCGCGTATTGTTTCTTTGGATTTCCAACAAATGGTCAGGCTAAGGAACTTCCTATCCACGATGGGTACGTCCCTGGAATAGACGACCCGAGAACCTAACCGGATCTCTGCCAACACAAGGCCGGGTTACCTCTGCAAAAATAGGTAACTACTGACACGCGTATGCCATCCCCCGATCGTCACCGATCTTCCCGAGGATCCCCGATTCGCAACAAACCACATAGAAAAAAATAATGCAGTAACCACAGAGGTTAAGTATCTGGGCTCCATACCATGATACCACCTTTATCCAGAAGGAATGACATACACTAAGGGGCGCTACTCCCTAGAACCTTGCTGCATTCGTCCTGTTTCGACCATTTCCGGGGTGTGAGGCTCGACGAAGTCTCGTCCACAAAGCTACGCTTTCTCAAAAAGCCCTGCTTCGGGTCAAACAAAATGATCAACCTATGATCACAAAGATATAAGATCAAACAAATGATCATATCACAAATGATCAAACACTGATCATTTCACAGCAACACTCAGTATGCCACGTTACCAAATTGGGATATATCGCTGATAAATTTCAACTACATAACCTCTGAGCTCGTACGTCTCAGAGAAGGGTGTTAAGCTAAGAGAATAAATTCCCCGCCACCAACAGAAATGTATTTGAAAGAAATCAGCTTTATATCTCAAATTGTAACGTCAGACACACAATCCATATAAGTCTGTTCCGGGATCGAACAGAACCGAAGGCACTTCTCACGAAGCCCTTGCATTTCCGGATAATTTTCAATCACGTCAGGACTTCCCGTCACTAAGGGTGATAAAACCTCTAAATCGAAGATCAGTCGATGTAGAGTAACTCGACGGTAATCCTTCCGTTTTCAAAAATATCCGGTCTTCAACACCGGTCTTCAAATGCATTTCATAACGACGTATCACATATTCGGAATGGGTTATACGACCCCATGGTCCTTTCCCGGTTAACCCGAATAGTGAGCGATTTTTCAAAAATAAGTGTGGCATTCAATTTCATCCAATTCACAACAAATACCTATCTAAAGGTAATTATTGATAGTCGGTTATTTAACTATCAATAAAGATGCGCGACATCATCAGATTCCAAATAATTTTCCCAAATTATTTATTCTTCAAAGATATCTTACTAGATATAAAATTTCCACACTTAAAAATAAATCAAGGTTTATTTTTAAAACGAATTCCCATTTCTTTATAAATTCCATATTGAATTTATATTTCAAAATATCTTCTGATATACGATTCTCAAATCGATTTCAAATGTTCAATTTCAATTTATCTTTTACAAAGATAAATTCTCAAAACGTTCATTTCATTTGGAAAAGCATTTCCATACTTATTTAAAATAAGTGTTTCACAAATCTATTCATTTTCAACATTTGAAAATATTCAATATACTTAAATCAAATCAAGTATATATTCATCCTTTAAGGAAAAATATTTTTTTTAACACATTTATTTTAGTCAAAACGAATGTTGCGTAAAACATCGTTACGACGACTCGAAATCACTAGTATAAGGATTCGGATTTTAAGATAGATATATAAATCCCAATACTACATAAAACATTTCCTTTCGGGAATCATTTACTATAACAATAGTGTTATAGTCCACCATTTCCTTATATTTCTCGAAAACATCTATTTCAACAATAAATGTTGAAATCTATGCTTTCGATTCATAACACATTTTAAAACACCTTTAAAATGTTTAACTTCATTTTTAAAATATTACTTCTTCAAAAATGAATCCATTTTACTTAACAATATATTCACTGTCCAAAATCGTGAATAAAATTTACTTAACCCTATTTCAATCATTTCTACACATTTTTATTTCAATAAAAATTCGCTATTCAAAAACGTGAATATATCTTCTTTGATAATCTTCTATATTAGATTTATCAAATTCAATCGATTTCGAATTTATAAACACGGTTATAAATTCTATTTCTATTTATAAAAACTTCAGTTTATAAATCTTCTTTATTTACCAATTCAATTCACAATTCAATTTATATACCGCAATCCATATTATAAGTTAAATACTTATAATTTCATTTATTTACAAAGATCATTCTTTTAAAACTTTACAACTGTAAAATTTACCCTTTTATAAACCCATTTTAACGTCATTTCCAAATACTACATCAATTACAGATTGATTTCCAAAATTTTATCATTTCTAAATAATTTTCCTTATTCTTTCCAATTTATTCCATATTCTATTTTTTATAAGAATTCTTCAATTTGAAATCATTTTTACATTGATTTCCCAAGTTATTTCAATTCATAAATTTAATTTCTAATTGGACTTCCACTTATCTTATTTTAAATAAATTCCTTTTGAAGAGAATAAATTTCTTTGTCTCTTTCAATCTATTTAAAAATCCAAATTTAAATTAAATCCTTTAATTTAAAATCACTATTATACGAAATTCATTTGTTTAACATTTTTACTTTATTCTGGAAATAAATTCGATAAGATTTCAAACATCAGCCTTTATTCTTTTAAATTCTTTCCTTCAAATTTATTAAATTTCAAAAAAATAAATTTACTTAAAAATTTCTACTTGAATTACAAAAATTCAATTTCATTTAGTTTTGGAATCCAATGATATCAAACATCCATTCAGCTAAATTTTTAGCTTTCAATCAATTTCCAGACATCGATATGATCAACGACATCAATATAATCATTCATCGATTCATACCACAGTATAAATAAAATCAATCAATGTGAGGGGTCCAGTTGGATCCCTCCAACCTGTTTCCCTGCATCCAAAGATGTTAGCACAATACCAATTCCGCTCCAGTACGGAATTATCGCGGTATATAGGTTTTTATAAATCTGCTTACTAACGGCGCAATAGGGTCTCATCCGCTATACGAGGCGGGAAATCAATCAATCCAATATATACATATGCCAATATGTATATACTGCTATATATATAGATATATCCTATCATATCTAATAGCACATCCAAACAGTCAATCATCAATCAATAACTGTAAATAATTCCACATTCAAATTTGAGTGAGAAGATCTCACTTTAGCTTTTATTATTTTTTTTTTTTTGCAATCCAATCCAATCCTTCTTTGGTTTTCTCGATTTATAGACCTTGTATAAACATTTATACAAATTCATTAGTATTCGAACAGATCGAATAATAAATTTCCCATTTCTTAAATTAATTAACTTGTGATTTTATTTTGAACCAACATTCTTTTAAATGGATTGATTTAACTAAAAATTAAATTTTAAGCCAAATCCCTTTTAATAAATTCTCTTTAAGTGACAAATTAAATAAGTTTATTGGCTACATAAATCACCCTAAATAAATCATCATTTTCTCTTTTTTTTTTATACAGCTATTTAAATTTAAATCAATTTAAAAGAAAACGATATACCTTACAGCAATCGTTCGAGAACCTCACTGCTTGTACGAACTCGATTGTTCCCTGACCTTGTCGTCGCTGCCACGAGACACCCCCAAATCGTAAACCCCACCAGCGACCACCTTAAGCCATCGCGAGATCCCCCCCGGGTCGCAGCCTCCATCACCTTCGTCGCCGCGAGCTTCCCCCACTTCCGATTGGAATGCCAAACTCGACGACATAGCCACCAGTTCTTCGCGAATGCTCCATCTCGTTCGCACGTGCCACCGCGATTTAAATCGCGCAATCCTATGCCGATGTTGACGTCGCCGCCATCACTTGAACGCCGCCTTGTCGCTGCTCGAATCGCCACTATGGCCTCGCGAAACCCCCCAGCGCCGAAACCCTAGAAGTCGTCGCCTCCGCAGTCGTGCCTTGCCGGAAACAGCGTCGTGCTCGCGAACGCGTTCGCGACTGGGTCGCGAATTTCCCTTCCACTCATCGAAGCCTGGTTTGATAAAGAAAGGGTTTTCGTTTTGTTTGAATTGGGGAGAACGGCTTCGGCCATTGATTTCTTTGAATGAGATACTTTTCGTTGTTTTCTTTGATTTTGAAACAGGAGAGGGAGAGGAGATATTTAAAATTAAACGAGATATGATTTGCACGATTTCTTGTTCGTGATTCCTGCAGCGTTTCTCGGCGTGAGTTAAGGGAGACAACGTGGTGTTTTATTGACCAATTCAAGATTTAAAATTTAAATTTAAAAATTTAAATTAAACTCGATTGAATTTCAATGCGTTTACTCACCGTACGGTTACAAAACAACTCCGAAAAATACGAAATTGGAAATCCGACAATAATTCAATATTACGGACCCAATGGAACTGGTTTCATCGAATTCCGAGACTGTGCCTCGGACGGCTATTTTTAAAGTATCGATTCAAACGATGAATTTCAAAACTGAACAGAACAGATTAAAATTCAATTCTGAAGCTGCTGTTATCTTCAGTGTTGTCAATACGAATTTTAAAACCTTTCGAAATATTTTTCTTTAGCTTTAAATTGAAGATTCAAATTTTAATTCAACATTCAATCGATTAAATTTTAAAGTTTAATCGCAAATTTCAAAGTTATATCGGGGATTCAAATTAAATTATCGTTCAAATATTTAAAATAAATTAAATATTCCCAATTTAATTTGTTCAAAATTCAGGGTCGTTACACAGATCATTCTGAATCAGACTGCGAAATTCGTTTTTCCAAATTTGGACTTCTATTGCTTCATTTATCTTAATTCTGCCCAAATAGCAGCATTTTCGGTATCGATTATCGACTTTTGATCGGATGATCGTACCACAGATATCTATATACCGTTTTGATCGTCTCGTCACACTGATCTCAACGGTATATTTATTTTTGTATTTTGAGGTCCGGTACGCACCGGAAACAATAAACTGTTCGTTGTAACGGTGCCATAATTTGTGACTTTATTTCTTCCTTCTGTTTCAAAATTTGAAACGTACTGTCCAATCAACCCATTAATTGCTTTAGTAACTTTTGCTGAATCAATGGACAGCTATTATCAATTCATTTCAATTTATTATTCAGTTATCCTTTCCTTTCTCTGTACATTTTCATTCTGCATTTAGCTTTAGAGATAATATTTAATATTCGAACGTTTCTTTTTTTTCTCATTTCTTGAAACACAACTTCTAGCTTTTACTATTGTCTGACTTTTCACTTCTATCGTTCACTGTTTCATTTTATATCAGTTCGCGTACTATATGTTTGGCCTCTGACCTTTGTTATTCTAGTTTTGCAATTCATTGTGCAATTCTTTTTACTATAGTTCTCTTCTCCTTCCTTTTCTATTTTACATCTGAGACCTTTGCCCATCCACTTCTCCTTACTCACGTTCGTCCCTATCTTCCCATCCCCACCGTCCTTGCTACTCACGTATGTCCTTCGCCTTCCACTCCCTTGATCCTCGTACCACCCCAGCCTCCATGCAGCTAGCCCAAGCAGCCACCTCACCGAGCCTATCACCCTCCAATAGTCGACCCACCCTCCTTTTCACCGACGAAGCACCTTCCTCCTCCCACTGTCGCGTCTCCTTCTCTTTCCCTACACGGCAGTCCATTACCGAACCCATAGACTCACGCAACCTATCCTCCTCTAATCGACCAAGCTTCACCCACCTCAACACCCGAGTCTGCTTCGTCCCATTCCAGCCTGGCCACCGCTTCATCAATCAAGCACTATAGCCGACGTGCTTCTCCTCCTCCTTATCACCCCTCCATCCCACCGCCGAGCCTCTTGCGCTGCCTCACCAACGTTGCCATACCCTTTTATTTGGTTCTGTGCTTGCTTTTGGATATACATATACGAAGGTATATATATATTTTTCAGTTTGTATATTTTAGCCCATAAATTTGTGATCTACTGAATTTGGAAGTATAAATTTGAAAAGTTTATATTAATTGTACTGTTAGATTTAGATGAGCTTGTATAGTTGAAACCTTGAAATAATACCGTATGTTGTAGATATCGGTTAGCTCAGGTCTGCTACTATGTATATATTTATACAGTAGTATAGGTAAGCCTTGTAGTGGTATATTTATTCCCATTCGAAAGCTACTTTGTCCTTAGTATGTATATTTTTGTTTATGGGTATATATATATGTATTAGTACACGTAGTATATAATAGCCTATTTATAGTTTTAGTATATATAGGTTATATTATGAAGTTTGGTTATACGTATAGTACATATTAAACTGTATCATTAGCTATATATAAATATTTGTTCATACAGTTATATGCTTTCACATATATTAATTGTTTCAGTGATAAGTTGTATGTTTTGATAGTTTACGTAGAAGTATATGGATACAATAGTTTACATATATATGGACTGTTGGGATTTTTGTTTAAGTTATTTCAAGCATATTGTCTATTTGAGCAAGTAAGTGTATATTTTATAAAATAAGTTATAGTGAAAGATATAAGTATTGATTCTCTAATCATATTATATATATATTTTTCCAATTGAATATGTTATATATGTTTACAGTTCTTAAGTTGTATTATCTTACAAAAAGTATTTTTTTTTATTATAGAGTTGTTTATATATGTGTACTGGGTTATATACAGAATATGCAAATTTATTTGTGGTGTAGTCATGATGTGTTAAAATGTATGATATATTAGTATATGTAGGTTTTTAATCAGTTATATAATATGATAGTTATATATTTGTCTGGTTAACTTTTATATTTGTTTTATGTTTTTGTTGTTTCTATGTTTTCCCAGTGCTTGCTGCGCCAAGTTTATCCCCGTTTGCTATCTCTCCTTTGTTGTAAATGTTCTGAATGGTGTGGTAATATATGGTCGAGGTCCATTTAACCTCGTCGGCTTTGCCAAAAAAAAAAAAAAACTTTTATTTATGTATGGTAAGGTAAATTTATGATGGGTCAATTTAAATATATATGGTTGCTGTTTTAACAAATTAGTCTGCAAGTATATACAATTATTTCTAAAATTGTAGATGAATATATTTAGTGTATATATATATAAGTAAGTATATATATCAGCTTATATTTGTTATACATTTATATTGTTGATTTCAAAGTATCGGTGTATATGATTTTATAATAATATTAATTGAAAAAAAAACTATATATTTAATTTTAAAAAAATGTGTTGGTATTTAAAATATGATTTTATATATATATATATATATATATATATAGTTATATATTGTTCATATATACCAATTATCTTCATCGATCCAGTTCTGATTTGATTTCGTCCATTCCTATTTATCAGCTTTGTTCATCCAACTCGTGTTCAATCTTGCTTTGCTTTGGAATTCGTAGCTCATCTCCGTGTCAAATATCTCTAGCCCCGAAAGGTGAGCAATCACTCACGATTAACGTTCTTGTATTTATTAAATTTGATTTCAATTGAAACGACAATTGAAATATGATGCTGTAGTTATTTAAATTGTTATATATGCTATTATCTGTATATGTCCACCTATGACATCTGACACCAGTATCTAGTATTTATATGCCTGTTATTACCATTATCTGTATATGTTCACCTATGACATCTGACACCAATATCTATTATTTATATTGATGATATATGCCTGTTGTTATATTTTTTTATTATCTGTTATCACTCTGCAAGTTCCCTGTTAGTATAGAATTCACTATGGGTTGAAATGATACATACCCGAACGGACTTTAGAATAGGAGAATTTCGTTATGGGTTGAAATGATAAACCCAAGCGATTTTCATTTGAATTGAAATTGGGATTACGGGTCGAAATGATATCTACCCGTATATATTTAAATTTCGGATTGAAATGATAAATATCTGTATCACTTAACCATATGATAAATATATATACAGACACCGTTGGTCCATATATATAAATATTTTAAAAATGAATTCTATGGTTTTGGAAAGAAATATATGGTTTTAATAAATGTTGAGCCTTAAATTATTATATATAAATGGGAATGATTGATTTAAATACATATAATATGTTGAGTGTTTAAAATATATTTCAAAATAGATTTTGGTAATAATTTGAATAAGTTAAGGTTAGAAAGATAATTTGAATTTAGTTGAAATTGTATTCAATAAAGAATTTTATTTAATTAAACCGATTTGAAACTTATTGAAACTGAGATGTAAGATATGATTTATAACTTGAGTTTGATTTATAAGTAATCTAATGAATATTTTTTTTGTTTAACTAAAGTTTAAGGAAATATTTAGTAAAAATGTAACTTAAGGTTAGTTAAATGATATTGAATTTATTAAGTGAATATTCCCTGATTAAATAATAATGAAGTTAAATCAAGAGCTATATGAAACTGTTAAATTTAATTTTGAAAATGTTGAATATTAAAGCTTTGAAATATATTGAAAATTTAAATGATCTGTTTAGAAATGAATTAAATTGATGAATTGAGCTTTGAATAAATTTGAATTTGGAATTTGAAGTTGGTTTGAATCGATTTGCTAGACTTGAGGAAATTAAATACTTTACTTTTTAAATCATTTAATATATATATATACTATTTTGGAAAATGGATATATTTGAAATGAAATGATATTTGGGTTTTGAAGTATAAATTTAATTGAAATGACCACGGTGTTAAAATGTATATTTCCACCTTGTAGATAGTTCTGAAGATCCTTAAAGGATGGTTATCCCAACATCCTTTAAGTTACTCGTATTTAAATTGATATTTCACTTGAGTTGGATTTATTTATATAAGAATGTTCATCCTGACTCGAGTGTTTTGTGTTTTGCTTTACGCTCGGGTCAGACCGAGTGATACAGCATTCGAGACTCACCCTTGGAGTTTGGAGCTTCCTTTGGAGATCCAACTATCGCCTCAGCTCTCAGCTCTTCTAGTTGATTTGTTCAGAGAAGTCATTTGTTGTACTGGAGACTTCACTGCATTTGAGATATTCTGTTGTATTTTATTTCTAACTCTGATGTTTATATAGTAGCTTCATGAACTACTATTGTATCTATTCCGCTGCGTATTATTGTATTACTCTGTGTCTGTGATTCTGTGATTGATTTATTTACTGTATATTCTGAGTTTTGCCAAATTTAAATTAACAATTCGGTATTTTGAATTATTCAAGTCCAACATGTGTGGATTTATTGTCGATTTGAATGGTCCAAAATAGCGGGTCGTTACAGTTGGTATCAGAGCTTTGGCTCTAGGCAAAACTTAGCATATATTGTAAATTTATTTACAGAATCACTTTCGTTTGAGTTTAATCTCTTCCTTTTGACTCGATTTCCTTTGAACTTTGGAACGTTCCCTACGGTTCCAAAATTCATTCTTGTCTCTCTCCATTAGTATTCTTTTGATTCTGGAGTATCCCATAACTCCTCTTCGAATGATCTCTATAAGAATAGGCGATCCCGCCAATCTTTGAAGGAATTGTGAAGGGGTGAAACTTCTTTACAATTAGCATTGATTCACCGGAGATTTATATATCCCTCGGTTTAAATGCTGCTATCTTTTGCTATGTCGAATTCTATCTTTGGCGATCGAATGTCGATTTGCCTTAGAATTCGGCACTGATCTTATTTTGGAATCACGGTTGATCGGTTAAGGTCGCCCGCGATTTATACAACTGTGTCGATCTATTGTTTTGTAATTAATTATCTCATTTTCGTTCGAACTTATCTTCGAATCAGAAATCCTAATCGATTAGAGTCCCTCTAATTTGAATCTCTATCTTTGTTTGAAATCCATTCTTAAATCATCCTTTGAAATCGGGTTTGTTTGTATTTTAAGAAATTGTTTTCTAAATCGAAATTATTATTTTTATAAGTATGATTATATTCTATATATAAAAGTGAAATATTTTCGATAAAGATTATATACCCTTTTTAAAATGAGAATTTGAGGTTTCGAAAGGATTTGTAATTTTGAAAAGTTATATAAGAAATTGATTTATATAAAAATGATTTATAACTAAAGGACTTTAAATTTGAAATTCGAGAATTGAACTCCGGTATTTTGAAATTGGTTTTAAGGTTTTGTAAATATATAATAATACGGTTTGAAAGTATTTTCCGAATAAGAAATGTTTCAAATGACTTCAAATGAGTTCCAATGAGTTTCGAAGAAATTTCAAAAGAAGTTTGAGAAAATAGAAGTCCAGAACTCACTTATGTCGCTGGAAAATAATTTCGGTGATGAGTGCACGCATCATCGACATTGATTTTCGAGTTTCAGAGAGAGGGATAGGCCACTTTAGTAGCATTGCTACGCGAGTGATTTTTTTGTGTGAAACCATTTTGATTTCAAATTCCGAAGTAAGATTTGATATTCGAAAGATATATGTATATTTGAAATGATTTGAAGTAAGCCGGTGTTCAGTCCTTGAGTTTTAGTTTTGAATTTGATATAAACCTATCTTTTGAAATTGATTTATTGATTTGTTGTTGATTTCCAACTCTTGAATTTGAAAACGATTTCTTCAACTATTTTGAAGGTTTGAGCACTTCCAAATCAAGGTAACTTTTCAAAGCTAAGAAATTTTGAAAAGTATAAAGCATATAAATTTGTTTGAATGTTAAGTATGAAGTAATATGATTTAAATAAGTTGAAACTGTTTGGAAGTAAATGAATAAGGAAATTTTAAATTTTCTGATATGAAATTTAGATTTCAGCTGTCTTGAGAAGAATTTAGTCTTAAGAATATTTTGAATAAAAATTTAGTTTAAATGTTTTAACTTGGTAACATCTTTATGAAACTATATATTTAACAAGTTGGAATAAATATATAAGTTGTACGTATGCTGTTTTATTCGCATAATTAATTTGATCCAAGTTTGAGTACACAAGTTCGAGGTGGATTACACCATTTCGGGTTAGGATTTTTCATTCGATTCTTGATGGCGAATATTTGATATGGATTTTGGGCTTGATTTTAGAATTCTCTATCGTAGTATATGGCTATGCAAGGAGACCGATGGCTTCTAGTCGAGAAACCATATCGAAATCCGCATTAGGGAAGTCGAATGGACAATACTAGTTCGAAAGCGAACTTGTGTGATCGAGCGAGCGATCAAATGTGATTTTGCGAAATGATGACGTATGTACATCTTATATTCTAATATCATTGATATATTTTGACGCTGAAATTGAAAGCTGTCGGGTTAGAATATCTTTGCTTACTAAAAGAAAATTTCCAATTTAAATTACAAAGATATATAACCCATACAAGCAAAGATATTCAATCCCATATGGCTCTTCATACAGCGAAATTTATTTTGATAAATTTGATCCTTATATAAGATGGACCTTATGTAAGTATAAGATGATTTTGAAAACATTTGATTTTGGAAATAAATTGGTTGACTTAAATTATATTGATTTGGGAATTTGGATTTATTTTCTAAATCTATTATTTTGGAAACTTTAAAACTAAAGATATTTAATTGGAGAAGAAATAATTTGGTGAAATTGTATCTGATTTTGGAAGTGAACTGATATTGAAACAAATTGAAATTTGAGAACCTTATGTTACTAAATACTTGATTTGGGAGTTGTCGAACTTATATAAACTTGATTTGTATGAGTATGAATTTGATTCGAAAACTATAGATTTGAAAGGTACTCAATTTGAAAGTGAAATCTTATATAATTGAAGTCTATATAAGTATGATTTGATATACTATTGATTTTGGAAAGTATTTGATTTGAAAATTAAATCTTATATATAATGGATTTTATATAAGTACGATACTTGAAAGTGATTTGAAAAGGTACTATATGATACATATTTTCGAAGTAAAGATATGGAAAGTGCCTTCTGCTTGATATCCGATTTGTGGCCACATCTTGGATTCATTCTATCGATATTATTCTCTCTGATTTTTGGTTTTCCGGATATGATACTCGAGTGTCCTTCGAATTCCATGGCGTTACCCATGGTCTTACGAACTCGACTGCATAGCGTAATTCGTAAGGCAGTGATTGCTTAAAGGGTACGGATGTTTCCTGGGGGATCCAGGCGTAACCATTGTGTATCTGCGATCTATGGTCGAGTTAGTGGCGTAATCCGCAAGGCAGAGATTGCTTAAGGGGTATGGATGTTTCCTGGGGGATCCAGGCGTAACCATTTTTATGTATCCTGCGGTCCACCGTTTTGTTGCATGGCGAAATTCGCAAGGCAGTGAATGCTTAAAAGGTACGGATGTTTCCTGGGGGACCCAGGCGTAACCATTGTGTATCTGCGATCCATGATTTGATTCGTTTTTGTTTGGATTGTACTTTTGTAACAACCCGGAATTTAGAACAATTAATTATCATCCAACGACGATTAAATTAGTTGTTAAATTCTTTTGGGAATTTTAAAACCGGTTGAAATTCTTTCGTAAATTCATCGTTTGTTTTGCGGGCTTTAAATTTTGTTTTGGCCCACTTCTTTAGTTGCCGTGATAAGTGATAACTAGGTTTCCCTTTATTTTGAATGGCGTTCTTTCGACCCGCTCCCCATTTTTATTTCGTTCAAAAGAAACCTAATCGATAATAAAGCGAACAAAAATGGTGGCTGCCTCGTTCCAAAATTTAGGGCACGCTTATCTGCTCGTCTTCTCCGCTCCGGGCGTTTGTAAATCGAAGAGGCCACCAATGATCGTCTCTCCGACTTTTCAGAGGCTATTAGGGTTTCTGACGAGCGTATTCCTTCGTCTTCGATTATCTCGCGCGCAACCTCGTCGATACAAAGGTGAGTGAACTAACACTCACATTTAATTCATTCTCAGTATCATGCGTAGGTCGTTCGATTTTATTTCGTTGTTGATGATTTCTATCTAATTGGTTCGATTCGCATTTTATTGGTTCTGTTCTTCCTGACTGAGACTCTGCTCGAATTCGTGTATTTTGGGATAGTTGCCTTGGCTAGTAATTTAATTTGTTTTTATTACTGGATCCAAACTGTCATTTATGTAAAACGACATTGATTTGGGGTCGCGATTCCTAGATGATTTTTCATGGTTTCTCTGACAGTTTTAAAATAGTCTTCGACTTTACTTTGTTCACGTCGGCTTTGATACTGCTGGGGGTATTGGCTTCAGCCATTATACATTTGTTTACTTGGGGCTTTTGACTTGAGTCTTCTGCATATTGAACTTGCTGTTATAGGTTTTCACGACTTCGACTTTGACTTGGTTGTTACTTTACCACTACGTCTCTAACTTGTTCAACTTTGATTTCGATCTGTGTATTCATGTCTCTATTGGCTTCGGTTGTATCTAGTGACCATTGCGGTTTGATTTTCATTGACTCCGGTCTTGATTTATATTCGAACACTTTGTTGAGTTCGTATATAATTGTTTGACATTGATAAATCGCTTTAATATATCATTGACCCCTTGGTTCACTTGTGATGTTGATAAATTGCTTTGTTATGGCATTGATTCTTTACTGAACTATAGTCTGTGACTTCGGCATCTGGTTTTGAGAATTCAAATCCGTAAATTTTAATCCCACTGCGTTGATATTGAACTGCAGTAACATTACTGCACTGTTTACTGTTGTCGAACTTGCTTGATACTAAATTCTGGTGGCTTCACCATCTTGTTCAAACCTGATACTTTCATTTGCACTTAGTTGCATTCCTGTATATGCTTCGAGTCATATTGCATTCCTTCAGTTTCATCCACTGTGTTGCATTGCATGTATCACTCTGTTGCACACTCCTGATTCATGTTGATACTGTTTTGTGCTTGATGCTTGTTGCACAGTGTTGGCTTGATGATTCTATTTTGTTGTTACAACTGTGGTTGATTCATGTATCGACCTGTTTTTCTGAAGCTTTGCATCCTCTTTGATTTGTAGTCTATTTGTTGTCTGCATCATCTTGATTGTTTGAATGCATTAGTTGTCTGGTGCATTTTCATTTTCGATGCTCACCATATCTTTTGACTTGGGTCTGATACTTCATATTTATGTTGGGGTTACTGTGCTTGGTTCAGTTGCTTTTGTTGTTGGTCTAATTTATCTTCACTGTAACATGTTGTCGCTGTATATTGCTCCGAGTCAGTTTGCATCATTAGCCTGGTTGTTCTGTAGATTCGTGTTGCCATCTCAGTTTGCTTTCACCACTTTGTATTGTGGTTTCTCTGACCAATCTGGGTTAGATATTTTGTTTTCTCGACGTATTAATTACTGTTAGTACTTGGAGTTGTGGTAACTTTATATTCTGTTGTGGCGAGGCAGTGCATGCGTGCGTGCACTGCAGCCACTCTGAATTGACAGATTTTAATCGATATTTCTTTTGTTCTTGATTCATCGACCTGTTGCGTAATTCGTAGGCTGTATTGGCGAGGCAGTACACGTTAGCGTGTACTGCAGCCAATTAGCATTGATGTTTTTAGATTGACATTTCAATTGTTTAAACTGCTTTGGATTTCTGTTTTGTGGATTAACACTGTTTAGTGTTATATCTGCCGTTATCCGGTTCTCTTATCGAGAAGTTGGGTATACGAGATTTATGTGACTGACATCTATTTGAGATTGATTACTATTGCTGCCTATGCACTAATAAACTGGTTTGAATTAGACTGACCTGGGTATTATTTTCTTTTGAATGTAATACTCGGGTCAGACCCGAGTATTTCAGGTTGTAGATTTTCTTCTTTGAGTTGCTGTTCAGGATATGAAGACTTTTCACATCGTCTGAAGCTGTCAGTGTCATTTTGTAGTAGTCGTGTCATTGTATAGAACGATATGTATTCATGTATATTAGTCGATAATGTACTTGTATATATAACTTCTAGAGTCGACAGTTGTAGTTGTATCATATGTATTGTGTCAACTATGTATTAACTGACATCAGTTATATAAATATGAGACTATTGTTTTTATCTGTGTTCCGCATTTATATTATCTGTGTTATCGTTATATCTAATGTCCTAAACTATTATGAACTATCGTAGTTTGTTTTATACTGATAATTGGGTGTGTCGATGGGAGTAAATAAATGATAGATGAAAAATAAAAAGTATATACCACTCCTATCGAGATAACCAATACTAGTGTAAGGTCAACTACGGATGGTCGCTCCTATCCAGCCTTATTCTTCGTAATAATAGACAGTATTTCTTTTAATACTCTTTGTTATTATGAGCATAGAGGTGGGGCGTCACAGTTGGTATCAGAGCCAGGTTTATGGACATAATATAAAACATAACTTGGATGGAACATATGTTACAACTATTGGTCGATGTTTTATTTGTGATTTGAGTCAAAATTAAAGTTTTGAAATTTTGATGAAATTTTTAAATATCTTTATTTAAAAATAATAGTGAAACTGTGTTCTGATGATTTGATTGAATTGTGTTCTGTTTATCAGAGTGCGCAGCGGAAACTGTCTTCGCTGAGTACAACTGATAATCTTTTTGATTTAAGAATCAAAATACGAAATTGATATGAATTCCAATTGTTGTTTACATAGCTGTAATTATTTGTTTCTTTGAGAATTTCGAATCCAAATTGAGGATTCGAAGAAATTGCAGATATGTGATTTTTGTTGAAATTTCCGCTGGCTTTCTTTTGTACTAATCATCTAGTGATTAGATTTTTGCTGTTTTGAATTATCTTCATTGAAGATACATTTGAATGATTTCTTTGTTCATTTTGTAATACGTGCAAAAATTTGAATTGCACGTTATTGCATTTATTTTACGTTGAACCGATGCTTGGTTATGATACGTATTTTGCTGCCGTTATTTTTATAACGAACTTTTTACACCAATGCTGAATTTTTGAGGCACGGTGTTTTGTTGACAATTTTAATAAATGAAAATTCACTGATGTCACATTTTGATGTGAATCCTTTGATGAGATATTTGATGTTTTAAAATTTCTGTCGCTTTGACTTCAGTAACAGCCAAAATTTTAAAAGTGGATTTTCAAGCGGTTATTCCGCAATACTGATTTGTGACCGTTTTTACGGTATTTTGAGAAGTACAATTTCCTTATCGAAATTGTTACTGATTTGCTGTTTTAATCACGTGATTGGAAAATCATTTTAAAATGAAAATTGTTTTATAAAATTTTAGCAGTTTGCGTTTTCAGAAGAATGAGAAAGCGACTTAAACGATTCAGCAAAATCGAGGATTATGACCCCTTTCTTTTACTGATTCGCTTAATTCCGGACTTGTCCGTTTGAGAATGTAAAGTGTATTTTTACGAAATACACAATTTTGCACTTTCAAGGAAACGAAGAAGAGATTTAAACGATTTAGCAAAAGTGCGGAGTATGGAACCACACTTTTACTTTTTCGGTTAATTCCGGACTCGTTAATTGAATATCTGCTGTTTTGATGATTTTGATGAATTTCACACTTTCAAGGAAACGATGAAGAGAATCAAACGATTTAGTAAAACACGTGGTATGGGACATGTGCGTTTGCTATTTCGGTTAATTCCGGACTCGTTAATTGAAATATTTGATGCTTTCGTGTGCTTTCGAGCCACTATGATGGACCTTCGGGTCATATGATGGACCTTCGGGTCATATGATGGACCTTCGGGTCAAATACCAGTACTAGACCTTCGGGTCACTCTGCGGACCTTCGGGTCAATCTGATGGGCGCCAAAAATTATGTTGAGTACTTGGTAGGCTTCGGCCATATGTTGTTGCACGTGCGGCGAATTAAAAAACTCGCCATCTGATGGGATCGATCCAAGCTTTTATGTTGATTTTCTAGTCTTCTTAATTGATTTCTAGATATTTGTTGCATCCAATTATCTGCAGGTAATTGGATATTTGTTGATATGAGTTCTGATTATCGTTTTTGATAATCAAATAATTGTTGTTTCTAATTATCGCTTGTGATAATTAGATATTTGTTGATATGAGTTCTGATTATCGTTTTCGATAATCGGATAATTGTTGTTTCGAATTATCACTTTAGATAATTAAATATTTGTTGCTTTGAGATTTAATTATCGCCTTAGATAATTAAATATTTATTGCTTTGAGATTTAATTATCGCTTTAGATAATTAAATATTTGCTGATTTCGAATTTAATTATCGCTTTGGATAATTAAATATTTGTTAATTTTAGATTTAATTATCGCTTGGGATGATTAAATATTTGTTGAATTTGAAATTTAATTATCGCTTGTGATAATCGAATATTTGTGATTTGAGAAATTTGATTATCGTCTTTGATAATCAGATATTTGTTGTTTTTAATTATCGCTCTTGATAATTAAATAATTGCTGTTTTGAGATTTAATTATCGCTCGAGATAATTAAATATTTGTTGATTTGAGATTTAATTATCGCTTTAGATAATTAAATATTTGTTGCTTTGAGATTTAATTATCGCTTTTGATAATTAAATATTTGTTGCTTTGAGATTTAATTATCGCCTTAGATAATTAAATATTTATTGCTTTGAGATTTAATTATCGCTTTAGATAATTAAATATTTGCTGATTTCGAATTTAATTATCGCTTTGGATAATTAAATATTTGTTAATTTTAGATTTAATTATCGCTTGGGATGATTAAATATTTGTTGAATTTGAAATTTAATTATCGCTTGTGATAATCGAATATATGTGATTTGAGAAATTTGATTATCGTCTTTGATAATCAGATATTTGTTGTTTTTAATTATCGCTCTTGATAATTAAATAATTGCTGTTTTGAGATTTAATTATCGCTCGAGATAATTAAATATTTGTTGATTTGAGATTTAATTATCGCTTTAGATAATTAAATATTTGTTGCTTTGAGATTTAATTATCGCTTTTGATAATTAAATATTTGTTGCTTTGAGATTTAATTATCGCCTTAGATAATTAAATATTTATTGCTTTGAGATTTAATTATCGCTTTAGATAATTAAATATTTGCTGATTTCGAATTTAATTATCGCTTTGGATAATTAAATATTTGTTAATTTTAGATTTAATTATCGCTTGGGATGATTAAATATTTGTTGAATTTGAAATTTAATTATCGCTTGTGATAATCGAATATTTGTGATTTGAGAAATTTGATTATCGTCTTTGATAATCAGATATTTGTTGTTTTTAATTATCGCTCTTGATAATTAAATAATTGCTGTTTTGAGATTTAATTATCGCTCGAGATAATTAAATATTTGTTGATTTGAGATTTAATTATCGCTTTAGATAATTAAATATTTGTTGCTTTGAGATTTAATTATCGCTTTTGATAATTAAATATTTGTTGATTTGAGATTTAATTATCGCTTTTGATAATTAAATATTTGTTGCTTTGAGATTTAATTATCGCTTGAGGTAATTAAATAATTGCTGAATTTGAAATTTGATTATCGTTTGTGATAATCGAATATATGTTGATTTGAGAAATTTGATTATCGTTTTTGATAATTGAATATTTGTTTTCTGACTATCGTTTGAGATAATCAGATATTTGTTTTGTCTTCTGATTATCGTTTGAGATAAGTAAATATTTGCGATTTTTGAGATTTGAGTTTCGTCTTTTTTTTCTCTGGAGATTCAAGTGAGTAATTTGATTTACTCACATTCAATTCGTACTCTGTAGGGGATTTCTGCTCTGTTTTCCTTCTCTTTTAGTTGCTGGAACTCGATTGTTCTTGCTTTTGTTAGTCGTCTGATTTTGATCCCTGATTCCCACGATGTTGATTCTTTTGATTTGAAGCAGTCGAACCTATCTAAGTACCTCCGACTTGTTTCTTCTGTGACCTTCACTGATATAGTTTGCGTGAATCGTTCAGTATCCCTGATGTTGTTTTACTTCACTGATCACTATCTTGCCCCTGTTGATCATAGCTGACTTTTGTATTGACAGTTTTCATGTATGTCTGTCTTGTGCATTTTGCGGTAATCTTGCATTGTATGACTTCTGTGTACATGCTTCCCTTGTGAGCGGTGTTGCCATATTAAGTTGCACGGTCACTTGTTCAATTGAACTTAAGTCTGCATTCTTGTACTAGTGATCATTGTTTTGATCTGATCATTTGAATTATAGCTGTTCATCTTAAACCTGTTGTATTCCATTCATGTGTATTTTGAGGTACAATTTCACTGGGTAGTTCTGTAGTTTACGATTCAGGTTGCATACCATATTGATATTCATGTCTTGATAGAGTTCAGGGCTGCATACTTGTTGTGGTATTACTTGTTGCTAGTTGCTGAGTCTTGACATTCATGTCTTGGTTCACTCTGTCCTTTTAGCATGCATTCTGTTGGCACTTCATTTAAGTCTTGATTTCATATCTAGTACTTCCCCTGCTGACTTTTGCTTTGCTTATGCACTCGTCATTGCCTTGCTCTTTTGGTTGTTACCTTTTTTTTTTTTGCCCATTTATTCCCTATGATTGCGTGGACGCAATTTCTTTAAGGAGGGGAGTCTGTAACAACCCGGAATTTAGAACAATTAATTATCATCCAACGACGATTAAATTAGTTGTTAAATTCTTTTGGGAATTTTAAAACCGGTTGAAATTCTTTCGTAAATTCATCGTTTGTTTTGCGGGCTTTAAATTTTGTTTTGGCCCACTTCTTTAGTTGCCGTGATAAGTGATAACTAGGTTTCCCTTTATTTTGAATGGCGTTCTTTCGACCCGCTCCCCATTTTTATTTCGTTCAAAAGAAACCTAATCGATAATAAAGCGAACAAAAATGGTGGCTGCCTCATTCCAAAATTTAGGGCACGCTTATCTGCTCGTCTTCTCCGCTCCGGGCGTGAGTAAATCGAAGAGGCCACCAATGATCGTCTCTCCGACTTTTCAGAGGCTATTAGGGTTTCTGACGAGCGTATTCCTTCGTCTTCGATTATCTCGCGCGCAACCTCGTCGATACAAAGGTGAGTGAACTAACACTCACATTTAATTCATTCTCAGTATCATGCGTAGGTCGTTCGATTTTATTTCGTTGTTGATGATTTCTATCTAATTGGTTCGATTCGCATTTTATTGGTTCTGTTCTTCCTGACTGAGACTCTGCTCGAATTCATGTATTTTGGGATAGTTGCCTTGGCTAGTAATTTAATTTGTTTTTATTACTGGATCCAAACTGTCATTTATGTAAAACGACATTGATTTGGGGTCGCGATTCCTAGATGATTTTTCATGGTTTCTCTGACAGTTTTAAAATAGTCTTCGACTTTACTTTGTTCACGTCGGCTTTGATACTGCTGGGGGTATTGGCTTCAGCCATTATACATTTGTTTACTTGGGGCTTTTGACTTGAGTCTTCTGCATATTGAACTTGCTGTTATAGGTTTTCACGACTTCGACTTTGACTTGGTTGTTACTTTACCACTACGTCTCTAACTTGTTCAACTTTGATTTCGATCTGTGTATTCATGTCTCTATTGGCTTCGGTTGTATCTAGTGACCATTGCGGTTTGATTTTCATTGACTCCGGTCTTGATTTATATTCGAACACTTTGTTGAGTTCGTATATAATTGTTTGACATTGATAAATCGCTTTAATATATCATTGACCCCTTGGTTCACTTGTGATGTTGATAAATTGCTTTGTTATGGCATTGATTCTTTACTGAACTATAGTCTGTGACTTCGGCATCTGGTTTTGAGAATTCAAATCCGTAAATTTTAATCCCACTGCGTTGATATTGAACTGCAGTAACATTACTGCACTGTTTACTGTTGTCGAACTTGCTTGATACTAAATTCTGGTGGCTTCACCATCTTGTTCAAACCTGATACTTTCATTTGCACTTAGTTGCATTCCTGTATATGCTTCGAGTCATATTGCATTCCTTCAGTTTCATCCACTGTGTTGCATTGCATGTATCACTCTGTTGCACACTCCTGATTCATGTTGATACTGTTTTGTGCTTGATGCTTGTTGCACAGTGTTGGCTTGATGATTCTATTTTGTTGTTACAACTGTGGTTGATTCATGTATCGACCTGTTTTTCTGAAGCTTTGCATCCTCTTTGATTTGTAGTCTATTTGTTGTCTGCATCATCTTGATTGTTTGAATGCATTAGTTGTCTGGTGCATTTTCATTTTCGATGCTCACCATATCTTTTGACTTGGGTCTGATACTTCATATTTATGTTGGGGTTACTGTGCTTGGTTCAGTTGCTTTTGTTGTTGGTCTAATTTATCTTCACTGTAACATGTTGTCGCTGTATATTGCTCCGAGTCAGTTTGCATCATTAGCCTGGTTGTTCTGTAGATTCGTGTTGCCATCTCAGTTTGCTTTCACCACTTTGTATTGTGGTTTCTCTGACCAATCTGGGTTAGATATTTTGTTTTCTCGACGTATTAATTACTGTTAGTACTTGGAGTTGTGGTAACTTTATATTCTGTTGTGGCGAGGCAGTGCATGCGTGCGTGCACTGCAGCCACTCTGAATTGACAGATTTTAATCGATATTTCTTTTGTTCTTGATTCATCGACCTGTTGCGTAATTCGTAGGCTGTATTGGCGAGGCAGTACACGTTAGCGTGTACTGCAGCCAATTAGCATTGATGTTTTTAGATTGACATTTCAATTGTTTAAACTGCTTTGGATTTCTGTTTTGTGGATTAACACTGTTTAGTGTTATATCTGCCGTTATCCGGTTCTCTTATCGAGAAGTTGGGTATACGAGATTTATGTGACTGACATCTATTTGAGATTGATTACTATTGCTGCCTATGCACTAATAAACTGGTTTGAATTAGACTGACCTGGGTATTATTTTCTTTTGAATGTAATACTCGGGTCAGACCCGAGTATTTCAGGTTGTAGATTTTCTTCTTTGAGTTGCTGTTCAGGATATGAAGACTTTTCACATCGTCTGAAGCTGTCAGTGTCATTTTGTAGTAGTCGTGTCATTGTATAGAACGATATGTATTCATGTATATTAGTCGATAATGTACTTGTATATATAACTTCTAGAGTCGACTGTTGTAGTTGTATCATATGTATTGTGTCAACTATGTATTAACTGACATCAGTTATATATATATGAGACTATTGTTTTTATCTGTGTTCCGCATTTATATTATCTGTGTTATCGTTATATCTAATGTCCTAAACTATTATGAACTATCGTAGTTTGTTTTATACTGATAATTGGGTGTGTCGATGGGAGTAAATAAATGATAGATGAAAAATAAAAAGTATATACCACTCCTATCGAGATAACCAATACTAGTGTAAGGTCAACTACGGATGGTCGCTCCTATCCAGCCTTATTCTTCGTAATAATAGACAGTATTTCTTTTAATACTCTTTGTTATTATGAGCATAGAGGTGGGGCGTCACAACTTTCCATATCTGTTTTTAAAAGTTTTTCCAGTATTTTCACTGGGTGTTGAAACAGGTCTACTAAGTACTTGGAGAATTCTAGTTTTGCGCCTGATCAACGCACTGCCAGAGTCTACAGGAACGAGGATAAACTTGTTGAAACATCGAGTTATAAAATTATTTTGTTATAAAAATATTTTATTATTAAAGTAGTTCCAACAAAGAAATTTTGTATTAATAATTCGGAATTTGAAATTCTTATGGTTTGAATTAATTATTCATGCCCGATACTATTCTTTTGAATCTATCTTATCTGCTCAGCTTTATTTATTCACCTATATTCTGTCTTTCCAAGTCCTTCTTTTCCTTGTTGACTATATCCTTTTAAATATTGTTTATTTATATACTACATGTTTTAATAGAAATTTTAGTGTTAAATATTTTAGAAGTTATTAATTAAATACAACATATTTAAAGAAAAATGATTATTGACTTATTAATAATATTTGAAAATTATGTTGAGATAAAAATTAATAAATTTATGAATTATGGATTTAATATTTTCAATGACTCCTTTGTAAATATAAGTAATAACGTAAATAATTGTTTTCAAATAGTTTCAAATTAATTGTTTAATCTTGTCTTTTAACCTACCTTTTCTGCCTGGTTGTTCTATTCTCCTACCTCCTCTCTTTTCGGGGACGAAAAGTTTTGAGTGGGGGAGAGTGTAACGACCCTAAACTTTTAGTGATTTTATTTGTTAAATTAATTGAAATTTTGTGAAATTTTAAACAATAAAATTTAAAAATAAAAATTTATTATTTGGAATACGTCTATTTTAATATAGCAACGGGTAAATTTTCATCTGATAATATTGAAGTTTATTTTCCTGTGAAATTTTATTTCAAATCAAACCGGTTAATAACAGTGAATTTAAAAGTTTTCCGAAACCAAAATATGTCAATAGGAGAAAATTTATTCAGATCATTCTGAATCAGACTGCGAAATTCGTTTTTCCAAATTTGGACTTCTATTGCTTCATTTATCTTAATTCTGCCCAAATAGCAGCATTTTCGGTACCGATTATCGACTTTTGATCGGATGATCGTACCACAGATATCTATATACCGTTTTGATCATCTCGTCACACTGATCTCAACGGTATATTTATTTTTGTATTTTGAGGTCCGGTACGCACCGGAAACAATAAACTATTCGTTGTAACGGTGCCATAATTTGTGACTTTATTTCTTCCTTCTGTTTCAAAATTTGAAACGTACTGTCCAATCAACCCATTAATTGCTTTAGTAACTTTTGCTGAATCAATGGACAGCTATTATCAATTCATTTCAATTTATTATTCAGTTATCCTTTCCTTTCTCTGTACATTTTCATTCTGCATTTAGCTTTAGAGATAATATTTAATATTCGAACGTTTCTTTTTTTTCTCATTTCTTGAAACACAACTTCTAGCTTTTACTATTGTCTGACTTTTCACTTCTATCGTTCACTGTTTCATTTTATATCAGTTCGCGTACTATATGTTTGGCCTCTGACCTTTGTTATTCTAGTTTTGCAATTCATTGTGCAATTCTTTTTACTATAGTTCTCTTCTCCTTCCTTTTCTATTTTACATCTGAGACCTTTGCCCATCCACTTCTCCTTACTCACGTTCGTCCCTATCTTCCCATCCCCACCGTCCTTGCTACTCACGTATGTCCTTCGCCTTCCACTCCCTTGATCCTCATACCACCCCAGCCTCCATGCAGCTAGCCCAAGCAGCCACCTCACCAAGCCTATCACCCTCCAATAGTCGACCCACCCTCCTTTTCACCGACGAAGCACCTTCCTCCTCACACTATCGCGTCTCCTTCTCTTTCCCTACACGGCAGTCCATTACCGAACCCATAGACTCACGCAACCTATCCTCCTCTAATCGACCAAGCTTCACCCACCTCAACACCCGAGTCTTCTTCGTCCCATTCCAGCCTGGCCACCGCTTCATCAATCAAGCACTATAGCCGACGTGCTTCTCCTCCTCCTTATCACCCCTCCATCCCACCACCGAGCCTCTTGCGCTGCCTCACCAACGTTGCCATACCCTTTTATTTGGTTCTGTGCTTGCTTTTGGATATACATATACGAAGGTATATATATATTTTTCAGTTTGTATATTTTAGCCCATAAATTTGTGATCTACTGAATTTGGAAGTATAAATTTGAAAAGTTTATATTAATTGTACTGTTAGATTTAGATGAGCTTGTATAGTTGAAACCTTGAAATAATACCGTATGTTGTAGATATCGGTTAGCTCAGGTCTGCTACTATGTATATATTTATACAGTAGTATAGGTAAGCCTTGTAGTGGTATATTTATTCCCATTCGAAAGCTACTTTGTCCTTAGTATGTATATTTTTGTTTATGGGTATATATATATGTATTAGTACACATAGTATATAATAGCCTATTTATAGTTTTAGTATATATAGGTTATATTATGAAGTTTGGTTATACGTATAGTACATATTAAACTGTATCATTAGCTATATATAAATATTTGTTCATACAGTTATATGCTTTCACATATATTAATTGTTTCAGTGATAAGTTGTATGTTTTGATAGTTTACGTAGAAGTATATGGATACAATAGTTTACATATATATGGACTGTTGGGATTTTTGTTTAAGTTATTTCAAGCATATTGTCTATTTGAGCAAGTAAGTGTATATTTTATAAAATAAGTTATAGTGAAAGATATAAGTATTGATTCTCTAATCATATTATATATATATTTTTCCAATTGAATATGTTATATATGTTTACAGTTCTTAAGTTGTATTATCTTACAAAAAGTATTTTTTTTATTATAGAGTTGTTTATATATGTGTACTGGGTTATATACAGAATATGCAAATTTATTTGTGGTGTAGTCATGATGTGTTAAAATGTATGATATATTAGTATATGTAGGTTTTTAATCAGTTATATAATATGATAGTTATATATTTGTCTGGTTAACTTTTATTTATGTATGGTAAGGTAAATTTATGATGGGTCAATTTAAATATATATGGTTGCTGTTTTAACAAATTAGTCTGCAAGTATATACAATTATTTCTAAAATTGTAGATGAATATATTTAGTGTATATATATATAAGTAAGTATATATATCAGCTTATATTTGTTATACATTTATATTGTTGATTTCAAAGTATCGGTGTATATGATTTTATAATAATATTAATTGAAAAAAAACTATATATTTAATTTTAAAAAAATGTGTTGGTATTTAAAATATGATTTTATATATATATATATATATATATAGTTATATATTGTTCATATATACCAATTATCTTCATCGATCCAGTTCTGATTTGATTTCGTCCATTCCTATTTATCAGCTTTGTTCATCCAACTCGTGTTCAATCTTGCTTTGCTTTGGAATTCGTAGCTCATCTCCGTGTCAAATCTCTCTAGCCCCGAAAGGTGAGCAATCACTCACGATTAACGTTCTTGTATTTATTAAATTTGATTTCAATTGAAACGACAATTGAAATATGATGCTGTAGTTATTTAAATTGTTATATATGCTATTATCTGTATATGTCCACCTATGACATCTGACACCAGTATCTAGTATTTATATGCCTGTTATTACCATTATCTGTATATGTTCACCTATGACATCTGACACCAATATCTATTATTTATATTGATGATATATGCCTGTTGTTATATTTTTTTATTATCTGTTATCACTCTGCAAGTTCCCTGTTAGTATAGAATTCACTATGGGTTGAAATGATACATACCCGAACGGACTTTAGAATAGGAGAATTTCGTTATGGGTTGAAATGATAAACCCAAGCGATTTTCATTTGAATTGAAATTGGGATTACGGGTCGAAATGATATCTACCCGTATATATTTAAATTTCGGATTGAAATGATAAATATCTGTATCACTTAACCATATGATAAATATATATACAGACACCGTTGGTCCATATATATAAATATTTTAAAAATGAATTCTATGGTTTTGGAAAGAAATATATGGTTTTAATAAATGTTGAGCCTTAAATTATTATATATAAATGGGAATGATTGATTTAAATACATATAATATGTTGAGTGTTTAAAATATATTTCAAAATAGATTTTGGTAATAATTTGAATAAGTTAAGGTTAGAAAGATAATTTGAATTTAGTTGAAATTGTATTCAATAAAGAATTATATTTAATTAAACCGATTTGAAACTTATTGAAACTGAGATGTAAGATATGATTTGTAACGACCCGATATTTTCAACCATTCGCATCCATTATAAGTGTATAGGTAGACACTCATGCCGGAGTTGAATTGCTCAAAATACCGCGTTGTAAATAAAATTTGGCAAATCTCAGAATATACAGTAAATAAATATAATCACAGTTCACAGACACAGAGTAAAATAATGCAGCGGAAGTAAAAGAAATAGTAGTTCATGAAGCTACTATATAAATATATCAGAGTTACATAAGATACAACAGAAGAAATAGAGTACAACAAAAGTCTCAATAAAATAACCAAGTACAAGCTGAGTAGAACAACGGAACTGGAATAGATAGGACATGACAAGCAGATAATCTCCAGCGATTCAAATCTCCAAGAGAGTGGAAATCCAAATCTGTGAATAACTCAGGCTGACCCGAGCGTAAAGCAAAACACAAAACACTCGAGTCAGGACAATATATACTTATATAATGTAAACCAACTCAAGCGAACTGTAATAAGGGTACAAGTAACTTAGAAGATGCTTGGGACCGCCCATCCTCTAAGGATCCGTTAAACTATCTACTATGTAGTAATATACGCTATATACAGTAGTGTCTAATCAGTAAAGTATAATCATATAGAAAATAGCGTTAAGGGGATGGAGAACCTTAACGCGGTCGGATCTTAAAATCATAATCGTAGTAAAGCTCGATATGGTAGGTGACACGGCACAACTAGGCAATGCCAGGGTAGATATACCAATTACGCATCCGGACTGGTGGTGACGCATAGCAGCCACTACCGCCCACCTCGAACAACACTCCCAAATCAAGGGTGCGCACCAAATCAATCACAAGTAATAGAATGGTATCGAAGAAGTGTGTCCGATCAGAGGTGCTACCTCATTGGTCCGTCAATCGCTCCTGTTTTAGCCACCTTATGCCAACTCACGGGAGTTGGGTCCACGTATATACCTTAGGATCGTCGCCACCATCCTACTTCATTCTGGAATCTCCACCGCGTACACGGTTGGCAAAGTGGTTTTCGGTAAGACAGAGAGTATGTCCATATCCGATCCCGGTCTCTTTAACAACCCAACGTTATTATAACCCGTGGTTATAACTTTTAAAAACAATACTTTACTTCAAAATAAAATATCATTTCAAACCATATCTTTATCAAAATAAAGATTAAATCAATTCCAAACCATTTCCATATATTTAAATTTTCATATAATTTCAAAACTTCATTTCAAATCATTTTAATATAATAAAATATCATATCCTTACAAACTTCATTTCAAATCATTTTAATAAAATAAAATATCCTATCAGTTCAAATCCAATATTCAACTTTAAATACCTTTTAAATTCAAAGATATCGTTCATTTACTATCATTTCAAATCACCTTTAAATAGTTTATATTCCAATCAAAATAATTCATTTAAACCTTTTAAAAGTGTAATTATTATATTTTCAAATCAAGTATTCAATTTCCAAAGTTTCAAACCATTCTGAGTTCGTTTACTAAGTCAAAAACCCTAATTATTAAAATTTCAGCATTTCACAGCATTTAAAAACAACTGCTATAAGTTATATTTGAAAACATTTTTAATTCAGCAAAGACAGCACTTAAAACTGCTGTTAAAACTCAGTTTTAGTTGAATTATAGTTCAAAACAGAAAAGACAGCAATTCAGAAGTGCTGCGGTAGTTCAGATTTCAAAACAAGGGTTAAATTTGGTTTCAGCAAAGACTGCAGACCATTATAGCATTTCCAGAGAATGCTATAATAGACCTGGGTTCAATATTAGCCTATAAGTTCAACTGTAGCAACTGCAGCATTTCAGAAATGCTGTAGTAGCCCTTTTATTCAAATTTTAGTGTAATTCAGAACCATAGCATTTCTGAATGCTATTAAAAGTGATTTCCAGCTTTTTAGTGTATTTTCAGCAATTAAATAACTTCATTTTAAACTCTTTAAACATTTTAAAAATCATAATTTAACATTTAAAATGTTTATTTACATATCATTTAACATGTATCTTTTTCACAATAAATTTCTTATAATTAAATCCAATTTTCAACAATTTACTTAATAAATTTAAGTGTAAAAGTTTCCAATTCTTCACCTTTCAACAAATAACTTAACACTTCAAATTTAAATTACCATTCCACAAATTTAACTAAATTTCCAATTTTATTTAATTAACTAAAACCTTTAATTAAAACCAAATTTCACATTTCCAAGTCAAGTTATATTTTACAAGATCACTTTTAAACATTCATTTATTTAACCACTTAAATTCATAGAAAAAAAAATCAATAATACTTTAATAAATCACTTAAATTCACATTTAATCAAATTATCATATTTACCATTTCCAAATAAAATTTATTATCCATTTTATTTATATAACTTAAATATCATTTTTAACCAAATTCCAAATTTCCAACTTAAGTTATATTTCAAAAATCCAGTTAAACCATTCATTAATTACATTTTTAACACATAGAAAAATCATAATTTCTTTATTTTAAGCATTTCAAAATCTATTTAAATCAAATTTCATAAATTTATATTTTTAAAATACTTAAAAATATTCAAAACACTTTATAAAATAACCACGGGCCTGTATAAAATTTTCTAACCTAGGTCAAGTGATACGGATATGTATCATTTCAATCCGCAGTTAAAAAAGAAAAATCCGGGTTCTATCATTTCAAACCCGCAATCCCAAGTTAAAATAAATTAAATAAAAACCATTCAGGCCTATCATTTCAGCCCATAACGATTTTTCCCTATTCTAAAGTTCGTTCGGGTATGTATCATTTCAACCCATAGTGATTCTAGTCTACAGGGAACTTGCAATGGTGATAACAGATATAAATAACAGAATAACATTAAATAACAGTAACATATGATATAACAGGTGTAATAACAGGTGTGAACATCATATGATAATAATATAGGCATATATAACATGATAATATATTTCTACAGATTCACAGGGTGTCAATTTACTAGTTATATAGGTACATATTGTCTGGTGAGAATAACTCACCTGTTTCAAGCTGGAGTTTGCAAATCAAATGACACAACGAATTCCAGGAAGCACGATATGGCACAACGATGGATTCAAGTGGATGAGAACCAAGATGTTACTCTTGTATACAAAAACAAAACAAAGCACCCTATAAATAATTACAATACCAAAGTGTTGAAACAAAATTGAGATAGAATGGATAAGTGAACATCACCAAGTCTTTAAATCAACTTTGCTTGATCTTGCTTCAACTTTTGCTCGACCATACATGTATTAGGTTCAGCCTCAACATGTTTTAGGTTGAAATGGATCAGGTTTGGACCACAAATGGCACGGCTAAGTCAAGAATATGAAGAGGAAGGAGTTTGCAAGCCTAGAATGCAAAGGGACAAGGCAAAATGGAGTTTTTGGTTCAACCCTTAGGCTCGACCATAGGGTCTATGGGTCAGGTCAGATCTGGACAGAGGGGAGGGTGATGTTCAGAGGTGGTAAACAAGCTGGTGGTGGTGGCTAAGGGGGTGGCCATGGTCAACAATGAAGGTGGTGAGGTGATATGTGCTCGGGTAGGCAATGTTTTGGAGTATAGCAATGTTTTTTTTTGTGGTGTTTGCAACATGAGATGGTCAAGGCAACTTCAGGTCAGAGGAGGGGGATGATTTGGCCGTGGATGAAGTGGGAAAGAAGGGATGGTGGTGGTTGGTGAAGATGTGGAGGTGTATGGCCGAACCAAGCAAGAATAAACAAGGCAAAAATCAAGGCAAAATCAAAAGGAAAAATGAAGAGAAAAGTGAAAAAGAGAGGGGAGGCCATTACAAATCTTTGTAGCCATGAATGAAATGAGGAATGGTGCTTTTCTCACGTGAAAATGAGTGAAAAATGATCAGCTGAAAGAAAGAAAGGGGTCGGCCAAAAGAATTGAATGTAGGAGTTAAGAAAATGAAGAGACGGGAAAACAAAAGGACAAAAGCAACTAAAGAGACACAAACCTTTCAAATTTCTTTTATATATATTTGTAATTTATAAATACATATAAAAACTGAGAAATAAAAATAACAACTCAGAAATAAAATAAATATATAAAATAAATAATTAAATTTTTGAATAAATATAATTTAAATTAAGAAAATGGCTTAAAAATGCAAACTAGGCTTTAAAAATTAGAAATAACTTCAGTACACTTTGGAAAAATCTATTTTAATTTAAATACATGTAGAATGCATATAAATAAAGTAAAAACAGCAAATAAAAGTGAAGGCATAAAATAATTAAATAAATTTTAATTATATATAATTAAATTAAGAAAATAGTAAAGAAAATGGAAACTAGGTTTCATAAATTGAAATAAATTCAAGTAAACTTTAGAAAAATTATATTATCATTTTAAAAATATTAAATGACATTAAATAACCTATTAACACATATTAAAACAAAATATGACAATAAAAATATAATTTATATGATTTAAAATAAATAATATTGCAAAATAAACAGTTTATACACAAAATTGAAAATTACATAACTTCTACAATTTAACTCCGTTTCCAACGAAACGAAAAGCTGTATTCAAGTTATTAAATCTATTTTCATAATAAAAGATAAAATTTATAATTTCAAACTATTTAAAATTTAAATTTAAAAGTCAAAGTTTGACTATTTGACCAAAATTCACATTTTCTGGAAATATTAAATTTAGTCATATTTGGAAATCAAATCCACATCAAAATCAAAGTTTATACTTAAAATAACAAAATTTATTCTTTTTCATAAATAAAGCTTTTGAATCTAGAAAAATCAATTTAAAAATATTTGAAAAATACAGGGTTGTTACACTCTCCCCCACTCAAAACTTTTCATCCCCGAAAAGGAACGAGGTACGAGAAAGCACAAAAAAAGATAGAATGAAATAGAATTAAGACAAGTTGATAAGAAGATTGGAATTACACCTGATAACTATTGTTATAGGTAAGTTTAACAAGATGGAGTTGATCAAATCAAGAATATAAGCACGAAAAAGATCCTCTAGAGTCTGAATCTCCCTTTTCACTTGACCGACGGTCTATGAATGGAAAAACAGTGTTCAGATCCAGTTGAGTAACAATGATTATCAAAGATTACAGAAAGATTTCTAAATAGACTGGTATAAGCAATAGCCTTCCCATTCTGTAACAAGATAAGAGAAATAAGGACAACCAAAAGATAGTTTGGAAAAACAAAACAAGATAATAAATTTAAAACCATAATGCTTTGAAATCATAACAATTTAGGGATGTTTATCATTTGGAAATCACACTACTAAAATCATAACACTTTGGAAAAGTTATTCTTTAAAAAAAAACATAATACTTAGAAAATCATAACACCCTAAAAAAAATCTTCATTTAAACCATTTTAATTCAAGGTCAAATAATATTCATTTTAAAGTTGTAACATTTCTAAGTTCATTTAATTATAAAAATTTCCAAAACATTGTCTTTTCAAAATAGCAGCACTTATAAAATGCTACAGTAGATATATTAGTATTTCAAATCAGTTCAATTTCAAAAATATTCATTTGGATATCATTTAACTTATGACTTATTAAAACAAACTTTTATAAATAGAATATCTAAATTAAACTATACTTCGTTTATTAAGTCAAAATTTCACTATTTTACTTAACTCTTAATTTAACACATAGCCTAACTCTTTATTTAAAATACCCATTTCATAAATAGATATTCCTTTAATAAGTTACACTTAAAATTCCATTTGAAAACCAAATTTTCAATTATCAAATTTTAGTGATGTTAAAATACATTTTAACTATTTAAATCATAATTATTCAATTTCCAAGACATATCTATTTCATAAATAAACATTTATATAGCAAATATAACAATCAAATTTCTTTACACATTTATTCATTTAGACATCAATTAAACTATGAATTCAAGTTAAATAAACTTTATTACCAAAAGTCCAATTCAAATGTATTTTATTTTATCTATTCAAAGATACATTATTTATTATACAACATATTCATTTCAGGAAATAACCTTTATTAAAATTCCTAGGTTAGACTTAAGGTTCCATATTAAATCAATTTGATTATTAAGTTATTTAAATAAAATCTCTTTAAATTCCTTTTTCACTATTTACCTCTGTTAATCTTTTATAACTAATATTTAAGTGTATAAAAATCCTTTTTATATTGTATATTATCCAATTACATTGTTAACTTCTAAAAAAATTTAAGGTAAGTTATATTTGAATGCAATTGTAATATACAAATAAAACTATCCAATTCAATTATCTCAAGTTTGAATCATTTATCCAAAATTTTGATTTTTCTTTTTATAATTGAAATTATTCTTTAAGAAAAAATTTAAGAATTTGAATCTTCGAACATCTTCAAACCATTTGGAGATAAGTAATTATATATACATAATATGTTAAATCAAATTTAAATCATATATCTTTATATATATTATAATCCAGTTATATTTTAGAAATTCAAATCAATCAGATTTTCCAAAACAAAGCTGTAGCAAGACTATAGAATGGTTTCTTCACTTCGAAACTCGAAAATGAACGTCGATGATGCTGCAGTCATCACCGAAATTATTTTCCAGCGACAAAGGGAAGAGCACTAAATTTTTAAACTTTAAAATTCTTTAGAGACAAATTTTTATTCAAAATACTTTAAATAATATCCTTTTAAAAAATTTAAACACAAGGTTTGAAACCATTGGAAATTAAATTCTTTAAATTTCTTGTTTTTAAATTCATTTCAGTTCCCAAATAAATTTATAAACAACTATTTATAAATTCATTTGTAGAACAATAAATGATAAATCAAGTATTATCATTTCAAATTATCAATTTAAATCAATTTATTAAGTTCCATAAAATTATATATCCAAATTTATTTCATTAACCAAATTTTAAAATAATATTGTGTCAGTTTGTTCTGTCAAAGTGTTTTAGAAATCCTATCGATAGCGTTGATCAGACGAATCGATCGGAAACCCAAATCAACATCAACAACCCAAACAACACAACATATAAAACAAAACATAGATTTTCAAGTACGATTCAAAATGTTTGGAGACAGTTTAGAAACAAAAGGCAAGATGGTTAAACAGAGTAGAGAGATGGGTAAGCTTAGATAAATCGCGGACAACCTTAACCGGGTCAACCGTGACTCAATGGATAAGATCAAATGTGGATTTTCTGGGGTAAATCTACCTTCAATCTCAAGAGATAGAGTTTGGAATAATAAAAGATATTAGCATCTAAACCAAGGATAAATATAAATCTCTGGTGAATCGATGCTGATTATAAAGAATTTTCACCCTTTTACAAGAAAATTAGAATATTGGCGAGACCGCTAAATCACTATAAAGATCATTGGAAGTGGAGTCATGGGATACTCCAGAATCAAAAGATGATGAATAGTGAGGGACACGAATGAATTTCGGAACCGCAGGGAACGTTCCAAAATTCAAAGGAAAACGAATCAAAGGAAGAGATTCAAACTCGAACGAAAGTGATTCTGTAAATAAATTTACCATACATTCTAAGTTTTGCCTCAAAGCCAAAGCTCTGATACCAACTGTAACGACCCGATATTTTCAACCATTCGCATCCATTATAAGTGTATAGGTAGACACTCATGCCGGAGTTGAATTGCTCAAAATACCGCGTTGTAAATAAAATTTGGCAAATCTCAGAATATACAGTAAATAAATATAATCACAGTTCACAGACACAGAGTAAAATAATGCAGCGGAAGTAAAAGAAATAGTAGTTCATGAAGCTACTATATAAATATATCAGAGTTACATAAGATACAACAGAAGAAATAGAGTACAACAAAAGTCTCAATAAAATAACCAAGTACAAGCTGAGTAGAACAACGGAACTGGAATAGATAGGACATGACAAGCAGATAATCTCCAGCGATTCAAATCTCCAAGAGAGTGGAAATCCAAATCTGTGAATAACTCAGGCTGACCCGAGCGTAAAGCAAAACACAAAACACTCGAGTCAGGACAATATATACTTATATAATGTAAACCAACTCAAGCGAACTGTAATAAGGGTACAAGTAACTTAGAAGATGCTTGGGACCGCCCATCCTCTAAGGATCCGTTAAACTATCTACTATGTAGTAATATACGCTATATACAGTAGTGTCTAATCAGTAAAGTATAATCATATAGAAAATAGCGTTAAGGGGATGGAGAACCTTAACGCGGTCGGATCTTAAAATCATAATCGTAGTAAAGCTCGATATGGTAGGTGACACGGCACAACTAGGCAATGCCAGGGTAGATATACCAATTACGCATCCGGACTGGTGGTGACGCATAGCAGCCACTACCGCCCACCTCGAACAACACTCCCAAATCAAGGGTGCGCACCAAATCAATCACAAGTAATAGAATGGTATCGAAGAAGTGTGTCCGATCAGAGGTGCTACCTCATTGGTCCGTCAATCGCTCCTGTTTTAGCCACCTTATGCCAACTCACGGGAGTTGGGTCCACGTATATACCTTAGGATCGTCGCCACCATCCTACTTCATTCTGGAATCTCCACCGCGTACACGGTTGGCAAAGTGGTTTTCGGTAAGACAGAGAGTATGTCCATATCCGATCCCGGTCTCTTTAACAACCCAACGTTATTATAACCCGTGGTTATAACTTTTAAAAACAATACTTTACTTCAAAATAAAATATCATTTCAAACCATATCTTTATCAAAATAAAGATTAAATCAATTCCAAACCATTTCCATATATTTAAATTTTCATATAATTTCAAAACTTCATTTCAAATCATTTTAATATAATAAAATATCATATCCTTACAAACTTCATTTCAAATCATTTTAATAAAATAAAATATCCTATCAGTTCAAATCCAATATTCAACTTTAAATACCTTTTAAATTCAAAGATATCGTTCATTTACTATCATTTCAAATCACCTTTAAATAGTTTATATTCCAATCAAAATAATTCATTTAAACCTTTTAAAAGTGTAATTATTATATTTTCAAATCAAGTATTCAATTTCCAAAGTTTCAAACCATTCTGAGTTCGTTTACTAAGTCAAAAACCCTAATTATTAAAATTTCAGCATTTCACAGCATTTAAAAACAACTGCTATAAGTTATATTTGAAAACATTTTTAATTCAGCAAAGACAGCACTTAAAACTGCTGTTAAAACTCAGTTTTAGTTGAATTATAGTTCAAAACAGAAAAGACAGCAATTCAGAAGTGCTGCGGTAGTTCAGATTTCAAAACAAGGGTTAAATTTGGTTTCAGCAAAGACTGCAGACCATTATAGCATTTCCAGAGAATGCTATAATAGACCTGGGTTCAATATTAGCCTATAAGTTCAACTGTAGCAACTGCAGCATTTCAGAAATGCTGTAGTAGCCCTTTTATTCAAATTTTAGTGTAATTCAGAACCATAGCATTTCTGAATGCTATTAAAAGTGATTTCCAGCTTTTTAGTGTATTTTCAGCAATTAAATAACTTCATTTTAAACTCTTTAAACATTTTAAAAATCATAATTTAACATTTAAAATGTTTATTTACATATCATTTAACATGTATCTTTTTCACAATAAATTTCTTATAATTAAATCCAATTTTCAACAATTTACTTAATAAATTTAAGTGTAAAAGTTTCCAATTCTTCACCTTTCAACAAATAACTTAACACTTCAAATTTAAATTACCATTCCACAAATTTAACTAAATTTCCAATTTTATTTAATTAACTAAAACCTTTAATTAAAACCAAATTTCACATTTCCAAGTCAAGTTATATTTTACAAGATCACTTTTAAACATTCATTTATTTAACCACTTAAATTCATAGAAAAAAAAATCAATAATACTTTAATAAATCACTTAAATTCACATTTAATCAAATTATCATATTTACCATTTCCAAATAAAATTTATTATCCATTTTATTTATATAACTTAAATATCATTTTTAACCAAATTCCAAATTTCCAACTTAAGTTATATTTCAAAAATCCAGTTAAACCATTCATTAATTACATTTTTAACACATAGAAAAATCATAATTTCTTTATTTTAAGCATTTCAAAATCTATTTAAATCAAATTTCATAAATTTATATTTTTAAAATACTTAAAAATATTCAAAACACTTTATAAAATAACCACGGGCCTGTATAAAATTTTCTAACCTAGGTCAAGTGATACGGATATGTATCATTTCAATCCGCAGTTAAAAAAGAAAAATCCGGGTTCTATCATTTCAAACCCGCAATCCCAAGTTAAAATAAATTAAATAAAAACCATTCAGGCCTATCATTTCAGCCCATAACGATTTTTCCCTATTCTAAAGTTCGTTCGGGTATGTATCATTTCAACCCATAGTGATTCTAGTCTACAGGGAACTTGCAATGGTGATAACAGATATAAATAACAGAATAACATTAAATAACAGTAACATATGATATAACAGGTGTAATAACAGGTGTGAACATCATATGATAATAATATAGGCATATATAACATGATAATATATTTCTACAGATTCACAGGGTGTCAATTTACTAGTTATATAGGTACATATTGTCTGGTGAGAATAACTCACCTGTTTCAAGCTGGAGTTTGCAAATCAAATGACACAACGAATTCCAGGAAGCACGATATGGCACAACGATGGATTCAAGTGGATGAGAACCAAGATGTTACTCTTGTATACAAAAACAAAACAAAGCACCCTATAAATAATTACAATACCAAAGTGTTGAAACAAAATTGAGATAGAATGGATAAGTGAACATCACCAAGTCTTTAAATCAACTTTGCTTGATCTTGCTTCAACTTTTGCTCGACCATACATGTATTAGGTTCAGCCTCAACATGTTTTAGGTTGAAATGGATCAGGTTTGGACCACAAATGGCACGGCTAAGTCAAGAATATGAAGAGGAAGGAGTTTGCAAGCCTAGAATGCAAAGGGACAAGGCAAAATGGAGTTTTTGGTTCAACCCTTAGGCTCGACCATAGGGTCTATGGGTCAGGTCAGATCTGGACAGAGGGGAGGGTGATGTTCAGAGGTGGTAAACAAGCTGGTGGTGGTGTCTAAGGGGGTGGCCATGGTCAACAATGAAGGTGGTGAGGTGATATGTGCTCGGGTAGGCAATGTTTTGGAGTATAGCAATGTTTTTTTTTGTGGTGTTTGCAACATGAGATGGTCAAGGCAACTTCAGGTCAGAGGAGGGGGATGATTTGGCCGTGGATGAAGTGGGAAAGAAGGGATGGTGGTGGTTGGTGAAGATGTGGAGGTGTATGGCCGAACCAAGCAAGAATAAACAAGGCAAAAATCAAGGCAAAATCAAAAGGAAAAATGAAGAGAAAAGTGAAAAAGAGAGGGGAGGCCATTACAAATCTTTGTAGCCATGAATGAAATGAGGAATGGTGCTTTTCTCACGTGAAAATGAGTGAAAAATGATCAGCTGAAAGAAAGAAAGGGGTCGGCCAAAAGAATTGAATGTAGGAGTTAAGAAAATGAAGAGACGGGAAAACAAAAGGACAAAAGCAACTAAAGAGACACAAACCTTTCAAATTTCTTTTATATATATTTGTAATTTATAAATACATATAAAAACTGAGAAATAAAAATAACAACTCAGAAATAAAATAAATATATAAAATAAATAATTAAATTTTTGAATAAATATAATTTAAATTAAGAAAATGGCTTAAAAATGCAAACTAGGCTTTAAAAATTAGAAATAACTTCAGTACACTTTGGAAAAATCTATTTTAATTTAAATACATGTAGAATGCATATAAATAAAGTAAAAACAGCAAATAAAAGTGAAGGCATAAAATAATTAAATAAATTTTAATTATATATAATTAAATTAAGAAAATAGTAAAGAAAATGGAAACTAGGTTTCATAAATTGAAATAAATTCAAGTAAACTTTAGAAAAATTATATTATCATTTTAAAAATATTAAATGACATTAAATAACCTATTAACACATATTAAAACAAAATATGACAATAAAAATATAATTTATATGATTTAAAATAAATAATATTGCAAAATAAACAGTTTATACACAAAATTGAAAATTACATAACTTCTACAATTTAACTCCGTTTCCAACGAAACGAAAAGCTGTATTCAAGTTATTAAATCTATTTTCATAATAAAAGATAAAATTTATAATTTCAAACTATTTAAAATTTAAATTTAAAAGTCAAAGTTTGACTATTTGACCAAAATTCACATTTTCTGGAAATATTAAATTTAGTCATATTTGGAAATCAAATCCACATCAAAATCAAAGTTTATACTTAAAATAACAAAATTTATTCTTTTTCATAAATAAAGCTTTTGAATCTAGAAAAATCAATTTAAAAATATTTGAAAAATACAGGGTTGTTACATGATTTATAACTTGAGTTTGATTTATAAGTAATCTAATGAATTTTTTTTTTGTTTAACTAAAGTTTAAGGAAATATTTAGTAAAAATGTAATTTACGGTTAGTTAAATGATATTGAATTTATTAAGTGAATATTCCCTGATTAAATAATAATGAAGTTAAATCAAGAGCTATATGAAACTGTTAAATTTAATTTTGAAAATGTTGAATATTAAAGCTTTGAAATATATTGAAAATTTAAATGATCTGTTTAGAAATGAATTAAATTGATGAATTGAGCTTTGAATAAATTTGAATTTGGAATTTGAAGTTGATTTGAATCGATTTGCTAGACTTGAGGAAATTAAATACTTTACTTTTTAAATCATTTAATATATATATATACTATTTTGGAAAATGGATATATTTGAAATGAAATGATATTTGGGTTTTGAAGTATAAATTTAATTGAAATGACCACGGTGTTAAAATGTATATTTCCACCTTGTAGATAGTTCTGAAGATCCTTAAAGGATGGTTATCCCAACATCCTTTAAGTTACTCGTATTTAAATTGATATTTCACTTGAGTTGGATTTATTTATATAAGAATGTTAATCCTGACTCGAGTGTTTTGTGTTTTGCTTTACGCTCGGGTCAGACCGAGTGATACAGCATTCGAGACTCACCTTTGGAGTTTGGAGCTTCCTTTGGAGATCCAACTATCGCCTCAGCTCTCAGCTCTTCTAGTTGATTTGTTCAGAGAAGTCATTTGTTGTACTGGAGACTTCACTGCATTTGAGATATTCTGTTGTATTTTATTTCTAACTCTGATGTTTATATAGTAGCTTCATGAACTACTATTGTATCTATTCCGCTGCGTATTATTGTATTACTCTGTGTCTGTGATTCTGTGATTGATTTATTTACTGTATATTCTGAGTTTTGCCAAATTTAAATTAACAATTCGGTATTTTGAATTATTCAAGTCCGACATGTGTGGATTTATTGTCGATTTGAATGGTCCAAAATAGCGGGTCGTTACAGTTGGTATCAGAGCTTTGGCTCTAGGCAAAACTTAGCATATATTGTAAATTTATTTACAGAATCACTTTCGTTTGAGTTTAATCTCTTCCTTTTGACTCGATTTCCTTTGAACTTTGGAACGTTCCCTACGGTTCCAAAATTCATTCTTGTCTCTCTCCATTAGTATTCTTTTGATTCTGGAGTATCCCATAACTCCACTTCGAATGATCTCTATAAGAATAGGCGATCCCGCCAATCTTTGAAGGAATTGTGAAGGGGTGAAACTTCTTTACAATTAGCATTGATTCACCGGAGATTTATATATCCCTCGGTTTAAATGCTGCTATCTTTTGCTATGTCGAATTCTATCTTTGGCGATTGAATGTCGATTTGCCTTAGAATTCGGCACTGATCTTATTTTGGAATCACGGTTGATCGGTTAAGGTCGCCCGTGATTTATACAACTGTGTCGATCTATTGTTTTGTAATTAATTATCTCATTTTCGTTTGAACTTATCTTCGAATCAGAAATCCTAATCGATTAGAGTCCCTCTAATTTGAATCTCTATCTTTGTTTGAAATCCATTCTTAAATCATCCTTTGAAATCGGGTTTGTTTGTATTTTAAGAAATTGTTTTCTAAATCGAAATTATTATTTTTATAAGTATGATTATATTCTATATATAAAAGTGAAATATTTTCGATAAAGATTATATACCCTTTTTAAAATGAGAATTTGAGGTTTCGAAAGGATTTGTAATTTTGAAAAGTTATATAAGAAATTGATTTATATAAAAATGATTTATAACTAAAGGACTTTAAATTTGAAATTCGAGAATTGAACTCCGGTATTTTGAAATTGGTTTTAAGGTTTTGTAAATATATAATAATACGGTTTGAAAGTATTTTCCGAATAAGAAATGTTTCAAATGACTTCAAATGAGTTCCAATGAGTTTCGAAGAAATTTCAAAAGAAGTTTGAGAAAATAGAAGTCCAGAACTCACTTATGTCGCTGGAAAATAATTTCGGTGATGAGTGCACGCATCATCGACATTGATTTTCGAGTTTCAGAGAGAGGGATAGGCCACTTTAGTAGCATTGCTACGCGAGTGATTTTTTTGTGTGAAACCATTTTGATTTCAAATTCCGAAGTAAGATTTGATATTCGAAAGATATATGTATATTTGAAATGATTTGAAGTAAGCCGGTGTTCAGTCCTTGAGTTTTAGTTTTGAATTTGATATAAACCTATCTTTTGAAATTGATTTATTGATTTGTTGTTGATTTCCAACTCTTGAATTTGAAAACGATTTCTTCAACTATTTTGAAGGTTCGAGCACTTCCAAATCAAGGTAACTTTTCAAAGCTAAGAAATTTTGAAAAGTATAAAGCATATAAATTTGTTTGAATGTTAAGTATGAAGTAATATGATTTAAATAAGTTGAAACTGTTTGGAAGTAAATGAATAAGGAAATTTTAAATTTTCTGATATGAAATTTAGATTTCAGCTGTCTTGAGAAGAATTTAGTCTTCAGAATATTTTGAATAAAAATTTAGTTTAAATGTTTTAACTTGGTAACATCTTTATGAAACTATATATTTAACAAGTTGGAATAAATATATAAGTTGTACGTATGCTGTTTTATTCGCATAATTAATTTGATCCAAGTTTGAGTACACAAGTTCGAGGTGGATTACACCATTTCGGGTTAGGATTTTTCATTCGATTCTTGATGGCGAATATTTGATATGGATTTTGGGCTTGATTTTAGAATTCTCTATCGTAGTATATGGCTATGCAAGGAGACCGATGGCTTCTAGTCGAGAAACCATATCGAAATCCGCATTAGGGAAGTCGAATGGACAATACTAGTTCGAAAGCGAACTTGTGTGATCGAGCGAGCGATCAAATGTGATTTTGCGAAATGATGACGTATGTACATCTTATATTCTAATATCATTGATATATTTTGACGCTGAAATTGAAAGCTGTCGGGTTAGAATATCTTTGCTTACTAAAAGAAAATTTCCAATTTAAATTACAAAGATATATAACCCATACAAGCAAAGATATTCAATCCCATATGGCTCTTCATACAGCGAAATTTATTTTGATAAATTTGATCCTTATATAAGATGGACCTTACGTAAGTATAAGATGATTTTGAAAACATTTGATTTTGGAAATAAATTGGTTGACTTAAATTATATTGATTTGGGAATTTGGATTTATTTTCTAAATCTATTATTTTGGAAACTTTAAAACTAAAGATATTTAATTGGAGAAGAAATATTTGTGTGATTGGCTGAATATAATTGTTATTATCAGTTGGATTGATATTTATATTATGATGTGCTAATATTTGTGATACAGGGAGAAACAGGTTGGAGGGATCCAACTGGATTCCTCACAATGTAGCAATTATTTTATAATTGATTGTGATACCTGTTTATACATTGTGATTGATAAATTTGGAATTTTAAATTGTTCTGTGAAATTGTTGTATAAATTATAATTCCAGAATTAAATTATAAATGAATAGATTGGGGATTTAAAAGAAATTAAAGAAATTGTTAAATAAGGAATTTAAAGGAATATAAAAATTGGATTCTGTTTTGGAATGCAAAATGTAAATTGGTAAATTGGGATTTTAAATATTGGGGAAAAATTTATCAATCGTTAAATGTGAAATATAAATTTTCTGGAAATGAATTCTATGAAATTATAAATTGAGTAAAATAACAGTGATTTATTTTAATGATGAATAGTGATATCCGGAATAGTAAAATATGTTAAAATGAAGCTTTCGAATATAAATTTACAATTTTAAGTGTTAATAGAATTTTTTTGAAATGTCGTTTTCTCCATTGGAATTTTATTTAAGTAAATTGAAAATATGGTTTTCATTGAAGAATTCTCCAAATTTATCTTACTTAAAAATGTTTTAAACTATATTTTTAAAATGAATTTCCGGGTATGGGAAATTGAGTGTGAACTTCGGATGAAGTTATAGATAAGTATGGAATTGGGAATTTATGTTGTAAACATAAATTGAATTTGAAATAAATCGTTTGGATTTATATGAAGGATACTTTGGAATGTTTGAACGGGATAGCGTTTCCCTGGGAAAAACCAAGTTAGAGTTTAAAGGGTTTTATTTAATTTAAAAGTTAAAGTTTAAATTGTTTAAAGAGTATTTTCAAGAAATTATTATTTTTAAAGAAGAAAAGTTTAAATTATTTTAAAGTTATTTGTTTAAGTTATGGAAAAGGTTAGTATTATCCTTTAAAACACTACCTATAAATATTTAGTAAATTGAACCCTTATTTAAATCGAGTTTATATCTTATTAAATAATACTATTTAAAATAGTTTTGAAATTATATTTTGAGTAAATAACTAGAAGTACATTTATATATTTGTAAGTATATTTCGCTATAAAGTATTTTAATTGTTTTTAATCTAAATTGTTAAAGCTTGCTTTTTCCAAATGGGAATAAATGGTAAGGTTTTACCATGTAAAGGAAGAAATTTGGGAATTCGTTTCAAAATGAGTTTTGAAATGTGAAAATATATCTTTTAAAGATATTAAAGGGAAAGAATAAATAATGTGTGATATTATTTATTGTGTGATGGATGCTTATGGATGCTTGTGAATGTGAATTGATAGTTAAATCACCGACTATCAATATTGGCCAAATGCGCTGATCGTTTCGAAGAGACCGGGATCGAGATTTATTTCTCGAATACCACTTCGATCCGGTTTGTACGTTTCGTGTAACGTGTTCGGAGTCGAAGATGGAGCTGTGAAGTGCAAGGGCTAGTCGCTACTAATCCTGAGGATATTTCCAAAATGGATGTAGTAGGAGTAGTGCCTTCGGTTCCGTTCGGACCCGGGACGGACTTGTATGGATGAATGCTTGCGAAAACATTGTCAGGTGGACGATGGGCATTCAAAGGGATATGTTCTATAAAGGTAACGCTTAGCCTCAAGCCTCATCAACCGGGAATGACTGAAAATCAGGGGTTATGCAGCAAGGCTTCGTGGGTAGCGCCCACTGGAGAGTATGGTCATCCCTGTCTAGAGGTCCCTTTTATTTCGGCTTAGTGGTGCGGTTGCTGATCACAACCGTGGGGTGATCATATTCGGAATTGCCCATAGGTGATTTCGGCCTTGTGTTGCAAGGGAGTGGGCGTGCTCCTCGGTACTGTGATCTAGGCCACGTACTGTGACAGGTGGTACCCCAGTGCCTAGTCATTCGTTGGAAATCCATTCTCCCTACGTGCCTTGTACGAGTTTTGTTTGTATTACCCACTTTGTGGCTAGTATGCTGGAATTTAATCATGTAACAATTTCAGCTATTTTAATAAGTATTTGTATATAGACACTATTATAATATCAGAGGATTTTGATATAAAAAGTGTTTTAGCTATCGTAAGGTAAAAACCCGACATGTTTATTTGTGGCGTGGTCTTACGAGATGCTTTTGATTTTCAAAGGATTTTTGAAACTTTAATAATCAATTGGGTGTATTTATGATGCGCTGGTATTCCAGACTGACTCGGGTGTTATTTTATTATAATGCTCGGGTCAGACCGAGTATATTTACAGGATAGGTTGCTATGGAGCAGGAGAGGAGCTGGAGTCGGGACGTATCATTCGTTCTTGCTTATATTCCGCTGCTATGATTGTTGTTAGGCATGTATCTGATTTTGTTGTGATGGACTCTGATGATGTATTGTATATAAAAGATATAGTTTTCATTTGTGTAAAGATCTGTTCTATATATTATATTTTATCCGTTGCGATTGTGAGGTTCCGTTTTGTTAGTTCTTTCTTCTTCTATCTCTCTCTTATTTTTCTACAATTTGTCTTTTCCGGCATTTCGATCGTCGGCATATTATACTGTGGGGTATTTTGTGTCGATTTTCGAGGTTCGAGAAGGGTGGGTCGTCTCAGTTGATATCAGAGCTTAGGTTGGCGACAACCTAGGCTTTGGTGGGGGAAATTTCTCATTTTCAATAGAGTCAATAGTACTCTATAATGAGTTGAGTGTAATAATAGTTATGAGAGCGTACTTGTTAGTGGATATAAAATTGTTTTTGTACTGTGTTGACTTATCGGTTGAGTGTTTATGAATTCTGGTCGGTGCGGGAAGTACAACCGTATCGATAGGAGTTTCTAAACTCTTAAACAAGATGAACCGACATAGTATTGTTTTAAAAGTGGGTAAATGAAATAATTTTACCCAAAATTATATTTTAATATAAAGAAATAATTTTCTGAAATTATATATGTATTGGATGTTTGTTTGGTTGTTTCTTTTATAATCAAATAAGAAATTAAGATATGATCTAAAATTTGAAATGATTTATAAGCAAATAGGAATTTAAAATATTTAAATGGCTTATAACCAAATAGAATTAACTAAATATGGTTTAAGTAAGAAGAAGTATAATTAAAATTTGATTTAAACCAGAATTTTGATTCCGGAAATTTTGGGAAGGGTTTAAATTGAATTTGATCGAAATTTTGGGAATGTTGAAATGTTTTCCAAAGGTTTTAAAGTCAATGATGGAGTATATTTTGGAAATTTTTTTTTTTGAATGGAAATTGATTTGAGGTGAATTTTGGAAGTGGAAAGCATTGAACTCACTTCAGTCGCTGGAAAATAATCCTGATGATGCTGGCCACATCATCAGAATTCATTTTCGAGTTTCTAAAGTGATGGATTGCTACCATGTGAGTGATTATGGTATTTGTTTGGACTTGTTTGGGAAACAAGCGATTTTAGAATTTTCCAAAAGAAACTTTGTTTTGGTAAAAGCAGATTGTTTAGAATTTGGTATTTGATTTGATATATCAATGGGAATATGTTGATTTTGATTTCAAAATGGTTTTGAAATAAAACCGAGTAATTGAAATTCTGGGAATTCTATTTGAACTGCGGAAGTTGAAATGAATCAACTATGGAATTTACTGAATGAAGTTGATAGAAATAAGAAGGAAATGAAGGTTAAATTCTGGGATTATAATTATGTGATGAAAATAACTCAATGAGTGATATAAGTTGGTAAATAAAAGTGTTATAATTTGTAGTTGTGATTAAATGGAAATGGACATAAATGAGCAATCTAAACTCTTAAATAGAAGTGAAATTTAAGTTCATTAATGGAAATAGCTGGATGGAGAGGTGAATTAAAACTTAACCCTTAATGGAATGTAAAATAAGATAAGGTAAAGTGAGATATAAAAGATGTGAATGAACATAAAATAGAAAATAAGTTTTGAACTTATTTATGGAAAAATAAATTGGATTGAAGTGAAATTCAAAATTCAGATGCATTATAAGCAATATTGAATGGAATTCAATTCTTATTGAAGTAGTAAAGGAAGTGGATGAGTTTAATTTGGCTAAATAAAACTTAGTAAACTAGGAATAAATTTGGATAAGAATCAAATTGAAAGGGAATTTGGTTTAGTTGATATGATGTTGAATGAAGTAAATGCTTACTCAATTAAATCCAAAATGATTGTTTAGAAATGAATTAGCTAAATTAAATGGGATGTGTATGGTAATGAATAGAATTTTGATAGTTTGGTCAAAATTTGAAAGGTAAATAAAATCTAGTTTTGGGATGGGATTTAATTTTGGTAATAAATATTGGAAAGTATGAATGGATAATGGAATTAGATTGTAATAAGGTGATTTGAATTGGAAGTAAATTCAAATGAGAGAAATAATTTAAATGGTCTCTTTGTTAATAAAATAAATCTAACATGGATTGGATAAATAAACAAAGAGCATTAAAGTTGTAAATGGATTGAAATTTGATTGGATGAGAATCAAATTGAAATAAAATTAAATTGATATAAGAAGATGATGGAAATTTTGTGGAAGAACTTAAGCAACTTGGAGAAAACAAAATGGTTGTGGATGAGCTTTATTAAGTAAACTAAATGTAATTTGTTAGATAATAAAACTGGAAAACAAGTGAAATGAGTTTGAATTAATTATTGAGATGAAATAAGGATGTATGGGTTGTAAACAATCCAGAATGGAATGATATTAATATAAACTTGAGTTGGTTAATGAAATAAAGATGTAAGGGAAATTTAATTAACAAATTGCATTGGAATAAAGATACTTGGATTGTGAACCATGAAAATGAAATAAAATTAATATGAATCTAAGTTGAAAATTAATGTTGAAGGCTATAAGCTTAAGTGGTGATTATTTTGCTTGAATGACATGAAATTGGCATATATTCGGAATTGAGTTGTTTAACAGGCAATTGGAATTGAATTTTTGAATAAATTAATATGGATTGAAATCTAATTCAAAGAATTTGTATATGAATGCAAGTGAATTGGTTAAAAATAGCAAATGGAATGGATTTTGAATCAATTGGAATGAATTGACATTCTATTAAGTGATTTTGCATATGAATGGAAATGGATCATAAAAGAAATGCAAATGAATCAAGTTTAAAATAAAATTTGATTGTAAATCAAATTGGGAATGTAAGTTAAAATAAAGAAATGTAAGTAAGACATATGTTAATCATATTGAAATAGAAATGAATTGGTTGTAATAAATATGAATGGTATATAGTAAACTTGAATGTAAATCATTCAAGTGAAATAAAAATGAAGTTGGACTTGAATAAGTAATTTGAAAAGTGATTGAAAACTTTGAATTGTTGATAAAATATGGTTGACATTGTTAATGATAAAGTTTGCTTGGTTTGGTTATGAAATGGATATGTGTGGCTTGCATTTATATTGGAAATATTATGAAAATGCTCATATCATTGAAAACTGATGAGTTTCTTGAGTTAGTACAGGTACGGGAGGCGTTCGAGAGAGTTGGAGCGCGTATATGCGTTATATTAGCCGCTTGCTATTAAAATTTGCTTAAAAAGGTACGCCTACGCAAATATAATTGGGAAATGATATATATATTGTGATATATGTTGGTTTCCGGCCGTGTGAGCCGATGTATATATATTTGTGTATCCTGCGATATCGCAGAAGCTCCTCCGTACAAAGGATACTCCGCCAAAAATTTTCAGAAATTTTAGGAGTTAGAAAATTTTTGGGGTTTTGGAAATTTTATTAACTAGTAAAGTTATTTGGAAACAATGTTGCCACAAAAAGCTTTTGAATGTAAATCAAGCAAATGAATGTGGGATTGGGCTGAAGGATTTTGGAAAGTGAATATAAGCTTTAACTAAGTGGATTGGGTAAGTGAATGAGTTGGGAAGTAGTTTCTACCCTAGCAAATTTCGGGGACGAAATTTTTATAAGGGGGGAGGAATGTAACATCCCGTATTTTTAAGCCATTGAATTTGAACATTTAATTCGTTTTAAATGTTAATGTGGATTCTAAATTGATTTTGAAATGAATGGATTCGGGTTCAATCAATAGAATAAGCTATAATTTTTAATTATAGCAATTCTGGTTGAATTTGAATAATGGAAAATAATAATTAAATATTCGAATTTGGGATAAAAAGGTGAATCTGGATGTAAATAGTGATAAAAATGGTTTTAGAAAGTTATTTTGAGTTATTTGAGTGTAAATAGTGTGGTGGGAATTTTAGATGAATTTTAAAGTTGATAAATTAATATTTGGGATTTTATATTAATTTAAAAATGAATTTAATATTTTTAAAATGCAATTTAATCAGATTTTGGTCTAGAATGAGCCAGAATGATTTTTAATGTGATTTTAAATTTTATATGATTTATTATTAAGTTAACAAAATTTTAAAAGCGAAATTTTAAGCGTTTCTGATAATTTCAGAAAACCGCCCGATTTAATAAACAAGTTAAAATAGCCTTCCAAGGCACAGTCTCGGAATTCAACGAAACCAGTTCCATTGGATCCGTAATAGTTAGTTATTATCGGATTTCAATTTTCGTAGCAATCGGAGTTGTCGTTTGACCGTGGCAGCTCGAAACGCATCGAAATCAATTTAACCGATTTAAATTTTAATTGATCGTTTAATTTCGTATCTCGCTCATACGTTCAAATTAGCTTACGAAACCTGTTCCATTGTGTCCAGAACGCGGAAAAACCCCAGGATAACCTGTCGGAACGTGAGAATTGGAAGTCGTTTGCATTTACTGTTATGTCGAGAAGTTTTATTAATTAAATAATATTAAAACTATTATATATATTTATTTAATCTCTAAACCCTAGTATCACGTTCAGCCGCCGTTTGCATATGTTCAATGGCCGACATCGATTCGTTTTCCACTCCAAAAATATCGCAACCTGAGCTTTAATTTGCAAAACTCTCAACTGGAATATCGATGAGCTCGTTGAGCTCAACAATCTGAACGGTTATGATATTGTTTTATTGAGTGGGTTGGAGACGAAGCTCGCGTGAAAGGCCGCCGTTCATGCTCGAAGCTTGAGCTGTGGGCAGCGCCGAGTTTCGTGTGCTTCCGGTTGAAGATGGAGGGGATGGAGAGCTTCAGGGTGCCGTTGTCTGATCGTCGAGGAGCGCCACGTAGGCGGCGCGGTTTCAAACCCTAGCGAATGAACGATGGGTTCGTTTGTCTCCGCGATTACCTGGAACGCGCGTGCATGAGGGAGAAGAAGCGGGCTCGTTCGTGATGAAGGGCTAAGATTTGGAGTTAGTATAGTTTTAAAATAAAAGGGATATTTGTTTTTAAATTTATTTCAAAACTTTAGAGAAACGTAACGAGTTCTTACGTTGTCAGATTGCAACGAATTTGGTAGCGTTGGAATCGCAGAGACGAGCACTACGAGATGGTGCAGATCCAGAGTCATTCCGGGCAAGTAGGAATTTGGGTTAAATCGGACATCGTCCGGTTTAATTTAAATTTCGAACGCCCGCCGAAAACTCAAGGTGAGTATTCTCACTCGCATCTGGATGCTAGGCATTTTAAATAATTGATATTTAAATATCTGTGTGATTGGCTGAATATAATTGTTATCAGTTTGGATTGATATTTATATTGTGATGTGCTAATATTTGTGATGCAGGGAGAAACAGGTTGGAGGGATCCAACTGGATTCCTCACAATGTAACAATTATTTTATAATTGATAGTGATACCTGTTTATATGTTGTGATTGATAAATCTGGAATTTTAAATTGTTCTATGAAATTGTTGTATAAATTATAATTCTAGAATTAAATTATAAATGAATAGATTGGGGATTTAAAAGAAATTAAAGAAATTGTTAAATAAGGAATTTAAAGGAATATAAAAATTGGATTCTGTTTTGGAATGGAAATTGTAAATTGGTAAATTGGGATTTTAAATATTGGGGAAAAATTTATCAATCGTTAAATGTGAAATATAAATTTTCTGGAAATGAATTCTATGAAATTATAAATTGAGTAAAATAACAGTGGTTTATTTTAATGATGAATTGTGATATCCGGAAAAGTAAAATATGTTAAAATGAAGCTTCCGAATATAAATTTACAATTTTAAGTGTTAATAGAATTTTTTTGAAATGTCGTTTTCTCCATTGGAATTTTATTTAAGTAAATTGAAAATATGGTTTTCATTGAAGAATTCTCCAAATTTATCTTACTTAAAAATGTTTTAAACTATATTTTTAAAATGAATTTCTGGGTATGGGAAATTGAGTGTGAACTTCGGATGAAGTTATAGATAAGTATGGAATTGGGAATTTATGTTGTAAACATAAATTGAATTTGAAATAAATCGTTTGGATTTATATGAAGGATACTTTGGAATGTTTGAACGGGATAGCGTTTCCCTGGGAAAAACCAAGTTAGAGTTTAAAGGGTTTTATTTAATTTAAAAGTTAAAGTTTAAATTGTTTAAAGAGTATTTTCAAGAAATTATTATTTTTAAAGAAGAAAAGTTTAAATTATTTTAAAGTTATTTGTTTAAGTTATGGAAAAGGTTAGTATTATCCTTTAAAACACTACCTATAAATATTTAGTAAATTGAACCCTTATTTAAATCGAGTTTATATCTTATTAAATAATACTATTTAAAATAGTTTTGAAATTATATTTTGAGTAAATAACTAGAAGTACATTTATATATTTGTAAGTATATTTCGCTATAAAGTATTTTAATTGTTTTTAATCTAAATTGTTAAAGCTTGCTTTTTCCAAATGGGAATAAATGGTAAGGTTTTACCATGTAAAGGAAGAAATTTGGGAATTCGTTTCAAAATGAGTTTTGAAATGTGAAAATATATCTTTTAAAGATATTAAAGGGAAAGAATAAATAATGTGTGATATTATTTATTGTGTGATGGATGCTTATGGATGCTTGTGAATGTGAATTGATAGTTAAATCACCGACTATCAATATTGGCCAAATGCGCTGATCGTTTCGAAGAGACCTGTGATATCCCGGGATTTCGGGGAATTTAAAATGTGATAATCTTTTAAATTAATTATTTAAAATTGGTAAAATTGTTATTTTCAAACAATTTAATAAAGATTTGATTTTAAATATAGTTATATTCTTAAAATATATGAATAAAGTTTTTATTTAAAAATAAGATTTCTTTTATATCATTTTCCTTAAAGGAATTTATTTATATGAATTTATAAAGTATTTAGTTGATAGTAGATAAATATAAAAGTTTTATATTAGCATTTAAAATGGATTAAATATACTATATATGATTTAGTTAAAATCTAATTGGTTTTTATTTTATTTTCTTTTAAAAAGTTTTATTTTTATAAATTAAGAAAAGCATTTATAAAATAAGATATGTATTTATCTAATTAGGAAATAAATATAAAAAGCTTTTAAAATCATTTAAAAATATTTATGCATGTAGTATTACATGTGTTAATCTAATAATCTCTTAAATACCATGTGTTAGCAAACTAAGTAAGGTTAGGACAAGTGTCACATTTATTTTAATTTTCTTTTATTTTTAATAAAATCTAAATTAACTTATATAAACATATATCTTCCTCTTCATTTCCTTTTCTATCTTCTCATTTTCTAAACGCAAAGAAACTTAACCTGTTCTATTCTCAAACCAGAAAAAATCACTACCCTGTAAACATTCTTCAAGCTCAAACACAAAATCCCTGTAATCAATTCATTTCTCAAATCCTCTAACCAGAAATTCAAGCAAGTAAACAAACACTGCAAACATTCTCAAAATCAAAACAACTCAAGTTCATAATCAAACCCTGTAAACTGTTCTCAAGCCTGCAATCTCCTCTAAAGCAAATGCAAATAAGAAATCATCAAAGCACTGTCATTCAAGCCTGTAAAACATTCTCAAACTGAAGAAACAAGTAAATCAACTTCGGTTCAAATTCAACAACAGCAAGCAATAAGGATCAATTCAATAATAAGATTCAAATACAAAGCTCCAGGAAAACAAGAACAGAACTGTTCTCTGCTCATGTCTGGTGAGTAAGCTTTTTCTTTTAAAAATAGTTTAAATCTGGAACTAAACTTTACTGCATGTGATAAATCTGTGGATAAAATTTGTTGCATGATGTTTTCACTTGAATATAAATTGTGTTGACATATATGTATATATAGTATGAGCAGGTCTGTATATACAAAACCTGGTCTCTGTTTTCTTTAGTGAGTAAACTTTCTTCTAAAAAGTAATTTAAATCTGTTTAGGTTGTTTGCTTATAATGATCTTTAATGTATGGTATAAATTATGTTTGTATGTATATGGATTCTTGGATATATATGAATATATTAAGGTGTGCATGTCTGTTATGTTCATGTTCATCTCTGTTTACAGATACAGGGTTTAGATTTAACTTTAAAATTCAAATCACCTTAACTAATTACTGTTAGGCCTTGAGTTTCAAACAAAAGTTGTTTGTTTAAACACAATTTAGTTTTTAAAATTTAAATTATATGAATTAAGTTTGAAACTCTCTGGGAAATGGAAAATAACAGTGAAATTTAAAAATGGGTTAAAATTGATAATGCTTATTTCAATTTTTGGTTTTATAAACTGAAACGTTAAGGAAAATGATGAATTTAGACATTAAGATCAGAATTTTTATTGTAGTAATTGTTGATATATTCTGGGATGATCGATTTTTGCATTTTCGTCAATTGACGTTGATCGGCGGCGAGTTTCTCTATGGGGTTTGGGCTGGAGGAGGATTGGAAGTGGGGGAACGTGGGAAAAATTGTTTGGGATTTTTCTGATGGCCAGAGTTGATAGTCGAAGTTGAACTAGGGTTTAGGGATGGTATTGGTCAGGGTCGGAATTATTGATCGCAACATAGCCTCTGGTAAGTCGAGTTGCTTGAAACTTTGGGAGATGGCAGCATGGAGGGTCGGCAAGGTATGGCCGGAGTTACAGCGGTGCTAGTGGTCGGCGTCGTGGGTTCGAGGAAGTTTTCAAGTGATAGTTTGTTTCCAGTTTCGACTGGATTGGTCGATTTCGTGTCGCGGCGAGTTCGACGAGGCCGAGGGGTCGAGTTCATCAGGAAGATCGTTGGTGACTTGGAGATGGCTGGAGCGAGGGTCGGAGGCGATCTGGTGGCTTGTACACGTGCACGTGCACGTTTGGGCATGTTGTTGTTGGAGAAGAAGGGGAGTGGCTCGGGTTGGACTCGGGGTAGTGTAAGATTTTGTACGGGTTTGCTTCGAGTCGTACGTGAGTCCTTATAACAGTTTTAAAAATTAATCGAAGTTAATAAAAAAAAGAAGAAGAAGGATTTACTCGGGGTTGGTCTCGGGGTAGGGGATGGGTGACTCGGGTTTTAATTCGGGCAAGTCCTGTTTTGTCTCGGGTCAATACTTTAGAATATTAACAAGTTTTAAAGGTTAAATAAGAATCAAGTTTTAACATTCCTTAATAAATTTTTTTTTAATAATAAATGTTTTATTTAAGTTTTGAGATTAATTAAGGGTTTTAAGATAAGTTAATGACAATAAATTCCAAAGGATTAATAAATAAGATTTTAATGATTAAAGATTTATTTATTTGTAATTAAGGGTATGGTTAATTAATTAGAGATAAATTAATTGATAATTAAGTATTAATTAATTAAGTAATTAAGATTGATTAATTAAGTAATTAGAGGTAAACTAATTAGTAATTAAGAAGTACTTAATTTGTTATTAAGTTTTATTAATTATTAATTAAGGAGTGATTAATTTGTAATTAAAGATTAATTATGGATTAATCAAATGGAAATTTAGGATTAATGAACTAATAATTAAGGATGAATTAATTTGTTATTAAGTTTTATTAATTGATAATTAAGGTTTATTAATTAATAATTAAAAGGATAATTAATCTATAATTAAAGATTAATTAATTGGTTTAAAGAGTAATTAAGGATGAATTACTCAAGTATAATTAATGATATGAATGTGATTGATTTAAGTTAATTAATTTGTAAATTAATTAAAGATAATCACTTGATAAAGACATTAAGTATGAATACTTAATAAGATTGATAAGTATAATTACATAGTGTAGGTAATTAATGTATAATTACAGGATGTAATTAATTAAAGGAAAGTACTTAATGGGAAGTAATGGAAGTATAATTACTTTACAAAAAGTAATTAAGGATTAATTATTTGGTAATTAATTAAAGGATTAAAGAAATTAATTAAGAAGTTAATTAATTAAGGTAAGTAATCATAGGATGATAATTACTGTATATGATTAATTAAGGTGGATTAATAGAAATGATTAATTAAAGTTTAATTAATTAAAGTAATTAATTAAGGATAATTAATTAATTAATGGTAATTAATTAAGAATAATTAATCAATGCAATTAATAAAAGTAATTAATGGTTAATTACTGTTAATGGTTAAGAATAATTAATTTGTGAAATTGATTAAAGGATAATTACTTTATGTAATTAATGAATAATTAATCAAGGATGATTAATATTTAATGAGTAATTAATTAATTAAAGGTTTGTAATTAATTAATGATTGATTAAGCAAGGTTAGATGATTAATTCTTAAGTAATTAATTTAATTTAAGATAATTAAATTAATTATAATATGGATTAATAATGGTTGCTTATATATGATTGTTTTGTAGAATATCTGATTGGTTGATACCTATTGGATGATATGTTGTGATATGATATTGGATATATCTGTGATAAATGTGTGATATTTATCTATGTTAAATGCTGTGTGAATTCAAGTATTGAATTGAATCAAATTGTTTAAACCTTTAAACAACTTGGCCTTAAAAGATACGTTTTGGATTTCGATGAGACCGGGATCGGGTTTCCGTATACCGGATTTCCAGGTCTGGAGACCCGAATACCACATCGATCCAAATTAACGATAGGTCGTGAATCTCAAGTGAAGATGAAGATTCAGAGTGCAAGGGTTATTGTCGTTAACTCTGAGGGTGATTCCAAAATGAGTGTAACGAGATAATGCCTTCGGTTTCGTTCGAACCCGGAACGAACTTGTATGGATTGAATGCTTTCAGCACATCGTCAGGTGGACGATGAGCATTCTAAGTGATGTGTTCTGATTAAAGGAAATCGTAGCCTCAAGCCTCATCAAACCGGGAATGGCTAAAACAGGGGAGGTGCAGCAAGGTTAGTGGGTAGCGCCCAAGTAGTATAAGATTCCTCTGTCTAGAGTCCCTTTTTATTTCGGCTGTGTGGGTGGTTGTTTGGCCGCAACCACGGGGTTTCTTATGCGGGAATTATCCAGTAAGGGATGTTCCGGCCTTGTGTTGCAGGGGATTGGGAGTGATCCTCGGTACGTTGATCTAGGCCACGTACTGTGACGGGCGGTACCCCAGTAGCCCTGCCATTGTATGGAATACACAATCCAATAAGTGCTGTACGTATTAGTTGTGCCCAACTATGTTGGAACGTGAGATGTAAGCATTCCAGCTATTTCTGTATTTTACTTGAAAACCCTAGACCCTATTATAATATAACTGGATTTCCTATCAAATGTTTTGGTTAGCGTAAGGTAAAAACTTACCCATGTTTATTTGTGGGGAGTCTTACGTGATACCTTTGTTTTCAAAAGGTTTTGAAGTTAAGCAATTTAAACCGTTTACTCACACCAGACCCATGTCTGACCCAAGTGTTTATTTTCTGTTTTATTAAACTCTTGGGTACTCAAATTTTTACGAGTAGCCAAGGGATTCAGGTTTGCTTTGACGAATCTTTGGAGGAGCAATGGAGCAGGAGGCTTCAGCGTTCGTAGATATAGTGTTCCGCTGTGTTAGTCTGTATGAGTCATTTGTTGAGTGTATTTGAGTTGTAATGACTAGACAGATGTTTATAACTGTCTAGTATGTGTTGTATAAGCTGTGTATCTCTGATGTATATGATACAATGTAATATCTTATTTGATTAATATAATTTATTCGTTCCGTTGTTTAGATTCTGATGTGTTTCTTTCTTTCTTCTCTATCTTATCTCTTTTCTATCCCTTTCTTTCTTCTTGATGATACGACTTTTTGTGGAGAAAAAGCCGGGTCGTCACAGTTGGTATCAGAGCATTAGGTTGAGTGAATACCTAGGCTCTGGAATGGTGTCTATCTTGAGAGAGCGTATTTGTAATTTTTATATAACTATATATATATATATTCTACCTAATTGATTGGGTTACCTGTTCGGGTTTTCCAATATAAGATATAAAGGTAGATAGGGTGGTGGTGTGTGAAACACGACTACCAATGGTTGGAGTTTGAATGTTAAGGTTGGAAGTGTATCTGTCGAGACTGTAGACCTAATACCGTCTTAAGTGAGTTTGCTGTGGTGTAAGGATTTCATTGATCTCTGAAGGAAACCTGTTAAGGTTCGGAGTCCATCATTGTAGGGTAAGTTGGATCGCGCTCGTGTGAGTAGATTTTTGAGAGTTTGGATCTGTCGAATGAGCAGAAGCGAGTGATGGTATCTTGACAATCTCAGGAAGAAGTAGTTGCGTGATGAGATGCAGTGACTGGATGTTTCTGAAGATGTTTTCTTTTGGAGCAAGTTTGAAGAAATGTGTCTGCTTCGGTGTTATGGCTGAGTTCAGCAGAGTCTTTTCTGTTTGGTTTGGAGTCTGAGTTTCTCGAAGCTTTGGATAGGGAGTCTTTGGCATCTGGGTCAGCAGTGCAGCTCGGAGTAATCTGTGTACCGGCGGGAAGTCTTCTGGCTAAGCAGTTTTCTAGAGTCGGAGTTCAGAAGCAGCAGAGTGGATCCAGTTCTTCGATGGATTGTCTAAGTCAAGCATAAGCTATTCTGATTTGTTAAGAGAGAACAATATTTTTGGATACTGGACTGGGTTGATCGCAAAAGTGACTTGCGATTGCTGAGTATTCTCTTGAGTTATCAGAGTTTTTCTGGATGTCTTCAGCGAAGTCAGAAGTTTGTCTGCATTTGAGTTTTCTTATCGACTAGGATTCCAGGATTGGAACCGGTGGTTCAGCTTAGTAGAAGGATGTCTACTAGAGAAAGGATTTGGTGAAGCAGCTCAGTATTTCATGGAACTGCTGAGTTTTCTTTTTATGGATCTGTTGAACCATATTTTCAGGATGTGTTTGTGCTCGAGTTCATCGACAGCATTCTTATCTTCTCCAGATCAGAGTTGTGCAGCGGAAGCAAGATGACAGCTGTTCTAGAGTGGAAGAACTTGAAAGTTGTAGTGTTTGGATTAAGAGTTTCTACGGGAAATTTTCTGGATTTAAGTCCAGATTGGTTAGTGCATCTATTTTGTCTTTTCCAGATAGGAGAAGTAAGATGTAATCTTCTGATATTGAGGAGTAGAGTTTGTGTTTCTTGATTTTAGTTAATCTTGAGGAGATCATTTGTTGGATTGTTTTTGGTCCTGTTTGTTTCGAGAAGCATCGGCAAAGGATGAGCTGATCAAGAAGGATGTAGGCAGCCCAGAATTGTCAGAAGAGTTCTGAAGATTAGAGACGGAGGAATTTGGAATTCAAAGTTGGAGACTTCGTTATTGTTGAAATTTTATCTGGTAAAAGGAGCTACAAGATTGGGTAAGTCTGTGAAGTCAGCTCCGAGTTGTTTTGGATCTCTTCTATATTCTGATTTGGATAAGTGTTTGATCTACAAGATTGAATTGCCAGTTTGGATAACTGAGATTCAGAGTATATCGCGTATCTTTGAGGAAGTACGTGTTTGATCTATCTCTGGTTTTGGAACCAGTAGTTCGGGAAGGATTTGGTTGTTGAGTCAGACTTGTCTGTAGTCTGATATCCTGTTTAGTTTTGTAGATTTAGATAAGTAGGAGCTCTGTAGCTTCGTAGTTTAAGATTGTCTTTAGAACGAGTATCCCGGTATATATATATACTTGGGGAAACTCGAGGAAATTTTAGAAAGCTTATCCGGATCTGTGTCCGGGTAGCTAGTATAGTTGTTTGGATAAAATTGTTTGTTTGGATGAATAGTTGTTTGTTGATAGTGTATGGATTGATAAGTAGGCTTGAATTGTTTTAAAATTGGTTAAAATAAAATAAAAACTTTAGATTATCTTTTGTTTTAAATTTCGAGGACGAAATTCTTTTAAGGGGGAAGGAATGTGATATCCCGGGATTTCGGGGAATTTAAAATGTGATAATCTTTTAAATTAATTATTTAAAATTGGTAAAATTGTTATTTTCAAACAATTTAATAAAGAGTTGATTTTAAATATAGTTATATTCTTAAAATATATGAATAAAGTTTTTATTTAAAAATAAGATTTCTTTTATATCATTTTCCTTAAAGGAATTTATTTATATGAATTTATAAAGTATTTAGTTGATAGTAGATAAATATAAAAGTTTTATATTAGCATTTAAAATGGATTAAATATACTATATATGATTTAGTTAAAATCTAATTGGTTTTTATTTTATTTTCTTTTAAAAAGTTTTATTTTTATAAATTAAGAAAAGCATTTATAAAATAAGATATGTATTTATCTAATTAGGAAATAAATATAAAAAGCTTTTAAAATCATTTAAAAATATTTATGCATGTAGTATTACATGTGTTAATCTAATAATCTCTTAAATACCATGTGTTAGCAAACTAAGTAAGGTTAGGACAAGTGTCACATTTATTTTAATTTTCTTTTATTTTTAATAAAATCTAAATTAACTTATATAAACATATATCTTCCTCTTCATTTCCTTTTCTATCTTCTCATTTTCTTAACGCAAAGAAACTTAACCTGTTCTATTCTCAAACCAGAAAAAATCACTACCCTGTAAACATTCTTCAAGCTCAAACACAAAATCCCTGTAATCAATTCATTTCTCAAATCCTCTAACCAGAAATTCAAGCAAGTAAACAAACACTGCAAACATTCTCAAAATCAAAACAACTCAAGTTCATAATCAAACCCTGTAAACTGTTCTCAAGCCTGCAATCTCCTCTAAAGCAAATGCAAATAAGAAATCATCAAAGCACTGTCATTCAAGCCTGTAAAACATTCTCAAACTGAAGAAACAAGTAAATCAACTTCGGTTCAAATTCAACAACAGCAAGCAATAAGGATCAATTCAATAATAAGATTCAAATACAAAGCTCCAGGAAAACAAGAACAGAACTGTTCTCTGCTCATGTCTGGTGAGTAAGCTTTTTCTTTTAAAAATAGTTTAAATCTGGAACTAAACTTTACTGCATGTGATAAATCTGTGGATAAAATTTGTTGCATGATGTTTTCACTTGAATATAAATTGTGTTGACATATATGTATATATAGTATGAGCAGGTCTGTATATACAAAACCTGGTCTCTGTTTTCTTTAGTGAGTAAACTTTCTTCTAAAAAGTAATTTAAATCTGTTTAGGTTGTTTGCTTATAATGATCTTTAATGTATGGTATAAATTATGTTTGTATGTATATGGATTCTTGGATATATATGAATATATTAAGGTGTGCATGTCTGTTATGTTCATGTTCATCTCTGTTTACAGATACAGGGTTTAGATTTAACTTTAAAATTCAAATCACCTTAACTAATTACTGTTAGGCCTTGAGTTTCAAACAAAAGTTGTTTGTTTAAACACAATTTAGTTTTTAAAATTTAAATTATATGAATTAAGTTTGAAACTCTCTGGGAAATGGAAAATAACAGTGAAATTTAAAAATGGGTTAAAATTGATAATGCTTATTTCAATTTTTGGTTTTATAAACTGAAACGTTAAGGAAAATGATGAATTTAGACATTAAGATCAGAATTTTTATTGTAGTAATTGTTGATATATTCTGGGATGATCGATTTTTGCATTTTCGTCAATTGACGTTGATCGGCGGCGAGTTTCTCTATGGGGTTTGGGCTGGAGGAGGATTGGAAGTGGGGGAACGTGGGAAAAATTGTTTGGGATTTTTCTGATGGCCAGAGTTGATAGTCGAAGTTGAACTAGGGTTTAGGGATGGTATTGGTCAGGGTCGGAATTATTGATCGCAACATAGCCTCTGGTAAGTCGAGTTGCTTGAAACTTTGGGAGATGGCAGCATGGAGGGTCGGCAAGGTATGGCCGGAGTTACAGCGGTGCTAGTGGTCGGCGTCGTGGGTTCGAGGAAGTTTTCAAGTGATAGTTTGTTTCCAGTTTCGACTGGATTGGTCGATTTCGTGTCGCGGCGAGTTCGACGAGGCCGAGGGGTCGAGTTCATCAGGAAGATCGTTGGTGACTTGGAGATGGCTGGAGCGAGGGTCGGAGGCGATCTGGTGGCTTGTACACGTGCACGTGCACGTTTGGGCATGTTGTTGTTGGAGAAGAAGGGGAGTGGCTCGGGTTGGACTCGGGGTAGTGTAAGATTTTGTACGGGTTTGCTTCGAGTCGTACGTGAGTCCTTATAACAGTTTTAAAAATTAATCGAAGTTAATAAAAAAAAGAAGAAGAAGGATTTACTCGGGGTTGGTCTCGGGGTAGGGGATGGGTGACTCGGGTTTTAATTCGGGCAAGTCCTGTTTTGTCTCGGGTCAATACTTTAGAATATTAACAAGTTTTAAAGGTTAAATAAGAATCAAGTTTTAACATTCCTTAATAAATTTTTTTTTAATAATAAATGTTTTATTTAAGTTTTGAGATTAATTAAGGGTTTTAAGATAAGTTAATGACAATAAATTCCAAAGGATTAATAAATAAGATTTTAATGATTAAAGATTTATTTATTTGTAATTAAGGGTATGGTTAATTAATTAGAGATAAATTAATTGATAATTAAGTATTAATTAATTAAGTAATTAAGATTGATTAATTAAGTAATTAGAGGTAAACTAATTAGTAATTAAGAAGTACTTAATTTGTTATTAAGTTTTATTAATTATTAATTAAGGAGTGATTAATTTGTAATTAAAGATTAATTATGGATTAATCAAATGGAAATTTAGGATTAATGAACTAATAATTAAGGATGAATTAATTTGTTATTAAGTTTTAATAATTGATAATTAAGGTTTATTAATTAATAATTAAAAGGATAATTAATCTATAATTAAAGATTAATTAATTGGTTTAAAGAGTAATTAAGGATGAATTACTCAAGTATAATTAATGATATGAATGTGATTGATTTAAGTTAATTAATTTGTAAATTAATTAAAGATAATCACTTGATAAAGACATTAAGTATGAATACTTAATAAGATTGATAAGTATAATTACATAGTGTAGGTAATTAATGTATAATTACAGGATGTAATTAATTAAAGGAAAGTACTTAATGGGAAGTAATGGAAGTATAATTACTTTACAAAAAGTAATTAAGGATTAATTATTTGGTAATTAATTAAAGGATTAAAGAAATTAATTAAGAAGTTAATTAATTAAGGTAAGTAATCATAGGATGATAATTACTGTATATGATTAATTAAGGTGGATTAATAGAAATGATTAATTAAAGTTTAATTAATTAAAGTAATTAATTAAGGATAATTAATTAATTAATGGTAATTAATTAAGAATAATTAATCAATGCAATTAATAAAAGTAATTAATGGTTAATTACTGTTAATGGTTAAGAATAATTAATTTGTGAAATTGATTAAAGGATAATTACTTTATGTAATTAATGAATAATTAATCAAGGATGATTAATATTTAATGAGTAATTAATTAATTAAAGGTTTGTAATTAATTAATGATTGATTAAGCAAGGTTAGATGATTAATTCTTAAGTAATTAATTTAATTTAAGATAATTAAATTAATTATAATATGGATTAATAATGGTTGCTTATATATGATTGTTTTGTAGAATATCTGATTGGTTGATACCTATTGGATGATATGCTGTGATATGATATTGGATATATCTGTGATAAATGTGTGATATTTATCTATGTTAAATGCTGTGTGAATTCAAGTATTGAATTGAATCAAATTGTTTAAACCTTTAAACAACTTGGCCTTAAAAGATACGTTTTGGATTTCGATGAGACCGGGATCGGGTTTCCGTATACCGGATTTCCAGGTCTGGAGACCCGAATACCACATCGATCCAAATTAACGATAGGTCGTGAATCTCAAGTGAAGATGAAGATTCAGAGTGCAAGGGTTATTGTCGTTAACTCTGAGGGTGATTCCAAAATGAGTGTAACGAGATAATGCCTTCGGTTTCGTTCGAACCCGGAACGAACTTGTATGGATTGAATGCTTTCAGCACATCGTCAGGTGGACGATGAGCATTCTAAGTGATGTGTTCTGATTAAAGGAAATCGTAGCCTCAAGCCTCATCAAACCGGGAATGGCTAAAACAGGGGAGGTGCAACAAGGTTAGTGGGTAGCGCCCAAGTAGTATAAGATTCCTCTGTCTATAGTCCCTTTTTATTTCGGCTGTGTGGGTGGTTGTTTGGCCGCAACCACGGGGTTTCTTATGCGGGAATTATCCAGTAAGGGATGTTCCGGCCTTGTGTTGCAGGGGATTGGGAGTGATCCTCGGTACGTTGATCTAGGCCACGTACTGTGACGGGCGGTACCCCAGTAGCCCTGCCATTGTATGGAATACACAATCCAATAAGTGCTGTACGTATTAGTTGTGCCCAACTATGTTGGAACGTAAGATGTAAGCATTCCAGCTATTTCTGTATTTTACTTGAAAACCCTAGACCCTATTATAATATAACTGGATTTCCTATCAAATGTTTTGGTTAGCGTAAGGTAAAAACTTACCCATGTTTATTTGTGGGGAGTCTTACGTGATACCTTTGTTTTCAAAAGGTTTTGAAGTTAAGCAATTTAAACCGTTTACTCACACCAGACCCATGTCTGACCCAAGTGTTTATTTTCTGTTTTATTAAACTCTTGGGTACTCAAATTTTTACGAGTAGCCAAGGGATTCAGGTTTGCTTTGACGAATCTTTGGAGGAGCAATGGAGCAGGAGGCTTCAGCGTTCGTAGATATAGTGTTCCGCTGTGTTAGTCTGTATGAGTCATTTGTTGAGTGTATTTGAGTTGTAATGACTAGACAGATGTTTATAACTGTCTAGTATGTGTTGTATAAGCTGTGTATCTCTGATGTATATGATACAATGTAATATCTTATTTGATTAATATAATTTATTCGTTCCGCTGTTTAGATTCTGATGTGTTTCTTTCTTTCTTCTCTATCTTATCTCTTTTCTATCCCTTTCTTTCTTCTTGATGATACGACTTTTTGTGGAGAAAAAGCCGGGTCGTCACAAGACCGGGATCGAGATTTATTTCTCGAATACCACTTCGATCCGGTTTGTACGTTTCGTGTAACGTGTTCGGAGTCGAAGATGGAGCTGTGAAGTGCAAGGGCTAGTCGCTAGTAATCCTGAGGATATTTCCAAAATGGATGTAGTAGGAGTAGTGCCTTCGGTTCCGTTCGGACCCGGGACGGACTTGTATGGACGAATGCTTGCGAAAACATTGTCAGGTGGACGATGGGCATTCAAAGGGATATGTTCTATAAAGGTAACGCTTAGCCTCAAGCCTCATCAACCGGGAATGACTGAAAATCAGGGGTTATGCAGCAAGGCTTCGTAGGTAGCGCCCACTGGAGAGTATGGTCATCCCTGTCTAGAGGTCCCTTTTATTTCGGCTTAGTGGTGTGGTTGCTGATCACAACCGTGGGGTGATCATATTCGGAATTGCCCATAGGTGATTCCGGCCTTGTGTTGCAGGGGAGTGGGCGTGCTCCTCGGTACTGTGATCTAGGCCACGTACTGTGACAGGTGGTACCCCAGTGCCTAGTCATTCGTTGGAAATCCATTCTCCCTACGTGCCTTGTACGAGTTTTGTTTGTATTACCCACTTTGTGGCTAGTATGCTGGAATTTAATCATGTAACAATTTCAGCTATTTTAATAAGTATTTGTATATAGACACTATTATAATATCAGAGGATTTTGATATAAAAAGTGTTTTAGCTATCGTAAGGTAAAAACCCGACATGTTTATTTGTGGCGTGGTCTTACGAGATGCTTTTGATTTTCAAAGGATTTTTGAAACTTTAATAATCAATTGGGTGTATTTATGATGCGCTGGTATTCCAGACTGACTCGGGTGTTATTTTATTATAATGCTCGGGTCAGACCGAGTATATTTACAGGATAGGTTGCTATGGAGCAGGAGAGGAGCTGGAGTCGGGACGTATCATTCGTAATTGCTTATATTCCGCTGCTATGATTGTTGTTAGGCATGTATCTGATTTTGTTGTGATGGACTCTGATGATGTATTGTATATAAAAGATATAGTTTTCATTTATGTAAAGATCTGTTCTATATATTATATTTTATCCGCTGTAATTGTGAGGTTCCATTTTGTTAGTTCTTTCTTCTTCTATCTCTCTCTTATTTTTCTACAATCAGTCTTTTCCGGCATTTCGATCGTCGGCATATTATACTGTGGGGTATTTTATGTCAATTTTCGAGGTTCGAGAAGGGCGGGTCGTCACAGTTTGAGACTCACCTTTGGAGTTGGAGCTTCGCTTGAAGATCTAGCTATCTATCCAGCTTTCAGTTATTCAGTTGATTCCAATAATGTATTCAGATTTTGTATTTGACTATTGTATTGAGACATTTATGTATTCGAGATTTCTGTTGTATTTGGTTTAACTCTGTTATATATTTATAGTAGCTTCATGAACTACTATTCTTTTGTGTCCGCTGCATTATTGTTATATTACGTTGTGTCTGTGATTCTTTGGTTATTTTATTTACTGCATATGTTGAGTTTTGCCAAATTTAGGTTAACAATATGAGATTTTGAGCAATTAAAATCCGACATGTATGGATGCGAATGGTTGAAAATTTCAGGCTGTTACATGTGGTATCAGAGCTCTTGTTTTAGGCAAAACTTAACATATGTAGTGAATTTGATTACAGAATCACTTTCGTTCGAGCTTGAATCTCTTCCTCTTAGACTCGGTTTCCTTTGAATCTTGGAACGTCCCCCTCGGTTCTAAAATCCATCCTTGTCTCCCTTATTCGTGTTCTCTTGATTCTGGAGTATCCCATAACTCCACTTCGAATGATCTCTATAATAAATCGGTAGTCTCGCCAATCTCTGAATGACTTGTAAAGGGGTGAAACTCGTTTACAATCGGTATTGATTCACTGGAGATTTCTGTATCCTCGGTTTACAATGCTGCTATCTTTTGCTGTGCCCAAATTCTATCTCTGGCGATCGAATGTCGATTTGTTCGAGAATGCTACCTCGATCTTATTCTTGAAGTCACGGTTGACCCGGTGAAGGTTGCACGTGATTTATATAAGTCTATACATCTTACCTATTTTGTTATTTAATTATCTTATCTTCGTTTCGAGCCTATCTTCGAATTTGAATTCTTTTATTTAGAGTCCCTCTAAATTTGAATCTTTATCCTTGTTTTGGAATCTATTCTTGTATCATTGAGTGAGGGAGTATATTTTTGTATTTGTAATTAATATTAGAAATGTTTTATATATTGTGTTGTTTGAGTTGTTGATGTTGGTTTGGATTTTCGATCGATTCGTCTAATCAATGCTATCGATAGGAATTCCAAAACACTTGAACAGAGCAAACTGACATAATTTTATTTTCAAATTTGGTAAATGAAATAAATTTGTGTGATTTTGTTATATATAAGTAAAAAAAATTGGAATTTAATAAGTTAATTAAATTGGTTGTTTGAAATGATAATATTTTATTATCATTTATTGTTCTAAATGAATTTATAAACATGGTTTACAAATTGATTTGGGAATGGAAATGAATTTAAATTAAGAATTTGAGAATTTAAATTTCGGTGATTTCAAACTTTGGTTTTAAAGTTTTAAAATGTATATTATTTAAAGTTTTTTTCGAATAGAAATTGTTTCAAAGAATTTTAAATGTTTAAATCAGTACTCTTCTCTTTTATCGCTGGAAAATAATTTCGGTGATGGCGGCCGCATCATCGACATTCATTTTCGAGTTTCAGAGTGGAGAGACCATTCGGTAGCTTCGCTACACTTTGTCTTAGAAATTAATTTGATTTGAATTTCTTTGGTATGACTTGATTTAGCTTATATATATATATATAGATAGATTTGATTTGATATATATAGCATATATATATATATATATATTTATCTCTAAATTGTTTGAAGTAAATCGGAGATTTAAATTCATAAGTTTTAGATTTAAAGATGATTTCAATTATAAACCGAAGTCAAAATTCTTGGATAAATATTTAACTGGGAATAACTGAATTGTAAAATTTTATTTGTATAATACTTAATTGCTTTCCATATATAACTTACCTAAATTATTCAGAAGTTAAAAATGTAATTGGATAATATACAATATAAAATGACTTTATAAGGAAAGATTTGAGTATTATAATAATTTTATTATAAAGATATTAATAGAGATAAATAGAATAATAAGTTAATTAAATAATAGATGAGACAAATAAATTTGTTTGAAGGAATTAATAAATTGAAATTAGATCAACTTATGGAAATACCTTGAATTTAAAATCAATTATTGAATATAAATTAATTTAAATTGAAATTTATATGGTTTAAATTAATTTATATGGTTTAAATATATGTGATAAGATATACTAAGTGGAATAAACTTAATAATAATTTAGGATAAAAGGATTAAATTTGTTGAATAAAATATGAGCATAATAAATGATTATACAAATTAATGATTTAGAAATTGTTAATTGAGGATGACTAGACAATAAGATAATGAATTTAGAAATAGTTGGATTGATTTAACTTAAGTGAACTCAAATGGATTAAACCAAAATGTTGGATATTAATTAGTTTAATTTGAAATTTATATGGTTTTAAATTTATTGTTATTTTGAATTTCAAATCTATTCTTTCTTTCTGGTAGTTTTATTCTCCTACCTTCTTCCTTTTCGAGGACGAAAAGTTTTGAGTGGGGGAGAGTGTAACGACCCGTAAATGGTTAATAATTTTATTTGTTTTAAATAATATATTTAATTGAATTTTTGTGAAATTTAAAAATATTGAATTTTGAAATATAAATTTGTAATTTGGAATACGTCTAATTAAACATAGCAACTGGTAAATTTTCATCAAATAATATTGAAGTTTATTTATTGTATAATTCTATTTCAATTCCAATCAGTTAAAAATTTATGGTAATAAAATGTTTTCCAAACCTGAATATTTTTCTATAGAAAATTTGTAAATCATCTTCTGAGTGAGACGTTATATTTCGTTTTTCCAAATTTGGAATTCTATTGCTCTGTTCATCTTATTTCTGACATTTGAGCAGTATTTCAGTACCAATTATCGACTTTTGATAGGATGATCGTACCACTGATATCTGTATACCGTTTTGATCATTTCGTTGTGCGGATCTCAGCAGTACATTTGTTTGTGTGTTTCAGAGTCTGAATGACAATAAAATCTATGGAACAATTTTCGTATCGATTCCTGTGACCTTTCAATTATATACCGTGAGAACCAATAGTCTTTGACTTTTAAAATTCCCAGTATTTACGTTTCTTTTTTTTTCTCAACATATGCACTGATTTGCATTCCTATCTCTAATTTACTTTTGAGAATATATATATTAAAATGTTAAAATAAATTTTGCCTGTTCATTTTCTGCCTGCACGTCCATTGGTTAATTTTTTCCTTCCCCACCTTTTCTCAACGTCTGCTCCCCTTTCTTCACGTTTTCTTCCTCCCCCCACTGCCTCGTACTCCACATCGGCAACCACCCAGTCAGACCTGCGTCCCTCATCCAACCGTGCAAGCTCAGCCACCTATCTCCTCTTCTCTCTCCGTTCTCTCCCCAGCCCGGCGTGGTCGAAGTCATAGACTCACCATCTTTCCGCCACCCTGTAACTCGTCCATGCCTGTAGCAGCAGGTCCATCTACCAAGCTCTGCCTGAGCAAGTCACCCCACATCAATTTCCATTCTCCTCCTCTTGTTAAGGTATTTGTATTTGTAGATATATATTCATACGTATTTGATTTTTGAAATATACATGCCCGCTTTGTTATAATAATGGGTTATTGTTTGCATATAATATATATTAGGTATATAGGCTGTTATTTGTATAAGTTTATATAATAGTTATATACTTGTATGTTGGTTCGTATATATATATATATATACATATTTGTTTTTCTAAATTTTTCATATGCAAAGCTATTTGGTTCTTTTGTTTTATTTTTCGGTTTGTTATATATATTAGTATATATATATATATTCATATCAAGCTATGTTTATAGTATGAGTTGCTTGTATATATAGTTTATATTTCTTTGTCTTGTAGTTTATTAACTGTTCTATAAAATAGTGGTTATATTTAAGATAGTGTACATATAATATTATATGTATTGTAGATATATCTGAAATTATAATTAGTTTATATAAATATATATGAGTTAGGCTAGAGGATGTTGTTAAATATACAAAGTTATATTAGATATTGTACAATCTGTGTTTGGGTTTCTCTATTTGTTTTATATGAGTTAAGCTTATATTAGCAGTTATATATCTTATCTGGTTATAGTTTTATATTAGTATTATATATATAGCTAATCCGTTATATAAGTTTAGACTTATTTATCCTAACATTTATTTTAAAAATATATTATGCAAGCTGTATCTAGTTGTATGTTTGGAACAGTTGGATGATGATAATATGCAATCTGTTTATATATAGATATTATTGTGTACAAGATATTTCAAGTTTTGTATGATTTAGTAAAGTGTAAATATAAATAATGAATAAGTTTATACTGTTTATGATAAATATTGATAAATGTATAAAATATAAGTTTCATATATATTAGTTTATGTCTGTAGAGTATGAATATCAGCTTGTACAAGTGTAGATATGACCTACTTATATATAAAAGTAACTAGATTAGTACATATGTGAGTTATTGATTAGTTTGTACAACATACAGATATTTTAAAGTAGTATTTATATGCTAATGTGTATGTTAGATCATATGAAATTATAAGTATTGCTTGCCAGTACATATATATATATATATTTATATATATATTATGTGTGATTAATTGAATAATGATTTCAAAAATTTTATGTTATTTTAATATTTGTTTGAAATTAAATATTAATTCCATGGAAATAATAATAACAATATATATATATATATATATATCATTGCTACTCCATCAAATTGAGTCTAATTGTTTCATTGACTTCTTATCTATCAGCTTTGTTCGTCGAGCTGTGTCCATCTAGCTTTGCTTTGTAATTCGTGCTTGGATTTGTAATTCGTTTCATTCGTCGAATCTCTCTATCCTCGAAAGTTGAGCAATCACTCACGATTAATGTTCTTATATTTATTAAATTTGATTTCAATTGAAACGTCAATTGAAATATACTGCTGCTAGTTATTTACATTGTTATTGATATATGCCATTATCTGTATCTGTTCACCTGTGACATCTGACATCATTATCTGTTATTTATATTGATGATATATGTCTGTTATGTTATTATCATATCTGTTATCACTCTGCAAGTTCCTTGTTAGTATAGAATTCACTATGGGTTGAAATGATACATACCCGAACGATCTGTAGAATAGGAAAAAATCGTTAAGGGTTGAAATGATAAACCTAACTGATTTTCATTGAATTTAAATTTGGGATTGCGGGTTGAAAAGATATATACCCGTATATATTTAAATTGTGGATTGAAATGATAAATATCTGTATCACTTGACCATAGGATAGAAATTTATATACAAACACCGTTGGTCTGTATATAAATATTTTGAAAATGGTTTCTATGGTTTTGGAAAGGAATATATGGTTTTGATAAATGTTGATTTTAAAGATTTATTAAAGTTGATTTAATAAAGTTGATATATATTATGTTTAAGTAATTGTTTAATATCTGTATTTTTAAATATAGAGTTTATAATGATTCAGGTTGGAAAGATAAATTTGAAATTTATTTGGAATTATATTTAATTGAGAATTATACTTAAATAAGTTTGATTTGAAATTTATTAAATTTGAAATATTAAGATATGTTTTATAACTTGAATTTGATTTAAAAGTGACTTAAATGAATATCTAAAACTTATATAAATTTAAATGGGATATTTTGTTTATTTATATTGTAAATTGAAGTTGTATTTAGATGTTATTGAAATGATTAAGTAAATATTTCAAAACTAAATAATAGTAAGTGAATTTGATATATATAAATTTATCGAATTTAGTTTTGAAATGTTGAATATTTAGAGCTTCGAAATATATTGAAATTTAATGGTTTATTTTGTATTTCAAATCTGTATTTGAAATCGGTAAAATTCGAAATGATTTATTAAGAAATTGAATTGATTTGAATTTATGAATTTAGATTGAATTAAGTTGAATTTGGAAGTCAAGTTGATTTGAATCGATTTGTGAATTTGTGGAAACTATCTTTTTATATAAAGTATTTTAAATTTTATTTAAAACTATTTTATAATTATTTTATAAACTATTTTGATATAACTATTTTTAATATAAACTATTTTAATATAACTATTTTTAATTATACAAATTATTTTTGTATATATTGTTTTAACTTATAACTATTTTATATAAATTATTTATTTTATATTTTATTATATATACTACTATTGATATCGAGACGGTTTAAGGGAAATGCTATAATTTCAAAGTGTTATGATTTCCAAAATGCTATGATTTCAAAAGTGTTATGATTTCTAAAATGCTATAATTTCAAAAGTGTTATGATTTGCAAAATGCTATAATTTCAAAAATGTTATGATTTCCAAAATGCTATGATTTCAAAGTGTTATGAATTTCAAAGTTTTGATTTCCAAAGTGTTTTGATTTTTAAAGACTATGATTTCGAAAGCGTATAACTTTGGAAAGTGATATGATTTTGGGAAATGGATATATTTGAAGTAAAAATGATATCCTATTGATTTGGGTTTTGGAATGAAAATGATATTTTGGTTTTGAAGTATAAACTACTTTGAAATGACCGCGGTGTTATAATAACGTTTGGTTGTTAAAGAGACCGGGATCGGATATAGGCATACTCTCTATCGATACCGAAAACCACTTTAACAACTGTGTACGCGGTGGAGATTCCAGAATGAAGAAGGATGGTGGTGACGATCCTGTTGAGGTATATACGTGGACCCGACTCCCGTGAGTTGGCATAAGGTGGCTAAAACAGGAGCGATTCCGGGCCAATGAGGTAGCTCCTCTGATGGGACACACTCCATCGTATGCCATTCTATTACTTTGTGATTGATTTGGTGCGCACCTTTGATTTTTGATTTTGGAGTGTGGCTCGAGGTGGGCGGTAGTGGCTGCTATGTGTTACCACCAGTCCGGATGCGTAATTGGTATATCTACCCTGGCATTGCCTCATTGTGCCGTGTCACCTACCATAGCGAGCTTTACTATGAGTTTGTATTTGTGTCGTACCTATGGAGTATCCTCTGGTAGCCTCCCGATCTGGAGGTACTATGGTATTGTATAGACTATAGGCACTATTATGTGTTAAGGTGGAAAATGTAAAGCCTTAACGCTATTATTAAGTAAGTTTACTTTACTTTAGACATTATTATAATAGCAAATATTACTACATAGTAGATAGTTTAATGGATCCTTAGAGGATGGTTATCCCAAACATCCTTTGAGTTACTTGTATTTCAGTTGATATTTCACTTGAGTTGGATTTATTGATATAAGAATGTTAATCCTGACTCGAGTGTTTTGTGTTTTGCTTTACGCTCGGGTCAGACTGAGTTATACAGCATTTGAGACTCACCTTTGGAGTTAGAGCTTCGCTTGGAGATCCAGCTATATATCCAGCTTTCAGTTATTCAGTTGATTTCAGTGATGTATTCATATTTTTTATTTGACTATTGTATTGAGAAATCTATGTATTCGAGACTTCTGTTGTATCTGGTTTAACTCTGTTATATATTTATAGTAGCTTCATGAACTACTATTCTTTTGTTTCCGCTGCATTATTGTTATATTACGATGTGTCTGTGATTCTGTGATTATTTTATTTACTGTATATGCTGAGTTTTGCCAAATTTAGGTTAACAATCTGAGATTTTGAGCAATTCAAATCCGACATGTATGGATGCGAATGGTTGAAAATTTTAGGCTGTTACAGAACTACAAAACCACGATTATTATCAAAACTTGTTTTACTCATAATTTAAAATATACTAAACCAAATCTCAATCTTTTTCTTTCATTTGAAAACTATGATTATAAGAGTTCGAAAAATTCTTATTTCAAAGAAATCCAACTCTGAATCCATCGTATAAGTGGATTTAAACTAATACGGCGCGAAGTCGCGAACTACCTTTACGCGACGCGCCTATTTATACCAATTTTCCATTTTCATTTCGAACTTCATCGAAACACTTTTAAATGTTTATAAAACATTTTTAAATCATTTTATACCATTTTTTAAGAGGTTTAAACATTCCGTATACACTATTTCATTAATAAAAGGAAAGTGATTTCCTTTGTGATTCTCGACGTGTATTAAACGTGACTTGCTAATACAATTAAACAAAAATGTTAAACAATCAAACTTGATGATCAAAGCATATTAAACATCCATTTCAAACATCATCAAAAATATAATATAAGTAAGAGTTTCTCACATTCATTTACTATCGGAAAAAGGGTTATAGCTTCACTAACTCGCAATCCGAGTTCACGAACCCTAGCACCTTGCCTCTTAGTGAGCTCGACCATTCCATGCCAAATGTGGTGCTCGGCCAAGCATGGGGAATGAGGTGTAGGACTTTGGATTCTTATTGAATTTACCAAAAACTAGACCTAAAAATAAGTCATTTACTCTTGGGTTTTTGGACATTCTACTCTCTGAAATTGGAAATGTATTCAACATGAAAGTTGTGTGAAATTCTTTTATGTACGGTTTCAAAAAATAAACATCCAATTTGGATTAGTTTTGAATGTGATATGGTCAAATGAAGAAAAGGCATCCTCGGATTTACAAAAATCATACCCGAAAATGGGTCAACTTCTAACTTAATTTTGGACGTATTACTCAAAGAATTTTGAAAAGTGGTGAAAATAAAATTCTTGAACATTCTTTTCACTACAATTTCAATAAAAAGAAATACTCGATTTCTTTTTTTTATGACGTAGATATGATCAAAAGAAGAGAAGGCATTTTAGGAACTAAAATTCATGGCCCGAAAATGCAATGGAAAGAAGTGGGTTTTGAGTATGTCTAAACTTAGAATAGGAAGAAGTGGTCAACCAAAAAGTTGTAGCCACTGAAATTTTGAATGGGTTGAAAAAAAGAATTACATCATTCCATTCAGATATGAAGGAGATATGGTGGAATTAAAAAGATGCAAAAGGAGAGGTATTTATAGCCAAGGTTCTTCTCCAAAATATCATGATATTTTGGCCACCCTACATCACCATTCCATCTCCACTCTTATGTCACCTCTAATGGCTGAAATGACTCCCCCCCATGTGTGTGTACTTGATGTGTAAGAAGGTTGACATTGAGTTTGCTTAAGTGGTAAGGATGTAACAAATATCTTAGATATTTTGTATATTTACTTCACGTAAATTCATAAATGTAAATGGTAAATTATTATGTATAGGTTCATATGCATATGACAAGTATATGTGCATATGTATATCTATATTCTTTATATATATATATGCACAAGAAAATGTACAATTTTGCGATCACTTCGAACAACTTTCGTTCGGTAAACCGTTGAAAACTGGGAAACCGATTTTCAGTCATATTTTCACTTCTTAGTCAACATACATATATATGTAAACAAAACTTGAAAACAAATTTATAGTCATTATTAATTAATTAAAATTATCTCATTTGAATTATAAAACCATTTAAATTAATATTAAGAATTATTTATAAAAATTGCCATTTTACCGATAAAGCGATATGAATTTTCTTATATTCTCCAAATCAAATATATATCTTTATAAACCCATTATAATTGATTTATTATCACTTTAAAATTATTGAAAATGAATTATTATCATTTAAAAACAATTATTTGAATAATTAAAATAATTATTAGATCATTTAAATCTCAATTTGATGTAATAAATCAATTATTAAATATAAGAGCATCACTGATGACGTCATATATACATTTAATTTACAAAAATACAATAATTCATTTTATTTCATATTTTTGTTCAATTATAAAAATAAGTGTATGTATCCAGCTCCATGCGTGATGTTTTACGATTGTAGAGCTGTTTATCGATAAAACGGTTCCGGCCATTTTATCAGAATATTTCCAAAGGAAATATATTTGTGGACATTTTTCCAAAATATGTTCATTATTATTATTTAACACTTAAAAATTGATTAACTATGAAAAATAATCTATATTTGAATATTTAAAATAATTTAAATATCTTTAATTAAAGTGATCAAAATTCAGGTCATTATAAGAATGTCTAGAAGCTTCCATATGGATAAGAGATATTATCATGAGAGGGGTATAATGGTAATTAGTATAAAGGAGAAGTGATGGGAGGTGAAGCTTCCATGGCATGGTAGAAGGGTGAGTTCAAGCTTAGGCAACAACATTCTTATGCCTATATAAGAAGAGGCATACCATAGAGTTAGAATCACAAATTCACAAAGCTTAAGTGAGAAAATCAATGGCTTCTACTTCTTCTTCATCTCTTATATTCTAAACAAAATTGTTTCAAATCAACTCTAAATCACTTCAAACTTTTCCACAGGGCTTAGTACAATATTATAATACCTTCCACCAAGCCAAATGTTGAAGATGTGAAGCACACCTCTCTCCTTATTAATAGGTCGTAAGCTTAATTGAGAGAAAGGAGGCAAAGGCAAGGTGGAAAAACAAAGGAGAAAGGAAGGAAAGGTATTGCAAGGAAGGGTCTAGGCTTGGGTGCTTGGATCTTGGTTGTTTGTGAGGTTAAAGGTGAGTTAACACCTCATTTTAGATGAAAAATATAACATATATATGTCAGTATTTGATTGTGTTTATGTTAATTGAATTGTTGTTAAATTATATTAAAACATTGGTTTGGATTCTTACTTTAAAAGTAAGTGATATATGTGATCCATATATATTGAATTAAACAAACTTGGAATGGACCTTAATGGACTTGTATGGCTTGTGAAAAGACCTTGAACAAAGCACATAGGTTATAGATGGACTTTGGTGTAGATTGGACCCGGATTTAAAAGTGCACTTATAGCGATAGTCGCCGCTATAAATGCATTGCCTCATTCTTTTGGCAATTTCACAGAACTTTGTAGAGAGATCCCTAGGGGTTTCTCACCATATTTATAATGTCTTATATATGTTTGTTGCTATAAAAATCTTGAATAGTAAAAAGTTAAGTAATATCTCAAAAATGGCCAAAACTTCACCGTTTAGACTTGATTTTGGACTTTAAAAGGTTTGAAAGGATATTTAGATTTAAGTATTTTGTTTCATTCTTTTTCCAAGTGTTTTCTAACTCATATTAGAGTATTTCAAAAGTGGTTTGAGTTCTTTATGAATTTTTACAAATTAGTTGTGAATTTTTAAAGAAGAGATATTTTGTGGAAAAACATGTCATTTTCAAGTTTTTAAGGAAAATTGTAAAGTTGTTGTTTTCAAGTAATATTTTGGATAAATGTTTTAAAGCCTATTATATGTATTTTAAAAGCATATACAAATGTTTTAAAAAAATGGTTAGAATTGCTAAACGACCAAATGGTTAATTCATTAATTACTTATTTGAAAATTAATTAACTATGCTTAACACTAAAAGCCAACAAAGTAAGGCTTCTCTATTTGCGAGAGCTACGATTGATGTCGAGCAGGGATGGAGCAATAGAGCTCTAATCTACCGAGCTTTCCTCTTGATCGAGGAGTAGTAAGTCAGAAAATTTTGGAAACGTGTTAATTGTGTTGATTTCTTGTTGTTTATGGAAATCATTAATACTATACTTAACACTAAAAGCTAATGAGGTAGACTTATCTATTATCGAGATTCAGGAATGAAGTGTCTAGGCAAGGCTTTGATGCAACCAGTGCTCTAACTTACTTGGCTTCACTCTTAAACGAGGAATAGTTAAGTTTGAATGTTGAAAATGAGTTAAGCATACGAATCGTTTGTGTAAGAAAGTGTTTTACTAGATAATCAATTAGTTAATTATCGAACTTGGCCAAATAGGACTTAAGAAGTTATCAAAAGGCTTCACGATTTCATGCCAATAAGAACCCCAAGGGAGGAGTATTGGTATGAAACGTCTCTAGCTTTCGTTTAGTTTTGACGGAACTAAAATTGAGTTAGTCAGGAATTCCTCGATTGGTTTTGGAAATTCCAATTAACGGGAAGAGTGTACTTATATGAGATGGCTCTAAACCCCTAATCACTTCAAAAAATTATACACAATCTATGTTTTGGAAGCGGTTGTGAAGTGAAATGTTATAGAGTTAAACAATCAATCCTAAGGTTAAGTCCAAGGGAGAGGACAGCGTTAACATTTCAAACAATGTTATCATGTAGGACTGTCTATCTTGAGGAGTATGCCAAGAGAGAGGATAGCGTTAGCATTTGTTGAAGGACTTATGTGAGAAACCTATGTGGAGGTTCGAGATCTGTTCGAGATGCTCGAATCCATGTGGTGTTTCATGATCTGTTTGAGATGAAGGAATCCATGTAGTCGTTCGTGATCTATTCAGTATGTTGTAATCCATGTGTGATTCCGAGGTCTATTGAGATATGTGAATCCATGTATGGTTCTGAGATCTGTTGGAGGTTGGGACTCGTGTGTTGAAATCTGTTCGAGTTGTGACTCCTGTGCTGGGATGTTGAACGTGACTTCACCATCGGTAATGACATATACCAGCAATAGGAGACATAGCCTATGGGGTTTAACTTACTTAAAGGGTGCAGGCACTCCATTTTAGTAATACTTATAGATATGCATGTGGGAGTGATGTGACCCAGTACCACGTGTTCGGACGTAGACCAGCTATGTTTTTCCTAATATATTTTATCTAGAGATATATGATGCTCTACTCGAAATACTGAGGGCGCCTCCGTGGAATCCTACACAATTAACAAACACACCTTAGCGGTTGATTGTATACCTATTATTTCCATGATGTACACTCACATGCATCATAGCTACGTGATTATTTATATTTCACTCCTTAGACATTATTATATTATCACCAGATTTTATAATAGAAATGGTTTGGTTATCATAAGGTAAAAGTCGTCCGTGTTTATTAGCAGTGTGGTCTTATGAGATACCCTTATATTGAAGGGTTTTGTAAATATAGCAATCCATATGATTTGAGTCTCTCATCCTGGCTTGCCAGACTGATCCGGGTGTTATTCTCTTATAATGCTCGGGTCGGCTCGAGTATGTTTCTAGGTTTAGGTACGGTTGCTTTGGAGCTTATAGAGAAGAGTTGGATGATTACCTTCCATAGTATTCTCATTTCCGCCGCATTTTTGTGTTGTATGTATCAGCATATTGAGGACGGGTTATTATAACTATTTAGGTTGATGATAGTACTTAGGTTTTAGTAACTCTGATATTTCTGTATTCGGAGTAACCCTTTGTACTATTCATTTGATATTATATACTACCGTTCCGTTGTGAGATTCTGATATTGTGTTCTTCTTTTCTTGTTCTATTCTTTTATTTTTATTTTACCATAACTTTCTGTCTTTCTGGCACTTGGGTGCTCAGCACTTGAAAACCGTGGATGTATTTAGCATTGACATTCGAGGGTTGAAAAGTTAGGTCATTACATGTGGTATCAGAGCTGAAGAATGGGAGAGAACCTTATCTTTGGTAGGTATAACTCTTTAGGAAATAGGTTAATGGAATGCCTTATTATGAGATGCGCATAGTATATATACGAGAGTGCGTATTTGTTATTGTTATAAAAATGTTTTGTATTGTGCTGATTGGTCTGTAGAGTGGTTTATAGATTCTGGTCAATACGAGTTGCTATCATCATTAATAGGGATCTCTAAACACTTGAACAAGGCAAATCGGCACGGTATTGCTTTTGAAATTGGTAAATGTAACAATTTTACATAGGACTATATTTTATATATAAAATAATAGTTTCCAAATAACTGATATAGTTATATAAGATGTGTTTGTTTGCTAGGAAATGATGATGTTCGATTATTATCATTTATTGTTTGATTAGTTGTGCTCGACCAATTTATGAGCAGTTTTACCTTTCTACACCAAGGTTTGAGTAGACAGTAATTGTGGGTACATTGAACGAACACTTTGTGAATTAAGTTTCACGGTTTGACTATAAGGCGTTCGGTGATATTGTTGGGTTAGAAGTTAAAATTTACTAAAAGATGTTTTGTAACGATCGCCCTACACCTACGGTGCAGAACGGCAATCAAAGGAAAGAAAAAGAAATAGGATGAAGAAATAGAAGAGAAAAGGATGGAAAAAGAAGAAAAAGGAAGCATCAACTAACCAAATTAACTATCGCATATCTCACATCGCATCAGAGTAAATATAATAATCAATACACGTATAAAACAACAGAGACAGTAGTAATGATGTGAAATAATCATCTGAATAAAGATCTACAAAGTTATATAACACCATATACAATAGGAAAGTAAACTCAACCGGTACACTGTCTCATAATAGCAAATTAACACCATCAAGGCTCTATAGTGTCACACACCGGAAATATAATAACAAATGCACATATAAGTATAGATAACTGTCACCTCCTATCGGTCCACCTGTAGAACTCCATAATCAGCCACCTACTCTTAATCTACTCATTTAAGAGTACCCAAAAAAATAAGAAGCAAAGCATAAAACCTCGAGTTAGACAATAGTCTAGCGTGAGCGATATCTAATCTCAAGATAATGTACGGAACAGAGGGTATTTAAACCATATTTGACATGTCCCTGCAACCACAGAGGCAGCACATAAACATAAGTAATATGCTATTCTATAACATCGTAAAAAGGGTATACCATACTCGGTATTTGTCAGGGTGCCTAGGTATCTCCACCTATAGTCCCAACTCCATACTAAGTAAACTTCGGGTATTTAGGTGTTCTCATCCATATCTACTCGACACTAAGCCAAGTCAGGGTATCTAGGTATCCCTACCACAATACCTACCTAGTGTGACATCCTAGGTTGATAGGTGACTAGTGAGCAACCATAGCAAACATAGCATCCATCAAACAATACTAACTGTCACCAAATATGCCTTATATATGATGACTCATATGACCCTCTACAACAGTTAAAGACTAGTGGAAACCCAGGTTTTAGGTCGTACTCACGTAAAGACAGGTCTATTTCAACCCCAGTATGCTGCTACGGCCCAGTACTCTCCCGTAGTTGCTTGACGCTAGACCCCCTTGGGGCGGTCTAGGGTATACGACCATTGCTACCAGCCTTCGGTTATCACCCGCATATAGTACCCCTGCTTCGAGCATGACAGAAAATGCTCCAAGTCATCAACGATCCCTAGGCATAAACACATCCATCGAGCTCTACTCACTCGATATAAATTCGAACCCTACTGGCTCACTACTATTTCTAGGCACGAGCCCTAACACTCAACCCAGCCCACTATCCCCAGCCTCACTCCAATTCAAGCTGCCATCCTTGATCCTGCTCTCCGCTTGAGCTTTCGATCGAAGAATCCTACTATCATGCCATCCGAAGCCCAAGGTCCAACATGATCCATACAGTCCTGATACTATCATCCCGGAGCCTACTCCATACATCACCGAGTCACTATCCGTAGTATCAGACTACCAGGTCGAAGCACCACATCCCTGCCTCGCCATCAAAATCATTAGGTCGAAGCACCACATTATTTCCTCATAATCAATATCACTCGACGTAGGTTAATAACATCCGATCTCTAAACCGTTCGCACAAACAAACCATCACGTCATGTACCATAATATCTCATCAACGTCCAAGCCACATATCGGCCAAATCGCCAATCGACAACTGTGATGGACATTGACCACTCTACTATGGTCCATACCATTCACCTTGGTCTTGTACTTAACCGAATAGTTGAATACAGACCAAATGGAAACCTCCGTAATCCACTCTGAAACCTAGATCCGTCAGCACATATCATGAACCCTCTTCTACAGCTCATCTCACTCATTAGATTTCTGCATGTGCGGAACTCCAACGTACAAGATGCTACCTAAAATCAAATCACCACTAATCGGTGTTTTCAACCAAAACAGCCAAATAACAAACAAGCCAAATAATCAACATAAATCTAAACATCCATACATCCAAACAACCACACATCCATCCAAAACAAAATACATACAAAATAAAAAATCCATCCATATCAATTAATATGGGAAATAACATCAATAATAGATCTAATCTAATAATTCACTAACTATGGCATATGGAAAATACGCGATATTAATTATACATCATTTTAAATTAATTATATATTCTTTTATAAAAATATAGTTGTTGTATAATAATAATATCACGTTTAAAAACCAAAAATCATTCTCAAACATCAATATAACACTAAATAATCAACGTAGTAAAGTGAGAGACAATATCACTCACCTAGTAAAAAAATTTCCAAACCAGTGCTAAAATGTAGATCTCTCCATCATGGGCGCAATGCAAGAAACCGCATCCAAAACAGAACTTGTATGAAAATGATATGGATATAATAAGATAAGAGACTATTGAAATTACTAATAAATGATAATCAAACCACTAGTTGCCGTAATTAGTCACTAATTCATCTTCCTCCTCAATCGTGATATACAGGCCATGCATGAACCCATTTAATCGTGTACATACATGTCGATTTCTCCCTATGCAAGCAATGATTCCTCGATCCGTCTTTGCCAACAGAATCCTCTCCGTACAAGTTTCGATATGCACCCCAAGATATCTCGACAGTTCCACCCATGGTGATTCTGAGCTGCGACTCCGTCTCGTCCAAATGCACGGACGCGTTCCCCTTTAGTGTGTCATTCATCACCAAATCGAAGCCACAAAATCTCCTTCACTCAAGAATCACAATGGTAATCTCCAATTCACAAATCTTTGCTCCAATCTCCCGATTGAACTAACCCTAATCCATGGCCAAGAGGTCAATCTCGGCCAATGATGATCGATCCAAAATCCACCACGGTCGTCACGTAACCTTCATCGATGCGGTCTCAACGGATCTGACCTCGTATTTGATCATCAAGTAGATTTGGAGATCTTGATTTTTAAGTGGAGGAATATGAGTTTGACCATGGATTTTCTCTTCAGGAAATGAATAGTAAGTGGATTTGAGAAAAATGGAGGGAGACATTTAACATATTGCAATGAAACTCGTCATAAAACTCGTTTGCGTACATTACCTCATTTTATCGGATCCAACGGTATCAAACTCGTCGCCATCTATGACTGCACCTAGAATGCTAATTTTGCGTAATTTGAGATCGTTTCGGCCATTGGATCATCCGATCTCAAAATATAGCACCTCATTTTAATCCGCATCGTCAATCCAAACTCAACGGAAGTAGTCTTGAGTCCTGATTCGGCCGTATGCAAAAATCACTTTTTTGGGCCTTCATTTAATTAACGATTAAATATTTAAATAAACTATTTAAATATCCTACCATTAAAAATATGGGTCGTTACATTCTCCCCTCCTTAAATGATTTCGTCCCCAAATTGACAAAGCTAAGAGAACGTCTTTTAACCCATCAGCCCTTAATAATCTATGAGGTTCTGAAAAATTTAGCAGAACCTCCTTTGGACAACTAGGTCTTCAAATCCAACTATAATAAATATATGTATACACCTCATAACTTTAACTATACTAGATCATCTATAGTAATCATCAAACAAGAATTATATACCAAACAATAACTATCCTGCATGCCTAACAACCATATAGACATAAATTATCATCTTAAATGCTAACAATCAAATCAAACGTGCATACATAAGATCTAACATTCAAAAGTAACATCCATACCTATCCTAGAATGTGGGATACTAAATTATCTAGCATAAACATCCAACATGATATCTATAATGAAAGCTGACGATAAAAACAAAGTCTCATCGTCTAAAGAGCTCCGGACTAATGGTCCTCAAGCTCCCCATAGTCTACTATACCGTATCGCCTTCGCTTTCATTCCATTGAACCCCTAAAACTACTTCGACCTCCTCCTAACCTCATTCGTACCACATCTACCGACACGAATAGGCTTATGAGGTCTCCAAGTCTATGGTTCGGTCTTGATATCATCTAATCCATTTAGTGCCAGATATTCAAACGCCTCTTGTAAGTTCTTGCAAAACCCATTATCGAACAACGGGTTATGGCCACTTACAATGCTCTTAGCACATAATGGAATCACACCAACCACCCCTTAAACAACACAACAAAAATGAATGTCATGCTACTGGACTTAAGGAATATTAATCTAGCATCACCTGTCAACCAATCGACTGTAACTCAAATGCTATCTCTCAATCCTTAGTCATCGGCAATCCATCAATGTAGTCTTAAAACATTTATTCTCACTACTCGAGAACAAACAATCTCTACGGAACCAATAGCTTGGTTGGGTCCACACTGCATCATCTCTCCAGACACTACTCACTCTTTTAATTTTGCTACGATCTCCACTAGTCTTGTTTAACGCCTCTGACTAGTTCCAATCGGCTAAATCAAAGTTGGTCCGACGGTCAAACTAGCCATCACACTCGGCCATAACTCATCGAGTTCTGGTGTCGTATCTAGTGATAAGCTCGAGCAATGCCCACTCTAGGAATATTGCTCCCAAACTGGTACATCTCCTACTCGAAACACCAACCACTACATTTCCCTTTCAACCGTTTAGGAAATGTCAAATCCATAGGTGGCTAAAAACCATCGCTATCGGCGAAGGTCTAGATCCTTATTGGAGAAGAGATACTCCAATAACGTGGAATGACTGAATAGCTGAACCTCCCTCCTAATAGATATAGCCTTCAAATCCCCAAAGCAAACTCTATCGCCTCTAACTCTGAATCAAGAGTTGGATACTACCTCTCGGTTTGACTACCACATGCATTTAAGTACCATAAGCAAGTGCGTACTACTGTCCCCTCAATCCCATTCAGAATGAGTACCATCAATGCACTCGTCAACCCTTTGTCTAGACTCACCAATGCTTGTCTACACCTCACATCTCAAACAAAATTCTGATCCTTGCTCTTATAATAGGTTAACAATACTGCTACCTTAGGTCCATTCAGATTTCGATCTTCCATAACTACAGGATCTACAACAATGTCCTACTCCGAACCAACATAACCCAAGTATCTCACTCCCCTCTTTCAGGAGTGATACCACTAAAATTGCATCATTAATCATGCATTGTGCTCCTTTTCCATCAGTGGGTAGATGAAAGTATCATCAACGAACACAAGCATAACCTACTCAAGTGACCACCCTAATCACAGTCCATGAGATCCACAACATATGCCGACATTTTGGTTAGCCCGAACGGCATAACCAACTTAAAATCAAGGTAGTGTGTGAAACACTATAATAGGCACACTCACCCAAATTACTCTCAGTTGGTGCAACCTTACTGTAGGGTCCAACTAAGAGAACATCCTCATGCTATAGAGCTGATCGAACAGGTCATCAATAAATTGGAGTACGAATATGTTCATCACCTCATCCAGCTCACAATAACCAACAAACAACTCCAAAGAGCCATCTTCCCTACTAACGAACACAACAAGTGCATCCTACCAAAAATATACACCCATGGATGAACCATCACCTAAATAGGTCATCCACTCATACCTCTAATCTCTTAAGCACTTTGGATAACATATGCCTCAAAGGCATATCCAGTGGTCCAACTCCTCTGACCAGATCGATACGAAACTCTATCTCTATATGGTGGTAATCCATTCACCTCCTCGAGTATGTCCGAACACTCTCTTGCTACAGGCACAGATGACATCCTATCATGTGGAATATTGAGCGAATATATAAGGCTCCTCTACTGATAGCCAATCACTACCATTCACTCCTCCACAACTCTGATCGTCATCAACAATCTCTCTCAGTCCACCACTACTCAGTATCCCCTTCGGCCTATCCATTCTTAAACTATAATACCAATCCAACTAAATCCTAAACAATCAATGTCTAAAAAACAAACAACCATGATTCAAAAGGGCAAGGTCACAACAAACCATGTACAGGCTGGCTGAGCCCCTAACTAGGTCTGTCACGATCAAAGATTGGTAATTATCTCGAGTCTCTATCCCAATATCTTACCATCGGATCTAGATATAAAGGAATACGAAACCTCAACGTCAAATACAACACATATGGAACCACCATATGCGAGAAGCATGTCTCAAAGGGTGATACCATTTCCCTTCTCTTTTGTCGATGAAGCAATCGACGAACCGAAACAGCGATCAATACATATGCTTTCGATCTATCCCTACATAACTGGTACAGGATATCCTTTCTATGTGGAACATCAATGGGAATATATTGTACCTTGATATCATATCTAATCTGACCACATACTCTAACATATACATATCGCCGTACTTCAAATCGGCGAACTCTCTAACCATCCCTGACTTCAAAGAAGTTAGGACAAATATTCTTCGAAGCGAACTATGAACTAGTCCCAAGAAAATCGGTCCTTGGGAATCAGAGCTACAGAAACACTCCACTAGTTAATTATCCATCCTTGGAGTCATCCAAAGGCTAATTTCTACCTCATGCAAAATATAACTCCAAGTCATCTAAGATCCTTTTGTAAGCAACCAACCAAACTTGCCACCTAATAGCCGACTCTATTTCAAGGAATGGTCTGCTTCCTAGACTCTCATGGCTATGTATAGCTCCGCAAAGTCGACTCTAGCCAATTGCACTTGAGCACCATAACCATTTAGAACAAACTGGGCATCCAAGAAATGATCTGCACCAACTCTACAAACATATCCTATCAATCAGGGATAACGGCCCTTATCTTTCCCAATACTCAACTCTAAATATAGAGTCTATAGCAGTTTTTCTTCCATGCCAGATCATTCCTATTATATAGTAAGGATGACCCGTCTCTCACAAAGAAAACTACATCAATAGTGCTCATGTGTGCACCTAACTCGTATACTATATATACTACTACGTAGTTTGAAAAACCAAAATATATAACAAATACGAACTCTCTCATATATATACACCCTCTAGATCCAGTCTAAGGCGACAACTCCTACCCTTTCTCTACTAGACTACGGTATCAACTAAGGTTAAACTGGTCATTACATGTTTACTATAATCTCAAGGAAAGATAGAATATTTTGGAAATAAAAATTTGTGAAAAATTTATATAAGAAAGTGATTTTATATAAAATGTGGTTTATAAAATGAAAAGGATTTAAACAAAGAATTTGAGGACTTAAATCCCAATATCTTTGAAAGTGTCTTTCAAAATTTTGGCGAGAATAATGATAGTATTATTTGAAACAAGATATTTGGGAAATTGATTTAGGAAATTAAGACCATGATACTTTGTATTATTATACGAAGTATTGATACCGCTTTGAAATGATTTTGGTTAAGTACTAAGAATATTGAACTCACTCCTGTCACTTGAAAATAATTTCGGTGATGACTGCAGCATCATAGGCATTCATTTTCGGGTTTCTAAGTGTGGGATGCTATAAAGTTGTTTTGGTAAAATGGATTTTTAATTAAATCTCGAAACTATGATTTGATATACAAAAGTTATACATATTATTTCAAAATTATTTGTAATGAAAACTGGTATTTATTTCTAAATTTTTCTTGTTAAATTATTGCATAAACACATAGAGCCTGAGCATTAAGACAGTTTAGTTTGTGCATCAGGTATGATATGTTGGTTGATAGTTTTCATTTGTTAAAATAAAATAGGATTTCCGACGATTTTTGTGACGCCCCACCTCTATACCCACATTAGCAAAGAGTATTATAAGAAATACCGTCTGCTAATACGGAGAATAAGGCTGGATAGGAGCGACCATCTAAAGCCTTGCTTTAACTATCTATTGAATACATCGAGAATTGCCCTACCTAGCAGATCGACATATCCAATGAATACTTAAAACAAAACTATAGGTGGCTAGAGGATCTATCAGAACAGAATATAACAACTCAAATGTAATATACATCACAGAACAGTGGATCATCATAAACACATATACTGATACAAAGCAGAGTATACAAAATGATACATGTCAAGTGGTATAGAAAACCACAATATACAGACGAGTTCACAAGAATACATATCAGAGTTACAACGGATAAGGACTACACAAAAGCTAAGCCAAAAGAAACTAGCGGAATAATCCATGCGGAAGCAAAAGAGGCTAAGTCCAAAAGCACCTAACCTGAAAACATCTCGGTCTGACCCGAGTATAGAATACACGGGTCAGTCTAGCTAAACAAATCAGTTAGATAAACTGAACGATAATAAACCTGCAAGATCATATAGTATAACAATTATCTCTAAAGGAGATAACTCAATCATCTAACATAAGATGAATAATAACAAAACAAGCCTCATATCATCGGCAATTCGAATAAACAAAGTATACCAATATCCCAAACAAGCCAATGAGGCAAATAACAAATACCAATTGCAACAAACCCAAATATCTCATGAGCGATGGTGAAGAAACCACTCCAATATCTCTCGAGCGGTGGTGAAGAAACCACTACGAAAGCGCTACTAAAAGCAACAAGCCAGAAGGAGACAGTCCAAAGGCATTATCCCAAAGGCAACAACAATCCCAAATATCTCTCAAGCTGGGGCAAAGGACCAACTCCAAATGCGATATTAAAGGCAACAAGCCAGAATGAGACAGTCCGAAGACACTATCCCAAAGGCAGCATGTGTCACAAACTTCCAGAAAGGAACCCGAAAAGTGTTAACATGAGTCCCATAACCACCCGTTCGCACTAAACGGTTTACTGTCTGTTAGTCAATTTCACACTCAAAGCAGTACAAAGTTTACCTCATCTCATCGGTAAACTAAACCCAAAGGTCAAAACGTTCAAACGAATAGATTGGGAATTAACTGAAAAGATGAACGCACATGTTCATTGCACGAGTTTTATCTAATCATTTAATTGTCCTCCCACTTCGCTCAGAGTGCGAAATTGTGTGTGTGTGTCTTTTAAATAGAATTTATAAATTGGAGAAGAGAGTTTTTAATACGATTTGAAGGGATCATTTATAAAAACTCGTGAATGAAGTCGAGAATAAGTAATCAAAGCCAGAGAGGCAATAACAACCACTAAAAACCAACATGAATCGATAAAATTCGGAAAACCAATCAAAATGAGCATAAATAGGCAAAACAGGAAAATAGGAGCAGGTCAGTCGATTGAAATCCCTGTTCAGTCGACTGAACACTGTCCAGAAAATTTCGAGCTTCAGCTCAGTCGACTGAACCTGATTTTCTGCATTTCCTATCCTATGACAATTGAAGTGCAAACACTCACAACTTGCAACCGAACGAGCAACGGCGCTAAGGGTTTACGCCAATCGACTACCCGGCCATATAAGCTCTTCGATTTATCACCAAAACATGATCCAACAACAAAGCTATGATTTTTAGAGTTTTAGACTTCCAAAACACCAAAAATTGCAATGCTCACAAAACCCATCCGAATCAAAAGCAATTGCACATGGATAATTGTTAGGAATTCATACCCAACATCAATGATATCAAGAGGAGTAGATGTGAGTTCAAAACTCACCTTTAACCCAAAAACAAAGAAGAAGGAGCACAATTGCAAAGAAACAACCAATCACACTCCACTTTAATTCTACAAGCTTCAATCTAATAACAAAACCAATATTTCCTAAGTTAGGTTTAGGAAACTCTGAGATTGAAGAGAGAAAGAGATAGAGAAGACGGAGAGGAGGCTTACCTATGGCTTCACTTTGATTTTTGGAGCAAGAAATCAAGATGCTAGAAGAAACTAGGGTTTGCAAATTTCTATTTCCTCTTCCTTTCCCCCATTTCAGTTTTTACTTAAGTTTAGAGAGTGGGAATGAGAGAATGGAGAGGAGAGGGCTGAGTTAGAGGGTTAAGTGAGTTTAGTTAGCTAGTGGGCTGAACCCAAACCCAAACCCAACTAGAAAAAGTAGTAAATTTCAACTTACTCCAAATATATCAAAGTTTATACTCAAAAAGATCGCAAACGACAATTTAAACTCAATGGAAGTGGTCTTGAGTCCCAATTCAACCGTTTGCAGAAAGTAGCTTTTCAGACCATAATCCGACGAATGATGTTATATTTAAATATACGATCGGTAAATATGCGGGTTGTTATAGACTCCCCTCCTTAAGAAATTGCGTCCTCGCAGTTCTTAAGAAGAAAAATAAAGAGTAACAACCAAAAAGCATATCAACACAAAAGAATAACAGAATAAGATATTCGCCATAAAGTGCACAAAAGGATAAGTTCGAACTTGCTTGCTCGGGGAATTCTCCAAATTCCTAAGCTCAAAATAATTCGGAACACCGACGTGGTATAAACAATACGTCAAATGAACCGAAGCTCACAGATGAAGTGCAACAAAAAGTCCGATGAACTTGGTAAAAAGATCATTCCATTCGGACATCAACAAAGAAACAATCACTTGTTGCATACAGCTAAATGCATTGGCAACACGATCCCCCTTTCGGGAATAAAAAGAATAAGAGTATTAGAAAAGAGTTCTTTTAAATAATATTCTTTACCGAAAAGCTAAAGCTTCAAAATTTCAATTACCTTTATGAAATCATCTTTCTGGAAAATTTCCTTATTTCAAATCAATTTAGTGTGTTAAATTGTCTCATCAAAGCGTTTAGGAGATTCCAATCGATAACGTTGATCAAGCGCATCGACTAGAATACTTAAAGCACTCAATGGGCAATACAATCACAAAATCATCTTCTATATGATAAAAATATCTCTTAAAAGTTTTGAGAATATTCTTTGCTCGTTTAAGAACAAAATCCAATTATACTTATAAATAAATCTTATGAAAAAGATTTGCAAAGATTTTAAATTGCTAATTTCCATCCAAAACCAATAAATACAAAAAAATGGAATCATCGAGATATTCACAGAATACTCAATTCATAAAATGGATGAAATGAGCTAGACAAACTGAATGACATAACAAATCATTCATAAGAATTACAACGAGTGCAGAATGCGGTAAGTGGAGTGCTAACTTCCGCAACTCGTTGCCAAATCAAAACCGGTGTCAAAGTCGAGCTGAAAAGACCTTAACACCACTCAAGATATTGCTTAGGTGATAATCCTAAGACAAGATCAAAAATACTGGAAAATTCTCAAACTGCAAGAATGAGAAAAATAACACTTTTCTCATCATGAGGGCTTAAAGAAAAATGATGCCATCAAATTGGAATCGAAAATGCAAAGAAAAATAGAAACCTTCCAAAATAGATGGAGACATACCTTATCCCTGAGAAGAACCTCCAGAAGCATCTGTTACATTTGACTTTCCAGATGGAGAATTATTCGGAGCAATGGGACAAGTGGAACTACGATGGCCTTCCTTCTTGCAATAGCGGCAGAAGAGAGGCTTAGGACAAGCTCGAATTATATGATCAGGAGAACCACAGTTGAAACACTTCCGAATGGAAGGTGTTCCAGCAGACTGAGACTGAGAATCAGATTCAACGGGCTTTTTCTTCTTGGAAGGAAAAATTTCCGGTTCATCCAATGGAGACTGCTTTTTGTTGGGGTTCTTGCGAACCTCAACATCATCATCACTATCACACTCCCTCTCGATGGCTTCGAGATGCAGTGCCAAATCAACTAACTCCTCAAAAGAAAGCTTAAGCTCAAGCATCAAAGATTTCTTAAGATATTTCTTAAGACCAGAGACAAACTTCAAATTCTTCTTATAAGAAGTGCTAATGAATTCAAGACCATACTTAGATAAGGCCTCGAAAGATGCAACATACTCAAAAATGGAAGACTCCCCTTGCTTCAACTCAAGGAAGCGACGGGTCAATAGAGTTTTCTCAGATTCAGGAACGAACTTGAGTTCGAATCGTTCCCGAAACTGAGTCCAAGAAAGAGCAGACTCATCAATTTCGGCTACAAGAAGCTCGTACCAATCAAGGGCACGCTCTTGCAATAAGCTAGAAGTTACAAGGACTCTATCATGATCAGAAATATCCATTCTAGAGAAGATACGTTCGCACGTGCGAACCCAAGCTTGAACTTCAAGAACGGACTCGGAGCCTTTAAACGGCTTTCCTCTAAGATGAGAAAAATCACTACACAGGCATGCAAAGGTAGACTTGCGAGGTGGAGATACACGAGTAGGAGCTGGAGGCTGAATGCTCCTAAACAACTCCATAAACTGATCGGCTGACATATAAACGCCATTCGGATGTGAGCCACTGGATTGCCCAGCATCCGAACGTCGTCCTCTGCCTCTTCCAGCCATAAGCTGAAAGTTAAAGAAGATAAAGATTAGCCACAAGGTATATATTTCAATACGGAATACTACGGAATAAAAATACATTCCTAGACGTATTCCCAAATCCTACCTACCCCAAAACACGGAAGGAATAGAGGCAAGATGATTCAAAGATTTGTAACACTTGTTACACTTTGATGTACCTTAATATGTGCCTCTGTTCTATGTTTATCATATTTTGTTCTGAACTTGGCTCTGATACCAAGTTGTGACGCCCCACCTCTATACCCACATTAGCAAAGAGTATTATAAGAAATACCGTCTGCTAATATGGAGAATAAGGCTGGATAGGAGCGACCATCTATAGCCTTGCTTTAACTATCTATTGAATACATCGAGAATTGCCCTACCTAGCAGATCGACATATCCAATGAATACTTAAAAAAACTATATGTGGCTAGAGGATCTATCAGAACAAAATATAACAACTCAAATGTAATATACATCACAGAACAGTGGATCATCATAAACACATATACTGATACAAAGCAGAGTATACAAAATGATACATGTCAAGTGGTATAGCAAACCACAATATACAGACGAGTTCACAAGAATACATATCAGAGTTACAATAGATAAGGACTACACAAAAGCTAAGCCAAAAGAAACTAGCGGAATAATCCATGCAGAAGCAAAAGAGGCTAAGTCCAAAAGCACCTAACCTGAAAACATCTCAGTCTGACCCGAGTATAGAATACACGGGTCAGTCTAGCTAAACGAATCAGTTAGATAAACTGAACGATAATAAACCTGCAAGATCATATAGTATAACAATTATCTCTAAAGGAGATAACTCAATCATCTAACATAAGATGAATCATAACAAAACAAGCCTCATATCATCGGCAATTCGAATAAACAAAGTATACCAATATCCCAAACAAGCCAATGAGGCAAATAACAAATACCAATTGCAACAAACCCAAATATCTCATGAGCGGTGGTGAAGAAACCACTCCAATATCTCTCGAGCGGTGGTGAAGAAACTACTACGAAAGCGCTACTAAAAGCAACAAGCCAGAAGGAGACAGTCCAAAGACACTATCCCAAAGGCAACAACAATCCCAAATATCTCTCGAGCTGGGGCAAAGGACCAACTCCAAATGCGATATTAAAGGCAACAAGCTAGAAGGAGACAGTCCGAAGACACTATCCCAAAGGCTGCATGTGTCACAAACTTCCAGAAAGGAACCCGAAAAGTGTTAACGTGAGTCCCATAACCACCCGTACGCACTAAACGGTTTACTGTCTGTTAGTCAATTTCACACTCAAAGCAGTACAAAGTTTACCTCATCTCATCGGTAAACTAAACCCAAAGGTCAAAACGTTCAAACGAATAGATTGGGAATTAACTGAAAAGATGAACGCACGTGTTCATTGCACGAGTTTTATCTAATCATTTAATGGTCCTCCCACTTCGCTCGGAGTGCGAAATTGTGTGTGTGTGTTTTAAATAGAATTTATAAATTGGAGAAGAGAGTTTTTAATACGATTTGAAGTGATCATTTATAAAAACTCGTGAATGAAGTCGAGAATAAGTTATCAAAGCCAGAGAGGCAATAACAACCACTAAAAACCAACATGAATCGATAAAATTCGGAAAACCAATCAAAATGAGCATAAATAGGCAAAACAGGAAAATAGGAGCAGGTCAGTCGACTGAAATCCCTGTTCAGTCGACTGAACACTGTCCATAAAATTTCGAGCTTCAGCTCAGTCGACTGAATAGAAGATTCAGTCGACTGAACCTAATTTTCTGCATTTCCTATCCTATGACAATTGAAGTGCAAACACTCACAACTTGCAACCGGACGAGCAACGGCGCTAAGGGTTTACGCCAATCGACTACCCGACCATATAAGCTCTTCGATTTATCACCAAAACATGATCCAACAACAAAGCTATGATTTTTAGAGTTTTAGACTTCCAAAACACCAAAAATTGCAATGCTCACAAAACCCATCCGAATCAAAAGCAATTGCACATGGATAATTGTTAGGAATTCATACCCAACATCAATGATATCAGGAGGAGTAGATGTGAGTTCAAAACTCACCTTTAACCCAAAAACAAAGAAGAAGGAGCTCAATTGCAAAGAAACAACCAATCACACTCCACTTCAATTCTACAAGCTTCAATCTAAGAACAAAACCAATATTTCCTAAGTTAGGTTTAGGAAACTCTGAGATTGAAGAGAGAAAGAGATAGAGAAGATGGAGAGGAGGCTTACCTATGGCTTCACTTTGATTTTTGGAGCAAGAAATCAAGATGCAAGAAGAAACTAGGGTTTGCAAATTTCTATTTCCTCTTCCTTTCCCCCATTTCAGTTTTTACTTAAGTTTAGAGAGTGGGAATGAGAGAATGGAGAGGAGAGGGCTGAGTTAGAGGGTTAAGTTAGTTTAGTTAGCTAGTGGGCTGAACCCAAACCCAAACCCAACTAGAAAAAGTAGCAAATTTCAACTTACTCCAAATATATCAAAGTTTATACTCAAAAAGATCGCAAATGACATTTTAAACTCAATGGAAGTGGTCTTGAGTCCCAATTCGACTGTTTGCAGAAAGTAGCTTTTCAGACCATAATCCGACGAATGATGTTATATTTAAATATACGATCGCTAAATATGCGGGTTGTTACAATTTTGGACAGTCAAAAATTTCTGAATTGTTATCAAACTTGTGATTAAGTGTTTTAGAAAATATAAACTTGAGTTTATATAACACTTAAATTGAGAAGGTAGTAAGTTAAAAGGAGTTTAAATTCGTTGAACATACTTGTTAAGTAAAAAAATTTGATATTTTGGTATGTACTCTTAGGATGTAATGGAATATTATACAAGTATGAATTTAAGTTATAAAATATGGATAAACTTGAAGTTTTGTTTGAAAAAATGATTCATAAATGATTTTAGTATAAAAAGACATACTATTTGGATAAATGAATGTGATTAAAAAGGAATTGCTATAGTTAAGAAACCAATAGGATAAATACATAGTCGTACGTTGATCATTTTATTCACATGACTATTCTTGATCAGTATTCGAGTACATGTTTTCGAGGTGGTTCCGTTCCAAACAAGGATTTTACACTCGAGTCTTGACCGCGAACACTTGATGTTGGTACATAATATGATCCCGATGATTTCTATCATAGTATATGGCTATGCAAGGATAACAAAGGTTTCTAATCAAGGAACCAAATCAGAGTCTGCACTAGAGAGGTCAAGTGATTTATACTAGTTGGAAGGTGAAATCTATGTGATCGAGTAAGTGATCAGATCGGATATCACATATAGATGATTCATGTGCATCGTACGGGCTTTAGTACATTTTTATGATATATGTTGACTTATGAGGAGTTTGGAGAATGACACTTCGATTTATTATGAGATAGCATGAATAATCATCTAAGTAATAATGTGGCTGTTGAGCAAATGGTATGCTTAGTAGATTGTTTATCGTCCTTGGACGATGAGAGGGTTTGAACCTGAGAAAACCCTAAGCATTGGTTGCTAGTAATTATGAATACTATTTGAGTATTTGTGTGCTTGTTCCTTTGTTAAGGTTAGAAGTGTTGAGGAGTAAGGATGCTCGGGATGGTATAAAAAAGACGGAGGACACTTTGAAGGAGATTCATCCAAAGTTGCTTATAGACTAGGGTTTCCTTCTTATCTTAGCATTGTAAATTCTTCGTAGTGTACTGACTGTTTGAGGTGGAGTCTCTTAGTATGCATTCAATTGTAGTTTAGTTTGTATATAGTTCCAGTAGTATGCTATATATATCTTTTTCTTACATCTTCTTTGATTATCATTCTTATTTGAATTTCGAGGACAAAATGTTCTAAGTGAAGGAGAATTTATGGACCTTGAAATTCGAAGACTTCATCTTCGAATATCGAAACATTTTGAAATATAATTAAGTGTTATAAATATGATTTTATCACCTTGTTAGACACAATTTAATTAATGAATAATTTTAAGAAACTTGTTTTTGAAATTTTTTTACAAAAATATATTCTTCGATGGAAAATCGATAATGTGACCAAAAATCGGTTTATTGGTAAACAGCTTTTCGATCGATATAAGTTGTTCGAACTCTTGTGCATTTGTCTAATGATCAAATGAACACATTATCAACTAATTAACACACTCTCCTCTTCATAAAGCTTGGAATGTTCTAGAAGCATCCATATGGATAAAAGATATTATCATGAGAGGGGTATAATGGTAATTAGCATAAAAGAAAACTGACTTAAAGGACAAATGATAGGAGGTGAAGCTCCTATGGCATGATGGAGGGGTGAGTACAAGCATAGGGAACACCCTTCTTATTTCTATATAAGGGAAGGCATACCATAGAGTTAGAATCATAAGTTCACAAAGCTAAAGTGAGAAAATCAATGGCTACTTCTTCTTCATCATCATCTCTTATGTGCTAAAGAAAATTGTTGCAAATCAACTCCAAATCACTTCAAACTTTTCCATAAGGCTTAGTATAATATTAGAACACCTTCCACTATGCTAAAAGTTGAAGAAGTGAAGCTCATCTCTCTCCCTATTGATAGTCCGTGAGCTTAAGTGAGAGGAAGGAGGCAAAGGCAAAGTGGAAAAGCAAAGGAGCAAGGAAGGAAAGGTGTTGCGAGGAAGGGTCTAGGCTTGGGTGCTTGGATCTTGGTTGATTGTGAGTTTAAAGGTGAGTTAACACCTCACTTTGAATGAAAAATATAACATATATATGTTAGTATTTGATTGTGTTTATGTTGATTGAATTGTTGTTAACTTATGTTAAAACATTGGTGTGGATTTTTACTTTAAAAGTTAGTGACATATGTAATCCGTGTATATGGAATTAAACAAACTTGGAATGGACTTGTGACAAGACCTTGAGCAAAGTACATAGGTTATAGATGGACTTTGGTTTAGATTGAACCCGGATTTTGGAAGTGCACTTATAGCGATGGTCGATATGGATGCAGCTATAATTGCCTTGTTTTTTGGCGATTTCTGTGGAACTTTGTAAAGAGATCCTTAGAGGTTTCTCACCATATTTATAATGTTTATATATATGCTTGTTGCTATTTAAATCTTAAATAATAAAAAGTTAAGTAATATCTCTAAAGGTAGCCAAAATTTCACTTGTGAAAACTGCCCCGTTTAGACTTGATTTTGAACTTTAAAAGGTTTGAAAAGATATTTAGATTTAAGTATTTTGTTTCATTCTTTTTGCAAATGTGCTTGACGTAAAACGGATAATGGATTTGTTTCCATCTTTTGTTGAATCTTTTTCATGGCTTGATAGATAATTTGATAAGCCAATGATTTTTTTTTCGTATTTCAGAATAAGTAAACCAACACCTATGGTTGTATATCCTTGAAATCATTTTCATATAAAACTTGGTTAATCCTTTTAGCCTATTACTTTATCAAGGAAAGCTTCTTCAAAAACTTCATACATAAAAGTCATTTTAAAACTCCTTTATTATGCCATGGTTTTCGTTTAAAAATGAGATTGGGTTATTTGTTTTGAAAACTAAGGCTTACGAAACCTTAAACTTTTACTTTCAAAACCATTGGATAACTACCTTCGAAAGCATTCAAATCTTCTTTTCAAAACACTAAATGTATTCCTTTTGAAACACTTTAAATCATCTCTTTCGAAACCCTCAAAACATACCTTTCGAAAGTACTAAAGCATTACTTATTAACCCTTAGAAGCATAGCTTCGAAACCATTGGAAGTACCCCTTTCGAAACCATTGGGTTTATCTTTAAAAATATTATTTGGGTCAAAGTGAATATAAACGAAAGTACCTCTTTCGAAACCATTAACCTTAAATAAAATGAATGGGGAAAACTGATGGCTTCGGAAACATTCCTTCGAAAGCATTTACCATTTAAGTAAAACATTTGAAGGTTAGCTTCGAAACCCCTTTCGAAACCATTGCCTTCGAAACCATTAAACCCTTTCGAAAGCTTTAGGAAGTGGCTTAGTACATTTATAAAACAAAAGCTACCTTTCGAACTAGTTGATGACTTCAATCCATTCAAAAGGCAAAGGGTTGGCAGTAGAGCTTCGACTGGGTTCAATCTACCCTTTCGTAAACATTGATTAATAGCAAAGTAAATCATTCAAGAGCTACACTTTAAACAAAAAGGCGGCAACCCCTTCGAAAGCTATTTAAAAGACCCTTTCGAAAGCGTTCATTAGAACAAGGCAAGCACATTTCTTTGGATAATAAAACAAAGACTTTCCAAAGCTAACTGGTGCCGACCCCTTCGAAAGCATTGGTTTCGGCACCATGCCTTCCGCCTTTCTCCAATCCACTACGTACTAATCGTATTGATACCTTATGTATTGGTTTTGGTTTGGTTGGTTTCGACTTGATTATAGTGGAAGCATAGGGTTGAAAGGTTCTACTGAAAGAGGCGAAACATAATTTCTGGGTAAAGACTGTTTTAATGCCTTTTAAAGTAAATGCATTTTAACTAACATGCCTATTTGTAAACATTTAATTGGTTGCCATAAACTTTTCAAATTCTTTCTTAAAATAAAACTGCCGCATAATTTCAGATCTAAACAAAGATTAATTTAACAAATAAGGCCTTCCATTAAGCAAAACGATTAAATCATTTAAGTCCTCATTTTAAAATAATTTAATTTTCATAGTAAATCACTTAGGAAAATCCCCAAAAATCACAAAAATTCACTTTTAATATGTTGTTTAATACATATAAATTTTAGACCAATATTCTTCATGTAATTTATGAATTTAGTTTATAAACCCAATCATTCATATTTTTCCTTTGAAAATTCATACTAAATTTTCCATAGCTTGGAAACTTATAAAAATTAAAACCCATCTCCTAAATAATGTTTTACATAATATATAAATTACTCATGGCAATTCGAAATCCAGAAATACGATCTTTCCTAAAAAACCGAATAGAACAATTATCAAACAATCTTGTTTGAATCAAACATACCATAAAATCCAAGCATATCATCATCATAAATTATCATATTAGATTTAAACTTAAACCCGAAAATCAAATGATCATAGAAACAAAAATAGAGATGGTTTTGATTATTATTCACCTTGATTAGGATAAGGAATTTGAGATTTGATTGAGATTAATTCCCCTTGCTAGATTGCTAAGCTCTAGATTGATTTTCCACTTTTCTTCCTAAGGTAATATTCAACTTGCTCTTTCTTTTTGCTTACGTTTTAGAGTTTGAAAAATGAACGTGAATGGTAAAGGAAACGAGATTTTAAGGTAATGGAATTATGGTGCGCAATTCCTTCTAAGCCCTTGCATTAATTAATTAACATATAAAACCGTTCATAAGCCCATTTATTTAATTAAGCTTGGCCTCTAAATAAATTTTCAAATCTCCATCCCCTTATCACTTTAATATTTACATTATTCTATTTAATTTATCTAATTAAATCTCATGAATAATGTTATTAAAAATCAAGGGTGTTACAGGCTCCCCTCCTTAAAGAATTTCATCTTCGAAATTCAGTAAGGACTAAATACTAAACATAGCAATCATCTATAACCACTCCTAACAACCATACTAGCCTACCTGACTAGGAACTATCTATATAAAGCAATATAGACATACCCTGAAAGCAGATCATGATAAGTATATCTAATCTTGTCTTTTGTCACCCAAGTACAGTCCTTCTCGTTGTCGCTCCACTGAGTCTTCACCAACCTGACTATCTTGTTCCTCAATCTTTTCTCATCTCTTGCTACAACCCGAACCGATTGTCTAACAAAAGTCAAATTGGTTCTACCATCAAGTCTTCTAACCCTGTCGGAGGAATAGTAGACTCTAGATCATCCACATACTTGCGAAGATGAGACACATGAAATACATTATGGACACATGCCATACTACTCGGCAACTCTACTTTGTATGCAAGCTTTTCGATCCTCTCTATAACTAGGAACGGACCAACATATCTCGGTGCCAGTTTCCCTGACTTTCCAAATCGTACCACATCCTTCATCGATGATACTTTAATGAAAACCCTCTCCAACTGAGAATTCTAGGTCATTACGCGTCTTAGCTATGTAACTCTTCTGTTTAGACTGAGCTTCCTTCATCCTTTCTCGGATCAACTCAGTCTTCTCCGTCACCTCTTTAACCAGATATGGACCTAAGACTAATCTGACTCCAGTCTCCAACCAACATGCTGGTGATTTGCATGGCCTTCCATACAAAGCTTCAAAAGGCGCCATTCCTATACTAGTCTGATAATTATTATTATTGGAATACTCTACTAAGTGTAGATGATCTTCCCAAGATCCACCAAAGTCCAATACACAAGCTCTCAGTAAATTCTCGAGTACCTTATTGACTCTCTCTGTTTGCCCATTCGTCTAAGGGTGATATGCAGTACTCATTTTAAGTTTAGTACTTAATACTTCATGTAGACTCTTCTAGAATTCACTAATGAACAAAGCATCTCTGTCGCTGACTATACTACTAGGAATTCTATGAGGTCTTACTATGTTCTTCATGAACAACTTAGCTAAAACAAGTGTCGTCCTGTTTTACTTAACTGCAATGAAATGGGCATTCTTGGTCAACCAATCCACTATGACCCATATACATTCATTTCCCTTATTTGACCTTGGCAACCTGTCTATAAAATCCATGGATATCAAATCCCATTTCCAAACTAGTACCTCCAAAGGCTGAAGCAACCCACTCGGCTTCTGATGTTCGGCCTTCACTTGTTGATAGTTTGCACACTGCCTAACCCATAAGTCAACATCCTTCTTCATACCTTCCCAATAGAAGATCCTCTTCATATCTTGATACATCTTGGTTCCTCCAAGATGAATAGTGAAATTGGACCGATGACATTCTCCAAGAACTTCTTTCCTTAAGTCCTCAACATTCAGAACACACAATCATCCCTTCTTTCTCAATCATCCTCTCTAGTCAAGACTAAAATTCTTTAGATCATCGATCTCAGTTCTAACCTCAAGCCTTCTAATCTTCTCGGCTAATAATGGATTCTCCTTCTACTTATAAGCAATTCTTTCGATCAACACCGGTCGAACTTCCAAACAGGACAACATGGCGGTGCTCTGACTAGAACTAGTAGTCGATCTTAACTGCACACTACAAGTAGTCAAAGCCTCTAAATCTTTCCATTCTACCGACATAGATAACACCACATTCTGATGTCTTCTGCTAAGAGCATCTGCTACCTTATTTCCTTTCCCAGGTGTATACTTTATACCAAAACCATAAACTGCTAAAAACTCCAGCCACCTTTGTTGTTTCATATTCAACTCCTTCTAAGAGAATAAGTACCTTAAGGACTTATGATCTGTGTATAACTCAAATCTCTCCCCTAAGAGATAATGTCTCCAAATCTTCAACGCGAAGATCACCGCAGCCAACTCCAAAATCATGAGTAGGATATCTTACTTCATGCGGTCTAAGCTGCCGTGAAGCGTAGTCAATAACTTTACCCTTCTACATCAACAAACCTCCTAATCCAGTCCCACATGCGTCGGTATACACCACCAACCTTTGGTTTCCGTCTGGAACTACTAACACAGGTGCATTGGTTAACAAATGCTTTAACTTAAGGAATGTTTCCTCACATTTGTCGGATCAGACAAACTTCACATCCTTCCTGGTTAACTTAGTTAAAGATGCTGTTATCTGCAAGAAATATTTAATAAATCTCCGGTAATAGCCAACAAGTCCAAGAAAACTTCTAATCTCAGTCACTGTCTCTGGTCTCTTCCAATTATTAACAACTTCGATCTTATCTAGATCGACTGACAACCCTTTCTCTGAAACCACGTGACCAAGAAACTTAACCTCTTTCTTCCAAAAATGACACTTGGAAAACTTCATCTTCAGCTGATGCTACCTCAGCGTCTCGAGCACTACTCTAAGATGATCTTCATGCTCTTTTCATCCTTAGAGTATACTAAAATGTCATCTATAAACACCAACATGAACCTTTCCAAGTACTCTCGAAAAACTCGGTTCATCAGATCTACAAAGAAAGCATGTGTATTCGTTAACCCGAATGGCATTACTAACCACTCATACGAATCATACCTAGTTTGAAATGTTGTCAATGGAATAATGTCCTCTGCCACTCTTAACTGATGGAAACCTGTCACCAAATCCAACTGGGAAAATGATCTGGCTCCATACAACTGATCAAGTAGATCATTAATTCTCGGAAAAGGATAATTAATCTTAATTGTCTTCTCATTCAACTTACGGTAGTCGATACACATCCTCAACCACCCATCTGGTTTCTTCACAAACACTGCGGCCGCTCACCAAGGCAAACTGCTTGGTCTAATAAAATTTCTTCCTTTTAGATCCAATAGCTGCACCCTCAATTTCTTCATCTCGACCGTTGTCATCCTTCTAGGTGGTCTACTTACAGGTTCAGCTCCTGGCACAAGATCTATCTGAAACTCAATAGCTCGTTTCGATGGTAGTCCTATAACCGGCTCAAAGACATCTGCAAACTCTTGCTATTCGAACCTGACTTAACTCTTCTCCCACTTCCATAGCACTTAACAAAGCACAACCACTCCGGTAAGAATTCTCCACCGAGAATATAACTCGGTTATGACTATCAAGGTGTACTAGTGATATTTCCTTATCCTGGCAAAATATTCTAGCCTCATACTTACCCAACCAATCCATACCCATGATGATCCCGAAATCTACAAAATCAAAAACATACATACTGCATGCAAACTTATGACCTAACAATTCTAGTTCTAACTAGTCACATCTCATCCCTTGAGTTGCATACCCTCTTATCGGATTCGTAACCATTAAGGAAGTAACAAGGTAAGTGGATTCTAAACATAACTATCAACCAAACTCCGGGATATAAATGAGTGCGATGCACTAGTATCAAATTGTACCCTAATTGGTATACTCTGAATCAAAATCGTACCTTCCATCACAGTCTTCCCTTTTTCAGCTGTAGTTGGCCTAGCGGATGATGGCCTAACAGTAAAGACTTTCCCTTGTCCGCCCTAACTGGTTCTGGACACTGATTCTTATAATGTCCAACTTGATCACAGTTGAAGCTCTTCACACCCTTCTTTTCTGCAGCCATCTTCCCCTTGCCTGACCGGCACTCATGAGCATAATAATCTTTCTTGTCACACTTAAAAGCAAACTAAATCAACCTTTGCCTTCTTGGCCGCCTCTCCCTTCTAGGCTCCCTTCTTCTTAAAGAACTTCCTCTTCTTTCACTGAGAACCCTGGTTTTCAACTGGCTTTTCTCTTGCAAAAATAGCAAGCAATTCCTTATGTCGGATTGCCATCTCCACAACTACATTACAAGGATCACGGAGATGTGGTAGGGTTGCCTTAGTAATCTCAGGCCTCAATCCCCGAATAAACTTCGCATTCCTCCTCATGATAGTGTATATGGTAGCATACCTATATCGGGACAACTCATCAAACTTAGTAGCATACTCAATTACTGACATTTCTCCCTGCACTAAATCCATAAACTTTCTTAACAATGCTAACTTAGCAACTTCAAACAAAAACCTCTATTCAAATCTCCTTCAGAATTCCGCCCAACTCAACTCTTCCTCCGGAAATCCAGTAGTAACACTATTCCACTAACGAAGTGTTGCCCCTTGCAACTACCAAGAGGCTAGCCTCCTCTTATGCTCATAATCCAAACCAAAATCAGCAAAGATTCTCTCACAATGCAACAGCCAATTCTCCACTTCTATGGCATCCTTCATTCCCATAAACGGCTTCCCACCAAGACTGGTGTAGTCTCTGCTTAACTTAGCATAATTATTCCCAATTGGAGCCACATGATTAGCTCCTCTAACACTCCCAGCAACTCCAACAGCAGCTCCTGCTTGCATCAGATTGACAAAGAACATATACATCGTCCCCATATCCACAGGTGGATTTCCAGTGCCCACATTGTCATTTGCATTTTGGTTAGCATTAGCCCGTCGACCCGGGTTCCTCCTAGTGGGTCGAGCATTTCCATTTGTAGTGGTGCTTCCTCCACCGAGATTTTCTCTTCCGTTTCCTACCTCCATACCTTCCTTTCTCGTAAATACGCATACGAGCCATAGTAAGATACAGAAGAACAGTCTAAGAGAGAGGGAAACATGTACTTATATATATATATATCAAATACAAGTACGTTACTATAGCATTAACCCAAACCTCGATCTTATTTTTTGATTCATTGGATTATGTTTTGAACAATCTTTTAGGTTTAAATTTCTTTTAAGTTTCATAAACCTATGCTTTGATACCAACTTGTAACATCCCCTACTTGGAGGCCTAAAACTAACGGCTACGGATGCTGCAGTCATTCATAGTTATTAATCTTCAGCGACCAAATACGGTAATGTTGGATACAGTGATATAACAGAAACACATGGATATGGAAAAAATTTAAAATCATTAAACAACTTTCACATTCCATTTCAAACCATTTCAACATTCATTACATAATGCCATATTTGAGAACTACGTTCAGAGAAAATATAATTATTACAACATACGCCAAGAGCGACATATGAAGATGCCCCTTGGATGATCAGAGTATATATCTAGGCAACTAAACATCTTTGCCTTTACAAAAAAACAAAGCGGAATCAAAATGGAAAAGAACTCTAAATAGCTATCATGCCTCCTGCTCATCTTCGGAAGCTTACTCGTCTAATGAGGTACCTGAAAACCTCAACTCTCAAACTACTCAAAGTTAATTGAGTACCCGAGAGTTTAAGGGGAAAACATAAATTTCGAGTTAGACATAAAGCCTGGTATAAATAATAATCTACCATCTCAAACCATTTAGATATCTAGTGAGACTACGCCGCTTAGCGGAACGGGTTTTTCCCTCACTAGTATCTTATCAAAAACTTTATAGAACCAAATACTATGCTCTTTCATCAACAATGGTTAAAACATAACAATTCAAAATATTATGATGATATGAAAACAGGTAAATCAATTCTGGATTAGCCATCCCAATTCATTTTGACTATCTATCTTAGTTATATTTTATAGGGTCACTACTAACCTATTAGTTTTCATGGGCTTACTAAAAACCTATTTAAAACTTATGGACTCCCTGTCCGGTCTTATAGTTTTCATTGGATCGCTAAGAACGTATTGGCCCCTGCCAATAACTTCATTGTTTCATGGGTTCTCCCTGAACCTATTGGTATCTCCAATAACTTCCCTCTTATCCTATTTTTCATGGGTTGACTAGGAACCTACTGACTTCTGTCAATAACTTAATTCGGATATAATTTTCATGGGTTTACTACAAACCTATTGGCCTCTGCCAATTCTCTTTCTAATCATAGTTTTCATGGGTTTACTATGAACCTATTGGCCCCTGCAAATAACTCTATCTAACATAGTTTTCATGGGTTTACTATGAACCTGTCTATCTGACAACTTCTTTAATCAATATTTAGGCATCTTATATTATGGTTTTCCTGACCTCTTGGATGTAATTCTACTCATACATGAGTTAACTCAATTTACATTCACTATTGGGTCAACCTAAATTGTTATTTTGCCCTTTTTTATCCAAAATACAGTTATGGGTCCATTATAATGTGAATATATATATATATATATATATATGAAGAAGCAAATAGAATAACATAATAACACCAACACCTGTGGTTGTATATCCTTGAAATCATTTTCGTATAAAAAATGGTTAATCCCTTTAACCTATTACTTTATCAAGGAAAGCTTCTTCAAAAACATCATACAAAGAAGTCGTTTTAAAACTCCTTTATTATGCCATGGTTTTCCTTTAAAAATGAGATCGGGTTATTTTTTTTGAAAACAAAGGCTTTTGAAACCTTAAACTTTTACTTTGAAAACCATTAGATAACCTCCTTCGAACGCATTCAAATCTTCTTTTCAAAACACTAAACATATTCCTTTTGAAGCACTTTAAATCAATTCTTTCGAAACCCTCAAAACATACCGTTCGAAAGTATAAAAGCATTACTTATTAACCCTTAAAAGCATAGCTTCGTAACCATTGAAAGTACCCTTTTTGAAACCATTGGGTTTACCTTTAAAAATATCTTTTGGGTCAAAGTGAATATAAACGAAAGTGCCTCTTTCGAAATCATTGCCTTTAAATAAAATGATTGGGGAAAAACTGACGGCTTCGGAACCATCCCTTCGAAAGAATTGATCATTTAAGTAAAACATTTGAAGGTTAGCTTCGAAACCCCTTTTGAAACCATTGCCTTCGAAACCATAAACCCTTTTGAAAGCTTTAGGAAGTGGCTTTGTACATTTATAAAACAAAAGCTACCTTTCAAACCAGTTGATGACTTCAATCCATTCGAAAGGAAAAGGGTCAGCTGTAGGGTTTCGACTGGATTCAATCTACCCTTTCGAAAACATTGATTAAAAACAAAGTAACTCATTCGAGAGCTACACTTTAAACAAAAAGGCGGCAAACCTTCGAAACCTATTTAAAAGACCTTTTTGAAAGCGTTCATTAAAACAACGCAAGTGCATTTCTTTGGATAATAAAACAAAGACTTTCGAAAGCTAACTGGTTCCGATCCCTTCGAAAGCATTGGTTTCGACACCATGCCTTCTGCCTTTCTCCAATCCACTGCGTACCAATCATATTGATACTTTGTGTATTGGTTTCGGCTTGGTTGGTTTTGACTTAATTGAAGCGACTGTTTTAATGCCTTTTAAAGTCTATGCTATTAACTAACCTGCCTATTTGTAAACATTTAATTGGTTGCCATAAACTTTTCAAATTCTTTCTTAAAATAAAACTGCCGCATAATTTCAGATCTAAACAAAGATTAGTTTAAGAAATAAGCTCTTCCATTAAGCAAAACAATTAAATCATTTAAGTCCTCCTTATAAAATAATTTAATTTCCATAGTAAATCACTTAGGAAAAATCCCCAAAAATCACAGAAATTCACTTTTAATATGTTGTCTAATACATATAAATTTCATACCCATATTCTTCATATAATTTCTGAAATTAATTTATAAACCCAATTGTTCATATTTTCCTTTGAAAATTAATAATTAATTTTCCATAGCTTTAAAAATTATAAAAATTAAAATCCATCTCCTAAATAATGTTTTACATAACATATAAATTACTAATGGCAATTCGAAATCCAAAAATACGATTTTTCTTTAAAAACCGAATAGAATAATTATCAAACAATCTTGTTTGAATCAAATATACCATAAAATCCAAGCATATCATCGCCATAAATTATCATATTGGATTTAAACTTAAACCCGAAAATCAAATGATCGTAGAAATAAAAATAGAGATGGTTATGATTATTTGTGACGACCCGCAAATCCGTACCATTTGAATCGACAATAAACCACGCATGTCCGACCCAAAAAGCACAGTATGACGGAAAGTCATGAGAAAGAAAAGTAGAGAGAAGAAGAGAAGAAAAGAAAGAGAGAAGAGAGAAACAAACAGAACAATACAGAATCTCACATCGCAGTAGAAAACATATAATATCATATCAATGATCTTTATAAAACAGAAACTATATATACATACATGAATTAGAGTTCAACAATCAATCACTAATCATCAGCCTGGATAGTTATAATTACATGTCCTTACAATTGCTGATAATATAAATAATAACAATGCAGTGGAAAATAAACACATACGTGTATACGACATGAAGATCTCCAGCTCTCCTGCTGAAACTCCAAAAGCACCAATCTGAACCTATAAATATGCTCGGTCTGACACAAGCATTGAAAGGGAAGAACATCCGGATCAGTCTCGTAAACCAGCATGAGAAACACACTCAACTGAATTTATTAAATTACTAAAACTTTTCTTTTCAAAACAAAAGTATCTCGTAAGACACGCCCACTGTTAGCACCAAAATTGGTCACTAACACCCTTGAATAGAGTTATGTAGAGAGATTAATAAAGAAAGTAAATTAAAACAGAGAAATTACGCAATTGAGTGCAAAAAGAACAACAGAAATGAGAACACTAGATTTATAGTGGTTCGGCGTAATTGCCCACGTCCACTTTGAATAGATTCTTTATTGCTTTTCTAATTACTTGAATACAGATACAATCTATAAACAAACACTTGAATAAAAGTTTGAATTGAAAAGAGGAGAGTATAAAAAATGGTAGAGTTTCCCTGGAGTTCTCGAAAAAATCGGTCCCTTTAACTGGACCTCTGCCCCTCTATTTATAGACGAAGATAGGCTGGTTCCCCTGTGTAGACCCACGACCAAGACAGCTCGGCCCACAAGTGATGATTCAGGTTGACCGATCCAGGTACACCGACCCACTACCACCGACCCACCTGATGCCGATCTAGGGTTTCCTTGTGGATGACTCAAAGCAATGAGGGGTGCGACTCAAAGTGAAAAAGTATCGAACGTATCGCCCTATTGTAAACTTGCTAATTCTTCTACTGCTTTGCCGAACCACTACAATAAAGCTCAAATTACCGACCCAAACATAATGATCCATACGTGTCAGTCCACCAAGACCGACCCATAATGACCGAACCACCCTGGCCAATCCACTTCGACCTTCCTTCCTTGATCGAGCCACCCATGCCGACTCATACGTGCCGAACCACATATGAATGCCGATCCACATATCCCAATCCTCCTGAAGCCGATCCCAACCACACCGAACCACCTAGGCCGACCCAATCATGGCCGACCCACTAAGGATGATCTACACATGCTCTTCCAAGCCACCTACCGAACCGCATATACAAGCCGACCCAAACAAGTCACGCCAATTGTAACAACTCTGTGTTTTGTAATTATTTTAAATTGAATTTCCTAATTTAAAAGCTTTATTTTATTTATTAAATGGATAATTTTTGTTATTTTAAATATAAATTTTGTTGTTTTAAATATAAATTTTGATTTGTATGTGAATTATAATTCCAAACATGAATAAATATAATATTTTCCTTAAATGTGAATTTTTGTCAATATGGTCAAACTTTGACTTTTAATTTAAAATTTTAAAAGTTTGAATTTTGAATTTTATCCTTTATTATGAAAGTAAATAAAATTTCAAGTATACTGCTTTTCGTTTCGTAAAATTTCGTTTTATACTTTTTAAATTAGATAAAATACAGCGTTTTACACGCGATTGTTTTCAATAAAATTTGTCTATTTTATATTTTCATTTTTCTACCTTAATTCTATTTTTCTATTTTCTACTTTATTTTTTTTTCCTATCCATCTCTTTGTTTTATTTCCCTATTTATTTGTCTAGACTTTTATTGTATTTATTTGTTTATATCTCTTTATAAATGGCTGGAGAAAATCAAGGAGACGTATGTTACATTGTGTAAATTCTTACCTTTATATTTCCTAACCTCTTTGTTAGTTTCCTAGCCGTTTCCTCCTCATTCCTAGCCATGAATTACTCTACTCATAGCCGTGCATATCAAGTTGAAAATTCACGTATAAAATTTATTTCCCATCTCTCATTTTCATTTGCATTTAAGAATAAAACATATATACGTTTCTTTCTCCTAAACTTATGCCTTTTCTTTTTCCTAGCATTCACTCTTTTACTTGCCATCCAAACCATCTTTTAGTCGTGTATTTCCTTTTGCCATTCACATACAAGAATATTTCATTTTTCATCTCAATATCCTCTTTTTCATTTGCATTTAGGAATAAATGATATATTGATTTGGGTTGGATTTAAATGATTTCTATTTTTTTCTCTTTTTTTTCCTATGTTTATTTCCCTAACTTTTATTTATTTTTTTTTCTCTATAAACTTTGAATATATTCATTTGATTTTTGATTGGTTTACTTTTTTATAATAGCTTAGAAATTACAAGAGATATAGCTTACTTGTTTTATTTATTGTTGCCTTTTTTCCCTTGCCTTTCCATTTGCATAGCCAATTACTTCCCACATTCATTAACCGTGAATTCTTATCATAATTCACGTACGTATTGTTCCTCAAACCCCTCTTTTCATTACATGCAAACAAAGGAAAAAAATAATAAATACATCAAGTTATTTGTTGCCTTTTTATTTCCCAAACCATTCAAACCCCTTCCTTTTATTGCCTAGCCTCTTTATTTCTTACCTTAGCTTTTCATTCCTTTAACCTAGCCGCCACTCTCTTTTTATTTCACGTACAAAGTTTCTCATCTCCACATCTTATTCATTTGCTTGAAGAAGAAAAAATACAAGATCTAAAGTCATAGCTTCCTTCTTCCTTCTCCTCTTTTTTTTCATTTTGTTTTCTTTGTCTTCCTCCAAGATAGGCTCAGCCTCCATCTTCTCTAGCATACCTCTAACCATCATGACCAAGCAACACAAGATGATGGTTGAACCCATATGTGGTGTAGCCAAGCCATTGATTGATTAAGGCAAGTTATGCTACTTTGATTCATTTATTTTTCCATTGTTTTAACCTCTATTCTTTTGTATTGAATCATATTCTTATGTATGTAATATTTGTTTGCATATAAAATTTGGATCCGACTCTTCATCCACTCAAAAGAATATTGTCGTGCTTTTTCGTGCTTTGCGGAGTCTAGATTTGGGTTTGAATTTCAATTCTAGCTTTGAAAAGGTGGGTTATTCACTCTAGACATACGTACTTTTATAATTGTGAATTGATGACAAGTTAATTGTATAAAATAATGTGTTATGTTCATACATGCCTGTGATTATTTATTTACTGTATATGATGAGTTTGCCAAATTTTTATTTACAACGCGGTATCTTGAGCAATTCAAGTCCGACATGTGCGGATGCGAATGGTTGAAAATATCGGGTCGTTACATGTGGTATGAGAGCTCTGGTTTTAGGCAAACTCAGCATATAGAGTAAATTTAATTATAGAATCACTTTCGTTCGAACTTGAATTCCTTCTTCTTCGATTCAGTTTCCTTTGAATTTTGGAACATTCCCTTCGGTTCCAAGTCCATTCTTGTCCTCCCCTATTCGTGTCTTCTTGATTCTGGAGTATCCCATAACTCCACTTCGAATGATCTCTGTAATAAATCGGCGGTCTTGCCAACCTCTGAATGACTTGTAAAGGGGTGAAACTCCTTTACAAAAGCATTGATTCACCGAAGATTTCTATATCCTCGGTTTAGATGCTAATATCTTTTGTTATCCCGAATTCTATCTCTTGAGATCGAATGTAGATTTGCCTTAGAAATCTGCATTGATCTTTTCATTGAAGTCACGGTTGACCTGGTTAAGGTTGCCCGTGATTTATATAAACTGATCAATCTCCTTATTCTGTTAATTAATCATCTTTTCTTTTGTTTTGAACTTATATTCAAATCAAAGTTCTCTTTGATTTGAGTCCATCAAATCTGAATCCCTATCCTTATTTTGAAAAGTTATCTTGTATTTTAAATTTTGTATATTTTAAAGATGTTTTATATATTGTGTTGTTTGAGTTGTTGATGTTGATTTGGGTTTCCGATCGGTTCGTCTGATCAACGCTATCGATAGGATCTCCAAAACACTTGAACAAAGCAAACTGACATAATATGGTTTTAAATTTAGTAGATGGATAAATTTTGTATAATTATAATATGTATAAGGTTAATTTTCTAAATTTTTGATAATTAATGGAATTGGGTGTTAAGAAATAATATTTAACTTTGCATGTATTTTATAATCATTGGCTTTAGTTTCATATCTAAATAATTAAACATGGTTATAAATTAATTTGGAAATTTAAATGGATTTATATCAAGAATGTGAGAATTTAATTTCCGATGATTTCGAACTTTGTTTTGAAAGTTTTAAAAGGATATATTATTTAAAAGTATTTCTAGTAGAAATTGTTTCAAAGGATTTTTAATTTGTAAATCAGTGCTCTTTTCTTTATCGTTGGAAAATAATTTCGGTGATGACTGCAGCATCATCGACATTTATTTTCGAGTTTCGAAGCGAAAAGACCATTCTGTAGTTTTTCTATAGTTTTTCTTTGGAGAATTAAATTGATTTGGCTTTCTAAATATGACTTGATTATAATATATGTGATTTAAGCGTTGATTTGATATATATTGTGTATATTTATTTATCTCTAAAATTGTCTGAAGTTAATCGGAAATTCAATTCTTAAATTTATCTTAAAGGATGATTTCAATTATAAAATGAAGCCAAAGATGTTGGATAAATATTTAAGCTTGAAATAATTGAACTAGAAAGTTTTATTTGTATAATATTCTATTGCATTCCAATATAACTTACCTTAATTATTTAGAAGTTAACAATGTAATTGGATAATGCACAATATAAAGGGATTTTATTAATAAAATTTGAGTGGTTATAATAAATGTTATACACTTAAATTTTAATTATAAAAGATCAATAGAGGTAAATAGAATAAAAAGGTTGATTGAATAAATTACAATATAAATAATATTTAAAGAAGATTGTAGATAAACTGGAATAGTTATAATAAGTGAAATAAACTTAATATATAGGATTAGATATATTAAGTGGAATAAATTTAAGAATAATTTGGAATAAAGAAAAATGAAATTTAATGAATAAATGATGAATAAAATAAATGATTGTTCAAATTCATGACTTTATAAATTGTTGATTGGATAATGAGATAATGAGATTGAAAATAGTTAAAATTTATTTAACTTAAATGAAATCAAATGGATGAAATTAATTATTAATGTAAGTTGAAATTTTCATGGTTTTAAAATTTATTATCTTATTCTGTTTTCCAATCTATTTTCTTTCTGGTTATCTTCTAAGTAGGAAATCAAATTTGAATTGGTTAGCCTTGGAGCTACTGTTCTCTTTCAGCTTAATCTTGCCTCGGATTTTCACCAACTCAGTGTTGTTGAGGAAAGTATTCCCCGAGACTGCTTTTCGTACTGAGAATGGTTTTTCTATGATTTGTTAGTCATGCCTTTTGGTTTGACTAATGCTCCTGCTTTCTTTGTTGATTTGATGAATCATGTTTTTTCGTATTGTGCTTAATAAGTTTGTTCTAGTCTTTCTTTCTTTCTCTTTTTCCTTTATCATTTAACTTTTCTATCTCTTCCGAGGTTCTTACTTCTCCATATTCTGAATCTGAGCACTGCTTACCATCCACAGACCGACGGTCAAACGGAAAGGGTGAATCAGATTCTCGATGATCTTTTTCGTGCTTGTGTTCTTGATTTTGGAGGATCTTGGGAAGATCATCTCCACCTTGTTAAACTTACCTATAACAACAGTTATCAGGTATAATTTCAATCTTCTTGTCATCTTGTCTTAATCTTATTTCATTCTATCTTTTTCTGTGTTTTTCCCGTATCTCATTCCTTTTCGGGGATGAAAAGTTTTGAGTGGGGGAGAGTGTAACAACCCTGTATTTTGTAATTATTTTAAATTGAATTTCCTGATTAAAAGCTTTATTTTATTTATTAAATGGATAATTTTTGTTATTCTAAATATAAATTTTGTTGTTTTAAATATAAATTTTGATTTGTAAATATAAATTTTGATTTGTAAATATAAATTTTGATTCGTATGTGAATTATAATTCCAAACTTGAATAAATATAATATTTTTTTGAAATGTGAATTTTTGTCAATATGGTCAAACTTTGACTTTTAATTTAAAAATTTAAAAGTTTGAATTTTTGAATTTTATCTTTTATTATGAAAGTAAATAAAATTTCAAGTATACTGCTTTTCGTTTCGTAAAATTTGTCTATTTTATATTTTCATTTTTCTACCTTAATTCTATTTTTCTATTTTCTACTTTATTTTTATTTTTATTTTTCCTATCCATCTCTTTGTTTTATTTCCCTATTTATTTGTCTAGACTTTTATTGTATTTATTTGTTTATATCTCTTTATAAATGGCTGGAGAAAATCAAGGAGACATACGTTACATTGTGTAAATTCTTACCTTTATATTTCCTAACCTCTTTGTTAGTTTCCTAGTCGTTTCCTCCTCATTCCTAGCCATGAATTACTCTACTCATAGCCGTGCATATCAAGTTGAAAATTCACGTACAAAATTTATTTCCCATCTCTCATTTTCATTTGCATTTAAGAATAAAACATATATACGTTTCTTTCTCCTAAACTTATGCCTTTTCTTTTTCCTAGCATTCACTCTTTTACTTGCCATCCAAACCATAATCGTGTATTTCCTTTTGCCATTCACATACAAGAATATTTCATTTTTCATCTCAATATCCTCTTTTTCATTTGCATTTAGGAATAAATGATATATTGATTTGGGTTGGATTTAAATGATTTCTATTTTTTTTCTTTTTTTTCCTATGTTTATTTCCCTAACTTTTATTTATTTATTTTTTTTTCTCTATAAACTTTGAATATATTCATTTGATTTTTGATTGGTTTACTTTTTTATAATAGCTTAGAAATTACAAGAGATATAGGTTACTTGTTTTATTTATTTGTTGCCTTTTTTTCCTTGCCTTTCCATTTGCATAGCCAATTACTTCCCACATTCATTAACCGTGAATTCTTATCATAATTCACGTACGTATTGTTCCTCAAACCCCTCTTTTCATTACATGCAAACAAAGAAAAAAAATAATAAATACATCAAGTTATTTGTTGCCTTTTTATTTCCCAAACCATTCAAACCCCTTCCTTTTATTGCCTAGCCTCTTTATTTCTTACCTTAGCTTTTCATTCCTTTAACCTAGCCGCCACTCTCTTTTTATTTCATGTACAAAGTTTCTCATCTCCACATCTTATTCATTTGCTTGAAGAAGAAAAAATACAAGATCTAAAGTCATGGTTTCCTTCTTCCTTCTCCTCTTTTTTTCATTTTGTTTTCTTTGTCTTCCTCCAAGATAGGCTCAGCCTCCATCTTCTCTAGCATACCTCTAACCATCATGACCAAGCAACACAAGATGATGGTTGAACCCATATGTGGTGTAGCCAAGCCATTGATTGATTAAGGCAAGTTATGCCACTTTGATTCATTTATTTTTCCATTGTTTTAACCTCTATTCTTTTGTATTGAATCATATTCTTATGTATGTAATATTTGTTTGCATATAAAATTTGGATCCGACTCTTCATCCACTCAAAAGAATATTGTCGTGCTTTTTCGTGCTTTGCGGAGTCTAGATTTGGGTTTGAATTTCAATTCTAGCTTTTAAAAGGTGGGTTATTCACTCTAGACATACGTACTTTTATCATTGTGAATTGATGACAAGTTAATTGTATAAAATAATGTGTTATGTTCATACATGCCTGTGATTATTTATTTACTGTATATGATGAGTTTGCCAAATTTTTATTTACAACGCGGTATCTTGAGCAATTCAAGTCCGACATGTGCGGATGCGAATGGTTGAAAATATCGGGTCGTTACACCAATCCTTTATATTTCCAATCCTTTCTTGGCTTGAATCTCATCTAGGTCCAACCATATCCTCTGCAACTATCGTCTCATAGTCGAGCCAAGTAGTCGGGTAACATTTGCCCCCCAAAGTGCATTGTGTAAATCAACAAGATGCGCTTTGAATCAGCGAGAAATCCCCGCTTTCAGAGGCTAGCCCATTTAGAATGATAACCGACTGCCGCTTTTTCATTGTCCTTCGACAAAGCTTCGCGTCGTCTAAACGTATTAGCTCAATCTTGAAGAGGCTCTTAAAATCCCATTTTTAACTTTTCAAAAGTTAGATGTATACAGCCCTTCAAAGGCTGAATCACAGTGGATTTCTCAAACCCACGCTTTTTCACTTATCCGGTAGCATCTGTCTCTTTATCACATACCATCCTCAATTATCATTATTTGTGTACATATTCAAATATATATATATATATATATATATTTCATTTATTCATTTTTTCTTTTTCCTTTATTTTTTATTTTTTATTTTTTATTATTTTATTTTAAGAAGGGATCGGCTTGCTAAGGCCAATCCACTCGTTCGGTTTCCTGGATTGAGTCGGCATATCCTCCTACCGACCCACTAAAGCATGATGATCGGGTCTCCAGGAAGATGCCCGTTTACCTCCCCTTTGCCATATAAAAGCTGCTCCATCTTCTTCTACTTCTCACTTCTACTCTATCTTCATAAGCTCACTAACATACTTCCCTCCAAGCTCCGTTTATTACTCAATCCTCCTTTCCTCTTCCCAAATCCAGATCTCCTACCTCGCACAGAGTTGCTTCTCCACTTTGTTTCAATACCATCCAAACGTGTTGCACCCATCCTTCTCGATTCCAAACCCCAAGGTTCACTCGCCCCAACTCTGAATTAACGCATAGGTAAGGACCTATACTTCACCTAGGGCTTATTAGGTCATACCTCCTCGAATTCGAACCATGCTTGAATCGCATAAGCGTATGGATCCTTGTGATGAGTGAGAGAGGAGAAAAAAGGAGCGGCGAGTGAGTGCATAGGGAAAAGATAGTGGAGGGCTTTAGATATAGGTTTTATTGGAGAGGAGGTTGGTTGTTTCCCAGTAGAGAAGCAGGTCGGTACCTTGAGAGACATTGTAGGTCGGTGATTCGTGAGAGCGAGCGGGTAGGTATGTTACAATAGTAGCTGCTCGGTAGAGGGGATAATAAGGTTGGTTCGGTATTCTGAGAGGGAGTCGTTAGGTTGGCTATCCAGGAAAGTTTGGGTCGGTAATAGAGAGGGAAATAGGGAGTGAGTGGATCGGTACCGAGTGGGACAGTGTGGCTCGGTATTTAGGTTTAGGGAGACGATCAATATTGGGTATTGGGATCGGCATTGGCAACCAGAATCACCTCATCTTGAACATAGCATATATCAGGACCACACGTTCTCTCGCCTAAGCATAAAACAATGAACAGTGACAAGAACCAAAGAATGTGAACATATGGAACTGATTCGGACTAATAACTCCATAGTATTAACAACCGTAAATGCAAACATAACCCAACAAAAGCAAGTAATAGCCTTCACAACATATGATGCCGATGTCTGATCCCAACACTTCTACTATCGATCAAAGGACAAACTTTGATGACGGTTAACGATGACGGTCTCCAAAGATGATAAATTAAAGCTACATCACACTATATTATTCTTTAGGACTTTAATTTATCTGTACTCTTTGCTTGAATCGTCACACTAGTCCACGCACAACGCGGGGGAATACTTTGTTGTTATATCTGATATCTATTATCTTTCAAGTATAGCTTAAACAAGTATCTATTCGCACCAATCGTCTTTCGGAGATGTCCAAAAAATCAACCTCTGCTACTGTTTCTGACAAGCCTGAACCAAGTTCTCGGCAGGAGGCAGTGGGGACATTAAGTCCATTGTCAGCCCCCATACCTGACATCCCAGATCCATCTGTTGCGGTTATAAGCCCGGCTCCCGATGCTATAGACGGGGTCGTCGTTCTGGATGACCCCATCGACTCTCAAGCCTCAAAAATCGGCAAATCTTCTCTTTGTGGATTGTGTTCTATCCACAGAATCCCCTTCGAAGACGTTATGGTTCCTTCAGCACGAGATCGGCCTCACTTGCCTCCAACCAGATATACTGTGTGCAACAAATTTATGTGCTGGGCCAGAAGTGTGCCACCCTTTAATTCATTCATCCGCGAAGTGCTACAGTATATTGGGATCGCCCCGGTACAACTGCATCCAAATAGTCATGCGTTCATCCACGGTACCTACATTCTTTTCATGAGCGTCTTATTTAGACCCCCAACTCCCGAGGACATCCGTTACATTTACCGCTTCAAGAGACGTACCGATAGTCCATCCTACACATTCCTTGAGCCACACCCTAAATGTCAACTCCTGATGGGCGCGTGGAGCAAGTTTTCTCAGTTTAAACAAGAGTAGTTCTATGTACGCTGTCCTCCCGGTTTTGCGAGAAGATGGCTAGAAGGACGTAAGTCTCATCTTTACCCCAACCTTTGTCTTAAGGCTTGAAGTGCATCTTTTCTGAACTTCTTTTAACTTCTATAGGTATCCGTTCACGACCCGAAGGCGTTATGTACTCGGAGGTAGTTGAGGCCATTCGAGCTACCCCCGTGGGAGATCGGGACATTAAATTAGTAATTACTAACGAACTGCTTTCGATGTTCGGATTATTAGAAGAGGGCTGCCGGACTAGCCTTCCAAGTGATGCCATAATAGCAGGAATGACTGTGGAAACGAGCGAAGAATAGGCTGGACCTTCGGTGCCCCCTGCTGAAGGGGCTCATGATACTACCAAGGAAGGCGAGATCGAAAAGACTGATGATAACATAAATCTTGGGCCAGCACTGGTAACCGATGCAGTCGGCGTTGATCAACCACCAACTCCCTCGAATAAGAAAAAGAATCTAGCTTACAAGTTGAAAAGGAAGAAAGTCGGTGGAACTTCAAAGGTCACGATAACTCCGATCGAGAAAAAGTCATCTTCCCAAAACTTAGAAGGCTCATTAAAGGGCCTATCTGACTTGACCATTCCCGACGATATACTAAATTATGGCTTCAAAACCAAGGCTATGGGATTTAATTCACCCGCGAAGAGGGATGAAGGCGCTAAAACTTATCATCAGGGAGAGAAAACTCCAATGAGTAAAGCGAAAAACACTGGTCCATTGGGGAGATGCACTAGGACACACACGAACACTTACACTTACACTCCACCATGCACTTGAATTCCATTAATCATGCGACTCCTACTAACTTGTTCTCATTTGACTTTATGTGCAGGTGAAAAGGGGCGTACACATGGCATTGACCGCCTTTGCGAATCCTCCATCTCTTACCATTCCGATCGAGACTCGGGATCAGGCAAACGGCGAGATAGGGATGAAAGCGGTGATAGAGACTATCACTCCAGAGAGTCGTCGTCGTCTTCTAGAAGGAGAACCCACAGCCATTCTTTATATCCAAACGATCCTCCCCATTAGATGGCATGTAGTGGGGAGAAGTCTGCTCAGAAGGGATCCCAGTCCGAAGTTCCTCGCGACCAACATTCCGGCTCTTCAAGTACCAAGCAATCCCGTAAGCCTTATAAGAAATCCGTGATTCCGGTTAGGCATACTCCCCTAACTTCTGCTCACGATCCGTCGACGGTGGAAAAATCAGCTGAGCTCAAGGCCACATTCCGGAAGATATGTTTTGATGGACTGAAATTTATCCCCGCAATCCATCCTATCCCTGGACATGTCAAACAGAGCGCCATTGCTTGCAAAAACAATGTATATTTTCAGCATGATGCGTTCGTACACTTGGTGGAGAAAGTTTCAGAGGTCTCTATTGAATGCTAATACGAGATTGATCACCTCAAACTCGATGCTATTCATGACAAACACATCATTAAGGGCCAGGATGAAGAGCTATCCTCATACAAATCTCAGCTCGAGACTGCCTAGAAAAATGCTAAGGAGACAACCGAGGTAGTTAGCCGCTTGGAGTCCACTCACAAGAAAGAACTCAATGAGGCAATTCAACGCAGCGATACTCTAGCTTTGGAGAAAGACTCTATCTAAAAAGAAAAGGACATTCTCGCTCGAGGGTCAAAGAACTAGAGGAGTTGCTCTTTAAAGAGAGAGAAGAAGAAATTGTAGCGTAGGAAGAGTCACAAAGATACTGCGATGAAATCGTCGAAACACAGCTTCTAAAGACAAAACTCGATGAAGAGCTATCCAGGGTTGAAGCTGTAACGACCCGAAATTTTGGACCATTCGCATCCATTATAAGTGTATAGGTAGACACTCATGCCGGAGTTGAATTGCTCAAAATAACGCGTTGTTAATTTAAATTTGGCAAAACTGAACATATACAGTAAATAAATAATCACAGATCACAGACACAGAGTAATAATTGCAGCGGAAATAAAAGAGATAGTAGTTCATGAAGCTACTATATGAATATATAAAATACATCAGAGTTTACAACAGAAGGGTAATACGATACATCAGAGTTAAACCAGATACAACGGAAGAGTAACATGATACATCAGATACAAATCAGAATACATCACTGGATCATCGAATACTGAAAGCAGAATAGATGGCTGGATCTTCAAGCAAAGCTCCAACTCCAAAGGTGAGTCTCGAATACTGGTACACTCAGTCTGACCCGAGCGTAAAGCAAAAATACAAAACACTCGAGTCAGGATTAACATTCTTATATTAATAAATCCAACTCAAGTGAAATAGCAATTGAAATACAAGTAAATCAAAGGATGTTTGGAATAACCATCCTTTAAGGATCCGTCAAACTATCTACTAGGTAGTAATATACGCTAAGTAGACAATGTCTATCAGTAATAATAAGATATCAAAATAGCGTTAAGTCATGGCCCATTCCACCCTTAACACATTTTTATTCCCAAAAGCATATACAAGACCGTAGTTTCCCCAAAACCGGAAGTCACCAGAGGGCAATCCATATACTAAAGGTACAAATCAAAATCGTAGTGGTCGCGCATAAATGGAATACAAGTATGACAAGGCACATGAGGCAATACCCAAGGTAGTGATACTACCGTTCGCCTGATCCGGACTGGTGAGAACGCAACGCCGCAGCGCCCGCAACACCGTGAAACACACTCCCAAAATCAAGGGTGCACCAATCGACAACAAGTAATAAGTAGTTCGAAGAAGTGTGTCCACTTGAGGTAGCTAATCCTCCATTGGCCCGGCACAGCTCCTGTTTTAGTCATTTCCAATTTGACACAAGTGTCAAGGCTATCCATTATCGTTCACTTTCTTCAGTCATCACGTACATCATTTCAACCACTTCATTCTGGATCATCACTCCGCGTATAGTTATTAAAGTGGTTTCGGTTCAGATAGAGAGTATATCCATTACCGATCCCGGTCTCTTTAATAACTTTCGTAATTATTACACCGATTGGTCGTTTATATATTTCAAAAACCAAATCAAATTCAATTTCAAATAGAATTCGTAAACCAACAATTCATTTGTCTTTCCAAATCAATTTCCAAAATTTACGTTTCAAACTTCTAAATTACCATTTCAAAACCTTATAATTCAATTTCAATTTCTATTTAAAACAATTCAGTATTGATTCAAGTTCGCAAATAAGTTTTCTTCCAAATCATTTGAATTAATATACTTTAACATTCAAATCAATTTCAAATTCATTTATCGATTCCATTTATCATTCAAAACAATTCTATTTAATTTCCAATTCATTAAATCAATTTCCTAAGTCCAACTTCATTAAATCAAAACTTACAATTTTGAATTAAATTAAATTCGTCAAATCAATTCTTTCAATTACAAGTCTTACATTAATTCCAAAATATCACATTTTCATTTCTTGTTAAAGAAATTCCATTTCGCTTATTTACTTTCTTAAATAATTTTTCCAAAACTCACTTAATAAAGAAAACTCAATTTCAATTATTACGAAGTAAAATCCACTTATTCAAAAGTTCAATTTCTTAATTAAAAATACAATTCAATTTAATCATTAAATAATTCAATCTTATTTAATTTATTAAATAATTCAAAACTTAATTATTAAATAACTTCAAAGTTTAATAATTTCAAACTTAATTATAAATTCAAACTTAATTATTAAATCATTTCAAAGTTTAATAATTTCAAACTTAGTTATAATTTCAAACTTAATTATTAAATCATTTCAAAGTTTAATAATTTCAAACTTAATTCAATAATTTCTCAAATTAAACAACATTCTTTCATCAATTACATTGTTGATATTTTGTTTCAGATTTTTATATATTACATTTTCTTTTCATAAAAATTCCAATTTCAACTTCATTTCAAAACCGTATTTTTATTCAAATAAAATCTTCGTTTTATTTTTAAATCAAATTATTGACCAATCGGGTTTTATTTAATTTTCTGTCCTAGGTCAAAGTTCAATTTGGGTATTTATCATTTCAACCCGATTCCAATTCAATTAAAAATCAAAGCATAACAAAGGGAACTTGCAGTGTGATAACTGGGATGGTGTCAAAGTAAATAAACAATCAATAACAACAAACAATAACAATCCAATAATCAATTCAAATAATCCCGAAATAACCTTATAAATTCGCATTGTTATTTGTACGAATTAATATAATTATTTCTAGAATCTACACTATCATTTCATGTAGATTAAAGATTATTACATTACAGTTCTTCACTTGTCATCTATTTACAATTTCATACATCATCAATTTAACAACATACATTCAGCGGTTCAAGGTGTAATTAAATCATACGTGTCAATAAATTTAACAGTTAAAGGGGTCATATTATACAATGTCATTAAATCAAATTTAACATTTAACTATCCTATATCAAGTTCAATTGCATACTATTTATCATTTTAACATTTACAATTTAACGTCCAATATAAACATCAATAATCAATAAATTATCAGCCAAACTGTATTATCATCGCATAAATAATTAACAGATAATGGTGTCAGATGTCACAGGTGAACTAGTATAGGTAATAACATAAATAACAGTATAAATAACTAACAGCAGCATAGTTCAATTTGTCGTTCCAATTGAAATCAAATCTAATAAATAAAAGAACGTTAATCGTGAGTGATTGCTCACCTTCCGAGGCTAGAGAGATCAAGAGATGACTCGGATACGAACACAGATACAAATACTAACTACCGGGACAGCAACAGGCTATGAATCACTGCGATAGATTGGATACAGAATTGTAAGTCAGGATGGCACGATATTGATGAAAATGAGATAAAATACATATATATCAATTTAAACATATATATTTAAAATATATATTTATTCTTAGATCAAAACAATATTAAATCCCAATACGTATGATATCTATATAATTTAAAACTAAACTCACATACATGTCAACATAAAAAAACCAATAATATTACAACATATATACACTACAGGCCCATATAGAATGTGTATACCATACACGTGCACTTTTCAACAAACAATTAAAATATTTTGACACTTTTTACAAAATCTAAAATATATGACATAGTTATATATATACACACACCCACGTACGAAAAGACACTCCTTCAGATTTAATATATAAACTAACCATGTTATAAACTTGTATAAGTTTGACTGTAGACAAACAAAATACTTGAACAATATTAATTTTAAACATTTAACATATATACCAAAATCGAAGTCAAACTGATTTGTACACTCGTACCCTTCATATAAAATTCAATATCAACTAGATAATATGTACACATAATATATCCATATAGACCCTAACCATATTCAAACATCATGTTTGGATCATAACGTATATATATTTTAATATGTAAAGTAAAATAGATATCAAAGCCTGGAAAAATAGCCCACAAATATAGGATTCTGTAATCAACTATACAACAGATACATATTATATTCTATATAAATATTTATCATAAACCACACATTACAAACAACTAAGTATATATCCAAACGTAGATTTGCATTGCTTATATAAACCAAATCAATATAACTTTGCATATACTTTAATAGATGTAACCGTACAATTTAAAATATGCTACAGGTTAGTAAGGTTTTACGTATAAAAAAAATTTATATCTTTTGAAAGCCAAACCATAGTATACTCGCATGCCTAAACAACTTATAAAATGATATATAATTCTGCAGAGCAAACATATATTAACTATAGATTATAAAACATATATAAACCCAAATACATCTAACTGCATATATATTCACCTTATACAACAACAGAAGTTTCGGTCATGCACACCTTCTACTTGGACACGCACACCTTCTTATATACGCACTTGGACAAGAGGGCAGAGGAGGCTAGGCTAGCGGGCTACGACGAAGGGGACAAGCGGTCAGTAGGCTGAGGAGCTTCGGCGGTAGGTCTCGGGTTGGATGGTGACCGGCTTCAGAGTTGGTTGTAGGGCTGTGGAGGGGCATGTGGTGGGTGGTTTCGTAGCTGAGGGAGGCGAGACGTGGGTGGAGGGAAAAAGACGGTCGATGGAAGAGGGAAAGGACAAGGCTAAAGGAAGAAATTAAGTTTACATGGGTGGGGTTGGATCTGAGAGGAGGAAAAAAAACTCGGCAAACCAATTGAGGAAACAAAAAGGCAGAGGTGAAGCAGGCTCGGGAAAATGAATGAGCTTTGTTTTTTTTCTTTTTTTTCTTTCACCGATGGAAATTGTGCAGTAATAAAGCAACCTATGGGAATGGAAAGGTCGCGACTTAAATTTGCGTAAACATTAATAGTAGTGGCTGTAATTTGAATTTGGATGGACACCACAAACGTACCGATGTGATTAACAACTTTACAGATTCCGTTGTCTGTCGAACGCTGAAACAAGCAACAGAGTATACCAAGGAGATCAGCACGACGAATCGATCAAAACGGTATACAAACATCAGTGGTACGATTTAATTATAAAAATTCGAATTTTCTTATAGCGGAAAATGCAAGAAAAACGCTGAAAAATAAGATCGACGGAGCCAAAGATGTCCGAATTTGGAAAAACGACAAATTGACGTCTTGCTCAGAAGATGGTTTAGAATTTTTCTATGTAAAAATATTTGGGTTTCGAAACATTTTATTTTCATCACTTTTTAACTTATTAAATTGAAGTAAATTTACGCGCGAAATAAACTTTCATATTTTCGGACAAAAGTTTACCAGTTGCTATGTTTAACTAGACGTATTCCAAATATTAAATTTTTATTTCAAAATTTTATCGTTTAAAATTTCACAAAATTTCAACTAATTACGCTATTAAAACAGTTGAAATTTACGGGTCGTTACACTCTCCCCTACTCAAAACTTTTCGTCCCCGAAAAGGAACGAGGTAGGAGAATAGAAACAACCAGAAAGAAAAACAGATTTGAAATACAAAATGACAATTAATTTAAACCATATAAATTTCAATTTACCTTAATTAATGTTCGATATTTGATTTAAAAATTCAGGGTATTTCAATAAGTTGATTTAATTCCAATTTATTAATATTTGATACCAAAAGATTTCTTCAAAACAAAATTTTATTTTATTTATCTCATTTATTCAATGTTTTATTATCCAATTATCTTTATTAACAATTTCTAAAATCATAAACTTGAATAGTCATTTATTTCAATCATATTTTATTCAACAAATTTACTTCTTCTTTATTCCAAATTATTATTTAATTCGTTCCACTTAATATATCTAATCACATATATTTAACCCATATAAATTAATTTAAACCATATAAATTTCAATTTCAATTAATTTATATTCACTAATTGCTTTTAAATTCAAGGTATTCTCATATGTTGATCAAATTTCAATTTATTAATTCTTTCAAAACAAATTTATTAATTCTGTCAAAACAAATTTATTTCATTATAACTGAGTTTACTTATTATCCTACCTAACTCTATTAACATCTTTATAATCAAAATTTAGTGTATAACATTTATTATAAACGCTCAAATTTTATTTATAAATTCAATTTATCTTATATATTATCCAATTACATATTCAACTTCTGAATGATTTAGGTAAGTTGTATTAGAATGAAGTTGAACAATATACAAATAAAATTTTCCCAATTCAATTATTCAAGTTTAAATTTATTTCCAAATTTTGGTTTTATTTATAATTAAAATCATCGTTTAACAAAATTTAAGAATTAGATTTCCGATTAACTTTAAACAATTTAGAGATATCTATAATATATCTATATCAAGTCAAATTAAATTTTAAAATAAGATACCTATATATATGTAAATCAAAATATACCGAAGAAATTCAAATCGAAATATTTTCCAAAACAAAACCGTAGCAAAGCTACAGAATGGTTTCTCCACTTCGAAACTCAAAAATGAATGTCGATGATGCGGCCGCCATCACCGAAATTATTTTCCAGCGACAAAGGGAAGAGCACTGATTTCAACATTTTAAAAATTCTTTGAAAACGATTTCTATTCGAAAATACTTTCAACAATATATACTTAAAAATTTTAAAACCAAAGTTCGAAATCACCGGAAACTGAATTCTCAAATTTCTGAATTAAATTCATTTCAAATTCCAATCAATTTATAACCAAGTTTATAAATTCATTTATTTATATTATGCAATAATCAATGGTTTACAAAACAATAAAGGAAAATCAAATATTATCATTTCAGACAACAAATTCATTAACAATTTAATTTCAGAAAACTTATATTTATATATAATATAATCATTCAAAACTATTTTGTTTATCAAATTTGAAAACAACATTTTTAATATAAATTTAGAAATACATTTCTTTGCTCGACGATACAGGAATGGATTTTCAAAATAAGGATAGGGATTCAAATTTTTGTTGACTCAAATCAAAGAGAATTTTGATTCGAAAATAAATTTGAAACAGAAGATAAGATAATTCAATTACCACAATCGGAAGATGGATGAGTTTATTTAATTCACGGGCAACCTTAACCGAGTCGTCCGTAACTTCAAGAATAAGATCGATGTTGAATTCTGAGGTAAATCAACATCCAATCTCGAGAAATAGAATTCAGGTATGGTAGGTGTTTGCACAAAAAATGGACAAACACCTCAAAGTCGTATGATTTAGTAGAGCTTATGTTGTTCTTAGCGATTTTGAAGGTTTATGCAAATATTTGAAAAGCAGGGACTAAACTGTAAAAAGACATGCAAGTTTATAGTGGTTCAGCCAGAATGTGCCTACGTCCACTTTATATGTTATTTCACTTCTCTAGTTTTGATTACAAGTACAAAGCTTTGATACGAGTAAAAGAAAGTTGTTTGAAGAGTTCCTTCCGTGCTTGAGCTCTCAAAACTTGTCCCCATTGTTGTACCCCTGCCCCTCTATTTATAGAGTGAGGTTGGGAGCAATGGTCTTGGATGTATATAGCTGCTGGTGGGCCTGGGCTGATGCAATCTGGCCTGGCACACCTTGGTTCGGCATTCCATGGTTCGGTGGTAGGAGTGCGATGGTTTGGACCGGTAATGCTTGGTCCGGGGGTTTGGTTCGGTGAGGTTGGTCCGGTGGTTTGGACCGGTAATGCTTGGTCCGGGGGTTTGGTTCGGTGAGGTTGGTCCGGTGGTTGGTTTGGTGAGGCCGGATGTAGCTTGGTTCGGGGGTTTGGTTCGGTGAGGCCGGATGTAGCTTGGTTCGGTGGTTGGAATGGTGAGGCCGGATGTAGCTTGGTTCGGTGATTGGAATGCACACAACACTTGCCCCACAAAGTAGGGCATGTGCGTGCGCATGGCGTGCTTTGCTTTAAGTTTGGAGGAGCTTTCCTCCGGTTTTCATTACCGAGCCAACTGGTCCGGTAGTCCACCTTCGTCTATAAGTAGAGGCCTTGTGCCACCGTTATTCCCTACCAAGTGTAACAGCCAAACCAGATCCCTCCCAGCCGAATCAACTTCTTTGCCGAATCACGTTTGATTGCCGAATCATGTGAGTTAACCTCTCGCCGAATGATTAGCGTTGGGAATACCGAATGAGTTTTCGCTTTGTATTGCCGAATGAACACGAAAGGCTTTTAATGCCGAAGGTTCCCTTGTATTGCCGAATGAGCTTGACATTTTAGTACCGAATGAACTTTATATCATACTACCGAATGGACTATTGACTTGTTGCATCTGCTCGCCGAATGAACTGTTGTATCGAGTGAACATGTGTTTCATACTTCGAATTTTTAAGCGAAATTCCAGATTACGCTGCTTGTATATTCTAACGATATACTTTTCCCATGTTTGCAGATAAATGTCTCGAAAAGTTGAAACCAGGTCAGATAAGAAGAAGTCTGGGGGCGAAGGAGAGTCCTCGGCCGTGCCCCCAGCTCAACCAGGATCGGGGCGTCATGGGCCCGCCCCAAGGTCATTAGTGGATGGTCATGGTCCCCAGGAGCTGCTGGATTCCCCGCCTGACTGCTTTCCTAGCTCTCTCAAAGAGGAGCAGCTCGATGTTATATCTCGTTCCTTTGGGATCGATAGAGCCCTCATGCTGTTGCCGGGCCCAGGAGTCATGCCATACAATCCTCCCGAAGGGTACTTTGCTTTTAGTAGGTACCATTGTATGTGTGGTGCTATCCCGCCTCTCAATGCTTGGGTAGTCAGCTTCCTTACGTATCTAAAGGTGGCCCCATTCCAGCTTCAGCCCAACTCTTATGCCATACTGGCGAGCCTTTTCGTCATCTTTCAGAGGAAGTACGGGCGCCCTCCTTCCAACCGGGAGATCCGGTACTTATATAATTTGAGGGGCTACAAGAAAGGTTCCCCATACATTAGCTTGGAGTCAGCCATGACCTTCAAACCGGTCTTGGATCTGTACTCTAAATTCAGCATGTTCAAGAAAGAGTGGTTCTTTGTTAGGGACGAATCTGTTTCAATCCGGCGCTTTACCTATGGATGTAAGTTGATGCTTTTACTTATAATTTCTATTCCGATTGCGATGCTTCTTCTCATACTTTCTCATTTTTGCTAGCGACAGGTGGCTTTCCGGTTGTGGAGACCGACCGCCTGGTTCAGACGGCGGCTGAGATAGAAGCCATTCTTGGGAAATATAGATCATCTGCCTTCTTGATTAGAAATGCGATTCTTCTGGAATATAACCTAATCCTTCCGCAGCAGTCTGTAGTTAAGTTGAGGGAAACGGCGGAGGAGAGGGCGGCTGCTCAGACCAAGGAGGGTGTTACGGCAGAGGGTAGCAAGAGGAAACCTTTCACAAAACCTCCAGCTGTCGGAGGTAAGAAACTCAAGAAATCGGACGGTCCTTCCCCCAGCAATTGTCCACTTACCCGGGAGGAGGAAGACATAGAGGAGGAACGAGGCGAGGGTGGAGATGGTCGGGATGGTGACAAAGGTGGCGATGGCGTCGGGGTCCTACTTCCTGGGCAAGCGGGCGAGATTCAGGAGTGGACGGATGATGCGTTCCACCAGGCTTTTGAGGGGTTGGATGAGGATCTGGCTTTGGCAGAGAAGACCGGGAAGGCGGACAAAGCCGGGACTGGTGCAAGTGAGTCTTCTCCGACCATTCCAGCCAAGGTGGCTCCGACGACTCAAGGTGAACTCTTGACTCCTGCATGCTTCATTAATGATAGGGAATTAGGAATATTTTATGACCCGCTCCCGTCCTGGAATGAAATCCAGGACTTATTGCAGTATCCCACTCCTCCCCAGGGTTTGTACAACCACAGCTGTGTTTCTTTTCCTTTTTTAACTTGTAATTTACCGCGTTTCTCGAATCGTATAGTAATGTAAGATTGTGACACTTGTTCTTTATATCAGGAGCAGGCAAGACGCCCAAAGCTTCAGACCTTCGACACAGGCTTGAGCAATATAAACTTTCCAAAATTTCTGCTAAGCCGAAGCCCTCAACCCAACGCTCCGGGGATGTAGTCGGATACCGTCCTCTTCTTGGGGTCATCGAAGAGGGTATTCAGCAGAGGAAGAGGAGTCATCCTTTATCCGAAACTTCGCCCGGTCCTCAGCCTCCGGCTCAGCCTATTCATGATATTACTGAGGAGGGTAGCGAGTTTGTACCTTCTCCGCACCCGTCCGGAAACCCTTCTGTTATTCATATCGACCGTCCCGACTTGGCCCGTAATCCATTTGCGGGTCATCCTGATCTGGATCCAAGTTCTCATGATATTACTTTTGACGAAGTCATTGGCGAACACCTTCTCCCCCGTAACCCCATGGTACGAGTACTTGATGAAGCCAAGTCCTTAGATCTCGATCTACTCACTACTCGTATAGTCACTATGGGAGACGAGGCCAAAGCTAATATTGATCGGGTGGCAGAGGAGACCAAGAAGCTGATGGGGCATCATGCTCGGCTGGTTAAGGCCGGAGAGGAGATTGGGAGCGCCAATATCCGACTTCGATTGGTGGTTTCGGATCAGGCCAAACAGCTTGCGGATCAGGCTATCCAGATTTCTCAGCATGAGGCTGCTACTGGGCGACTAAGGAAAACCATGGAAGAGGCCAGTCGGGCCGAATTGCGGAAAATGGAAGCTGCTTGCAAAGAGCGGATTGACATGGCTATTGCCACGGTGGATGAGGTTCGGAGAGCTGATCTCGAGCAGGTGGAGGAATTGTCCGAGAAAATTGAGGCTGCAGAGCTTGCTCAAGCTAAGTTGAGGGAAGAGATGGAGGTGATGCGGAGGTCCCTTCAGGCTGATTGCTCGAGATACAGATTGGAGAGAGATGCTGCCGTCGAAAGGTTGTCGGCTTCCGATGCCCGGATAAGGGAGTTTGAGGAGAATGAGGGAATGATGGATGACATGCTCCAGGACATGTACTTCCGAACTTGGAAGCAGGGCAATCTCTCTTGGATGGATGATTATCCCAGGGTCATGGCCAAGATCTATCTTCGGGCTTTGGAGGAGGCTAAGGCTGAGGCAGATAAAGTGGGTGGAACGGTCTTCAGTATGGATGTGGTCACTGCCCAGTTCACCAAGGAGGAGAAAGTGGCGGTAAAGGAGGGTATGCGGCTGCTTGCTGCTGAAGAGGCAGGTGTGCAGGTAGAGGATGACGACCAGGACGGTCAAGAAGAAGGTGCTGGTAAGTCTTCCTTTCTAGTCTTTCCGTTAACTTGGTTACTCATCACTAATGAATCCTTTTTATGACCGGACAGGCGGGCAAAAGAGCAAGGACAAGACTTTGACGCAACCGGCTCCCTGATTGGACCTGGAAAATTCTTTTTGTAGGCTTGGCATTGTTGTATCTGTTAGTCTTAAGACAGTAGAGTAACTTCTAAATTGTAATTCTTGCTACTTGTAATAATCAACATTATTCTTGACGTGTAATTTTTTAACTTAAGCTGATTTTGTCGTTTCTTGAATATTTGTTGCTATTTCGACATATCGTATGAGAAATGTGGCTATGTATATTCTTGTAATTGAATTGTGTTTGATGTTAGACTCTGGTTCTACACCATGATTTTATGACTTGCAATATTAGCGTGTGGTGTGAACAAATTATAGTCATGTATTTGTACATAAAAGAAGAAAATACCGCCTTTCATGTTTTAATCGTAGATGGCAGTCTTGAATATCTTGTAGGACCGAGCATAGAATGTAGTCGAATGTCCTGCCACTGTGAGTCCCTATACCCATTGGCGAGTATCTCCTACTCTGTATCATGTACTTTAGGGATTGTTATAGGGGATAGGAAAAAAAAAGCTTCTTAAGTAAAATTGAAATACGTGAAATAGTAAAACTTCCAATCACGGAAGGCCTTCGAGGTGGTTAAGTTCGTGGAAAACGGGTTTTGTAGTCACTTTCCCTAGCTGTGGGTCTTGGAGACATTTGTCACCCATCTTACGCCTCCGCGGGGAGTTAATTCTTTTTTACCACAGCCGCACTTAAGACACATCGGAGCCGAGATCGCGCACAGTAACTACCCGGGCCATTATGGCCCGTAATCGTGGGTATTATTCGATTTACTGTGGCCGGCTAGCGTGGGTGCCGATCGTCAACTGTGAACTGCCCCTGGCTGGCCACACCTTATGTTGGGGCTTATAGTCGGTTCACAGTTGCCGGCGAGCCTAACGCCGTAATGAGCTGCCTCGGCTATAGTCGGCCTTCTCGGTGGCTTATAATCGGCTCATTACAGTTGGCTTTAAGGGCCGTCGCGAGCAATGAGTTAACCCGCAGCAGAGGGATGCTGGAGCAAAAGTGTCTCATTGGCGAGGGCATAGATTCGCATAGTACCTGTTAGGTCTTGTCCAGGTGAAGTTGTGTTGTGGAGCGCTTTGAATAGAAGTGCTGTATACTCAGGATTTTGTTCAACAGAAAAGGATAAAGTTAACAAGCAGCCAAGATACAAAGGAACAAAAAAAAGAGACAAGGTTTTTTAAAGTGGTTCGGCACGAAAAGGCCTACGTCCACTGATTCTCTTTGTTAATTCACTTCATATGGGCAATACAAGTTAAGAAAAGTATCGACGGAGGTGTTGGATGTTCCATGCCCTCTGGAACACCTCTCCGTCCACTGTTGACAAAATATAGGCTCCGTTGTGGAGATCTTTATGAATTACATATGGTCCATCCCAGATTGGGTCTAGTGCTCCGGGGCGAGGGAAGATTCGCTTGAGGACAAGATCCCCTTCTTGTAAGGTACGATGCTTGACTTTGGAGTTGTATTGTGCTGCCACTTTTTGCTTGTGGGCTGCTGTTTTGAGGATTGCATCGTTTCTTCTCTCCTCGATTAGATCCAAAGACATGTGAAGGAGTTCTTCGTTCTCTTCTGGGTTATAGTGGATCCGACGATGGGAAGGCACAATAGTTTCAATTGGGAGCATAGCCTCCGATCCGTATGCCAAAGAGAAAGGAGTGTACCCTGTCGATGTTCTGAAAGATGTGCGATAGGCCCATAGTGCCGTAGGAAGTTCATCCACCCAAGCGCCCTTTGACTTTTCGAGCTTCTTTTTGATTAGAGTTTTCAGAATTTTGTTGACCGCTTCGACTTGTCCGTTTGCCTGGGGATATGCTACGGATGAGAAGCTTTTATGAATTCTGTGTTCTTGGCACCAGTTGGCGAATTCCTCGCTGTCAAATTGAAGTCCATTGTCTGATATGATTTTGAGTGGGACTCCGTACCTGCACAGAACATTTTTGATCAAGAAGTTAATAACTTTTGCTGAAGATACTTTATTTAGAGGTTCCACTTCCACCCATTTGGTGAAATAATCAACTGCCACTATAGCATATTTGGCCCCGCCTCGACCCATTGGTAGCTCGCCGATTAAGTCAATTCCCCATATCGCGAAGGGCCAAGGGCTGGTCATCTGAGTAATCTCGGTTGTTGGTAGCCGAGGGATCTTAGCAAATTTTTGGCATCTGTCACACTTCTTGACGAAATCTAAGGCGTCCTTGCTTAAGGTGGGCCAGAAATATCCGTATCGGAGTATCTTTTTTGCTAATGTTTGCCCCCCGGTGTGATCTCCACAGCTCCCCTGATGGATGTTGGATAAGATTTCCTTGGCTTCCCTTCCGGCGACACACCTTAATAATGGGTTGGAGAAACCGCGCCGATAGAGGATGTCTTCTTGTATCGTATAGCGGGACGCTTTCCTCAAGATTTTCCTGACTTCATTGCGCCCGTTGGGTAGTGTGCCACCTTGTAGGTAGTCTCGGATGGGAGTCATCCAAGTTGCTTCTTCGGCTGCGGCTATCAGATTCACTTGTTCAAAACTCGGGACTGTTTGCTTTGAGATGGTTACTGCCCCGAAGATGGCGATGTCTCTCATACTCGCTTGCTTCGCCAATTCGTCGGCCTCTTGGTTCTCTTCCCGAGGGATGTGTTTGACTAAGTACTGATCCAATCGGCTGAGAAGCAACTTGGTCTTCTTTAGATATGCGATGAGTCGTTCCTCTCGAGCTTGGAATTCCCCTAGTATTTGATTAACAATAAGTTGAGAATCGCTATGAAGACACAAAGAATTGGCTCCAATTTCTATGGAAATTTCTAGTCCAGCTGTCACTGCTTCATATTCTGCATCGTTGTTGGTGGCAGCGAACTCCAACCTTATAGCATAGTGCAGTTTATTTCCCTTGGGAGTGATTATTACCACACCTGCCCCCGAGCCTTGTTCGTTAGATGCACCGTCCACAAAGAGATTCCACTTGATATCTTCCGTTATTTCCTTATCCTCGTTGGTAGTGAATTCTGCAATGAAATCGGCCATGGCTTGTCCCTTGATGGCGGTGCGAGGGTGATAGGTGATATCATATTGACTCAGCTCAATACACCATTTAAGTAGTCGCCCGGAAGTGTCGGGACGATGGAGTACCTGCCTCAGTGGTTGATCGGTCAGAACTTTGATGGAATGGGATTGGAAGTAGTGACGTAGTTTTCGTGAAGTGATTAGTAAACAGTATGCTAACTTTTCAAGCTTAGGATATCTGACTTCTGCCCCAGTAAACCTTTTACTGACGAAGTAAACTGGTCGTTGCGTGCGGTTGTCTTCCCTTACCAAGGCAGCGCTTAGAGCGTGAGATGACACAGCAAGGTATAGGTATAACTCTTCGCCTTCGCTTGGGGTCGAGAGTACCGGTGGTTTCTGGAGGTGTTCGATTAGGTTAAGGAAAGCGGTTAAGCATTCGTCCGTCCATTCGAACTTTCCTTTACCTTTCTTTAGAGCTTCGAAAAAGGGGACACACTTGTCCGTTGCTTTGGAGATGAATCGGCTTAGGGCAGCCACTTTTCCATTTAGGCTTTGCATTTCCTTTCGGGTGGAAGGTATTTTGATGTCCCTTAACGCTCGGACTTGTTCAGGGTTTGCTTCTATCCCTCGAGCATGGACGATGAATCCTAAGAATTTTCCCGATGACACTCCGAAGGAGCACTTTAGTGGATTCAACTTCATTCCATACTGTCGAAGTACCTGGAACATTTCGCCTAGGTGGCTTACGTGATCTTTGGCTTTCCGCGATTTTACCAGCATGTCGTCTACATATACTTCCATTGTTCGTCCTATTAGCCCTGCGAACATCTTGTTGACGAGGCGCTGGTAGGTGGCTCCTGCATTTTTAAGTCCGAAGGGCATCACTTTGTAGCAGTATAAACCCCTGTCGGTGATGAAACTAGTGTGGTCTTGGTCGGGAGCATGCATAGGAATTTGGTTATATCCTGAGTATGCATCCATAAAAGACAGGAGTTCGTGCCCGGCTGTGCTGTCTACAAGTTGGTCGATTCTGGGAAGCGGGAAGCAATCCTTTGGGCAGGCGTCGTTTAGGTTGGAGAAGTCAATGCAGGTCCGCCACTTCCCATTAGCCTTCTTTACTAGTACCGGGTTGGCGATCCATTCTGGGTAAATAGCTTCTCGTATGAAACCATTGGCGAGTAGATTCTTTACTTCTTCATCGAGGGCTGCTGATCGCTCTGCCCCCATACTTCTCTTTTTTTGTTTTACAGGCGCCTTGGTAGGATCAATGTTTAATACGTGGCATGCTATGTCGGGGGAGATTCCGGTCATGTCAGCGTGTGACCAAGCGAATACATCCGAGTTGTGGCGGAGAAAATCAATGAGTTGTTCCTTCACTTCAGCTTTCAACTGGGACCCAATTTTCAGTAGCCTACTTGAGTCGTGCTTGTCTACAGATATAAACTCCATAGCCTCTGCAGGCTCGGCGGTGGCCTCCTCCTCTTTGTCCCTAGGGTCTAATTCGTTGAAAGGGTCGCTGGTGTATCGAAGAGGAGGGGCTTTCTTTAGTTGCTATGCTTCAAGGTTTTTTGTGCAGAGGGCAATCTCTACACCTTTCCCCTTATCTTTCTTGTGGTTGTTACGAAGTTCGGTTACATAGCAGTCTCGTGCAATATCCTGGTCTCCTTCCACTTCCCCTACCTCATTGTCTGTTGGAAATTTCATTTTCAGGCACCATGGGGCTAGGACAATCTGGAAGTCAGACAAGGCTGGTCTTCCTAAGAAGGCGTTGTAGGCCGAATGATTTTCTACCAGCACAAACATTTGTTTCCTTACAACGGAGCGGGGATGGCTTCCAATCTCAACAAAGAGGTCCAGCTGCCCGAGGGGCATCTTCGCATCCCCAGTGAAACCGTGTAGTGGTTTATCGCAGGGAGATACATCCTTCATTGATAGCTTCATTTTGTCGAATGCGTGTTTGAACAGGATATTTACAGAGCTTCCAGTGTCTGCCAGGATTCGGTAAACTTCGGCGGGACCGAGTCGGGCAGAGATAACCATGGGATCCATGTGAGGGTACTGTCTTCCTTCTAGGTCGCGTTTACTGAATGTGATGTCATCACTTTCTTTCCGCTTTGGGTGGCGCTCTTCTATAACCATATTGACACAGTCTCTATTGTCTCTAAGCGACTTCCCATATCTTTCCATCTCTCTCCAACTTCTGTCTGCGATGTGCGGACCTCCTGAGATGGTATGGACCACTATCTTCTCTTGACTAGAGCTGCTAGCATTGCGGTTTCCTCTGTCGGTCCCTGGTGAGGGTAGCCTTGGGTTTTCATTGGCAGGAGCTGGAGTTCTGTCTTGACTTTTTACATAACGCTCCAGTTTCTTCCTTCTGATGTGTTCCTCAATCAGATCTCGGAGATGATGGCATTCGTTGGTATCGTGTCCGTGAGATTCGTGGAAGCGGCAGAATTTTCCAGACTTCTGTGCGTTATCTGATTCCTTCTTGTATGGTGGGCGTTTATATCTAACTTCGCCTTGGGTGGCAAGGAAGATATTTTCGACGGTCTCGTTCAAAGGGGTGTAAGTGTCGAATCTTGGTCCTGGCCGATATAGGCGCTTTTCTACCTTCTTGCCCCCAGCATTGTCTCTGGAATCATTTCTTCGAACGTCCCTCGCCACAGCAGGGGCGTTGCCATGGGTCGTCTTACTTTGCTGTCCTGACTGCCCCTCAATGGCAGCATCCTCAAGCCTCATGTATTTCCCGGCTTCATGGAAGAAATCGGGTAAAGTAGCTGGTTTTTCTTTTGTCAACCTTCTAGCAAATTTAGTGTCCGGATGGACCCCACTGCAGAGGGCCATTAGGATAAGCTTCTCATCGGCATCTTGAACTGCGGCTGCTGCGGCGTTGAATCTGGTTAGGTATTGCTGCAGCTTTTCTCCGGGTTTCTGTTTGACGCTGGATAAGGAATAAGCGTCCTTAGGTTGCTCCACATGAATGCGGAACTGACTGATAAATTTTTCTTTCAACATTTCCCATGAGCTGATGGATCCTTGGGGTAGATGACAGAACCAGGAGGTAGCAAGATCTGCTAAGAAGAGCGGAAAGCATTTGCACAGTACTCCCTCTGTTGCTCCACTCATGAGCATATGCTGCGTGTACCTCTGTAGGTGTACAACGGGATCGGAGGTTCCTTTGTAGGGTTCCATTGTTGGCATCTTCCATTCTCGGGGGGTGATAGCAATTTCGATATTGTGGGCAAAATGGCTGGTTACCCTAGCGCCTATCCCTCGATCTCTTTGCTCCCGCTGGACACACTCTCTGAATAAGCGTGCCATCCTTTCATCAGAACTTGGAGCGGATAGAAATGAGTTTGGTTCTGTTCTGTGGGATTGATTCCGTCCAGACGACCTGTAGGGATGGTATCGTCTATCATTCCTCATATTTTCCCGTGGCTGCCTTTGGTCTTCTGGGAGCATGCTTGGGTCAGCTACAGTTGGCCCTTGCCTTGATCTCCCCCTGTTGGGTTCTGATCTAAGCACTTCCTCGGGTCCAACTTCGGGCTGAACTCTAGCTCGGCCCCGTTCACCGGTGTTTCTGTTGTTAGGCAGCATGACAGGCTCAGCTACAGTTGACCTTCGCCCGGTACCTTCCCCGTTGGGTTCGGTACCAAACGTTTCCTCAGGCCTAACTTCGGGCTGTGCTCGGTCTCGGCTCCTACCATGGCTACTTCTGCCGTTAGCTCCTTCGAAGAAGGAAGATCTTTGCTGTCTCTGAGATCCTCCAGACTGGGACTCGCCCCATGATTCAGTGTTGCGGTTGGATTCTTCAGCGTCCCTCAAGCGTGACATGAGATGGTCCACCAAGGCTTCCTGCTGGGACGTGAAGCGGTTAGTTACTTCAACCACAACTCTGTCCAGATCTGCTCTAGTAATTGCTGCAGGCTGTTCTGCGGCGGGAGCAGTTGGGTTAGCCTGTTCTCCATTTGTTACCGTTGCTGGAGGAGGACGATTTACTTGATTCGTGACAGCCGGATCTGGAAGACTGCTGGATGCGACGTTTTTTCCTTTGTTAACATCTTTTCTCTGTTTGGGAGGCATGTTTTCCAAGTGGCGGACGATGCTGTTAGGAAAACTTGTTAAGTAGATGAAGCTGAAGCTTCGAGCTTCTAGCTCTCAATGAAAGCACCAAAAATGTTTGCACAAAAAATGGACAAACACCTCAAAGTCGTATGATTTAGTAGAGCTTATGTTGTTCTTAGCGATTTTGGAGGTTTATGCAAATATTTGAAAAGCAGGGACTAAACTGTAAAAAGACACGCAAGTTTATAGTGGTTCAGCCAGAATGTGCCTACGTCCACTTTTTATGTTATTTCACTTCTCTAGTTTTGATTACAAGTACAAAGCTTTGATACGAGTAAAAGAAAGTTGTTTGAAGAGTTCCTTCCGTGCTTGAGCTCTCAAAACTTGTCCCCATTGTTGTACCCCTGCCCCTCTATTTATAGAGTGAGGTTGGGAGCAGGGGTCTTGGATGTATATAGCTGCTGGTGGGCCTGGGCTGATGCAATCTGGCCTGGCACACCTTGGTTCGGCATCCCATGGTTCGGTGGTAGGAGTGCGATGGTTTGGACCGGTAATGCTTGGTCCGGGGGTTTGGTTCGGTGAGGTTGGTCCGGTGGTTGGTTTGGTGAGGCCGGATGTAGCTTGGTTCGGGGGTTTGGTTCGGTGAGGCCGGATGTAGCTTGGTTCGGTGGTTGGAATGGTGAGGCCGGATGTAGCTTGGTTCGGTGATTGGAATGCACACAACAGTAGGAGATAGATAGCATCGTAGACCGAGGATACAGAAATCTCCGGTAGATCGATGCCTATTATAAAAGAGTTTGCTCCTTTACGAATCATTCGAAGATTGGCGAGATCGTCGACCAATTATAGATATCATTAAAAATGGAGTTATGGGGTGCTCCAGAATTGAAAGAAGACGAATAGTGAAGGACACGAATGGATTTTTAGAACCGCAGGGAACGTTCCAAAAATTCAAAAGAATTGAGTCAAAGGAAGAGATTGAAACTCGAATGAGAGTGATTCTGTAAATACATTTACCCTATATGTTGAGTTTTGCCTAGAGCTACCTAAGCTCTGATACCAACTGTAACGACCCGAAATTTTGGACCATTCGCATCCATTATAAGTGTATAGGTAGACACTCATGCCGGAGTTGAATTGCTCAAAATACTGCGTTGTTAATTTAAATTTGGCAAAACTGAACATATACAGTAAATAAATAATCATAGATCACAGACACAGAGTAATAATTGCAGCGGAAATAAAAGAGATAGTAGTTCATGAAGCTACTATATGAATATATAAAATACATCAGAGTTTACAACAGAAGGGTAATACGATACATCAGAGTTAAACCAGATACAACGGAAGAGTAACATGATACATCAGATACAAATCAGAATACATCACTGGATCATCGAATACTGAAAGCAGAATAGATGGCTGGATCTTCAAGCAAAGCTCCAACTCCAAAGGTGAGTCTCGAATACTGGTACACTCAGTCTGACCCGAGCGTAAAGCAAAATACAAAACACTCGAGTCAGGATTAACATTCTTATATTAATAAATCCAACTCAAGTGAAATAGCAATTGAAATACAAGTAACTCAAAGGATGTTTGGAATAACCATCCTTTAAGGATCCGTCAAACTATCTACTAGATAGTAATATACGCTAAGTAGATAATGTCTATCAGTAATAATAAGATATCAAAATAGCGTTAAGTCATGGCCCATTCCACCCTTAACACATTTTTATTCTCGAAAGCATATACAAGACCGTAGTTTCCCCAAAACCGGAAGTCACCAGAGGGCAATCCATATACTAAAGGTACAAATCAAAATCGTAGTGGTCGCGCATAAATGGAATACAAGTATGACAAGGCACATGAGGCAATACCCAAGGTAGTGATACTACCGTTCGCCAGATCCGGACTGGTGAGAACGCAACGCCGCAGCGCCCGCAACACCGTGAAACACACTCCCAAAATCAAGGGTGCACCAATCGACAACAAGTAATAAGTAGTTCGAAGAAGTGTGTCCACTTGAGGTAGCTAATCCTCCATTGGCCCGGCACAGCTCCTGTTTTAGTCATTTCCAATTTGACACAAGTGTCAAGGCTATCCATTATCGTTCACTTTCTTCAGTCATCACGTACATCATTTCAACCACTTCATTCTGGATCATCACTCCGCGTATAGTTATTAAAGTGGTTTCGGTTCAGATAGAGAGTATATCCATTACTGATCCCGGTCTCTTTAATAACTTTCGTAATTATTACACCGATTGGTCGTTTATATATTTCAAAAACCAAATCAAATTAAATTTCAAATAGAATTCGTAAACCAACAATTCATTTGTCTTTCCAAATCAATTTCCAAAATTTACGTTTCAAACTTCTAAATTACCATTTCAAAACCTTATAATTCAATTTCAATTTCTATTTAAAACAATTCAGTATTGATTCAAGTTCGCAAATAAGTTTTCTTCCAAATCATTTGAATTAATATACTTTAACATTCAAATCAATTTCAAATTCATTTATCGATTCCATTTATCATTCAAAACAATTCTATTTAATTTCCAATTCATTAAATCAATTTCCTAAGTCCAACTTCATTAAATCAAAACTTACAATTTTGAATTAAATTAAATTCGTCAAATCAATTCTTTCAATTACAAGTCTTACATTAATTCCAAAATATCACATTTTCATTTCTTGTTAAAGAAATTCCATTTCGCTTATTTACTTTCTTAAATAATTTTTCCAAAACTCACTTAATAAAGAAAACTCAATTTCAATTATTACGAAGTAAAATCCACTTATTCAAAAGTTCAATTTCTTAATTAAAAATACAATTCAATTTAATCATTAAATAATTCAATCTTATTTAATTTATTAAATAATTCAAAACTTAATTATTAAATAACTTCAAAGTTTAATAATTTCAAACTTAATTATAAATTCAAACTTAATTATTAAATCATTTCAAAGTTTAATAATTTCAAACTTAGTTATAATTTCAAACTTAATTATTAAATCATTTCAAAGTTTAATAATTTCAAACTTAATTCAATAATTTCTCAAATTAAACAACATTCTTTCATCAATTACATTGTTGATATTTTGTTTCAGATTTTTATATATTACATTTTCTTTTCATAAAATTTCCAATTTCAACTTCATTTCAAAACCGTATTTTTATTCAAATAAAATCTTCGTTTTATTTTTAAATCAAATTATTGACCAATCGGGTTTTATTTAATTTTCTGTCCTAGGTCAAAGTTCAATTTGGGTATTTATCATTTCAACCCGATTCCAATTCAATTAAAAATCAAAGCATAACAAAGGGAACTTGCAGTGTGATAACTGGGATGGTGTCAAAGTAAATAAACAATCAATAACAACAAACAATAACAATCCAATAATCAATTCAAATATTCCCGAAATAACCTTATAAATTCGCATTGTTATTTGTACGAATTAATATAATTATTTCTAGAATCTACACTATCATCTCATGTAGATTAAAGATTATTACATTACAGTTCTTCACTTGTCATCTATTTACAATTTCATACATCATTAATTTAACAACATACATTCAGCGGTTCAAGGTGTAATTAAATCATACGTGTCAATAAATTTAACAGTTAAAGGGGTCATATTATACAATGTCATTAAATTAAATTTAACATTTAACTATCCTATATCAAGTTCAATTGCATACTATTTATCATTTTAACATTTACAATTTAACGTCCAATATAAACATCAATAATCAATAAATTATCAGCCAAACTGTATTATCATCGCATAAATAATTAACAGATAATGGTGTCAGATGTCACAGGTGAACTAGTACATGTAATAACATAAATAACAGTATAAATAACTAACAGCAGCATATTTCAATTTGTCGTTCCAATTGAAATCAAATCTAATAAATAAAAGAACGTTAATCGTGAGTGATTGCTCACCATCCGAGGCTAGAGAGATCAAGAGATGACTCGGATACGAACACAGATACAAATACTAACTACCGGGACAGCAATAGGCTATGAATCACTGCGATAGATTGGATACAGAATTGTAAGTCAGGATGGCACGATATTGATGAAAATGAGATAAAATACATATATATCAATTTAAACATATATATTTAAAATATATATTTATTCTTAGATCAAAACAATATTAAATCCCAATACGTATGATATCTATATAATTTAAAACTAAACTCACATACATGTCAACATAAAAAAACCAATAATATTACAACATATATACACTACAGGCCCATATAGAATGTGTATACCATACACGTGCACTTTTCAACAAACAATTAAAATATTTTGACACTTTTTACAAAATCTAAAATATATGACATAGTTATATATATACACACACCCACGTACGAAAAGACACTCCTTCAGATTTAATATATAAACTAACCATGTTATAAACTTGTATAAGTTTGACTGTAGACAAACAAAATACTTGAACAATATTAATTTTAAACATTTAACATATATACCAAAATCGAAGTCAAACTGATTTGTACACTCGTACCCTTCATATAAAATTCAATATCAACTAGATAATATGTACACATAATATATCCATATAGACCCTAACCATATTCAAACATCATGTTTGGATCATAACGTATATATATTTTAATATGTAAAGTAAAATAGATATCAAAGCCTGGAAAAATAGCCCACAAATATAGGATTCTGTAATCAACTATACAACAGATACATATTATATTCTATATAAATATTTATCATAAACCACACATTACAAACAACTAAGTATATATCCAAACGTAGATTTGCATTGCTTATATAAACCAAATCAATATAACTTTGCATATACTTTAATAGATGTAACCGTACAATTTAAAATATGCTACAGGTTAGTAAGGTTTTACGTATAAAAAAAATTATATCTTTTGAAAGCCAAACCATAGTATACTCGCATGCCTAAACAACTTATAAAATGATATATAATTCTGCAGAGCAAACATATATTAACTATAGATTATAAAACATATATAAACCCAAATACATCTAACTGCATATATATTCACCTTATACAACAACAGAAGTTTCGGTCATGCACACCTTCTACTTGGACACGCACACCTTCTTATATACGCACTTGGACAAGAGGGCAGAGGAGGCTAGGCTAGAGGGCTACGACGAAGGGGACAAGCGGTCAGTAGGCTGAGGAGCTTCGGCGGCAGGTCTCGGGTTGGATGGTGACCGGCTTCAGAGTTGGTTGTATGGCTGTGGAGGGGCACGTGGTGGGTGGTTTCGTAGCTGAGGGAGGCGAGACGTGGGTGGAGGGAAAAAGACGGTCGATGGAAGAGGGAAAGGACAAGGCTAAAGGAAGAAATTAAGTTTGCATGGGTGGGGTTGGATCTGAGAGGAGGAAAAAAAAACTCGGCAAACCAATTGAGGAACAAAAAGGCAGAGGTGAAGCAGGCTCGGGAAAATGAATGAGCTTTGTTTTTTTTCTTTTTTTTCTTTCACCGATGGAAATTGTGCAGTAATAAAGCAAACTATGGGAATGGAAAGGTCGCGACTTAAATTTGCGTAAACATTAATAGTAGTGGCTGCAGTTTGAATTTGGATGGACACCACAAACGTACCGATGTGATTAACAACTTTACAGATTCCGTTGTCCGTCGAACGCTGAAACAAGCAACAGAGTATACCAAGGAGATCAGCACGATGAATCGATCAAAATTGTATACAAACATCAGTGGTACGATTTAATTATAAAAATTCGAATTTTCTAATAGCGGAAAATGCAAGAAAAACGTTGAAAAATAAGATCGACGGAGCCAAAGATGTCCGAATTTGGAAAAACGACAAACTGACGTCTTGCTCAGAAGATGGTTTAGAATTTTTCTATGTAAAAATATTTGGGTTTCGAAACATTTTATTTTCATCACTTTTTAACTGATTAAATTGAAGTAAATTTACGCGCGAAATAAACTTTCATATTTTCGGACGAAAATTTACCAGTTGCTATGTTTAACTAGACGTATTCCAAATATTAAATTTTTATTTCAAAATTTTATCGTTTAAAATTTCACAAAATTTCAACTAATTACGCTATTAAAACAGTTGAAATTTACAGGTCGTTACAGAAGCACTAAAAGAAGCAACTTGTGAGGAAGACAAGAAGATGGCGCTCATAGAGGCCAACTCTTGACTCGAGGCAGCTACCGAAGCCGGTAGAGAAGAAACCAAATGTTTATTCGACCCGCTCATTGTCGAGTTCAATGCAAGAGTCCTCATACATCGTGACATGTCTTTCTTGGGCGAGAATTATCTCGAGTCACTCACCGAAGAATATGATACTTTGATTAGAATTAAAAAGGTAGAGCTGGGTGTCGGAGAAATCGATGAAGAGGCTTTGGTGAGGGAAGTGCTTCGAGGCAACGAACCCTCAGATTTATCTACGGCTAAAGCCCTCTTCGGAGGAGGTTCTCCTGCATCAAAGGATAGAGAGCATGCCGCTGGCCCGTCTGGCTCCGAGCCCCAGATTCCTCCTCCCATTGACTTGACCAAAGCTCCATCGCTTAAGCCTGTTCGTCGATGGAAATTCTATCGGTTTAGAAAACCGTCGAACGAATTTAAAATAAAAATAATCGCAAGCGCACGGCGTACTATTGAAGTACGTGGCGAGTACGGGTCGATCCGTAGGGAATTGTTGGTTTTAAATTTCTATTCAATCAAATTAAACCAAAGTTGAGAGTGATTAGCTAAAAAAATGAGAAAAACAAGTAAAAGAAAATTGATAAAAATATGAGAGTTTGAGGACAATTTAGAGATAAATCCACTCTCTAGATCACATAAATCAACAAAATGAAGTTATGATCTCTCTTTTCTTGTCATTAGTGTAATTAGTTGATGTTCTTATCATAAGTATGGTATATTTATGCTATTAATTAGCCCAATATAAACCATCAAACTATAACACAACCACTAATACACATTTAACTCTTATGAAATATGACAACAAAGTTGAAATAAAAATCTATTTTAAGCATAGCCTATTAACTATTGTTTAGAAATATAGGCTATCAAATTTCAATTTCAACATTCACTTCTTTACCATAATCATATTTAGATGAAGAGGCAATTTGTGTTATGTTTGTTTAAGCATAGCCTATTTGTTATGAACAATATAGACTATCAAATTCAAAGCTAAACAACATCATTAAACCACTTCAAGTGTTTCCATTAAAGCACAAAAAGAGAGTATAAACATCAAAATGTTGCATCTACATATTAGAGAGCTTCATTACCCCTAAATTGTAGAGATTAAGCTCTCATATTTGTTATCAAATCAACAAATGTAGAAAACAACATGAAACTAACAAGAGGAAAAGAGAGAAAAATGAAAGAAAAAAAACTATTCTACTTGCATGAAAAATAAATCTACACTACTAGCATGAAAGTAAATAAACAAAAGAAGCATGTAAAAGAAAGAGAGCACTAATTAACATTGCATAAAAAAATGGAAGTTGCATGAAAATAAAAATGGCTAAGTAGCCATGGAAAAGAGAAGAGAGCTTTATTTTATTTGATCTAAAACAAACTAAGAGAGACTAAGGGGGGAGGGGTTACATGAAGATATGGGGTATTTATACAAGTGTTAAACCCTAATTCATATTTTTGGGGAATGCCCAAATTTCCCTTGAGGTAGTGTGGTAGCCAAGTAATCATTAACATCCTCTAATCCCCCACTTAAATGTACATGAAGCTTTAATGTCCTTTTATCATGTGCTTAGCTCCTAATTTGAAAATCAAGGTAAGTGGGTGGGGTCCTCCATGATCTTCATTTTGAATTATTTCCATCTTCATTCCTTTGTGTTCTATTTGTGCATGCATATCTTCTTCATCAAACCACTTGTAATTGAAATCAAATTCCTACAAAATAGTATGGAAATTTATAATTAAATTTTCTCAAGTTAATTTATGCACAAAAATGTCTGTTTTGCCCTTGGGATGAAGATGAATATGTGAAAATTTGGAATTATTTGAATTTTGGTTTAAACAAGTTAAAATACTCAATATGATCATTTATTTAATTTAAATAGATTAAATATGGTGGTAAAAATATGCACATTTATGTGCACATCAAATCCCCCCGAGCAACATGTAGGTTACGATCCGGAGAAGCCTGGACTTGGCATCCACATGTTGTCCCCAATTTCGTAGGGTGATACTCCCAAGACGACTGAGAGCCAAATGGAAGCTGGTATGTGACCCCACCTTCTAAAGTTCATAGAGTCATCGCTTTTGGCGAACAACTGTCGTATCTTAGCATTCACTTTCCATGAATTCGTGCAGGTCATTCTGGCCCTGAACTGACTCCAACAGCGATGTCGCCACAGAGCGGGAAGAAAAAGAAACTGAAGTACTCCCCACCAGCGACACCCCTGGTCCTGATGCTCAAGTAATAGGGGCGCTCGAGGAAGATAAACCCGAGATCCTTCCCCATAGAGGGGCACGATGACGTCGAAATCACGGGCACTTTCGAGCACACCTCCAAACTCAGCATGAAGGAGCAACTCAAGGAGTAGAAAAAGGAGAAAATCAAAATAAAATTAGAACCTCAAGTGGAGCTCGACAATCCCTCAAATAGGCCGCTGAAAGTTATTCTCCCTGGTGGGATCACACCTTTTGAAGTTCCTCCTCCTCCTTTGAGTACTCCGTCGCTGGGAAGCAAAGGGTCCAAAAGGAGGTGCTTGGATGAGGAAACTTCGGAGAAACCAAAGAGGGAAAGAAAACCAAGAAGTAGTTGTTGCCTTGCCACATTTTGCTCAACTTAAGTAACTTAGTACCATGCGGTTGTTTTCCTCCCCCTCTTTTTTTTTCTTTAGTCATCGTAGATAGATTTTGGCTCCGGACTTTGGAGAAGTTGTAATGAAACTTCTTTTTTGATTAGTAAATAAAATTTTGCTTCTTTGTATTCCCAGACTCTCATCGCTTAGCTTATAATTTAATCTGTAATTGAGATTCAGAGTCTTGTGGGTCATGTAAATTCTAGTCCGCTTTCACAGGACTTAGATATTTTTGAATTATTTATACTCTAGTCCGCACTTTGGGGACTCAAAGTACTCTAGTCTGCGCTCTGGGGACTTAGAGATTTTTGAATCATTTATACTCTAGTCCGCACTCTTGGGGACTCAAGTATTCTAGTCCGCACTCTAGGGACTTAGAGATTTTTTGAATCGTTTATACTCTAGTCCGCACTCTGGGGACTCAGAGTACTCTAGTCCACACTCTAGGTATTTAGAGATTTTTTGAATCGTTTATAATCTAGTCCGCACTCTGGGGACTCAGAGTACTCTAGTCCGCACTCTGGGGACTTAGAGATTTTTTGAATCGTTTATACTCTAGTCCGCACTTTGGGGACTCAGAGTACTCTAGTCCGCACTCTGGGACTTAAAGATTTTTTGAATCGTTTATACTCTAGTCCGCACTCTATGGACTTAGATTCCTTTAATCCTCACTCTGGGGACTTAAAGATTTTTAGTTTTGTGTGTGCGTTCATATGCCCGACAGATTAATGCAATTTAATTTTCTCATGGAATTTTAAAACATGGAACACCAATAGTTCATAGAAAAGCAGCTTCAAGCCTTTATTGATTGTAGAAAATAAGGGCAAACTAAATGGTCTTATTACATGTCGGAAACAAAGAACAACAAAAGAAACATATACTAGAAATAATTGATACTAAACTGCAAAAGAAATATACTAAGTATAATAACGGCGCAAATGCTCACTATTCCATGCTCTGGGGAGCGTCATGCCATCAACAGCCACTTGCTTGAAGGTTCCTTCTCCAAGCCCCCATTCGATGACGTAAGGACCTTCCTATGTGAGATTCTCATATGTGGGGCGACCAGAAAAACTCGCTTCAAAACAAGGTCGCCCACATTGAAAGTTCTTGGTCGAACTTTTTCGTTATAATATCGGGCGACTCAGTGCCGATATGCGGCCGCCCTTAAATCCGCTTCTTCACGTTTCTCATCGACAAAGTCCAATGATTCCAGTAAAAGAACTCGGTTCGTTCTAGGTTCATAATGGGACCTAAAATGCTCCACGAACTTCGCCGCTAACTCATCAAACCTGAAGATCGATCGCGGGGGAAGTCTGGTGAACCACATGGTAGCGATTCCGGATAGGGTTACTGGGGAGTATCGGCATTTGGTCGCATCATTTGCCGCAGCTGAGTCCATCATCCACTCATATCTGATTATGTGCTGTCGGGGATCGGTCTTCCCTTCATAAGCTAGAATAGTAGGCTTGCTGAATTTCCAGGGGTACTCAGCTTGTAGGATTGTATTTGTAAATGGAGTATGGCTCTAAGATATGCCCCAATCATCGTTGGTTAAGCCTTGATTCTCCCTCATCAGTTGTCTGACCATAGCTGATAAATCTGGAGTCTGGATGGGAGATGGCAAGTCATTATCCATCCTGCGCAATTGTTTCGGCTGGTGCCTCCTTGGTAGGTGATCACCTAAGTGCGCATCCCGAGGACCCGCTTCACTGTGACCCTGGCGAGGTGGTGGACCAGCTCCCAAGCATGCTCCAGATCCTAAGTTTCCCACTACAGGTTGGGAGCGACTCCCCAGTTGCAGATGAGGGGCAATGGTTCCAGGTAGGGAATCTGAACCATTTCTGTTGGTTTGCTCTTGGCGAGTCGTAGCCAATTGCTCTGTTGCGCCAGTTTGTTCCATTTCGATCCTACGGCGTCTACGCCTGTGGTGTTCATCTGACGAAGTGGAGCTGTCGGATAATGAGTAGGAAGCAGGGCTTCCTCCAGAGTTCCGACACTACTGCTGAGCGATCTAGGTCATCAGGTTGGTGTTCGTTTGAATCTGCTCATTAAGTTATCTCCTACTTTCCACGAGCTCCCTCATCAGCTCATTGAACTCTGCCCTAATGACAGCTTCTGGTTGGTTTGGGATGGTGGCGGGCTCTGCACCTGCATTAGTTTGCTGATTGTTGGGTCCTACTTGCTGGACGTTGGCAATCTCATTAGCATACACGTTGTGGGAGGCAGATTTTGTACGTGGTCTGGCCATCTTAGAGTTATCTGTAGGAACTCTGAATAGAATCTATGAACTCTTGAGAACGAATTCGGATCTCCTTCGGTGGATTTCCTCAATCCAGTAGCAACAAAGTAGGTCCTAATAGCCTGAGAATGTACGCTCTCAATGAAAGCACCAAAATGTTAGCACCAAAATTGGTCACTAACACCCTTGAATAGAGTTATGTAGAGAGATTAATGAAGAAAGTAAATTAAAACAGAGAAATAATGCAATTGAGTGCAAAAAGAACAACAAAAATGAGAACAGATTTATAGTGGTTCAGCATAATTGCCTATGTCCACTTTGAATAGGTTCTTTATTGCTTTTCTAATTACTTAAATACAGATACACTCCGTAAACAAACCACTTGAATACAAGTTTGAATCTAAAAGAGGAGAGTATAAAAAATGGCAGAGTTTCCCTGGAGTTCTCGAGACCCCTGCCCCTCTATTTATAGACGAAGATAGGCTGGTTCCCCTGTGTAGGCCCACAACCAAGATAGCTCGGCCCACAAGTGATGATTCAGGTTGACCGATCCAGGTACACCGACCCACTACCACCGATCCACCCGATGCCGATCCAGGGTTTCCTTATGGATAACTCGAAGAAATGAGGGGTGTGATTCAAAGTGAAAAAGTATCGATCATATCGCCCTGTTGTAAACTTGCTAATTCTCCTGCTGCCTTGCCGAACCACTGCAACCGAGCCCAAATTGCCGACCCACACGTACCGATCCATACGTGTCAGTCCACCAAGACCGACCCACAATGACCGAACCACCATGGCCGATCCACTTTGACCTTCCTTCCTTGACCGAGCCACCCATGCCGACTCATACGTGACAAACCATATATATTGGCCGAACCACATATGAATGATGATCCACATATACCAATCCTCCTAAGGCCGATCCCAACCACACTGACCCAATCACGGCTGACCCACTAAGGACGTTCTACATATGCTCTTCCATAATAGCCACCTACCGAACCACATATACAAGCCGACCCAAACAAGTCACACCAATCCTTTATATTTCCAATCCTTTCTTGGCTTGAATCTCGTCTAGGTCCAACCATATCCTCTGCAACTATCGTCTCATAGCTAGGCCAAGTAGCCGGGTAACACCCACACACAAACACAGACATGATTTTACCTTACGATAACCAAAACATTTCATATCAAATCATGTTATATTGTAATAGTGTCTAGTATACAAATAATAATTAAAATAGCCGAAATTGTTACCATTATTAAATTCCAGCAAATTACGCTGTACAAACAAAATGGCAGGCATGTAGTGGAGTTTGGATTTCCATACAAATGACCAGGTGAAGGGACAACCTTCCGGCAGTGAATCTCTAGAGGAATGTACCGAGAAACCATCACAAAGTTCCTCTACCAACACAAGACCGGCATACCTCTATAACTAGGTAGTACCGAATATGTCATCCCCCGGTCATTACCGACCTTTCCGAGGGCCCTCATAGCATACATCCACAATAATTTACATCCCAAACGTCATAGCGGAAAGAAATATATCTAGAAGGGGATGATCATATCTTGATTGGAATGACCGACTTAGCCTTGCCGCATCTAACCCTGTTTCGGTCATTTCTGGTTGATGAGGCCTGAGGTAACGATTACCTTTCGCATATCACATCGCATCATCTTTGAATGCCACATTGCCATTTTCGTTGATTACTAATTGCCTTCCATAAAAATACAACCCTTGAGCTCGTACGTCTCAAGGAGGGGTGTTAAGCCAAGAGAAGTTGCCTTCTCCGCCACCAACAGATGTACGTTTGTAAAAACCAATGTACGTAATCTTAGAAATGCAATGTCAGACACTCGTCCATACAAGTTGTATAGGAACAGGACAAATCGAAGGTACTTTCCTACCACATCCTGTCAAGAAATCCTTAGGATTAGTAGCGAATAGTCCTTGCAATGGATATTTCATAACGAAGAGACTACTGCTACTATATGCATATTGGGATTTTAACCCCAAACGATCAACAAGCAGTCCTTCACTATGAAAATCCTAAATATCAATGCCACCAATAACCTGCATAATCGAACGCATATACGTTGGTCCGAAGTGGTTTTTAGATAAATCTTATCCCAGTCTCTTCGCACCAACAACGCAAAAGCGTTTCTCAACCTCACACAGAAACTTAGTCTCATAGACTTATCACGCCTCCAACTTTCAACTTGCTATCCTTCGGCCAAGAAGGAAGCTCTATAGATTGGAATAATCACTCTGCACTACACGAATCAACATTCTCAACACAAACGATAATCAAGCCTACACAGTCGGTTACGTAGTAAGTGTACGGCTAATTAGTTCTCGCATCAAGTCGAGGAACTAAAATGGCCAAATTTGATAGTAGGTTATTTAACTATCAAAGCAACAAACAATTATCTAGCACCAAGCAATCACTAGGCCCTTTTAATTAATCTTTTGTTAATTAAATCACTTTTCCAAACCATTTACCTCAAATTATCTTTAGAAAAAGATATATTCTCAAAACCATTTCAATATTTGGAAAACATTTCCATATACTTATTTTAATAATAAGTGAATTCATAATTTAATTAATTTTCAAACTATTCAAACTCCATTTTAAAATATCACTTCTCAAAACATTCATTTTATTTAAAGGATTATTCACTGTCCAAAATCGTTAATATAATTCCTTTACCAAATTCATTACTCCTACACATTTAATTTAAAGGATTATTTTAATAAGCTTTCATATTTAACTTATCAAAATAAGTTGATTTCGAATTTATAAAACAATGTTTATAAATTCCATTTATATTTTATAAAAACTTCCATTTATAAAATTCCTTTACTAACAAATTCCATTTATATCTCATTTATATGTCAAAATCCAATTATAAGTTAATTTACTTATAAATCTCTTATTTACAAATTCATTCTTTTTATAACTTCATAAATTTATAAATCTTATTTACTTATAAGATTCAATTATAATTTCATTTTAACACTTACAAAACTCGTTTATAATTCCCTTGCTTTTATTTATAAAATATAAATTTTATAAATCTTATATATAAAAACCATTTATAATAAGTCCAAAATCCCAATTTAACTTATTTTACAAAATAGTTAACTTCATATTTCAAAAATCATATTTAAGTATATTTTACAAGACCATAACTTTTATAACATAAAAATTATAACTTTTTATTTATTTAAAATAAATTCATTTACTTAACAATTCAAAAATTTATAAAACATATATATTTTCAAAATCACTTTGAAATCCTTTTTAATTTGAAATCGTCATTTTAATATTTTAAGATTTCAAAAATATGGCCCAATGCTGCAAAAGTACTAAATAAGGGGATTCACATCAACCATATCAATCATGGCTTCTAAACATCATATATCACATGATAACAGCATATATAACAATATCTGTAAATAAAAATCAACAACGGTGAGGAATCCAGTTGGATCCCTCCAACATGTCACCTGCAACAAATATACATATGAGAAAACATGTACAATGTCTGCTTTGAGGCAGACGCGCGTACAAAGGGTTCATCCGCTCATACACGGGAACGTATAGGGTCTCATCCGCTAAAATATGTGGGAATATATCCAAATACCAATTAATGTATATATAATATATCATATATCATCCAAACAATCATCAATCAGCATAAATAAATTTTATTCTCACTTATATAAAAATATAAGCGAGTCAGAAAGAGTGAGTTGTACTCACTTTGATTCCAATAGACGTTGCAGCATTTTATTTTGAATAAATTAAACTACCTAAAATTCCTAGTAGCTCCAAATCAATCCAATCCAGCTCCATCGCGTAGTGTTCGCGTATACGAATCCAACGCAACTCGTTTCGTCTAATTTCGACCTCGTATGAAGAAGATATACAGTTTTAAAGATTACACGAATTTATATATAATTAATTTACAACTTTTATTTTTATTTTTAATAAACCTTAAATCTCTGCCGTTCGTTTCAAATCCAACAAATCTAGGCCGCTGTTTTTCTATTCCTTCTTCCTTCACGCGTTTACTCCCCCAGGTGTCGTTCAAACCCAATACGCGACCATAAAAGATTAGAGCTCTCTAGGCCATTCAACAAAAACTGGCGACTAGGGTTAGATAGATTAGGGTTTTGCAAATAGAAAATCTAGTGGCCTTATATAGAAAATTTTCGCGCACTATTCATCCGAAAAATTTTCGAACTCCAAACGAAGCATGCCGCCTGGCGTTTATAATGTTTTACCTCTATTTCGAACACAATGGAATATATATCGGAAGCCAATTCCATTGTATTTGGAAGATAGGTTTTCGAATCGAATTATTTTAATTAAAATTTAGTTAAATAAAATTCTACGCATTTCAGCTTCGCACGACCAAACCGTAAATCCAATTGATAGGAAATTTGAAATCCTATAATAAATCACTATTACGGATCCAATGAAACTCGTTTCGTCAAAATCTAAGACAGTGTCAAAATTGACTATTTTTACACGTTATTTAAATCGATAAATTTCCAATTTCTATAAATTAACTTTTAATTCAATTTTAAAAGTTCCCTAACTCCATTCTAATTCAAATAGAATTTATATCAACTTTATAAATCGTTTTCATTTACATTAAATTCAAATATCAATTATTCCCACAATTCCAAATATTAAATTAAGCAACTTAATTATCTAATTAATCAGTATATTCGAAATATGAGTTATTCAACTTATAAAATTAACTTCTGAATATTTAAAATCAATTAAATATCCTAATTTCGAATGGCTGAAATTCTGGGTCATTACATTATTATTCACCTTGATTAGAATAAGAAATTTGAGATTTGATTGAGATTAATTCCCCTTGCTTGTTTGCTAAGCTTTAGGTTGATTTTCCCCTTTTCTTCCTAAGGTAATGGTCGGCTTGCTCTTTCTTTTTGCTTATGTTTTAGAGTTTGAAAAATGAACGTGAATGGTAAAGGAAATGATATTTTAAAGTAATGGAATTATGGTGCGGAATTCCTAATATGCCCTTGCGTTAATTAATTAACATATAAAACCATTCATAAGCCCATTTATTTAATTAAGCTCGGCCTCTAAAACAATTTCAAATATCAATCCCCTTATCACTATAATATTTACATTATTCTATTTAATTTATCTAATTAAATCTCCTGAATAATGTCATTAAAAATTAGGGGTGTTAAATAGCCAGTTAATTTCTAAGTACAACCATTAGTTACCATGGAGAACTATTGTAACGACCCCGAAATTTAAATTTATTTAATTCGATAATTTAATGAATTTTTGAATATAAATTGTAGAATTAAATAGATAAATTGGAGCGAGTTTCCCCGAATCCCTATGATTTGGTATAAATTGTTTAATTTTATAAATAATAATAATAATAAATAATTTTGAATTTATTATTGATGGTTTAATAAATATATATAGTAATACATGAAATAAAATAACAAATACAACTTGAACAAGAAAACAAAGATATATAAGATAATAAAAAGTAAAACAAATACACTCAACTCGAATATATATGAAATAGCTTGTTTACAAGTTATAGAGAATACAAATTTAAACAACATATTAAAGTAAGAATTGTTACATTGTAAAGTAAATAAAACAAAAAGGAATAAACAACACATGACAAAAATTTAACAACAAAGTTTCAACTTTAAAATGATGCAAGTAAACAAAACAAAAGAAAAAAAAGTATATGTAGAAAGTACAAAAAACAAGAAACTGTACATACATATTAACAAATAGCATAGGTTGTAAACCAAATAGACAAGTATGTAATGCCATCTTCTCAGCATGTACAAAGATCAAATCAGCCGAACAAGTATTGTTTGGTCAACAAAAAAAAATATAAACAAAGAAAAATAATCTGATTAAAAGAAAGTAAGCCACCTACCAAAGTAGAAAAGAAAGTATATAAATATACTCAAGTATAAGAAACCAAAACAAAAGCATGAAGACAGTAAAAGATATTCAAGTTGTAAACTAATATGCAGGCAAATACATAAGCATGAACAAACAAAAGAGAAATCTGTAAATCTAAAACCACATGATACGTATACAAATCAAACAGCATATCTATATAAGTAAAGCAAGAGTGTACTTGCAAGAATTAAATAAGATTGCATGTTACAAGGAAGCATGCTTGCATTTAATGCTTTCGAATTTCAGCCCTACACAAGTAACATCCTCCTTGTACAAACATATTAACCTGTAAACTTCTTTATATCTCCTCCTCATCTCATTTTTTGTTCATCAATGGAAAATTAGAAGAAAAAAAAAGAAAACAAAACATCAACCTAAACATCTTAGATTTAAACATCAAAACAATCAACTCAAGTGAATCAAATCAAGTTCAGATCAACATTCAAAACCTATCCTCTGTTCTACGTTCATTCTGCAAGGCACAAGTGAGTAACTTCACTTTGTCAACTTTCAAGTAAAATTTAGTTGTATGCCAGTGATGTTGATATGGTTTTATGTGAATCTGCTGTGTATTTCTGTTGAACTGTGAATTTTATTCTCCTGTATTTCTAGTTACAGAGCAAAATAAAGTAGAAGAAAACTAATATATCTTCATACAAAACATTATAAGCTTAGGATTTTAAACAAAATAAGTTGTTGAAACTTAAATCTTAGCCTTGAATTTTGTTTTGAAGCTTGACAGTGGAATGTGGTTCTTGTACATTTAAGTTTACAGTAAAAAGAAATTTTGATGTTAAATTTGAATATTTTAATTTGTTAATTTGATTTCATACCTTGAATAAACATACAAAAGTAAGATTTTTAAAACAAGGATGATGATTTTTAAGTAAGTATTCAGGGTGCAATTCGAAAATGAATCAAAAATGCATTTTTATCAATTTCTGTTGATTCAACAAATATTAGATGTTGAAATTCGTTGTGGAGCTAGCTTGATGATTCACGAATACAGGAAAAATGCTAGAAAAATTAAATATTGCAAGAATTGATGGGTCGAAGAAGATTTAGGGTTTTACAACCAAATTTGGTTCGCGGGTTTTCTAGGGAAATGGCGTGGTCGTGGGTTGACCGGAGTAGATCGCAGGAGGGGGAAACGTTGCGTGGTGGCATGATGCGTTTTTGGTTTGGTTGGCGAACTTGCTGGTGGTCGGCAATGTCGGGTCGAGGTGGTTTGTAAAACTTGGGTTTTGTTTCAGGTTTGCTCCAACTAGCTCGATTTTGAGTTCGACTTTGCTAAGGAGTTTTGGGTGGTCGAAGTAGTTGCTGGGGTCGTAGGCGACTTGTGGAAGGGCTCGGCGACGATCGGAGAAGCTCCGATCGAATGTGCACGTGCACGAGCGTTTAACTTGTGTCAGTGGGTCTTGAATTTGGAGGAGAAGAGGAAGGACTCGGAAATTCTGTGGTTTTGGCTCGGGAAAAGGAAGGAGATGCTTCGGTTGGCTCCTGGGTTTGTGCTTGGGAAGACAGTTTGTACTGGAATAGGAAATTAGTATATAAAATTGGAGAAGAGAGGAGGTATAGGGGTGGAGCCGGGGAAATAGGCCAGGGAACTCGGGTTCGACACGGGTAAATTGGGTTTTTGCCTGAGTTCGTTTTGATGCAAGGTTTTAACAATATTACATATAAACAGGTTTTTACAAATACCAGATAAAGGTTTTGACTTAAATTTTTGACAAGTTAATCGAGAATATGATAAGTAATTTCAATGGGAAATGTAAGATCGAATGGAAATTGTAATTAAAAAATGTCATTGCTATTTATAAGTTTGTAGTTTAAAGTTAAATTAACTAATTTGATTTAATTAAAGAATAAGAGTTAACTAATTTAAGTTCTAATTTAGAAATAATAATTAATTGATTACGAAAGTAATTAAGTAATTAATGAATAAATGAATGTGTAATTAAGTTTTAAATAAATAAGATGAATTGATAATTAATTAAGATTAATTCACTGATTTAAATATAACTAAGAAGTGATCAATTTGAAGTTTGGAATTAATTAATTAGTTAATTAATGATTTATTGATCCAAATAGCGGTTTGTTCGAAAGGAATAAATTTATTGAAATATAATATTAAGTTAATGAAACTTATTATAGTATACGTTGATAAAAATTAAGGGTAATCAATTTAAAGGATAATTAATTAATGTTTTGTAATTAATTAATATTAATCAGGATTAGAAATTTATTCATAAGAAATTAATCTGATTTGAATTAATTAGACAATTAAATTGACCCTACTTATGAATGTTTGGATTCTATTGAATGTGAATTGTTTGATATCCCTGATATATGATGCTTTGTGATACATCCTGATTTATGTTGTGATCTGTAATTTACTTATCTATGATATATATATCTATGATCCGTGAATGAAGATGAGCGTTATAGTTTATATCGCTTATCAACTACATCCTGTATTTTGATCTGTGATGATTCATCGTGTTGCACTATTGTGTTAAACCTTTGGACCACACTTTTACACACACAAATATGGATTTCACGTGGAAATCGGTTAAGTCACAGATAATTTAAATTTGATATTTTTGAAATTGAAATTGGAAATTTGGGTTTAAAATGAAAAGCTTTTGAAACGGAATTTCAAAGATAAAAGTTATTTTGAATAACTTAACCGAGTTTTGAAAATTTAAATAATTTGATTTAAATTTGAATACAAGTTTGAAATTGAATTCTATGATTTGAAATTAGGAAACAAAGATGATATAAATGTGTTTATATAAAGTTAAACCATTTAAAAGTAAAATTTTGAGAATTTGGATTTTTCTTAAATGAAAACTGTTTGTTTTCAAATGATAAAAGCTTTCGTATATATATAAGAAATGAAATTCCAATTTAAAGGAATTTTAGGCATGAATTGAAAGATGGTTTTCCAAGTTATGAATGAATTCTTTTTAAAAGCTATGAATTAAATCTGTCTATTTTTAACAGATTTAAAATGATGATTTGTTTAACCCATTCGAAATGAAATTGTTTTGAAAGCTATTAGTTAAATCTTTGATTTAAAGATTTAACGAGTTAATTAAACTGAAATGGGAATCGATTTGGAAAATCTATGAATGAATCTTTGTGAAATTAAGTGAACTTTGTGAATTGAATCTTTTTTGTTTAAAAAGATTAAAATGGTAATTTGATAAACCATTTGTAAAGAAAGTTTGGGTTTAAGTTGTGACTTAATTGAAATCCCAATATCCGTATGTTTTTAAATATTTCGCTCACTATTCGGGTTAGCCGGGAAAGGACCTTTGGGTCGTATAACTCATTCCGAATAGTGATACGTCGTATATGGATCGCATTTGCTATATTACAGCATGATAGGGGGTTCTCGCTTCGCGGTTTGGTGGCGAACGGGAGACTCTTACCCCTACATGTCCCTGAGAGGGATGGGTTGGTTAGGCGAAGGTCGTGACAGTCGAGAGGCTGGTCGAAATTGCTATAGATGTTGCTGTTTTAATCACGTGTTTTTAAAATCGTTTTAAAATAAAATTGTTTCCAAAAAGTTTACAGTTTGCGCTTTCAAAAGAATGAGGAAGCGATTTAAACGCTTCAGCAAAATTGAGGACTATGAACCCTTACTTTTACTGATTCGCTTAATTCCGGACTTGTCTGTTTGAGAACGTAAATTTTATTCATTTAAAACACACAATTTTGCACTTTCAAGGAAACGATGAAGAGATTTAAACGATTTAGTAAAAATTCTGCGTTTGCATTGTGTGTGTGGTGGGAGGTCTTATGGTAGTTTCATTTTCCAAAAGCATTTCGAATTGACTTTAAAGTTCTCCACTATTTGTTTTTAAAGATAAACTGTTTTTGTTGCTCACACCAGTCCCATGACTGATCCGGAGTTTATTGTTCCTTTCCTAAACTCTGGGTGCTCATAATTTTCTACACGAGCAGTCTAGAGTTGGGGTTTTCAGATATTCAGGTTTAGTAGATTTTCTGGAGTTGGTTCAGTCTTTGGATCAGACTGCACTTGCTTATCTTTGTGCCTCGTTATTGGGAGTTCGAGCTATTTATGGATTGGCGCTTTGAAGATGGAGATTATCCGCTGCTGATGTTATCGTTTTCTTTTCCGCTGCAATTTATTGTATCATATCTCTGATGTATATAGATATTCATTGCATCATCATTGTATCTGGATATTGTATCAGATGTTGTATATCTATATTCTTTTTATTCCGCTGTGATATTTACTTAACTGTGTTATAAGCTCCGGCGACTCGGATTTGAACGGTGGAATCTACGGCATTCGAGTACGATGTAAAGTATGGATGTCGATTTTCGAGCGCGAAAATCCGGGTCTTGACATTTGGTATCAGAGCTAAGGTTGAACTTTAGCTCAGGAGTATAACACGTTAGGTAGCTCATTAGAGATAGAGTGAAGTAAACTCTAGAATGAGTAATCCCTAAGATATCTGTTCGAACGTCTTAGTAAATTCTCTTGCTATCCACTGATAGTGAGTATGAGTGCAAGAAGAGGATGAGATAGGGGACAAGGGAATACGACTATAAATGGTCAATACCCTGCAACAGTGGAAACAATCTTTCTCTATCAATTTTCTTTGATTCGTTTCCAAATTCTTTTGATTGCTTCGTATCAGCTACGAGAAGAAGTTTCGATGTGATGATGGCTCTACGAATCGTTGTAGGAGATTCTTATTTCGTATCTTCATCGACTTCTTATCAGCCTTTTGGATTTAAACCTTAATGAATTTGAAATTGGAAATTTTAAAATTGAATTAAATTGACTAATAAAATATGAGGGTAAATTGAATTGAATCAATTAAAACGATCTCGTTTGAAACCAAATTTTGAAATTCTATTGTAATTTCTGTGAAAACCAAAGTCTGAAGAGGGACAAATTGGTATATATTCTGAGATATTCCGACTTGAATTCGGAATCCGTATCTTGCGTTTGAGGAATTATAGGAGATCGAATCTGTCTATCTCTCTCTTTGTTTTTTTTCGTGCCTGCGAATTTCGAGGACGAAATTCTTTTAAGGGGGGAAGTTTGTAACGACCCCGAAATTTAAATTTATTTAATTCGATAATTTAATGAATTTTTGAATATAAATTGTAGAATTAAATAGATAAATTGGAGCGAGTTTCCCCGAATCCCTATGATTTGGTATAAATTGTTTAATTTTATAAATAATAATAATAATAAATAATTTTGAATTTATTATTGATGGTTTAATAAATATATATAGTAATACATGAAATAAAATAACAAATACAACTTGAACAAGAAAACAAAGATATATAAGATAATAAAAAGTAAACAAATACACTCAACTCGAATATATATGAAATAGCTTGTTTACAAGTTATAGAGAATACAAATTTAAACAACATATTAAAGTAAGAATTGTTACATTGTAAAGTAAATAAAACAAAAAGGAATAAACAACACATGACAAAAATTTAACAACAAAGTTTCAACTTTAAAATGATGCAAGTAAACAAAACAAAAGAAAAAAAAAGTATATGTAGAAAGTACAAAAAACAAGAAACTGTACATACATATTAACAAATAGCATAGGTTGTAAACCAAATAGACAAGTATGTAATGCCATCTTCTCAGCATGTACAAAGATCAAATCAGCCGAACAAGTATTGTTTGGTCAACAAAAAAAAATATAAACAAAGAAAAATAATCTGATTAAAAGAAAGTAAGCCACCTACCAAAGTAGAAAAGAAAGTATATAAATATACTCAAGTATAAGAAACCAAAACAAAAGCATGAAGACAGTAAAAGATATTCAAGTTGTAAACTAATATGCAGGCAAATACATAAGCATGAACAAACAAAAGAGAAATCTGTAAATCTAAAACCACATGATACGTATACAAATCAAACAGCATATCTATATAAGTAAAGCAAGAGTGTACTTGCAAGAATTAAATAAGATTGCATGTTACAAGGAAGCATGCTTGCATTTAATGCTTTCGAATTTCAGCCCTACACAAGTAACATCCTCCTTGTACAAACATATTAACCTGTAAACTTCTTTATATCTCCTCCTCATCTCATTTTTTGTTCATCAATGGAAAATTAGAAGAAAAAAAAAGAAAACAAAACATCAACCTAAACATCTCAGATTTAAACATCAAAACAATCAACTCAAGTGAATCAAATCAAGTTCAGATCAACATTCAAAACCTATCCTCTGTTCTACGTTCATTCTGCAAGGCACAAGTGAGTAACTTCACTTTGTCAACTTTCAAGTAAAATTTAGTTGTATGCCAGTGATGTTGATATGGTTTTATGTGAATCTGCTGTGTATTTCTGTTGAACTGTGAATTTTATTCTCCTGTATTTCTAGTTACAGAGCAAAATAAAGTAGAAGAAAACTAATATATCTTCATACAAAACATTATAAGCTTAGGATTTTAAACAAAATAAGTTGTTGAAACTTAAATCTTAGCCTTGAATTTTGTTTTGAAGCTTGACAGTGGAATGTGGTTCTTGTACATTTAAGTTTACAGTAAAAAGAAATTTTGATGTTAAATTTGAATATTTTAATTTGTTAATTTGATTTCATACCTTGAATAAACATACAAAAGTAAGATTTTTAAAACAAGGATGATGATTTTTAAGTAAGTATTCAGGGTGCAATTCGAAAATGAATCAAAAATGCATTTTTATCAATTTCTGTTGATTCAACAAATATTAGATGTTGAAATTCGTTGTGGAGCTAGCTTGATGATTCACGAATACAGGAAAAATGCTAGAAAAATTAAATATTGCAAGAATTGATGGGTTGAAGAAGATTTAGGGTTTTACAACCAAATTTGGTTCGCGGGTTTTCTAGGGAAATGGCGTGGTCGTGGGTTGACCGGAGTAGATCGCAGGAGGGGGAAACGTTGCATGGTGGCATGATGCGTTTTTGGTTTGGTTGGCGAACTCGCTGGTGGTCGGCAATGTCGGGTCGAGGTGGTTTGTAAAACTTGGGTTTTGTTTCAGGTTTGCTCCAACTAGCTCGATTTTGAGTTCGACTTTGCTAAGGAGTTTTGGGTGGTCGAAGTAGTTGCTGGGGTCGTAGGCGACTTGTGGAAGGGCTCGGCGACGATCGGAGAAGCTCCGATCGAATGTGCACGTGCACGAGCGTTTAACTTGTGTCAGTGGGTCTTGAATTTGGAGGAGAAGAGGAAGGACTCGGAAATTCTGTGGTTTTGGCTCGGGAAAAGGAAGGAGATGCTTCGGTTGGCTCCTGGGTTTGTGCTTGGGAAGACAGTTTGTACTGGAATAGGAAATTAGTATATAAAATTGGAGAAGAGAGGAGGTATAGGGGTGGAGCCGGGGAAATAGGCTAGGGAACTCGGGTTCGACACGGGTAAATTGGGTTTTTGCCTGAGTTCGTTTTGATGCAAGGTTTTAACAATATTACATATAAATAGGTTTTTACAAATACCAGATAAAGGTTTTGACTTAAATTTTTGACAAGTTAATCGAGAATATGATAAGTAATTTCAATGGGAAATGTAAGATCGAATGGAAATTGTAATTAAAAAATGTCATTGCTATTTATAAGTTTGTAGTTTAAAGTTAAATTAACTAATTTGATTTAATTAAAGAATAAGAGTTAACTAATTTAAGTTCTAATTTAGAAATAATAATTAATTGATTACGAAAGTAATTAAGTAATTAATGAATAAATGAATGTGTAATTAAGTTTTAAATAAATAAGATGAATTGATAATTAATTAAGATTAATTCACTGATTTAAATATAACTAAGAAGTGATCAATTTGAAGTTTGGAATTAATTGATTAGTTAATTAATGATTTATTGATCCAAATAGCGGTTTGTTCGAAAGGAATAAATTTATTGAAATATAATATTAAGTTAATGAAACTTATTATAGTATACGTTGATAAAAATTAAGGGTAATCAATTTAAAGGATAATTAATTAATGTTTTGTAATTAATTAATATTAATCAGGATTAGAAATTTATTCATAAGAAATTAATCTGATTTGAATTAATTAGACAATTAAATTGACCCTACTTATGAATGTTTGGATTCTATTGAATGTGAATTGTTTGATATCCCTGATATATGATGCTTTGTGATACATCCTGATTTATGTTGTGATCTGTAATTTACTTATCTATGATATATATATCTATGATCCGTGAATGAAGATGAGCGTTATAGTTTATATCGCTTATCAACTACATCCTGTATTTTGATCTGTGATGATTCATCGTGTTGCACTATTGTGTTAAACCTTTGGACCACACTTTTACACACACAAATATGGATTTCACGTGGAAATCGGTTAAGTCACAGATAATTTAAATTTGATATTTTTGAAATTGAAATTGGAAATTTGGGTTTAAAATGAAAAGCTTTTGAAACGGAATTTCAAAGATAAAAGTTATTTTGAATAACTTAACCGAGTTTTGAAAATTTAAATAATTTGATTTAAATTTGAATACAAGTTTGAAATTGAATTCTATGATTTGAAATTAGGAAACAAAGATGATATAAATGTGTTTATATAAAGTTAAACCATTTAAAAGTAAAATTTTGAGAATTTGGATTTTTCTTAAATGAAAACTGTTTGTTTTCAAATGATAAAAGCTTTCGTATATATATAAGAAATGAAATTCCAATTTAAAGGAATTTTAGGCATGAATTGAAAGATGGTTTTCCAAGTTATGAATGAATTCTTTTTAAAAGCTATGAATTAAATCTGTCTATTTTTAACAGATTTAAAATGATGATTTGTTTAACCCATTCGAAATGAAATTGTTTTGAAAGCTATTAGTTAAATCTTTGATTTAAAGATTTAACGAGTTAATTAAACTGAAATGGGAATCGATTTGGAAAATCTATGAATGAATCTTTGTGAAATTAAGTGAACTTTGTGAATTGAATCTTTTTTGTTTAAAAAGATTAAAATGGTAATTTGATAAACCATTTGTAAAGAAAGTTTGGGTTTAAGTTGTGACTTAATTGAAATCCCAATATCCGTATGTTTTTAAATATTTCGCTCACTATTCGGGTTAGCCGGGAAAGGACCTTTGGGTCGTATAACTCATTCCGAATAGTGATACGTCGTATATGGATCGCATTTGCTATATTACAGCATGATAGGGGGTTCTCGCTTCGCGGTTTGGTGGCGAACGGGAGACTCTTACCCCTACATGTCCCTGAGAGGGATGGGTTGGTTAGGCGAAGGCCGTGACAGTCGAGAGGCTGGTCGAAATTGCTATAGATGTTGCTGTTTTAATCACGTGTTTTTAAAATCGTTTTAAAATAAAATTGTTTCCAAAAAGTTTACAGTTTGCGCTTTCAAAAGAATGAGGAAGCGATTTAAACGCTTCAGCAAAATTGAGGACTATGAACCCTTACTTTTACTGATTCGCTTAATTCCGGACTTGTCTGTTTGAGAACGTAAATTTTATTCATTTAAAACACACAATTTTGCACTTTCAAGGAAACGATGAAGAGATTTAAACGATTTAGTAAAAATTCTGCGTTTGCATTGTGTGTGTGGTGGGAGGTCTTATGGTAGTTTCATTTTCCAAAAGCATTTCGAATTGACTTTAAAGTTCTCCACTATTTGTTTTTAAAGATAAACTGTTTTTGTTGCTCACACCAGTCCCATGACTGATCCGGAGTTTATTGTTCCTTTCCTAAACTCTGGGTGCTCATAATTTTCTACACGAGCAGTCTAGAGTTGGGGTTTTCAGATATTCAGGTTTAGTAGATTTTCTGGAGTTGGTTCAGTCTTTGGATCAGACTGCACTTGCTTATCTTTGTGCCTCGTTATTGGGAGTTCGAGCTATTTATGGATTGGCGCTTTGAAGATGGAGATTATCCGCTGCTGATGTTATCGTTTTCTTTTCCGCTGCAATTTATTGTATCATATCTCTGATGTATATAGATATTCATTGCATCATCATTGTATCTGGATATTGTATCAGATGTTGTATATCTATATTCTTTTTATTCCGCTGTGATATTTACTTAACTGTGTTATAAGCTCCGGCGACTCGGATTTGAACGGTGGAATCTACGGCATTCGAGTACGATGTAAAGTATGGATGTCGATTTTCGAGCGCGAAAATCCGGGTCTTGACATTTGGTATCAGAGCTAAGGTTGAACTTTAGCTCAGGAGTATAACACGTTAGGTAGCTCATTAGAGATAGAGTGAAGTAAACTCTAGAATGAGTAATCCCTAAGATATCTGTTCGAACGTCTTAGTAAATTCTCTTGCTATCCACTGATAGTGAGTATGAGTGCAAGAAGAGGATGAGATAGGGGACAAGGGAATACGACTATAAATGGTCAATACCCTGCAACAGTGGAAACAATCTTTCTCTATCAATTTTCTTTGATTCGTTTCCAAATTCTTTTGATTGCTTCGTATCAGCTACGAGAAGAAGTTTCGATGTGATGATGGCTCTACGAATCGTTGTAGGAGATTCTTATTTCGTATCTTCATCGACTTCTTATCAGCCTTTTGGATTTAAACCTTAATGAATTTGAAATTGGAAATTTTAAAATTGAATTAAATTGACTAATAAAATATGAGGGTAAATTGAATTGAATCAATTAAAACGATCTCGTTTGAAACCAAATTTTGAAATTCTATTGTAATTTCTGTGAAAACCAAAGTCTGAAGAGGGACAAATTGGTATATATTCTGAGATATTCCGACTTGAATTCGGAATCCGTATCTTGCGTTTGAGGAATTATAGGAGATCGAATCTGTCTATCTCTCTCTTTGTTTTTTTTCGTGCCTGCGAATTTCGAGGACGAAATTCTTTTAAGGGGGGAAGTTTGTAACGACCCCGAAATTTAAATTTATTTAATTCGATAATTTAATGAATTTTTGAATATAAATTGTAGAATTAAATAGATAAATTGGAGCGAGTTTCCCCGAATCCCTATGATTTGGTATAAATTGTTTAATTTTATAAATAATAATAATAATAAATAATTTTGAATTTATTATTGATGGTTTAATAAATATATATAGTAATACATGAAATAAAATAACAAATACAACTTGAACAAGAAAACAAAGATATATAAGATAATAAAAAGTAAACAAATACACTCAACTCGAATATATATGAAATAGCTTGTTTACAAGTTATAGAGAATACAAATTTAAACAACATATTAAAGTAAGAATTGTTACATTGTAAAGTAAATAAAACAAAAAGGAATAAACAACACATGACAAAAATTTAACAACAAAGTTTCAACTTTAAAATGATGCAAGTAAACAAAACAAAAGAAAAAAAAAGTATATGTAGAAAGTACAAAAAACAAGAAACTGTACATACATATTAACAAATAGCATAGGTTGTAAACCAAATAGACAAGTATGTAATGCCATCTTCTCAGCATGTACAAAGATCAAATCAGCCGAACAAGTATTGTTTGGTCAACAAAAAAAAATATAAACAAAGAAAAATAATCTGATTAAAAGAAAGTAAGCCACCTACCAAAGTAGAAAAGAAAGTATATAAATATACTCAAGTATAAGAAACCAAAACAAAAGCATGAAGACAGTAAAAGATATTCAAGTTGTAAACTAATATGCAGGCAAATACATAAGCATGAACAAACAAAAGAGAAATCTGTAAATCTAAAACCACATGATACGTATACAAATCAAACAGCATATCTATATAAGTAAAGCAAGAGTGTACTTGCAAGAATTAAATAAGATTGCATGTTACAAGGAAGCATGCTTGCATTTAATGCTTTCGAATTTCAGCCCTACACAAGTAACATCCTCCTTGTACAAACATATTAACCTGTAAACTTCTTTATATCTCCTCCTCATCTCATTTTTTGTTCATCAATGGAAAATTAGAAGAAAAAAAAAGAAAACAAAACATCAACCTAAACATCTCAGATTTAAACATCAAAACAATCAACTCAAGTGAATCAAATCAAGTTCAGATCAACATTCAAAACCTATCCTCTGTTCTACGTTCATTCTGCAAGGCACAAGTGAGTAACTTCACTTTGTCAACTTTCAAGTAAAATTTAGTTGTATGCCAGTGATGTTGATATGGTTTTATGTGAATCTGCTGTGTATTTCTGTTGAACTGTGAATTTTATTCTCCTGTATTTCTAGTTACAGAGCAAAATAAAGTAGAAGAAAACTAATATATCTTCATACAAAACATTATAAGCTTAGGATTTTAAACAAAATAAGTTGTTGAAACTTAAATCTTAGCCTTGAATTTTGTTTTGAAGCTTGACAGTGGAATGTGGTTCTTGTACATTTAAGTTTACAGTAAAAAGAAATTTTGATGTTAAATTTGAATATTTTAATTTGTTAATTTGATTTCATACCTTGAATAAACATACAAAAGTAAGATTTTTAAAACAAGGATGATGATTTTTAAGTAAGTATTCAGGGTGCAATTCGAAAATGAATCAAAAATGCATTTTTATCAATTTCTGTTGATTCAACAAATATTAGATGTTGAAATTCGTTGTGGAGCTAGCTTGATGATTCACGAATACAGGAAAAATGCTAGAAAAATTAAATATTGCAAGAATTGATGGGTTGAAGAAGATTTAGGGTTTTACAACCAAATTTGGTTCGCGGGTTTTCTAGGGAAATGGCGTGGTCGTGGGTTGACCGGAGTAGATCGCAGGAGGGGGAAACGTTGCGTGGTGGCATGATGCGTTTTTGGTTTGGTTGGCGAACTCGCTGGTGGTCGGCAATGTCGGGTCGAGGTGGTTTGTAAAACTTGGGTTTTGTTTCAGGTTTGCTCCAACTAGCTCGATTTTGAGTTCGACTTTGCTAAGGAGTTTTGGGTGGTCGAAGTAGTTGCTGGGGTCGTAGGCGACTTGTGGAAGGGCTCGGCGACGATCGGAGAAGCTCCGATCGAATGTGCACGTGCACGAGCGTTTAACTTGTGTCAGTGGGTCTTGAATTTGGAGGAGAAGAGGAAGGACTCGGAAATTCTGTGGTTTTGGCTCGGGAAAAGGAAGGAGATGCTTCGGTTGGCTCCTGGGTTTGTGCTTGGGAAGACAGTTTGTACTGGAATAGGAAATTAGTATATAAAATTGGAGAAGAGAGGAGGTATAGGGGTGGAGCCGGGGAAATAGGCTAGGGAACTCGGGTTCGACACGGGTAAATTGGGTTTTTGCCTGAGTTCGTTTTGATGCAAGGTTTTAACAATATTACATATAAACAGGTTTTTACAAATACCAGATAAAGGTTTTGACTTAAATTTTTGACAAGTTAATCGAGAATATGATAAGTAATTTCAATGGGAAATGTAAGATCGAATGGAAATTGTAATTAAAAAATGTCATTGCTATTTATAAGTTTGTAGTTTAAAGTTAAATTAACTAATTTGATTTAATTAAAGAATAAGAGTTAACTAATTTAAGTTCTAATTTAGAAATAATAATTAATTGATTACGAAAGTAATTAAGTAATTAATGAATAAATGAATGTGTAATTAAGTTTTAAATAAATAAGATGAATTGATAATTAATTAAGATTAATTCACTGATTTAAATATAACTAAGAAGTGATCAATTTGAAGTTTGGAATTAATTGATTAGTTAATTAATGATTTATTGATCCAAATAGCGGTTTGTTCGAAAGGAATAAATTTATTGAAATATAATATTAAGTTAATGAAACTTATTATAGTATACGTTGATAAAAATTAAGGGTAATCAATTTAAAGGATAATTAATTAATGTTTTGTAATTAATTAATATTAATCAGGATTAGAAATTTATTCATAAGAAATTAATCTGATTTGAATTAATTAGACAATTAAATTGACCCTACTTATGAATGTTTGGATTCTATTGAATGTGAATTGTTTGATATCCCTGATATATGATGCTTTGTGATACATCCTGATTTATGTTGTGATCTGTAATTTACTTATCTATGATATATATATCTATGATCCGTGAATGAAGATGAGCGTTATAGTTTATATCGCTTATCAACTACATCCTGTATTTTGATCTGTGATGATTCATCGTGTTGCACTATTGTGTTAAACCTTTGGACCACACTTTTACACACACAAATATGGATTTCATGTGGAAATCGGTTAAGTCACAGATAATTTAAATTTGATATTTTTGAAATTGAAATTGGAAATTTGGGTTTAAAATGAAAAGCTTTTGAAACGGAATTTCAAAGATAAAAGTTATTTTGAATAACTTAACCGAGTTTTGAAAATTTAAATAATTTGATTTAAATTTGAATACAAGTTTGAAATTGAATTCTATGATTTGAAATTAGGAAATAAAGATGATATAAATGTGTTTATATAAAGTTAAACCATTTAAAAGTAAAATTTTGAGAATTTGGATTTTTCTTAAATGAAAACTGTTTGTTTTCAAATGATAAAAGCTTTCGTATATATATAAGAAATGAAATTCCAATTTAAAGGAATTTTAGGCATGAATTAAAAGATGGTTTTCCAAGTTATGAATGAATTCTTTTTAAAAGCTATGAATTAAATCTGTCTATTTTTAACAGATTTAAAATGATGATTTGTTTAACCCATTCGAAATGAAATTGTTTTGAAAGCTATTAGTTAAATCTTTGATTTAAAGATTTAACGAGTTAATTAAACTGAAATGGGAATCGATTTGGAAAATCTATGAATGAATCTTTGTGAAATTAAGTGAACTTTGTGAATTGAATCTTTTTTGTTTAAAAAGATTAAAATGGTAATTTGATAAACCATTTGTAAAGAAAGTTTGGGTTTAAGTTGTGACTTAATTGAAATCCCAATATCCGTATGTTTTTAAATATTTCGCTCACTATTCGGGTTAGCCGGGAAAGGACCTTTGGGTCGTATAACTCATTCCGAATAGTGATATGTCGTATATGGATAGCATTTGAAGACCGGTGTTGAAGACCGGATATTTTTCGAAAATGAAAGGACAACCTGTCGAATGTCTCTGCACTGAGTCGCGCCGGTATAGAGATTTATATCACTCTTTTGTGACAGGAAGTCCGGACGTGATTGAAAGTTATCCGGAATTGCAAGGGCTTCGTGAGAAGTGCCTTCGGTTCTGTTCGAACCCGGAACAGACTTGTATGGTTACATGTCTGACATTACACTTTGAGATATAAAGCCGATTTCTTTCAAATACATTTCTGTTTGGTGGCGGAGAATTTATTCTCTTAGCTTAACACCCTTCTCTGAGACGTACGAGCTCAGAGGTTATGTAGTTGAAATTTATCAGCGATATATCCCAATTTGGTAATGTGGCATGCTAAGTGTTGCTGTGTGATGATCAGTGTTTGATCATTTGTGATATGATCATTTGTTTGATCATTTATCTTTGTGATCATAGGTTGATCATCTGTTGACCCAAAGCGTGGCTTTTTGAAAAAGCGTAGCTTTGTGGACGAGACTTCGTCGAGCCTCACAACCCGGTAATGGTCGAAACAGGAATCGTGCGGCAAGGTTTTCAGGGGTAGCTCCCCTAGGGTATGACCATTCCTTCTAGAAAAGGGTAGTATCATGGTATGGAGCCCAGATACTTACTCATGTGGACACACTTTATTTATGACGTGTGATGTTGGATTAGAGGTACCTCGGTTAAAGGTCCCAAAGGACCGGGGGTGGCATATCTGAGGTTTCTTTTATCCCTTGGGAAAAGGGGTTGCCGGCCTTGTTTGGCAGAGAACAGTTGGTTCTCGGAACGTCCCGCCAGAGGCGTTTCTTTCGTGGAATAGGAAGTTCCTTAGCCTGACCATTTGTTGGAAATCCAAACAAAACAATACGAGCCCTGTACGGTTTTAGTTGTATTACCTGCCATGGAATGTGGTGGTAACCTGCTATTGAACATGGTAGCTATAGTAGGCATAAGTGCGAAATGTCTATGCTGGCTAAGATTTATATTCTACTTTCGAAATTGTTTTCTGCACTATGCACTAGTAATAATATCAAATGATTTGATTTTTGCGTAGTAAGCATCTTTGACTATCATAAGAAGAAATCTCCTCCAATTCTGCGTTTGCATTGTGTGTGTGGTGGGAGGTCTTATGGTAGTTTCATTTTCCAAAAGCATTTCGAATTGACTTTAAAGTTCTCCACTATTTGTTTTTAAAGATAAACTGTTTTTGTTGCTCACACCAGTCCCATGACTGATCCGGAGTTTATTGTTCCTTTCCTAAACTCTGGGTGCTCATAATTTTCTACACGAGCAGTCTAGAGTTGGGGTTTTCAGATATTCAGGTTTAGTAGATTTTCTGGAGTTGGTTCAGTCTTTGGATCAGACTGCACTTGCTTATCTTTGTGCCTCGTTATTGGGAGTTCGAGCTATTTATGGATTGGCGCTTTGAAGATGGAGATTATCCGCTGCTGATGTTATCGTTTTCTTTTCCGCTGCAATTTATTGTATCATATCTCTGATGTATATAGATATTCATTGCATCATCATTGTATCTGGATATTGTATCAGATGTTGTATATCTATATTCTTTTTATTCCGCTGTGATATTTACTTAACTGTGTTATAAGCTCCGGCGACTCGGATTTGAACGGTCGAATCTACGGCATTCGAGTACGATGTAAAGTATGGATGTCGATTTTCGAGCGCGAAAATCCGGGTCTTGACAACTATAGCGTGCGTTCACAAGATGAAGTATCCGAGTAAAAAATTTCAAATTTTCAAAATTCTTATTTTCAGAATTTATATTTTTGAATTTATATTTTTAATAAATGGGTAAATGGGTTACCCATTTATAACCTTTTTAAAAATGGGTCAACTTGTTTGTTACCCATTTAATAAAAGTTTATAAATGGGTTGACCCAACACATTTATAAGTAGGTTAAATATGTTGGGTTAATGGATTAGGTCATATTTGACAGGTCTATAGCAGTTGGATCCTTGGTCAGTTGTAGTTGCTAGAATTATTTGAATTGAACTATCTCTTAATTTGCATGCCATCTGTTCATGGGTCGTATTTTTAAACTTCACGGCATCATCTCGGCTCAATTAGATGTTATTGGAGTAACTTCCTTCTTCATCCCCTAGCTTATGTACAACTACAATTAATATATTTTGGACGATGTAGACTAATTAAAACAATTAGAATGTGTTTAATGTTGCCTACGACAATGATAAAGAGACAAATAATGGACTATATTTAATGTTTTCATTTTTATCCAATATGCTTGATTGCAACACCAATATCAAATTGTTGAGAAAACTAAATTGATAAATGAAAATTGGACTTCCCACGATCTAATTTACTTTGCGATTACTTGCTTTCAAAATTAGCTTCTTCCTCTCTCTTCCTATTCATTTCTTTTTCTCTCTTGGTTAACTGCTCTCTCCAATATCGATGGTACCCAAATGTTAGGGTTTGAACATTTTTTGTTTCTTCTGCCTATCCAAAACGGTGATCCTCAATGTTCAATCGATATCTTTATGGTTTATAAATTCATTTTGTTCTTCTTCAGATTGAAATTCAATTTGCCGTCATTACAAATTACAAAACTTCTTCACTGGATGCTTTGTTTTTACAGGTACGTTGCTATTAATGATTATTTTTTGATATGTTGAAATATTTTGTTGAGTGGATTTTTTTGATTAGATATGTCATGTTTTTATTCATAAATAATGGTTTGGCGATGAAACAACCACCTTAGATTACGTGGATAATTCATTTTGTACCATCTACTCATTCGGCTTTCGAGATAATTCGTGTATTAAAATTGATAATACATTCATCTTAATGTTTGGATGACAAAGCTCACAGGCCTACACCCTTGGTTATGGCTACATAGCTATATGGTTTATATGTTTTTTGACTCCATTTCTTGATCTCCCTTTGACAGTTTTATACTTTTATATCTACATCCTTATATATTGGCATGGATTACTTAAATTACAATTAAAATTTACTACAAAGTATACATTCCATATATTTCATTAATAATTTGCAGATGTTGATGCGGTGGTTCCAGGTAAGGGTTACAAGATATTGGGTGAATATAAACGCGGTGGTTTCGGATAAGGGTTACAAGATATTGGGTTGACTATATTCACAGAGGGGTGTAAAAGGTTGGTGAAGTTGAAACTTATTGGTTGTAAGGTAGTTACATTGGGATTAGTGATATTGGTATGTCTTTACTTTGTGCATTGTAGTTGGATACTTTAGACAGATATTTTTGATTATATTTTTCAAGATAATTATAGCACAGTATGTATGTATGTGTGTATGTTGCATGTGAGCATGTATTAATTTAAGACTTTAAGTTATCTGTTTACATTTGTTAGACATAGCTAACTGATTATCATCAATATTATTGAAGATGAAATATTTAAATAGTGTACATTACATGATGGTTCGTATAAACAATATTTAGAACTATCTAAATGATATCATCATAGATCTAAAACTAAACCTATTTTATATGATTTGCAAGAGCTTTTTTCTATTTTACTCATTGTAGTTTCATACTTTTTGTATATGTGTTTTTTACTTCTTCTTTTTAACCTTTACCTTATAAATTGGTGTATCTCAGTTATAGGTTTGATGGTTCTATTTCATATTTCACCATTATTGCTTGACCTTAATTTTTTACTAATAATTTATGTAAATCTCTAGCGAGCTTTCTTGGGTCCACTTTTATCTATAACCTAAATTATTATGATATCATTGTTCTTCTTGGAGATGATTTTGGATGGCCAGTTATATATATGAAGTTGCCGCTTCAAGTTCTTCATGACCAAAATTGCCGGAAAAGGTTGGTTATGATTTATGAAAAACAAATGTTGAATCATTTTTACCGTTTCATCTCTTTTGGTTTGTGGAAGTTTTATGAATAATTGTATTTTGCATTATTTTTGTGTGCTAAATCATTAAATGGTTATTGTGCTTTATATGTTTTGTATTGTGTTATGCTTTATATGTTCTGTATTGTAGTCGTATTTGTGTGAAATTTAAGTGTCAGGTTGTTTATTCGATGAAATATAGCTCTTACTAGTTTCATCCAAAAGTTATTTAGCATGGAGGTACACAGCTGCACTCAAAAACAATGTAGTATAGTGTTGTTAAACAAAAAATATAAAGAAAAGGTGTTTTTTGTGTTATGCTAATTTTTTTTTTTAGTTTTTTGTTTTGGGGTAGAATAAATCAATAATTCTATTTTGATATGTGCTTATTGTTTTCTCCCATTTCAACTCTTTATTCAGTGAGTAAGGTGTGCTTACTGCTTACTTTTTGTGAATAATTATATTCTGTTATTCATTTGTTTTTTTCTTATGGATGCTTTTCTATTTAGGCTTATCTGCTAGTATATTATTTTGTTAAGGTTGTGTATGCATTAAGTTCAGGATATATTTCATTCAATGTTATGTTAAGGAAGACATTGGCTTTCATATTTTAATTGTAATAGTAAAACAACATCAATATACTTTTGGGATTTATTATACGTATAACCTCGAGAATTCTTGCTCCTATCTGAATACTAGGCTTGCATGTACAAACCAATAATTTTTTTATACTTCTTTTTTCTGATTCTTTCAATGTCTATTATTTGAGATTCATGTTTCCTTTCTTGAATGTCGGAACAAATGACGAAAAAATCATTAAAATGGCAATAAAATATAAAGATTTTACTCAGGTAATTAACCCTATTAAAATAAGCAATACAAACTTAAAAAGGAAAAATATGAAATTACCATTTTCTAAAAGAAAAATAGTAATTTGAAAGCTAGTTTCAAACGAGTAACTTGAAAGTATAAAAGACAAAAATCTACAAAAGAGCGGTAAAGAAACAATTAATTGCTAATATATTTTGATACATTTTTGCTCACAGCTCACATTAGCTAGAAGAGCATAAGTACGTAAAATTACAAGTATTATTTCCATTTCTAGTAGTATAAAATAAACTAAAACAAAAGAAAGGAATGACAAAACTGCGAATGCTTTCAAGTTATTGATTCTATGAATGTTCTTCAGTTGTCTTAGTCTTCTCGGTCGTTGCCTCAGGTTTAGTTTATGATGGCAATGCCGGTGTTAAATCTACTTTCACAGGTTCAACTATAATTGCATGCACGTTGTGATAAAATGCAGGCCCACATGAGTGTGCATATATACTCGTATTTAGAAGTATTAAGTGGCAAATGGGTTTGGAAGTATTGGGTGGTTGATAAGGCTTCATCAGTATTTTGTACCTTGGGACAGGGTAAGTAAGTAATTGTGTGTGCAATGCAAGGTTAGATTAGAATTGCTAACCTTAATGGACATAACAATTAAATGGAATCCAATTGGTACAAATTTATGGTATGGACAGTTTATAGATTTTTTTATCACTAGAATGTTAATATGACCCCCTCCTCATTACAACCCATAGGATAGACTTAGTTGAACAGGTTACTGGAGCTAGATGTGATTTGTTATTGGAGAAGTTTTCTTTTCTCTCATGCTCGATGCTGATGTGACAATCTGCTATCTAAGAAATACCATTAATTCCAAGGTAGTAGTCATAGTAAGTATTCTTATCATATTATTGTTTTTGCTGTGAGTTTAGATTTCTATTAATATCTGATAATGCTTATGCTTATAACAGGTACCAAGTCCAACGATTCGTGCTTTGATAGACTTGGGTTTCGACTTTTGTCGAAATTTAGGCCTATTAAGGTATGGGTTGTTACAATGTTAGCATTCGTCGAATGACTTATGCATGGAACCTGTATGGAGGTTTGAGATCTGTTCGAGATGCTCGAATCCATGTGGTGATTCAAGATCTATTCGAGATGATAGATTCTGTGTAGTTGTTCGTGATCTATTCAGCACTACGCCATAAATGACCTTCTGCAACATTTTTGCAAGGTGTTGCCAGCTAAAATGTTGCAATAGCTATAAAATTTTGGTCCTACTGCAACGTTGTATTTTTAGTGTTACCTTAGCCATAAAAATGTGTTGCTCTAGCTAAACAAGTGTAACACGATGCAACATTTTTATATAGTGTTGCCATAGATATATTCTAACTAAAAAAATTAAAAAAAAAATTACACCTCAGCGATCCACACCACCATTTAAAACAAAATCTCAACCGTCGATTAACACCATCGATCCACACCTTACCAATTTCCATTTCCCACTTTACTTTTCACTCACCCGCTTTCGTTTCTCACCCCCAATTTTCCAATCCCTAATTTTTATTCCGCCGACTTTAAAAAAAATGACGCCTCTCCTCCTTGTTTCTTCGATCTGGAGAATAACTGGCTTTGCTTTTATCCCCTGTCGGCCATATCAATTTCCGTTATTTTCTTTCGCCTCGCGTCAGTTTTCCTCACTACTTCCAGATTTGCGATTTTGTTCAGGTTTTTGGCGATTCTGGTGATTCGAGGTAAGGTTGTGGGATTGCAAATGTTCAGGGAGTTGCTGATTTGGTCGCAATTTCATGGTTGGGGCCTGATGTCAGAGTGGTAGGGGGTAGTCGAATTGGTTTCGGTGAAAACTAGGGCACGCGATTCTAGTTGCTTTGATGCTCTGATTGATCGAATCTAGTGTGAGAAACGTTTCTGGTAGCTTGCTCCTTCGTTCTCCTTGATTGATTGCTCGAATTGCTTTGACTTCATCGTCGGGTGCGATGTGATATTATTTGGTATGTTTTCTGCCTTCTGGTTTACTTGAATATTCTCGATTTTGGTTATACTCGCACGCTTTTGCCGATGATGAATTAGGATTTATTTATAGGCTTTATTTCCTATAATCTCGAGTTTAATCTTTCTGTTGGACTTTGAGAAATCTGGTATGTTGGATTGCGATGATGAATTGGTATGTTGAATTTTGGTTCACTGGCTTGATTTTGCTTTGCCGATGATGAATTGCGATGTGATATTATTTGGTATGTTGGATTTTGGTTCACTGGCTTGTTTTTGATTTCTGATCTGAGCTTGTTAGCTCCTTTCTGCTGCATTTGTTAAACCAGAACTTGAACCTTTGTTAAACTTGTTCACATACCTTTGTACCTTGTTGCATTTGTTAAACCAGAACTTAAAGTATTTGTATTCTGCTGCCTCTTGAAAACTGCTTCACTTGAAAACTTCTGCATTTTTGAAAATCAGAACTTTGAAAGTGATCTTTGGTTTTCTAAAACTGTTGACTAATCTAAACATTGAGTTTTGATTTCCACGATATATACAAACATATGTGTGTTGAGCTTTGTTGGTTTTGCTTGGTCTGGACTGAACTGGTACCATGCTAACCTTGTTCTTTAACATGAAATGATGCTCCAAGTCCTCTATATATCATATTACTGCCTATCTTTCTCTTGTACATGCCTGATGCATTCACTGTTTTTGCTTGATGGGCTGCCTATGTGTACTGCTATGTTTCTTGCACTGGCTTGTCTATATTTTGCTGAACCTGGTTCTTGTTTGTTTTGTTGGTTGCTTGGCCCTGAGTTGAATCCAGTCGATGACTCGGGTTTGACCTTGTGCCGTGTCCATTTTTTTGGCTTGTCTACATATCTAGCTGCACTTTAGTATGAACTTGCACTTGAGTAGTTTCACTTGAGTAGTTTCTTGTACCAAGCCTTATGATGCATGTATGTTCATCCATGTACATGCATTTCTTGGTCATGTTATGTTGCTTGCTGTGTTGAGTACTACTTTGTGCACTTGGCTTCTCCTTTGTGCATTTTTGCCTAAACTATTGCTTGCTGTCTTCCATACTGCCTTGTATCCATGTGTTGCATTCGTGTTTGGCTTATGCACTTATGAAAAGAAACAACCCAAATACCTGAGGCAAATAATATTAAAAAAGTATTTTCATTTTCTGTTCGAGTTAAATATTATTTTCCAGATTACTGCTTTTGAATTATATGTGACAGGTATTGAAGACTGGACAGCTGGATACAAGCTTGAAGATAGAGTCAAATCAATGTGCATGAGCTTGAAGACAGGTTTCAAAGAAGGCTCGATCTTCCAAAATCAGATGAATCGGGCGGTGCCCACTTGTTCGATCCCCGCCGGGACTACGGGGCCCCGGACCCCCGCCGGCGCTGCGCCCGAACCCGCTACTCGGCTCGCCTTCGGCTCGACACTCGGCTCGTCATATATTTATCAGTGTCGGTGTCTGTATAAATTGAAACTGCATATGTAATGAGTGAACTGAGTGATGTAGTGAGGAATATCTGTATATGTGAATATCAGTGTTATATATCATTGAATTGTAAAATAGTGGAGTCAGGAATTTGTACTATTTCAAATGTTGAAATAAAATATTTATTTAAATAAATTACTGTTTGAATATCAAATTCTATGCAAATAGCATTTTATTAAATAAATATTTATTTCTATTAAAAAATCAAATATGCTCTATATTGTGGGCCCCACAAATTCAGAAAATCAATATCTATAGCAACATTTTTGAATGTTGCTACAGGCACCTATGGGTGTTGCCATAGACCCAAATAGGGTTCTATTGCAACAATATTACTTATGTTGCATTAGATAGTCAAAATGTTGCCTTTGAGGTCTAAGGCAACGACAAAAATTGCATCACCCTAAAAGTGTTGCCATAGACCTATGGCAACATTTTTCGGACCTGAGCCAACATTTTTTTTGTGTTGCAGAAGGCCATTTATGGCGTAGTGCAGGATGCTGGAATCCATGTGTGATTCCGAGATCAGTTGATATATGGGAATCCATGTGTGATCCCGATATTTTTAGAGATATGGGAATCCATGTGTGGTTCCGAGATTTGTTCGAGTTCGGGACTCATGTGTCGAGATATTTCGAGTTGTGACTCTTGTGTTGGGATGTTGAATGTGACTTCACCATAGGTAATGATAAAAACCAGAGATAAGAGACATAGCCTATGGGGTTCGGCTAACTTAAAGGGTGCGGGCACTCCATTATAATGATACTTATAAATATGCATGCGAGAGTGATGTGACCCAGTGCCACGTGTTTGGGCATGGATCGGCTATGTTTTTCCAATAGTGTATTTTATCTCTAAAATATACAATGCTCGGAAGGATATCTCTGATCCTTGTACAGGAGGACCATTTTCGAAATACCGAGGGCACCTCCGTGTAGTCCTACACAATTAGCGAATGCATCTTAGCGATTGTAATTGTATAACTATTACTGTTGTGATGTACACTCACATGGATCATAGCTACGTGATTATTTATATTTCACTCCTTAGACAATATTATATTATCACTAGATTTTATAATAGAAATGGTTTTGTTATTGTAAGGTAAAAGCCCGTTCGTGTTTATTGGTGGCATAGTCTTACGAGATACCTTTATATTGAAGTATTTTGTAAATACTGCAATCCATATAATTTGAGTTTCTCACGCTGGTTTTCCAAACTGATCCGGGTGTTATTCTCTTGTAATGCTTGGGTCAGCTCGAGTATGTTTTCAGATTTAGCTACGAATGCTTTGGAGCTTATAGAGAAGAGCTGAATGATTACCTTCATGGAATTCACATTTCCGCTGCATTTCTGTATTGTATGTATCAACATATATGAGGACAGGTTCTTGTAACTGTCCACGCTAATGATAGTACTTAAGCTTTAGCAACTTTGATATTTCTGTATTCGGAGTAACCCTTTGTACTATTTCTTTGATATTATATATTACCGTTCCATTGTGTGATTCTGATATTGTGTTCTTCTTTTCTTGTTCTACTCATTTATTTTTATTTTACTTTAACTTTCTGTCTTTTCGACACTTAGGTGTTGGCACATGAATACCGTAGATGTATTTAGTGTCATTATTCGAGGGTAGAAAAGTCAAGTCATTACAAGTTGGAAGTGAAGCCCTAGGTCTATATTTACAACGGTTCAAATCAGTGCTAACCGTCGGATTAAACTATTTTAAATTTGGGTCATCTAGTAACAAGTTTATACTGCCGTTTACACAGCACGGGTCGACCGCCTAGTGCCCTAGGTCGGCCGCTATCGACCTATGTGACTCCAGTGTCGACCTTTGCTGTGCAAATCACGTTGATTATATGTGTTGATAATTATATTACTTATTTTAACAAATCAGTTAATTTGTTTCGCGTATTAGCTGATTGTTATCATTTATTTCCACTAGTTACAAATTCCCTGAGATTTTAATTTATTATTAACTTTAAAATCTCCATTAATGTTACCAATTAACGTTAAGTGATTTTATTACTATAGTTACATATATAATTATTTTCGATGCTAAAACTTCAAATGTTAATAACATTTCTTTTTGAACTCTGATCGGAAAACATTGTACATGAAAATTAATCAAAAAATCGCCATGAACACAATGGTGCAAATTGTAACCAAATTCTGACATTTACAACAATTCTATTTTTTACTATTTACTATTTATTGATTAATTTCTTTTTAATTAATTAACTAACGTGGGGTGTTATTTGTGGAACAACCAATTTAGGCTTATTTTAACATAAATAATTATCCAAAATCAGTTTGTTTTATGTCTACTAACAATAATGTAGCAATTTCATAATGATCTACAAAGCAAACATTAATAGCTATGTCATCCAATCACTTAGAAATATTGGTACTACATGAATCAAATAGAGAACCCATGTGGACAAGGTTACTTGAACACTTTGGAAGTGTGTGTCAAATCTCTTCGACTACAGAAGAGTGAACAATTATTTATGAAGACAAGGTAGCTTGCATACTTCAAATTCAAGCATATTACACTAAGGAGATAGGAACTATCGTATATCTCTCTAGTTTTTCTTCACACCTGAACTCCAAATATATAACAAGATAGAAGTTAAACATATCAAGTAATAGGAAAATCCCACATATCTCTTTACACAATCACTTCTAAATCCAACATTGCAAAAGATGTCGTACAAAATTAGTATGTGTCGATTACATCAACATACTAACTGAATAATGTACTATAAATCAACAGGAAGTATTAAGATGTATTCTATAATGTACTTTTCTTCATTTGCTGATATTTTTCTCACCGTGTTTTAATAGTAATGTGTTAGTGAGGCATTTTCTTGACCCAAAGGTATCAACCTCTTTATTATTAGATAAAGGGATACCTAAATAAACCACAAGGATATTTCCAATATGAATATTTAATGTATCCGCAATGTGTTGCTTGTTTGTTGCTCCTTTGCTAAAAAAACAAAGTAGATTTATTTTCATTTAGGTCTAGACTAACCAAATTTTTCAAAGTCTGGGATATGTTCTCTATGCTTGCTGCATTGTTATTTATAGCTTTGGCCATAATTAAAATATCATCCGCACACAACAGGTGAGTAATCATTGGGCCAATCTTATAGATAGGGGTAGTATTACCTTTCAAGAACTCCATGTCAATTTTGATAGTAAGGAACTCCATAGCAATAGAGAATAAATATGGCGAGAGAGGGTCTCCTTGTCTTAATCCCCTCAAGCTCTCAATAAAGCCAAAGGGGGATCCATCAACTAACACCAAAAAAAAGGAGTTGATATGCATTCAAAAATGAGATTAGCAAATACTATAGGAAACCTCATGGAAATCAGCATATGTTGAATAAACTCTCTACTAATTTTATCATAGGCCTTATGCAAGTCAATTTTTTTCAGGCAAAAATTGTTTGATTTTTTCCTATTAAATCCTCTAACCATTTCATATGCAAGCAGTGAATTTTCGGTAATAACTCTCTCTGGGATGAAGGCATTTTGATTATATGAAATAAAGTCATTCATATAAGGTTTTAGTCAATTACATAGAAGATTGGCTAAAATCTTACAAGTGACATTGCAAAGAGATATTGGCCTAAATCAGGCAAATCACTAGCATCGGGTTTTTTTGGGATTAGATAAATAAATGTGTGGTCGATTTCACTAATAATTTTACCCGATTGGAGAATGCCATTCATAGCATTCCATAAATCATTTTTCATGTGTTCCCAATGTATTTTAAAGAACTTCGAATTCATACCATTTGGGCCTAGGGAGCTGTTATCATTAATTTGAAAAATAGCATCTTTTATTTCCTCTAATTTGAAAGGCTTGCATAAATTGTAACCAGCATTTTTAGAGAGGATTTTCTTACATGTAATGCCTAGGAATTGATTTGTGGTATGTGCTGAAGAGAACAAATCTGAGAAATATTTGATTCCTTCATTTGCAAGTTTTTCTGATATTGAAATCCATGATCCATCATTATTAAGAATATAATTACTCTTTCGAAGAGGCTTTATCACATTTACTTTATTGTAGAAAAAATTAGTAGGCCTATCACCTTTAATTAACAAATTAAGTTTCATCTGTTGTTCATTCGCACCAGCAGTTTTTCTCATAAGAAACTAAATCTGATCAGTTTTATAAGTATATTGATTGATCAACTCCTCATTTAAAGAATCTGTGACTAGTTGATTGTAGATTTGATTTGCCTCTTCTTTATATTGATCAATCACTTTCTGGATGTTATGTTTGTTTTTTCTCCAGGACTTCAGAGCGGCCTTTGCAATTTTCAACCTGCATAGTAGTACATGGAGGGGATTTCCTTGAAAATCTTTGGCCATAGCATCTTGTAAGGAATCTTGGTATCCTGTTTGCATATGCCAAGAGTTGCTATACCTAAAAGGTACCATGCACTTCATTTTATTATGCAGCATAAATTTGATATTAATTGGAGAGTGGTCATAATAGAGTGATTTCCAAAATGAACAACAAGCTGTGAAAACACATTCATCCATAAGTTATTCACAAAAACTCTATCAATCTTGGTATGTATAGAAAATTTTAGACCTCCTCGCCAAGTGAAATAATTTCCAATAAAGTCCGGTTCCATGAGTGTAGATGAAGAAATACAGCCGATAAACTCCTGATCACTCATCGAGTTATATATTCCATTGTTAATTCTATCAAAAGACGATAGAATTGATTTAAAATCTCCCGCCACTATACATGGGAGGTTAAAAAAATTTGACTGCTCAACAATATAATTCCATAAGTCCATAAGCTTCATCTCATCATTAGATGCGTATACTGTCGTACATATAATACTTACACCATTAGCATTGTGTAGAACACATGAAATGTATTGATCGCTTGTATGTAGAATAATATTAGACCATTGGGAAGAGTCCTATAAAATAAGAATTCTATTATTTTTGTCATTAGAGATATTATGAGCATGTTTCCATTTATTATTGATTTTGATCATAAATCTATCAATGTTTTCTATTGATAGTTTATTTTCAAAAATACCAAGAAATGGGAGATTCTTACTATTTAAAAGGTTCAAAATTTCTAACGGTTTATAAGGGGCATTCATACCCCGGATGTTCCAAAAAAGGAACTCCGTCTATATATGATTATCTGGGCTGCTACTATCAACCGGTGGAGTAGCTTTCCCCACTGTCTTATGTTTTTTCGTCTTTTTATTTTTTCCTTTCAGCTGATTAACTAGAATAGTCCATGCAAGATTCTCAATTACATCAGATGCATTGGTGGCTTTAAATTCGAATGGCTCTTCCTCTATTCTTATTTTCCAAATGGTTCTTAGTCTGGTGGTATGATGAGATTCTGTAATTTGATCGTCAGTTGCACTGCTAGGAGCTATCTCTGTCTACGTACCCGGTTGTACATCTAAAGCATTTATCATCTCTGTATTACAATTATCAGCTGTTTGAATATCCATGTATGAAAATGGAGAATGACTTGTCCCATTTTTAAATGTATTTATTGTCGTTGCCTGAGCGACCGGCTGGACTTTAAGAGACTTTTCTAATGTAAAATCTTTTATGTCGATACTATTGTTAACAGTTTGTAAACTACTGTCCGAATATTCCTGCTCTAAAGATATCTTTTGAGATTGAATAACTGTTACCAGATTTATTTGTCATGTCAACCAAATTATTCTCTTGTCGATCATTTTCATCAACATGCAATTCATTACATTCTCGTGACTGATTCTGGGGAGTGACTTTAGGTCCAAACTTTATTGAATTGACATTGTGTTTCAGTATGACCAAAGCTAGAACAGTTAGGGCAAGTCATAGGTTTCCATTCATAAGCTATCTCTTGCCAAATAATTTCATCTTTTTAGAAATAATAGGGATCTTATTTGGAAATTCAAAGGAATTATTAATTTCTATTAAAACTCTAGCGTAAGCAATTTTAATAATACCTTCAGTGAATTTATCTAGTTTGATGGGGGATCCAAGAACCGATGAAATACGACTTATCCCCTCTTTTGTCCAATAATCAAGCGGTAGATTAGGAAAACGAACCCAAATCAGAATATAGTTTAGGAGTTTCTTATTAAGTTGCATTCCAAGAGACCATCTCTTCATCATCATCAATTTTTTATTATAGTAGTAGGGTCCACCTTCTAAAATTCTGTCACGGTCTTTTTTGTTATTGAATCTAATAACATAAAATCCATTCTCCTTAGAGAAAATAGAGAATTTAGAGAAGTCCGCTTCTGGTTTCCATACTCTAATAATATAATATCTGAAGTATGGATAATATGGTTTAGGACCAACTAGATATATCACAAATGTATTATCCCACTGTTTTTAGCATCTTGAACAATTTCAACAGACATTTTAGCGCATTGCATCAAATTAAACTCACGGGGTGGGTAGAACTTTAAGGGATAGAGATTGGTATAATATTACCCTTGACTACTTCGTTCCACGTCCGGCTAGACGAAGTAGAAAAGTTCCAGTTGTTCGACACAAGTTTGTTATCAGAGTGAACAAGGCGAGCGAAAAGGTTGGGGTTATGAGCAAGGTTCGAATTCAAATTCAAATTTGTGGAGGGGCTTGCTTTCTGGTTGAAATTGTTCAAGATAAGTCCTAGAGTTGAATTAGTGAAAACGGTTATTCATCCCATGATTCAATTCTGGGCGCAATTCACACAATTTCCTGTGACAGTCATTAAGAGAATTAATTCAATATGTGCCAATTTCATTTGGAAATCTAAAGTACATAAAATGTGTTGGGAAGATGTCTATAAAACAAAAAATGAGAGTGGCCTTGGAATTAGGAAAATTGATGAAACTGTTAAAGCTATGGCAGTTAAATTGGTTTGGAAATTCATCCATGGTGATACTCTATGGTCAAAATGGATGCGTAACAAATACTGTAAAGATATTAATTTCTAGACTGCAGCTATGAATAATAATGCATCTCATACTTGGAAACTTCTTCTCAAAGCTAGGCAATGGTGCAAAGGGGTTATTGACAGAAAAATTGCAACTGGTGAATGTACAGACTTATGGCAAGATCCACGGATTAATGGATACTCTTTGGTTGATAAATTTGGGTGGAACGCTATACATATCTATCGTGAGAGTAATAAAAAGGTTTCTACTCTTATATCAGCTAACCAATGGAAAGATCATAGTGAATATGTGCCTACTCATATTCTGAATATAGTGCATACTATCAAAATACATAATCAGATGCAAAAAGATTTCTGGTATTGGATCCCAAATAGTTCTGGTCAATTCAGTTTTTGCTCGGCATGGAACCATATCAGAAATAAATATACAGAATTTAACTGGTCCAGTGTTATTTGGGATTCCAGTTGTGCTCCAAAAATATCTACATGTTCATTGCTGGCCAAATTAAACAAGTTGAATACTAAAGACAGAGTTAGCAGATGGAATAATGATATAGACCTACCTTGTGTTCTATGGTTAAATCATAGTGAGAACAGAGATCACTTATTCTTTAATTGTTCTTATTCTAAGCAATTGCTCGATGTAATCATGCAAAAGCTTAAAATTAGAATTGGTAATGATATGGATATCAACCAAATCCTGGAAATTTTTTGCCAAAATCAATATAATGACCCAATATTCAAACACCTTAAAAACATTGCTTTTAACTCTCTGGTTTGGAATATCTATGTGAGAGAAATTCTAGGGTGTTCAAAGGAATCGAGATGCCAACTCAAATTAGAACTACTCTTATTATTCAAGACTGTAAAAGCTTAATTCATAGAAAATTGGACATAAAGAAAGTAAGTTCAGATCTTAATCTTATCTTGGCAAATTTTGATATTGCGATGAATCCAAGCCTGGAGATCCTTCCCTCTTGAGTCCGCTTTTGTCCTACGGCAGTAGCTGAGCAGTTCCTGCCTTTTTCCATGTAGTTCGCTAACTTTTCTGCTCGCCATTTTCTGGGAGCGAAGCAGTTTTTAGGTCTGGTTTTGTTTAAGAGTATAATCGATGGCAAATCCCTCATCCCAAAGAGTGCAGAATAGCTGTCATTCACTTCGGTGAATTGCTTTTTATTTGGTGATCTTTTGTTTTCCTTGCCACATGGCATGCATTTGAATTATTTGAGTTTTGTTTTTCAGTTTTTTCTTTGTCTTGTTTACTTGTACTAATCTATAGTTTATAGCCCCAAGTTGATCATATGGATGGTTTTGAGTGCGTCGTTACTTTGTATTACTCCTCCATCTATTTGACAACTTGGGTTTCTGGCTATAACTATGTTGTACTGTTAATATATGGATATAATATGTACTTTTTTTCTTTGCAAGGCACCCATTTAGGTTAGGGGGTTGCAAGGTTTTAATAAGGCATATTATGAAAGTATATGTGTTCTTGTTTTGTTAATAAAGTACCTTCTTCAAAAAAAAGGTATCAACCACCGATATAAAACATTATGAAACCTATAACTTTTTAAAATGTTACTTTATTACTCACATATTTAAGATAAAATTGCAACTTTAGTTGCCTTTAATATAAAAAAAGTGATGGCCAGATGGTACAAAAATCACTCATACTAGTAGAAGGCAATTAAAAAAGAGAAATAAAGGGTTACAACTAATATATTCCAAAAAAATTAAAGCATTTAATATTGTGAATATTAGGCTCAGGTCCTTATAATCAAACTTAATACATGAAACTCCTCCCTAAAAAAAGATTGTAAATTAGATCCCTAGAATTAAGTTACTGAATAATTGCAGACATTTAGAAACTTGCGTGCAAAAATTAGATAAGTGAAATATTTCTACATAGTTGATAGTACACGTCATTTTTGACACTCATCTCTAAAATACTTCAATTTGTTTATAATAATCCTACAGTCTTGTAGTGTTACTGCTATCCTATTTTTAGTTGGTAAATTTGATTTGAACAGTCTACCATTCCTTTCCAACTATGTGTGCAACATAGTGGCTGAAATTGTTACGTCAGTTAGGTATGTCTGGAGTTTATTCGGCATTTGATTTGCACCCATATATTCCAGTATTGATGTGATGTGAACAAATTGAATTGATTGTACCAGTAGCCTTTGTTTCAGTTGATTCCAAATTGTTGTAGCATACTCACAAGTGAAAAAATGATGCTAGATGGTTTATTTGTCTTTGTTGCATAGTTTGCAGTCTATTTCCTTAACATTGCTCCATTTTCTTATGTTGTCAAAACATCTTTTTTTTATTGCTACTAAATACTTGATGGTACAATGACAAGGGGTTTTTTTTGAGTCTAGTAATGTTTCAGATATATTTTAGTATAAATTGACCATTCTTTTCAGGGTTCCATTACCAAAAATCAATTTCCACATTTTTAATTATACTAACTTGCTCAATCTATCTATAAATGTTATTACGGAGGTCAAAAGTATTTGAAGCACTGCTTCAATTCTGAAATAAGTGGAGATACTTCTTTCCCTACATCCTAACACTGCTTAATGTTTGCCAACCTGATCTTTTCTACTAATAATGAGAATTCCATGAATTGGTTTCAACCGTGTCTTCTTGAAATACCCAAATTACCCTTCTATTCGTGTTCTTTTTGTGGCTGTTCATATCGCAACCTATTCTTTTTGCATCATTCTCTCCTAGAATTAAAAAACCTAAAAAGCTACAGCTCTCATCTCTCCCACACGGTAGAAGGACGTAGATCTTATTCCACATCCAACCCGATTCAAGATCCATCATTTTCCCCAACACCATCTCTTACGCCCGATAGTTAGTCCACTGCGATTGCAGATTCACCATCCTCTCCAGCGTTAGTGCGATCCCACAAACTAGGGTTAGTTCAAAAATTGTTGAAATCAGTGCAACGGTTAGTTCACATGACAATTTTGAGTTTCCCGACCTAAAATGTTTGATTTCTCTCAAAACAAATGCAACAGCGACGGAAAGAAGTTTATACGAACTTCTTGCAATTACTAAAGAAGGAAGTTTTGATGAAATAAAGAAAGCATAAAAGTAATCAACAAGAAAGTATCATGCTGATGTTTTGCCTCCTGATTGAACTGAAGAACATACTAGAAGATTGTTGAAGTGCAAGAAGATTATAAGACTTTGTCTGATTGTAATTTGAGGGCAATTTATGATAGAGATTTGGCTAGATGATTGCGTCTTGGTTTATCCACTAGAAGAAGAGTACAAAGAAGTGAGATTTTAGTCTTATGTTGATTCTAATTTGTTTATCAATCATTAAGTACTGTTATGTCTTTTCTATATTAGTTCACATGAATAAACGATGCATATAGTTACATTTTGATCCATTTCGCATGATTATTAGGATCGCATTTGTTTAGACAAAACTACAGCAAACCAAAGTGGTTTGACTTTTCAGTTTTATGGGAAGATGCTTGCTTAAATAATTATCTAGGCAGGAAGAATGAACATAAGCATGTTCATTGGCTTGGGTAAATTAAGTGTTAAGTAGTTCGCCTGACATGTATATTTTCCAGGGTTGACTTAGCCTAAAATTTCATTAATACATTTCATTTGATTTGGGTAAAATTAAATCCGTCATTTGTAAATGGTTTGACTTTAAGATGAAAATACAGTAAACAAACATGAAATCAATTATGTCTTACTATTAAGAGATGATATCAACCTACTTCCCCAATGATTCAAGCATTTTAGTTGTCTATAATTCTGCCTATACCTAAAATTTTAAGTGCAAATGTATAATGTCGCCCTTATGGTATATATTTTCAAAGTCAGGTTTTATATCTTCTATTACTAGACCATGTTTTTGGTCTAGAGAACTATTTTAAGTATTACTTCATCATGTTCAAGGGTTGGTATTATTAAAATTTAAATAAATGGATAGACAAATCAAGGACCATGGATAAAGTTATAAAGTTTCCCTGAAAACAACCTGAGACTTTTAACTATATTACTAATATTAGAACAGTAGTCCCTATATTAGAACAATAGGCTCCCAATATTAGAACAATTTTATTTGGTTTAGTTTACTTTATTTCTAAAGGTTAATATGAAATTAATTGTATATTTTCTTTATCAAGTTATGGGAACTTCTTAAATTTTAGTCAATTGCTGAAATCCATCCATTTTAAAGGTTAATTTGAAGAAAAATCAATAACTATTTTCAGAGGTTAAACTGTGTACAATGGCATAATTGTCAATTATAATGCAAAGAAAAAGCTCCAGATAATCACTTACTACATTTCAATGATGCATAGTTATAAATTAGGAAATGTATCTATTGTCCACTTTTAACGATGCATTTTTTAAGTATATTCTTTCTTTCTATTGTTATGGTGTTATTGTTTTATCATGTTTCAATTCTAATGGATAATATATTTGTTGGGACCAGAGTTGGCCAAGTGCTCTATAAATAATTTTAGTCATATAACATAAGGCTACTAATATAAAGCATACATAATTTATTACTGTAAAAATCCTCTATACTATTGCATTAAGAATAATGTATTTGTCAAAAATGTTTATTAAGTGAAAGTAAGAATAAAAGTTTTCAATTAATTAATTACTTATGCCACTTCTTCATTATTCTGCTATCAGTGTTAGTTGAATATATTTCACAAAATGCCACAGTATCAATGATATAATAATAAATTGTGTTCTAGGTAAGAAAAAAAATGCGGAAAAAGAAGTCAATATTATGTGGCAAATAGGTATTGACTATACAGTAAACTTTTAATCTCGGCATGTTTACTAGCTTTGTTTATACGTTGTGCATCATAGCTACTACAAATGCATGTGTTCATATTTGTATGCCTAGTCTAGCTCAATAGAAGTAAATGTTTAATTGTTTAATTGGCCTAAAGACAGTACATATATAATTTTTGTATGTGTATTTCAAATAAAAATATGTGTTGATGCTCATTAAGGTGTAGAGGACATACTGCTATAAGTTTTTGCAATATTTTTCAGATATAGATGCTTCAGATAAAGCAATGGATGTTTTTTTGAAGTTGAAATATTTTTCTAAACCTGACGATTACACATTTGCATCCATAGTTTTAGCTACTGCTTCATTCCCATGCATATATTATGGTAAACATCTTCATGCAGAAATTGTGAGAATAGGTTATCGGTCTAGCGTATATGTATGTGGCACACTTATCAGCATGTACTTTTTCAATTCTGATCCTTCTGCTGCTTTAAATATTTGCAACAACAATTTTAACCAAGATGTTGTATTATGGACATAGATTATTCTTGATCATTCAAGGACAGGAGAGCTTGAAATGGCTATCAAGTACTTTAAATTTATATTACAAGATGGTTATAAAGTCGATAGCTTTTCCATCATTATCGCATTGAACTGTTCAGCAGATATTGTTGCATTGAGGCAAGGAGAGACGATTCACTCACTTGCAGTCAAGTCAGGTTACGAAGAAAATATGTCTGTTTATGGTAGTTTAATCGACATGGAAGCTAAAAACGGAAATATGGATAGTGGGTGTTTGAGATTTCAAAAGATCGAAAACCCAGAGTTAAAATGTTGGAATTCTATGATAGAGGGATATGGTAACCATGGACATGCAAGCCAAGCTTTTGAGCTTGGTAGTAAAATAAAGAAGGAAGGCATTGAACCCGATCATGTAACATACATTTCTCTTCTGTCTCAATGTGTGCATAAAGGTTATGGGGAAAGAGAGGGGTGTAATTGGCATAATATCAATAGTGCTATGGTATTCATGTGATATACCAGGCTTGGTGCACAAAATTAATAAAAATAATAATTAAATGTGCGTTGCTTTGTCTTTTTCAGTAGTTAGATTACAATTTTCAGTAGTTGGATTTGACATTTTGACAGCGATTTAAAAATTAATTATGGACACTTTGATAATGGTTTAAAAAATTAATAAAAACTAAACATTAATTACAAATAAACGCTTTGACAATGATTTTTCCTTCTTTTCAGTAATTAGACTTTGCAATAGATCATATCAGAATTTTATGTCTTTCAAGCAACATGTTTGAAGTCTGTTGCAACTTTGAATGTTTTCCTTTGGCTGAATAACATGGATTATTTAAAAGAAACGAGATTTTGACTTTCCTTAGTTTATGACATCTCATACGTTTACCTTTTATTTTATTGCATATTTGAGATTACCCAAAATTATATGCAAAGAAACCACAAATAATTTATTTTATAATCCAATTTAATGGTATTCCAAGATGTGTTATATTATAATTTAGCTAAATAACTAAATTTATAGAAAAGTATTAGATATTTTTATACTCACAAAATTTACAAGGGACAAAAATTCTTCGTTTACGGGCCAAATTTTTTAACTTGCATAGCATCAACTTTTCATCCATTTTTCCTAATGGTGATTTCTTTGAAAATATTTCCATACCAGTTTTGAAGACAATGAATTGTTTATATCATGAAGCCTTCTCAATTCGAAATCCCCTTCTCACGATTAGCTTGCGTACTTTTAACCAACTAATTTGATGTTGCTTTCCCTGCACTACAAGGGAGGCAGCGCTTTCCAACGGCTCCAAGCCGTTGGCGGCCGTTGGAAAGCCGTTGGAAAGGCCATTGGAATACACTTCAACGTCTTCCAATGCCTTCCAACGCCTCCAACGACGTTATACCAACGTTTACCAACGGCTCATCTGGCCACGTGGCAAGCTTCGTTGACCAACTTGCCGTTGGAAATGACGTTGGAAAACGTTGATATTGCCGTTGGTAGCCGTTGGAAGCCGTTGGCTATGAATGACCAATTGGCCGTTGGTATCCGTTGGAAGCCGTTGGAAATCTGAAACTTTTTTTGGCCCAGCGGCTCCTGCTCACCCCGGCTACACACAATATCATAAATATCAAAACTGCTCCATTTTGAGCGTATATCCAATAACAATCACATATATATAACCAAACACAATATAATAATCAAATCATACACATAAACAACCAAACCATCAAAACAAACTAAATTCTACATCCATCAAATTAGTTTTTACATCAAAACCAAACGTCATCCAAACCATCACCAAATGTTTAAGACATCCAAACACATCACCAAATGCCTAACACATCCAAATCCTCACCAAATGTCTAACACCATACAACAATATATACAAACCATCACCACTCCACACATAAGAAAACATCTCAAACATACCTCAACTCACTCGCCAGCAGAACCACCGGAGGAAGGAAACCGCCCGTATTGCTCCATGAACTCCGCCACTTTATTGTTTAGCTGCTCCATTTGTTCTTCACGGCGGCGATCGCGGTCTTGAAGCGTGGCAATCTGGGCTCGTAGCTGTGCGATCTCCTCCTTATCTTGAGCCCTCTGGTAGTTCTTCTGCACTACGTCAACCTGTAAATATTAGTAAATATGTGTAAATATATGTGTAAATATGTATAAATATTTACTCTAGCTAAGCTCACATCTAAAGTGTTTATATATATGATATCGAAATGAACATGTTTCATAAAAATTATTTAAAATTTAATTAAATTACTGATTGGCTTCCAAATCCAAAGCGCCTCCCGTGGGTCGCTGGATCCATGACAGACTCAAATATTGCGTTCTCCTCATCAATGGTCAACTCTGCTCTTCCGGTGTCCTGGAGCATCAATGTCCGTGCGTCCTGAAACTTTTCCTGGTATGCAAAATACAATTGAATTTAGATAATGCTATTTTAATAGATTTAAAACTTTTAGTTCATTATCTTATACTTACATATGCGGCCCTTGCTTTGTCATTACTTTCCCAGGCGTACGAATATGAGCCTGAATTGTCAATTTGAGTCACCGCATGCGTATGCGCAAATACATCCCAACGACCGACAGGACCACCGCGCTGTCATTCCTGAAATATGCACATATAAATATATATATTAAATATTTTTATATAAATGTTTATCTTAATTAATAAATATACCAAGTCCTCGCGGTGATGCTGAAATGACTTAGAACCACCGCGATGTGTGACGGGGTTCTTGCTCCTGTTAGCAGAATTCCTAGTTGACTCTTTCTGCAAATTTAAGTTGAAAAAAAATTGTTTTATAGTTTTAATTTAAATATTATTTGCGTAGAACAATTTAAATTAAATATATGCTAAATTTACCTGAAATTCCTCATTGTGCCACCAGCTGAGAAACTGTTCCCACACAACAGCGCTCATCCAATTTGGCTTGCTTCCACTTGATTTCACAGCATTTAAAGTCTCCCTGTAGTTCTTTGCAATCTTACTCTGCCAATGACGCTGTACAACGGAAAGATCTGCATCCTGGATGTCCACATGGCCCTGCACGTTTGATTACATAAGAGTTATATAGTTTTTATGCGTAGTGTAAACATGATTAGATATTTAAACCTAACAAGTAATATCACTCATACCAAAAAGTCCTGCCAAATAGCTTCCTTCACGTTCTCTGGAATTAAGGACCATTTGGGCCAACATTCATTCATCCGACTCTGGTATGCACGCTTAGATAATGAAAGAACTATATTTGATGGCTCTAACGTAAAACCACTGTGTTTAACAGGAAAAAAAAGTATTTACTATTTTATGACTACTATACTTATAATAGACTGTACGAGAATAAAATTTAATTTTGAAACTTAATACTTACCCAGATCCGTCGGCTTTTGGCTTTAGCCAAATTGTAGTGCGTGGCATCTCCTCTGATGGACCACCGCGATCACGATCTGCAGGACGAATAGTCCCTCTCTGTGAAGAGGAGGGAGACCTAGAATGTGTAGACCCAGATCGTCTACGTGAAGACATATCTATAGAACATGTTATAGACAAACATTATATGAGAACATTTTTTTTTGAGATCATGGGGAACCTTAAGATCATGGTATTCATTGATACTCACTTAAGTAAACCCCACGCCGTGTGTCTACCCCGCTTTTTATTTAGTCGTCGCACACGGATGCGTAACGTTGAAACTCCCACTGATGGTTTGGCGCTGGGATTCGAACCTGCCCGGACACAGTCCTTTGGTTCCCATCTCCTATCTCCCAAGCCAACCGAGCTACGAACGGCGGGTATTATATGAGAACATTAAATGACTATATGTAAAACATACATTATGGCATAACATAAGAAGAGTACGTGACACATATCATACATTAGCATAACATTTTTAATGAAAACATTATAATGTTAAATATAATTACCTTCAAAATGTAGATTATTGATCAGTCCTCGTCAGTTTCGATTTCAGACTCTGTTTCGTACTCTATATTTTGTTCCTCTGTACTCTCAAATGCTTCAATTAATGCATTTGAATCATCGTTTAGAGGTCCAAAATCTGTTTGATCATCTGTTATTATTATTCCTCTACTATCCTCGATATCTGCTTGGTAAGCCTGTTCATCGGGAATGTTCCGTCCATCAAATGTAAATCTTGCCTTTGTTTTAAAAACAGCCGACCAATTTACTTTATCTCTTCTTAGAGATGGGTAAGAAGCATAATAAACTTGAAGAGCTTGTTTGGCAAGTACAAAAGGATCGTAGTTATGATAATGCGAAGTATGTTTTATTTCTATAAGATTATATTTTGGATGCACGTTTATTCCAGAACCTGGAACGTTGCTGAACCAGTTGCATTTAAACAAAAATACTTCTTCTGCAGGTTGTGTGAAATACGACAATTGAAAAACTTGGATTAGCACGCCATAAAAATCATGTATATGATCATTTGGATCATCACTACCTTTAACAAATACACCAGTATTGTTAGTTAATTTTTCAGCACCGTATTCTTTGGTATTAAATTTATATCCATTCACAAAGAATATTGGATAGGTCTTGACTATCCTTTTTGGTCCCAAAGCTAAATGTTTCAATCCTTCGTCTACAACACCATTTGTCGTATCAAAAACGTACTTAGAAAACCATTTAGAGAATTCTTTGCTGATATCTCCGTTCGGATGTTGTGATTCGTAAATACTGCAATTATACAAGAAATGCTATATTTTGATTAAGATACATGTGTGCATATTTGTATATTTATTAATTAAGATACAAGAAATGTTACATATATAAGTATATTACCTAACAAATGGTGCAACTTCAGCACAGTTGAGAAGAATATATGTGTGTGCTACGTGATAATCTCTGTCATCCAACCATACTTCCACACATTTACCAGAAGGCCGACCATGCTTTTTAAAAATAGATATAGTCGATTGACAATCATCTTGATCAATGCCTTCATCATTACGCGGAGCACTTTCAAATGATATGTTCACATGGTCACTAAAATAATGAGAGAGAAAAAATGAAGCTTCTTCTTCAATGTATGATTTGCAAATCGAGCCTTCAACTCGAGCTTTCTGCCTCACTTTTTTCTTTAGATGATTTAAATATCTATTTCAAATTATTTTAAATCAATTTTTTATACATATAATTAAACCAATATTTAATGAACTAAATATGAATATACCTTTCAAATGGATACATCCATCCATATTGCACAGGCCCTCGAAGACGTGCTTCAAATGGAAGATGAATAGGTAAATGCTCCATAACATTGAAAAAACCAGAAGGAAATATTTTTTCCAATTTGCATAGCAATATCGGGATTTCTTCCTCAAGTTTACGTAGACGATCAACTTTTAATGTAGTAGAACAAATCTCTTTATAAAACAGACTAAGTTCTGTTAGAACAGTCCAAACTTTTACGGGCAATAGTTCTTTAAAAGCATAGGTAATAAATTTTCCATCATAACATGACAATCATGACTTTTCATCCCGTTAAGTTTATTGTTCTTATAGTCCACACATCTACGAAGATTAGAAGATATACCATCCGGGAATCTTAATCCTTCCACCCATTTTAAAAATATTTTAACTTGATTATTGTCTAGCTCATAGCACGCTTTTGGCTTTTTTGTTTCATTTGGTTTCATATGAAGCTCAGGACGATTACATAATACTTCGATATCACGCCTTGATTTCAAATCATCTTTCGTCTTCCCCTTGACATTCAAAACTGTATTAAACACATTATCAAACACGTTTTTCTCATTGTGCATCACGTCAATATTATGACGAATCAGGAGATTTTTCCAATAAGGCAACTCCCAAAATATGCTTTGTTTGCACCAGTTATGAATCGATGATTTACCTTGAATTTCAATTTGCTTTCCGGTTTTATGTATTTTTGGATAATCCTTTACAAGTTCATAAATATCTTCGCTTGACCAAACCGTAGGTGCGCTTAAAGTTTCAACTCTATTAGCTGTAAAGTTTTTCTTATCTCTTCTAAATGGATGATTAACATGAAGAAAACATCGATGACGGTCAAACCACGAAATTTTTTTTCCATGAGGTAAAGGAAATGCTCTTGTTTCTTCCATGCAGTAAGGACAAGCTAGGCGACCAGCCGTACTCCAACCTGAAAGCATTGCATACGCAGGAAAATCGCTGATTGTCCATAACAAAGAAGCATACATGCGAAAGTTTTTTTTTTAGAAATATCATATGTTTCTACTCCTTCGTACCACAATGTTTTTAATTCTTCAATCAAAGGTTGTAAATAAACATCGATTCCTTGTGTCGGATCATCAGGACCAGGAACAACAACTGTAAGAAACATGTATGGAGTTTTCATACACATCCAAGGAGGTAAATTATAAGGTGTGACAATTATAGGCCAGGACGAATATTTAGAACCAAATTGAGAAAATGGTGAAAATCCATCCGTACATAAACCAAGTCTAACATTACGACTCTCGGATGCAAAATCAGGATATTTCTGGTCAAAATGCTTCCATGCTTCCCCATCAGCTGGGTGTGTTAACGTACCTTCCTCTCGTATTCTCATACTGTGCCATCTCATATGTTGCGCGGTTACAGAAGATGCATATAACCTTTGAAGTCTAGGAGTAATTGGTAAATAATGCATACGCTTATACGGGACTTCCTTTCCCTTTTTCTTTCTTGGTTTGTACCTTTCCTGATTACATATTTTACAATGTCTAAGATTGATATCTTCCTTCCAAAATAGCATGCAACCGTTTAGACATGTATCTATTTTTTGATATGGTAAACCAAAAGCCGACATTAGTTTTTTTACTTCATAATGATTTTCGCACATTAAATTATTGGGAGGCATATGCCGTTTCGCAGCTTGTACAACAGCTGTAAATCTAGATTCTGTGAGGTTGTATTTAGATTTCATCGCAATGTACTCAGCAGTCACTGACAATTCGGTTCCGCTTGTGCAACCTTCCCAAATGGGTTTCTTCGCCGCTTCTAATAAATCATATATTTTTTTTGCACCAATATTTGGTTCGTCTTCAGTATTACCATCGTCATCGGTTAATTGAGAAACAGGGAACATTGAACGTGCAACATCTTCAACCATATGTTCTACGAGATTTGTCGTATCAATTTCATTACTCAATACCTCCTCAGCTTCAACAAGATTAGATGCTAACGGTTCTCCATGACGATCCCAAACCAAATAGTTCGACACGAAACCGAACTGACGCAAATGAAGTCTTACCATTTCTGGTACCAAATGCTTTAACAATTTGCATTTAGTACATGGACAACGGATTTCTTAGTCGTTTCCGTTATTACTTAAAGCGAAATCAATAAATACGCGAACACCATTATTAAAATGTTCACTAATTGACGTTCCACTTTCAACTCTTCGTTTTTTGTACATCCAGCTCCGATCAGTAAAATAATTGTCTATTAACCTACGTATATAGTTAAAAAGTACGATATTAATTTGCATTGACATATTATTAAAACAGTTTACAGGTGAATTTTATAATAACTGATCATTGACTCTATGGTGATGGGTCGTCCTACCTCCCATTACAAATACAATAACGTAATTAAATCGCGTAAATTATTTCAATTTAAATGATTTAACAAAATTTCGGCAGCGCTTCGCTTTAGTTCCCTGAACAGTACACATTTGCGTGTACACAGGGAACATAAACGAAGCGTTGTCGAAATTTTGTAAACCATTTAAAATGAAATAATTTACGCGATTTAATTACGTTATTGTATTCGTAATTTGTCCAATACAGGGACAAATCCAACAAATATTGTATAAGATGAATACAGATGTCCGTTCTGTTAAAAAAACGAATATCCACATAACGATCATATACAATACTTATCAGACGGGGCCGAAAAACATTCTAAGGGTTTTCGAATATATTACATATTCTGTGACATATTATATTTATAAAAAAAATTGACGTTCGATACTATACTTACTGTCATTTTCGATATTTTTTAACCGTACATTATAAAATTAATACACTATATTACTTATTAAAAAAAATCAAAGTAACCGTATGTTATAAAATTAAATATCATTTTCGATATTTTCTAATCTAATGCCATCATTCAACTTATTGCACTACATTTTCATACAAGCAGCATTCTACACTACGCTATACACACAATACACCATACACCATACACCATACATACAATATACTATAATATACAATTAACTTACAATACATAGGTTAATAATAAAAATTAAGCATCAATAAACTAAACTACACATACAATAGTCAATACAAACATATAAATTGCAAATCTAACACTAAATTACCTAATTGAATAAAAAAGAGGATTAAGGTTTACACCTTGATTGGAGAGGATTAGGGGTTGGAGAGGGCTTCTAGATGCTGCCGAGTGGGGTGGGAGGTTGGAATGGAAGTAGGTGGCGAATTGGGAGGAGGATGGAGGGTTTTGGGGTAGATTTAGGAGAAAAACGAAATGAGGGAGAAGAAGCTGCTGCTTTGAATTTTGGTTCGGGTTTCCAACGGCTACCAACGGCCGTAAACGGCATTTTCCAACGGCGTCCAACGACTATCTTTTTTACCTCTTGGTAATAATCGGGAAAATATTTGCCGTTGGAAGCCGTTGGTCAAAGCCGTTGGCGGCCGTTGCCCCGCTCCGTTGGAATGAACAGTAATCCTTGTAGTGCTGCTATAAAAAAATTGACTGTATGCTTTCTACGTGATTGATTGCATTTTTGGCATTTGGCAAATTTGCATCCAATAATAAACTGTAGATCAATGAATCATTTATTATTATTAATTCTATGCAGTCAGCAATCTCTAGACCATCCTCTCAGCGTTTATTGAAATCTGACCTCCTCAAAGGGGAGCTGCTGAGAGGAGTTCCAAGATATGCAGTAGACGTACTATCTATTTGAGTTCCAATTTCAACCGAGAAAGCCCGCTTCAATGTTACCCCTCTGGTGAAATACATTTTTGATTTGTCTTCATTTATGGCTAAGCCAGTGTACTATTTCAATGCTTGCATGATTTTTCAAATAGTTTTGGCATTTTCAAACTTGTTTACTGCAAAGAGCAGGAGACCATTTGCATATGGCAGACGATTTATGATTGGGTCACATTTATATATTGGATTAATTTGCCTTTTATATATGCTCTAAATAAAACATGATAGATGGGTACTCCCTGGAAATTGCAAACAGATGGGGGAATAGGGGGTCCCGTTGTCTAAGCCCTATTTCGCCTGTGACAAAACCAAATGGAGACCCGTCAATCAAACAAAAATAGAGGGTGTTCAAATATATTTGTAGATTAAAGCAGTTGGTTTTGGTGGGAACCCTATAGACAGTAGCATATGTTGATTAAATTCCTCATCGCTTCTTTTATAGGATTTTTATAAATCAACTTTTAAACAAATATTATTAGAGCCTTTTATAACACCCCGTAAATTTGACATTAATTATTTAATTAGTTAGTTAATTAAAATTCAAAAATGGAATTTGAGAAAATGATGGAATTTGAGCACAAAACTTGCACCATTGCGTTCGTGGTAAAATTCTGAACAACTTTCATATTTAAAGATTTGCGATCGGAGTCCAAACGAAGAAGTTACGGACGAAAGACGAATTCAGAACAAAAATAATTATATTAGAAATTACTTTTTTTATAAGAAATATCCGGGGACAAATGATACTCGCAGTTCTAAAATTCAAAATGAATTATACATTCACATCATTTGTAAAGTGGCACAATTCTTCTCATACATATTTTCACACATTTACAAAACCAAGAAGTAACGAAGAACAAACACCATGATAAATAAAAATATCGGCTATAATTCTAAGTTGAGTAATAATACGGCATAAACCTTGCTATAATTCTAACTTTCTCAACCGCAGATCAATCTCTATTGTAGCTCCAACAACCCCATTTTTGCTGTAGTTCCGATACTATCCCCGGCACTATATGCATTAATCTCAGCACACTGCTCCGGCCTCTATACTATGTTCATCTGCATCACTTCAACATTCAGCAGTTTCTCGTTTTGCTGCTGCTCCTTGTAGCACAATTTATACAGCACTCCAAAATTCCTACACGCCAACAGCCCTACATAGAGATAGATTCACTCATTTATCATCTATTTCATGTATAACTGTTCTGGTGTATGTTTTGCTCATTATTTATGATGATCATCCATGTAGTGATCCCATGTTAATTGATATATTCGTTAACATTTATATAGTTATTCATCAATACCACATTGTGTAGATGGACTTATATCACCAATACCATGAATTAGTGGATGAATATAAAGAATATTACATGAACTTACCCCGTGAGCTATAGATTTATTTTCAAAAGGGTAGCGATCATGTCACGGGAAAGAGCTAGGTTGTCATAACAATGTTACTATGACCATAATTTTAGGTTAATTCCTATGAAATTGCATCTATGCAAAGCATACTTTCAGTCTAAAAGCTACGTGTGACTATGTCATGACTGGAACAAAATGTCAAGAAAAAAAATTGAGTTTTATAAGCAACTTGATATATTGGAAATATGGAGCTTATGAATTATTTGAGTACAAACCTACAAAATTGAATCCACGAAAAGCATAAGCTTTTCCTTTCAATAACTTGACAGCTCATATTAAAAGATAACAAGCTCATTTATTCATCATGACATAGAGCCAAAGAATTATGACTATGCTGTGTACTGTCAAATAAACAAGTGTTGTAAGCTTTTGAGAAGGGCATAATAATCTAGCTAAATAAAGAACCTGAACCAAGTAGTCTAATAAACCAGATTGAGATCTCATCTCTTCTTCACTGAAGTTTTATGGAGTAAGTTAAACATCAATTGCCATCCCCGCTGAGTATTTTAGCTCAACATCAGTCGCCTCTTCATCCACAACCACTGCATCTACCTTTCTGTTTCCTGACTCAACAACTGGAATCTGAAACAAAACAAAGCTATATTAAAAATTATTATAAAGATTATTTATTATTACCTTCTCAAAGTCTTTTTAATTTTATATGTATTTATGCATATATTTACCTTCATATGCGAAGTAAGACCTTTATGGTTCATGAATTGTAGCAACATACATACAACTTAAATGAAGAGCTGTGCATGGTCTTCTTGTTAAACCTATATGAGATATGAAAGTATAATTAAACAATAAGATTAGGACTATGAAATGTATTATACATAAGCAGTTGAAACAAGTTCCATATATATATATATATATAAGTTTTCTTGTTTTACCACAGATTATCTTCAGCTATGTAAGTTTTCTTGTTTTACCACAGATTATTCGTTC